>JAUMJM010000019.1:1210000-1779522 GCA_033558235.1 Neomorphus geoffroyi
CTTGGGAAGCTCCAGCCCATGTGGGTGACTGTTGGGTGCTGGGGGGCTGTGGTGCTGCCTGGCAGAGGATGCCCACTCTGCATCCAGGCTGCCCTGTGCTGCAGCTCCTTTCTCCCCACCATTTCCTTCCCCGCAGCCTCTCTTACTGCTCTTGCGAGAAGTTGGTTTTTGTTTTCCCAAGGAGGCCACAGAGTGCTCAGGGCGGGCAGATCTGCTGCCCTTGGGCCATGAATCTGTTGTGCCCACAAGCAGGGACACGCCTGGAGCTGGCTCACCTTTCTCCTGGCAGTGCCAGTGCCAAGAAGCCCCTCAAGATGCACCCTAGGATTTCCCATACTCATGAGATGCCTTCGTACCTTATTCCCCTGTGATCTGAACCACATGGTGCCCCTGGTCCCCACGTCCCCGTCCCTCCTTTCTAACTGCTGTATTCTCCTCTGGCCACAGGTGACCAGGATGCTGCAACATGGGAAGAACTGGAGGTCCATGTGCAAGGGGCTCGTCCTGGGGACCCTCCTGACCAGCTTCATGCTGCTGCTCTACTCCTACGCTGTCCCCCCACTGCAAGTCAGCGTGACAGAGTGAGTGCAGGGTTCTTGTGTGTCCCCCAGCAGCTCAGCCGCCCCGTTTCACACCGGGCATCCCCAGTCAGAGACGGACCTGGGGCTTTCCAGGCTCTGGTTGCTTCACACAAAGTTGTCCCCTTCCTACAGCCTCCTGATGGACTCTGCGCCCTATCCTGTGGTGGGGGTAGGTGAACGCCCACTCCCAGGGAGGGTGGGGGTGCTTGCCCCAGGATGGGTGCACTGTGAAGTGGAGGCCAGTACTCAGCTCCTGAGCCATGGAAGGGACGAGGATGCAGGAGATCCCCTGCCCACTGCAGCTTCATGTCCCCGGGGAGAAGGGAAGGCATCACAGGAGATGTTCCCCAGCACCCGGGAGCAGCAGGCAGAGCTCAGACTGTTACTTGGGCACCCTTTATGTCTTGAAGTCTTGATGGCACCAAGCTGTGTGGGACAGAGGTCACACCAGAAGGATGGGATGGCATCCAGAGGGACCTGGACAAGCTGGAGAGGGGCCTGTGGGAACCTCATGAAGCTTGACAAGGCCAAGTGCAAGGTCCTACACCTGAGTCAGGGCAACCCTGGTATCAATACAGGATGGGGGACGATGGAATTGAGAGCAGCCCTGAGGAGAAGGACCTGGAGTGCTGGGGGATGAGGAGCTCAACATGAGCCGGCAACCTGTGGTCACAGCCCAGAAACCCCCCGTGTCCTGGGCTACACCCAGAGCAGTGGGAGCAGCAGGGCCAGGGAGGGGATTCTGCCCCTCTGCTCCGCCCTGGTGAGACCCCACCTGGAGCCCTGGGTCCAGTTCTGGAATCTCCAACATAAGAAGGACATGGAACTGTTGGAGTGAATCCAGGGGAGGCCACGGAGATGATCCGAGAGCTGGAGCACCTCTGCTATGAGGCCAGGCTGGGAGAGCTGGGGTTGTTCAGCCTGGAGAAGGATCCAGGGGGACCTTAGCACAGCCTCCCAGTAGTGAAAGGGGCTCCAGGGAAGCTGAGGAGGGGCTTTTTACAAGCGCTTGGCATGACAGGACAAGGGGGAACGGCTTTAAACTGCAAGAGGGAATATTTAGATTGGACTTTAGGAAGAAATTCTTCAGGATGAGGGTGGGGAGGCCCTGGCCCAGGTTGCCCAGAGCAGTGGTGGCTTCCCCATCCCTGGAGGTGTTCCAGGCCAGGTTGGATGGGGCTTGGAGCCCCCTGATCCAGTGGGAGGTGTCCCTGCCCATGGCAGGGGGTGGCACTGGATGGGCTTTGAGGTCCTTTCTGACCCAAACCATTCTGTAATTCTTTATCAAGGATTTGTCCTTCAAGAACAACTGAAGTGCTGCCACGTGTAAACTCTCACCCACAGAGATGAGTATGGGTGGGTTCAAAGCTCTCTGCCGCTGGAAGCTGGAGCTCAGCAGGGCTCAGTTCTCAGCTGTCCCTCCCAGCATTTAATCTTTCTCCAAGCTGATAAGAGATCCACCTGCAGGTGGTTCCTAAGCTACGTGATGACCTGTGCTTCTCCTTGCTGCCGGAGGGAAGCATTATCAAGGATCAGCTTTGCAACTTCATTAACGGTGTTCAAAGTAACTTGACACTGTGGCCTCTGTTCCCTGCTTTGAGCATGTCACATAACACACAAGTTGATCTCAGAGCTCATCTGCAGGACCACACGCTAGAATTATCTCCCTCTTTGCTCAGGTGTTCGATCCTCCATGACTCCTCCAAGAAGCTGAGAGCTTCCAGACCTCACAAGAATGTTAAGAGCTCCCGTCTGTGGAGTTACGGCCATGGAGAGCTCATCTTAATGCACATCTCACCATCACCTGCACCAGGGCCACCATGGCCATGCCCGTGGGGACACTCTGCTCAGACTGCACCAATATGATGGGGGCTGATTGCCATGAAGACTCCCCCAGTGGCACGTTCTCAGCAGCTGGGGTTGTCCAGGGGATAAATGAGCTTGGTTTGGCTTGAAGGTGCAGCTGATGTTGGGAGGCGCATGGGAGCAGCGGGCTGTTCACCTAGGAGCTCCTGCTAGGTGGGTCACGCAGTCCTGCTGGGCACGGAGCTGGGTGAGAAGGGGGCTCAGCCCCAAGTTGGGCTTCACCTCCACTGAGGCGCCTGGGGGTGCTGAGGGCCAGCACCCATCTGCCGGTCCAGCACATCCAGCGTCCATCCCCAGGTCCAGTGCCCATCCGCAGGTGCAGTGCCCATCCCCTTGTCCCGCACCCATCCGCAGATCCAGCACCCATCCACAGATCCCAACTCCTGTAGGGAAGATGATGGCCAAGCCTTCATGGTGGCTGGGCCACGCTGGCCAAGCTGCCCTTACCATAATGTCCTGTTTCTTCTGCCCACCAGGATCCCCATCCCCTCCTCCTGCTCCTCCTACCCAACCCTCAGCAAGGTGCCGGCCATGGCGAACGGCACGGGCAACCCCTCAGGACAGAGCTGTGTGCCCAAGCTGAACGTCATGTTCATGAAGACGCACAAGACAGCCAGCAGCACCATCCTCAACATCCTTTTCCGCTTTGGTGAGAAGCACCACTTGAAATTTGCCTTCCCCAACGGCCGCAATGACTTCTACTACCCCTCCTACTTCGAGCGCAGCCAGGTGCAGCACTACCGACCCGGTGCCTGCTTCAACATCATCTGCAACCACATGCGCTTCCACTACGAGGAAGTGCGCAAGCTCCTGCCGGCGGACACCACCTTTGTCACGGTGCTGAGGGACCCTGCCTACCTCTTTGAGTCCTCTTTCCACTACTTTGGGCCCGTCATCCCCCTCACCTGGAAGCTGACAGGGGAGGACAAGCTGGCAGAGTTCCTCCGAGACCCTTGGCACTACTATGACCCCAACGGATTCAACGCTCACTACCTCCAAAACCTCCTCTTCTTCGACTTGGGCTACGACAACAACATGAACGCCAACAGCCCGCTGGTGGAGGAGCACATCCAGGAGATAGATCACCGCTTCCACCTCGTCATGTTGCTCGAGTACTTTGACGAGTCCCTGGTGCTGCTGAAGGACCTGCTGTGCTGGCAGCTGGAGGACATCCTCTACTTCAAGCTCAACGCCCGGAAGGGCTCCACCGTCTCCCGACTGACACCTGAGCTCTATGAGAAAGCCACCTCCTGGAACCTCATCGATGCTAAGCTCTACCACTATTTTAATGCCACCTTCTGGCGTAAGGTGGAGGCCTACGGGAGGGAGCGGATGGCCAAGGACGTGGCCGAGCTGCAGGAGGAGAATGAGAAGATGAAAAGCATCTGCATCGACGGGGGACATGCTGTGGATGCCAGTGCCATTCAAGAGTCCTCCATGCAGCCCTGGCAGCCACTGGGGGAGAAGTCCATCCTGGGCTACAACTTGAAGAAGAAGATCAACAAGAAGCATCAGAAGCTGTGCCGCAAGATGCTGACACCCGAAATCCAGTACCTGACCAACCTGGGGGCCAACCTCTGGATCACCAAGCTGTGGAGCCGCGTGCGGGACTTCCTGAAGTGGTAGGGGGTGGTGGGTGCCCCGCTCTCCCCAGGGAAGAACAAGGTGCTTCATTTTTCTTACTCATGGTGTCTTTTGGTTGGACATGAGCAGAACCGTCTGGAGGCTCCAGGAACGCCAGAGGAACCCTCCATCACCTTCCTGCTGAGCTCCAACTGGGGCAGGAGTCTGGGGTGGAGCTGCCGTCACCCACCGGCAGGGAGAATGGAGCCACCACCCGTGGCTCTGAGGGGTCAGGGATTGGGATTTTGGTGGCTGTTCCAGCAGGATCCATTTCTTTTCTCCCCATGGAAGGCCAGAGGAGGTATTTTTGAAGGACACGGATTCGTCACAGTGAGAGCAGGGCATCCATCACCACGTCGCAGTGGGTTGGGCAGTGCAGGCAGGGACGTGCCCAGCCAGCGGTGGCAGGGGCTTCTCCTCATCCGGGGTGGGCAGAGCTGCCAACCCAAAACCCCAGGAACCCCTCAAGTTGCCCCGTTTCCCTCAAGCCCTGGTTCTGGGGCTGCTGGTCAGACCCTGCCATGCTGCTCCAGTAGCTCCTGGCCCATGGGCTTGCTGAGCATAGCATGTTCTCAGCCCTCCCCCAGTCCACAGCCGGTCATGATCTGGACCCAGCCAGAAGATGAGGTGGTGACCACGCTTGGGTTTGGAGAACAAAGCCCCCGTGTTTATCAATGGGTTTGTGGGCCCCACGGATGAAGGGCATCTGTGCAGCAGGTCCCCTCCCAACCCCCCCATCGCCCAGGTTGGAGGGCCCCATGGCCACGGTCCCTATGGGCACATCCCAGGAGGTCCATGGGGTCTGGTGAGAACTGGTGTGGGGAGGAGATGGGGAGCAAGGTCTGGTGGCCGCTGTCCTGGTGATGCCAACCCCTGGGCATGAGGGGGATGCTGAGGATGAGGTCCCATCAGGGCCTAGGCTGGTGGGGACAACCTGGTGGAGGGAACAACCCCATGAAGGGGACAGCCCTCAGGCACCCCAGCTGGGCTGGATGACACCAGCAATGCCGTGTCCTGCTGAGAGTGGCCCTGGCCGGGCGTGGAGGTGGCGCCTGTGGCTGAGCCTCCTCAGCAGTGAAGGGACCCCCGTGGCCCCCAGCCCCTGCTCTGCTCCTTTTGTAAAGATCAGAAATAAAAAAGCAATTCTACTTTTTGTAAGATCATGGGGGGTCTGGTAGTTTTTAATATAAGGACAGGCCAGCTGAGCTCCAACCATCTCCTTCTCCAGCTCCTTCTTCTCCAGCCTTCTCCTTCTTCTCCATCTCCTTCTTCTCCATCTCCTTCTCCAGGGGGCGGGAGGTGTGGGGACCTCCTGGTGCTGACCCCTGGCACAGGGCAGTGTAGCCACAGCAGGACACCCTGCTGGTCCCCAGTCCTGTCAGGGGAGTGGATCCTGCTCTGCCCCTCGAGGTCCCAACTCTGCTGTCTCCATGAGTCCCAGGGGTGGGGAGCCCCATGTCCCCTGGGCAGCACCAAGGAACGAGACTCCCAGCACAACTGGGGCACCTGGACCCATCCCCACTGTCCCTGCAGAGCCACCTGCACCACCAGGCGCTGGCGTGGGACTCCCACAGTGTGTAGGTGCCACCAGGAAGGTCCGCAGGTTTGGTAGGGACACCAGACCCATGGGACAGCCATCATGGATGACGCAACTCACTGGTGCCACCAGGTCCCAGCACTGCTGCTGGTTCGTGGCCCCAGGATTTGTACCAGGGTTTCTACAACCAAAGTACCAGCACCAGCAGTACTGGGACGGGCGCAAACCCTGGTGGCCGGTCTGCGGCCACCACTGGGGCCACCAAGTCAACTGCACGTGACGCTGCCCACGGACACTGGGACAAGTGCTGGGAACACAGAGCTCAGGACGCCTTCTTGAGGTCCATGGGTGTCTCCCATGACACACTGAAGTCCCCTGCAGGGGCCAAATCCCACCCCAGCCACCAGTTCCCTCTGCAGATGGAGCAATGGAAAAGCCCCTTCTGAGGCAGGAGGGTGGCTGCAGCACCCACCCAGGATAACGTTCTGTGGGGATGTGCTCCATGTCTCTTGGTGCCACCAGGCTGACCCATGCAGAGGAGCTGCCGTGGGGCTGTGGGGCCATCTGAGATGGGCTGGAGCCACAGACACGTGCGCTTCACGAGGTCCCTGTCCTGGCTGTGACCAAAGTGCTGCCCCACGGGCAAAAGGCCCCTGTCCAAGCTGTGACCAAGCTGCGAGCCCCAGGGTGGGGACCAGTGGCTCTGGGCTTGCCAGGGGCCCAGGGGTGGAAGGGAAGTCCTCCTGCTGAAGTCACCCCATTCCAGCAGCCTCCTGTGGGCTTTTGTTGGTGCTAACAGGACCAAGCTGGGACCAGGAGCCCAGGATCACGTGGTGGGACTGCGGCTGGGGCTGCAGGCAGGACCATGATGGGCGAGGATGGTGCTCTGGGGACTGGAACTGTGTGATGGGACCAGATCACACATGAGATGGCTGAGTGGTGGGGTCAAACCTGTGGTGGGCCTAGGACCACGTGTAGGACCATGATGTGGGACCAAGAACATTCATGGGACCAAGACCATGCAGTGCAACTGGAACCAGGGCAAAGCAGTTGAGCCAGGGCTGCGTACAGGACCCAAACAGCAGTGGTGGGACAAGCACCATGCTTGGTGGATGTGGGATGGTGCAGTGACACCTGGACCTTGTCCAGGACCAGGACTGTGTGCAGGACTACACTGAGTGGTGGGGCTGGGATTGTGTGATGGGACAGGGACTGCACAATGGGTGCTTGTGATGGGACCAGCACGGTGCATAGGACCACCGTGACTGCAGAGGAAGCCAAGCGAAACCCCAAGCTTGGCAGCCCCAGGTGGTGCCCATTGGCACTCAGCCCTGGACTTTAAAGGCCCCCAGGTGGTGCTGGGGCTGTTGGTGGTGAGGATGGGGCTGTGCTGGTGGGTTTTAGTGGCTGGAGCTGTGCTGGAGGTGGCAGGTAAGTGGGGCTGGGACCCTCTGGCTGCTCCCTTCAGTTCCCCAACTGGTTGTACTGGGGGAGGGGGATGGTGACACCCCTGTCTGTCTGTGGGAGGGTTCTGGGTGCTCCTGGGTTGTGCCTGGTGCTGGTTCCTGGTGTCCTCCTGGACCTGCTGGTGCAGAGCCTCCTGGTGGAGAAGACCCTTCCTACACTGACCCTGTGCTGTGGGGCTGGAGAAGGGGATTGCCAGGAGGTTCCCAATGCCCCCAGGTCCCAGTAGGTCTGTGAGAACCTGGTTTGAGGTGGGAGCTGGAGCCGCTGTTGGGGTACACAGCTGATGGCAAAGATCTCCCATCCCACCAGCAGCTGTGGTCCACGCCCAGCCCTGCCTGTGGGCCAGGTGCTGTGGACTCTTAATCTTGCATTTTGGGAGAGTTGTGGAGACCCTTGTAGGGCACCCCCTCCTCCAGCACCCACCACCACAGTGGGTCCATGCAGAGCCTGGTCACCAAGACCAGGACAGGTCCTGACTGGAGGAGCAGGGGATGGAGGAGCACCTCAGTATGCTGTGTTCCTGGTTGCTCTCCCCATCTCATGTGGCACCACCTGCTCTCCATGAGTCCCAGGGACATTTGAGGACCTGGATGTCCCATGGGACATGCTGCTGCGTGCTCAGCCCCACTGGCTCATCCCTCCCCTTGCTGCAGGCACCACCACAGCTCCAGCCTCTTCATTGTTCTCCAGTCACACGGTGGTGGCTTCAGTGGTGCCGCCAGGCATGGGGGCAGTGGCTGTAGCCCCGGTGCTTCCTGCTGCCACCGCGCATGGTGGCTGTCATGCTCACCCCTGCCCCAAGGAGCCCAGCATGAACTTCACCTTGAGGCTCCTGGATGGTGAGTGCTCTGGGTCTTGTGTTGGGTACCAACTTTGGAAGAGGAGACCGTGGGATGGGTCCAGCCAAGATCCCTGGGCAGCACCTGAGTGGGCTCAGCACTAGGACCCACCAGGAGAAGGCGGCCATCACTGCAGGACCACCCCTCCCTGTCTGCCAGAGGGTGTGAGGCTCTGAATGGTGGTGATTGGAAATGTTCCCTATCCCATGTTTGACTCCATGATTAGCTTTTTGAGGTTCAGCTGCTCCTTCTCATGGGTACTGTGGTCCTTCTTGGTTCCACGGGGGTGGTGGGGACAGGATGGGACACCTAGGGAGGTGCCGTGGCTCTGGAGAGCAGGCTGGGAAGCCAGACTGGGATGGTAGAGCCAGGGCAGCTCTGGGCTTCCATGGGCTTGGGGTGGGCTTGGACGTGGGGGAGCTGCAGGCACACTTATCTCTCAGGGTGGAGGCAAAAACAGCCCTGAGAGGTGGTCTGAGATGTCCAAGTCCCTGTCTATGGTGGGACAGGCTTGGGGATGTCACATTGAGCACTCCTTCCCTCCTTCAGGGGACCCCAGTGCCACAAAGAAGCTGCTGGTGCTCAGCCCTGGCTCCGCCATCCGCCTGGAGGCCAGGGTTGACTTCAGTCCTGACATATCCGTGAAGATCTACCTGGACCAGTGCTATGGGACCAGCTCAGAGCAGCTGGGACACTCCAGGAGGGTCTTCATGGTGGTGAACAGCCGTGGGTCAGTGTCTCTGGTGGTGGGTAATGAGGTGGGAGCACCTCGAGGTCCTGCAAGACCCCCTGAAGGGGATGTCCAGGGCCTGGAGACAGCCTGGGAATGTCCCTGTGTTGCTCTCCTGCCGCAGGTGTCTGCACGGGCAGAAGGTGTGGACTGTGTCCATCCAGCACCGGAGAGGGGCGTCTGTCCTCCAGCTCACCATCCCAGCCCCCGTACTGGAGGAGGAGGTGAGGCTGGGTGGTGAGGAGGTGATGCCCTTGGTGGTGGGACGTGGGCCCTGCTGGGTGCTCCCGATGTGCCACCCCTCCAAGAGCACCCTGCTCTGGGGTGGTGGGAGGAGAGCGGGGTCCCCCAGAAGGACGCAGTGGTGGCACATCCCACCTGGATGGTGTCTTGGCAGATCTACGTGCACTGCCTGCTGATGGCGTGGGGACCCACCAGCTCCCGGAGACACCACACCAGGTCCTGCTTCTACAGCCAAGCCACAGCCAGGTAAGCTCGGCCCCACCATGGGCTCCCTGATGGCACCCTGGGATTTGGGGATCACTTAGGGAAGGGATCGTCCCCCTGCTCTCAGCGCTGGTGAGGCCACACCTCAAATCCTGGGTTCAGTTTTGGGCCCCTCACTCCAAGAAGGACCTTGAGGGGCTGGAGCGCGTCCAGAGAAGGGAACGGAGCTGGAGAAGGGTCTGGAGCCCAGGGGTTCTGGGAGCGGCTGAGGGACCTGGGGCTGTTTAGGCTGGAGAAGAGGAGGCTGAGGGGAGACCTCCTCGCTCTCTGCAGCTCCCAGAAAGGAGGTTGTGGTGAGGGGGGTGCTGGGCTCTGCTCCCAAGTGACAGGAGATGGGGTGAGAGGAAATGGCCTCAAGTTGTGCCAGGGCTGGATCAGACTGGGCACCCGGAAAAACTTCTTCCCTGAAAGGGTTTTTCAGGCACTGGCAGAGGCTGCCAGGGAGGTGGTGGAGTGCCCATCCCTGGAGGGGTTCAGAAAGCATGTGGGGGTGGCACCTGGGGGGACATGGTCAACAGGCACGGTGGGGTTGGACTGATGGTGGGACGGATGAGCTTGGAGGGCTTTTTCCAGCCTCTTCTCCCATGGTAGCCAGGTGGCATCACCACTGGTCCTGGCTCCCTCCAGGTGCAAATGATTTGGGGGAGGGGGTTGGTGTCTCCTCTGGGGTGGCTGAGACCTGCAGGGCTGGAGGGACCTGCTGGCATGGCACCATGTGAGACTTGGGGTGGAGGCTGGGGACCCCCAGGCCGCTCTCCTCCAGCTCTGTCCTGTCCTCCCAGCTGGCACAATGCTGAGGACCCTTCCCGGAGCACCCTGTGCCGCTGCTGTGACACTGGCTGTGCCCCTGGTGATGCCCTCCCCGCGGAGCTGCCAGGTATGAGGGCTGGGCTGTGGTGGCCCCACGTGGATTTGGGATCTTGGGACTTTCCAGGGGCTGGGCTGTACGAGCCGTGTCCTCACACAGGGTTCCTGGGAGAGGGGATGCTCCACTGGGAGACAGCTGGACCATTGCTGGTGCAGAAGGAGAAGGTGCCATGGTATGAAGGTGGGTCTCCAACCCCACACATCACGCTGTGGACCCAAACCCATCACCCCAGGTGCCAAAGCCACCTCTGACCCCTGATTTGGTGTTTTCACTGCCGTCCCCAGCACCGTGCCGCACGCTGAAGAGGTTCCTGCTGGCCGGGCTGGCCCTGGTGGGCAGCACCCTGGTGGCAGCCACCCTGCTTGGGGGTCTCCTGGGGCTGGTGCTGGCCGTCTGGCACATGGGCAGACACCGGCAGAGACGGCGGCCACGGAGGCAGCAGACTCCCTTCCATGCCGAGCTGCGGAGCGTGGTGGGGGCCCTGGTCCTCAGGGAGCAGAAGAAAGGTGGTGAGGAGGGTCCAGGCTACCGCAGCCTGGTCCAGAGCGTGGTGTGAGCTGGGGACCCCCTTCCTTGCCAATAAAGGGTGGGGTTTTTTTCTCTAAAGCTTCTCTTGGTGGTACCACGTGGATGCCACCACCGGCTGGGGATGCTCACCGCACCTGGCAGCCACATCTCCTGGTGGCACAGCCCCAGCCCATGGTGCTGGAGGTGGTGGGCATCCTGCCATGGGAATCTGTGTTCCTGGAGGCACTACTGACGGTCTTGGAGATGGTGGCAGCTCCTTGAGGAGAATCCCAGGGATTGTCCCATGAGGCTGGTAGGGGTTTTGGAGGGATGGAGAGGTTCCAGCTGGGACCTGGCTGTGCTGGTGGGGGACTGGGACTGCTCTGGGCACAAAGGGGCTCCCACTCCCAGGGTGGAGAACCTGGAATCATAGAATCATGGAATGGTTTGGGGTAGAAGGGACCTCAAAGCCCATCCAGTGCCACCCCTGCCATGGGCAGGGACACCTCCCACTGGGTCAGGGGGCTCCAAGCCCCATCCAACCTGGCCTGGAACACCTCCAGGGATGGGGCAGCCACCACTGCTCTGGGCACCCTGGGCCAGGGCCTCCCCACTCTCACAGCAAAACATTTCTTCCCAAGATCTCATCTCAATCTCCCCTCTTTCAGCCCCAAAACTGCTCCTTTAGTAATGGGGTGACACCCATAGGGTGCAGAGCTTGGGGCTGGGACCCAGCTGGACCCCCAGGAGGGGACACAGCAGGGAAGCCCTAGCAACTCTGCTACCACCCTGGTACCCAAACTACAGGGTCAGGTTTGAAATGGTTTATTGGGACCAGCCGTGGGGTTGGGTGGCCGCGCCGGGACCACCACGAGGGTTCACAGTGGATGGGTCACAGCACCCCAAGGTCACTCGTGTGCCTCAGTTTCCCTCGAGGGGCTCAGTGTGGGGCTGGGGGCTCTCCTGGTGCCCTGTAGAGCTTGCGCAGGCTGGAGTCCATCAGGAAATCCACAGTCCTGGGGTGGCAGAGAGGGTCCCACATGGGTCCTGGGGCTGTGCTGAGGGTGGGGGGCTGGCTGGGCTGTCCCCACCCCCTGGGACCCTGTCCCTGAGGTCACCAGGGCCCCAGCGCTGCCAGAACTGGGCTATTAATCCCCGGCTCAGCGCCTGGCTCGGCTAATCCGGATCCCTGCGGGGCCCTGGCCCAGCTGCACCTGGCAAAGCCCCTCGGGGTGGAGAACCCTGCCCCCCCCCCCCCCCCCCAAGGCTCCTCTAGATGGGGCCCCTTCACTCCCTGACAAAGCTCCCTCTGGGGTGAGGAACCCCCATCCCCCCCCATCCAAACCCCATCTGGTTGGAGACCCCAAGCCTGGCAAAGCCCCCCTGGGGTGAAGACCCCTCTCTGTGGTGCTTCCCCCCTTCCCCCCCCCCCATTAAAGCCCCCCCTGGGGTAGGGACCCCTGTTGGGGATGGGAAGCCCCTCCAAGGTGGAGACACAGCCCCCCCCCCCCCCCCGCCCCAATCAGAGACTCTTGGGGGTGGGGCGAGCCCCCTCTCCTCCATCTCCCCTCCTGCTCACCTGGCCCACACCCTGGTCCCAGTTCCCCTGAGGGGCTGTGCTGGGGTGGTGCCCACCCTGGTCCCAGTTCCCCTGAGGGGCTGCGCTGGGGTGGTGCCCACCCTGGTCCAGTTCCCGGGAGGGGCTGTGCTGGGGTGGTGCCCACCCTGGTCCCAGTTCCCGGGGTGGGGTGGGGGAGCGCCCGTACCTATCGATGGGGGTGATGATGACGGGGATGGCCGCCAGCCCCAGGGCAGTGGTGGCCCAGCGGCGCAGGGGCAGTGGCCAGCGGGTCAGAGTGCCCAGCAATGCCAGCGTGCCCGCGCACAGGCGGTTGATGGTGAAGCCCGGGATGGCCACTGAGGCCAGGCTCTGCCACACGAACGTGTCCACCACGGCCACCCCGACACGCGCTGGGTCCTGTGGGTGGGCCTGGGGCACAGGGGGGGGAGGGGGACACAGAAGGGGTCAGTGGGGGGGATAGAGGGGGCACAGGGGGGCAGAGGAGACACTGGGGGGGATGGGGACATGGGGGATTCAGTGGGGTGGGACAAGAGGGGGACACGGGGAGGATGTAGAGGGGTCACTGGGGGGACAGAGGGGGCATGGGGGGAATAAGTTGAGGGGATGGGGTTCAGTGGGGGGACATGGGGGATCAGAGGGGTGGATGGGGGGCACATGGGGGGGTGAGTGGGGTGGGCTGGGGGAAGATGAGGGGGGCAGTGGGGGAGGATAGGGGGCACAGGTGGACACAGAGGGCAGTGGTGTGGGACAAGGGGACGGGGGACACAGAGGGGATACAAGAGGGTGGGACAGGGGCACATGGGGGGGGGTCAGGGTGGTGTCAGGGGGAGGTGGGGGTTGGCACTCACGGTGGCCGCTCGCCGGCCCTTGTCAATGGCGTCGGCAGTCACGTAGGCGGTGGCCACACCGTAGCTGGCCCAGACCACAGGCACGGGCACCAGTGCACGGAACGACTCGCCCACCTCGTTGGCATAACCTGGGGGTGGGGGTCAGGGGGGCTGGGACCACTTTGTCCCCCCAGCTGACCCTCTGTCCCCCTCAGGTGTCCCTGTCCGAGCACCTCCCATGACCCCACCAGTGCATCCCTGTGCCCCCCTGTCCCTGTGTCCCTCGTGGGCATCCTTACGTCCTCCCCAGGTGTCCCCACGCACCCCAGGGCGTCCTCGTGTCACCTCTGGGCACCCCTGTGGCCCCTTGTACCCCTAGGGCATCCTCATGTTCCCCAGGTACCTCCATCTCCCCCTGCCCACCCAGGGTGCCCTCGTGTCCCCCAAGATGTCTCTGTGTCCCCAGGGCGTCCCCTTTCCTGCCAGGTGTCCCCATGCCCCCCCCCCAGCAACACTGTGCCCCCCAGCCTGTCCCCATGTCCTCCCAGCACATCCTTGTGCCCCCCAGGCTGTCCCTGTGCCACCAGGAGCAGGGACGGATCCTGCACGGTGGCTTCGCAGTAGCCAGGGCACCTCGGAGCCCCGGGACACCGGGACAGCTGCGCTGAGAGTGCCTGCGGACGGTGCCCAGTGTGCCCTTCCGGTGCTGTTACCGGTGCCGGTGTGCAGTGTCAGTGCCCGGTGTCGGTGCCTGTTGTGCGGTGCCAGGACTCGGTAAGCGTGCACGGTGTTTGATGCATTTTTTCAGTGCCCGGTGCCAGTGCCCATGCCTAGTAACCAGTACCTACACCCAGTGCCCGGTACCGATGCCCACCCTGGTGCCCATGTCCGGTGTCAGTGCCCGGTACCTGGTGTCCGTGCCCGGTCCCCACGCCTAGTGTCAGTGCCCAGCGCCTGGTACCGATGCCCACCCCAGTGCCCATGCCCGGTGTCAGTGCCCGGTGTCTGGTACCCGATATCAGTGTCCAGTGTCGGTGCCCGGTGCCCATGCCTGGTAGTCAATGTCAGTGCCCAGTGCCCGGTGCCCATGCCTGGTAGCCAGTGTCAGTGCCCGGTGCCGGTGCCAGCGCCCTTGCCCGCTGCCCATGCCCGGTACCCAGTGCCCGGTGCCGCTCACCCAGGTACCGGACCCACGTGTCCCTGTAGAGGTCAGGCTCCACCGCCCCCATGGCGCGCGCTCCCGCCCCGCCCCGCGCCCCGCCCCAACCTCGCGCGCCTTCCGCCCGGCTCAGACATGGCGGGGGAGGGGGAGGGAGCCACACCACGTGATCGCACCCCGCGGCGCGCGCCTTCCACCCGGCTCAAACGTGGCGGGGGGGGGGGGGGGCCATGTGACCCCGCCCCGCGGCTGCTACACTGCGGTCAATGGGCGGGGCAGGAGGGGCCGGGGCCGGGGCACGGGCACGGGCACGGGAAGGGGGGTCGTTGTGGGGCCATGGGGCAGGAGGGAGCAGCGGTGGGAGCGGTGATATGGCTGAGGGGGTGGTTATGGGGCCAGGTGAGCAGGAAGCGCCACTTGGGGGTTGGTTATGGGGCTGGGAGAGTGTTCATGGCGTGTGGGAGGCGGTTGTGGGGCTGGGGAGTGGTTCCAGGGCACGGGGACCAGTTAAGGGGCTGTGGTGGCAGGAGGGGTCAGTAATGAGGTTGGGGGGGGGGGCAGGAGGGGTTGGTTATAGGGCTGAGTGAGCAGGAAGCACCAGTTTGGGGACTGGTTACGGGGCTGGCGAGTGGTTTGGGGGCTGAGAGGACTGGTTATGGGGCCGGGGAAGCACGAGGGGGTGGTTGTGGGGCCGGGTGAGCAGGAGGCGCCACTGGGGGCTGGTTATGGGGCTGGCTGACACAAACCGCAGGAGGCCCCACTCGGTCCGTCCCTTTACTCCCCGCCCCACGGCGCAGCGGGGGGACAGGACCCCCGTAAGGCACAGAGAGGGGGGGACCCCAGCGCTGCGACCCCGCTCTGCCCCATTGCATCCAGAAAGAGGGGGGCTCAGCCCCCTTGGTCCATCCTGGAGGCCATGCAGGTGCCACCTGGGGTCCCCATAATGGTGGGGGCTGTGGTTGGGGGTCTCTGTGGTGGCCCTGACCCCCAGCACTGGGGGCTGTGGTTGGGGGTCCCCATGGTGGTGGGGGCAGCGCTGGGGGCTGTGGTTGGGGATCCCCTTATGTAAGAGTCGGTCCGAAGAACGGTACTTGTCTCAACATCGCCATCAGGAACTCGGAGAAAGACCAAGGAGCAATGACCCAAGATGGAGGCACTGCCTGGAAGGAGCAGTCGCCGTGACCAAGGACTGCAAGGAACAGCTAAGAAAAGTTGAATAGATGCTGTCCAGAAGATGGGTTTCACCTGCTACCTCAGCCAAAGCTACCCCACCTCCTCCTTGACCCAACGCCAACAAAGGAAGAGCATGCGCAGAGGCTCGCAGAGGGTCTTCCGGTCACCTAGCGGTCACGAGAGGAAGATGAGGTGAGGAAGCAGAAGACCCCCAAACACGAGGTGGCACAGGCGCAGACGAGTTCTGGCAAGCAAAGCGAGAACTTTCGGGGCCTGCGCAGTTCAACCTGGATTGCGAAACGAAGGCGGAGATGGGCCTCAATCCATGGGAGAGAGGAGGTGCGAGGTGCTGTTGCTGAGCATAGAAGATGGTTCCTAACAGAACCCCAGGAGAGAAATCTCCCCACCTCTGGATCACAGATCGCCCGTCGTGACGACAAGTCTCGACTGAGGACCGGCAGGACGCTGCTCGGAGCCTGGGACCATAGGGACGCCTCTGGACCCGTGGTGGTAGCTATAATCCTCTTTCCTCCTTTTCCTCCCCTTTTCTCCACTCTGTCTATCGCGTGCCGCTTTACGGGCAAAAATAATAAAGTTTCTCTTTGATTGAATTATAACCCCTTGGCATTTCAGCTGCCTTAATTTTGCACTTCGAGATCAAGGTAAACGAATCATCACGAGTCCCCAAGTGGACCGTGACACCTTAGTGTGGTGGCGGCAGCGCTAGGGGCTGTGGTTGGGGGTCCCCACGGTGGCCTTGTCCCCCAGCTCCTGGATCTGCTGGGCGGAGGCGGCATCAGGCAGCAGGACCTCCACGCTGTAGCTCACCTTCTTGGCGTGCAGGTAGCTGTAGGTGTTGTCGAAGCGCAGGACATCTGCATGGAGGGATGAGGAGCTCAGGGACATGGGGAAGTCCCCCCAGACCCGCTCCTCGACACCCTGAGGAGGTTGGGGGGTGACAACTCACAGATGCCAGGTGTGGAGCAGGTGAGGGAGCCGTCCTCAGGGACCATGTGGGCGTTGTAGCGTTGGTTGGGGTAGACCTCGGTCATGGCACCCACCCGTTGGCGCTCCCCAACCTTGGTCTTCAGGTACACCCCGAAGCCCACGTCGGCTCCTTCTGACCTGAACTGCCACCTGGGTGGGAAGAACCAGGGAAAAGGGGCTTGAGGACACCCATCCTTGTCCCCTGTGTCCTCCCACCACGGCGCAGAGCCCCCTCCTCACCTGAGGACACAGCCAGGGAAGAGGATCTCGTACTCGACCTGGTGGGACGAGCCGCGGTTGACCACCACAGTGTGCTCGTACTGCTGCGCCAGCTGGTCCCGCACGTAGTAGTGCTGGGGCACGTCCCCACCATAGTTGATCTGGAAGGGGGTGGAGATGGATGTGGGGATGGAAGGACCTCCCCATGCACACCCTGAGAACCTGTGGGGGCTTCTCCTACCTTGCTGGGGCACTTGGGGTCCCCATCGGGGTCCGTTAGGGTGCCCCCATACTCCACCGGGATCTGCTCCGGGTCAATGTGCTGCTGCAAGACCTCCTTCCAGTTGGCTGGAGGGGTGGAGGACAGTGGATTTGGGGGGGCCGTGACCCATGCAGGGAGTCCCCAGGCTTGAGGTCTCATCCATGGGCGGGATGAAGGCAGAGAAGGGGTGTGGAGCCCTGTTTTCGGGTTCCTCCACCAGGGGAACGTCCTGGGGAGAGTCCAGACTCACATCCCAGCACCACGACCTTCTTACGGGTGTCCTCGCTCAGGAAGTGCTTCACAAGGTTGTAGGCCACGGGGAAGATCCTGGGGGCTGTGGGATGGAGGAGGGTTGTTAGGGCAGGGGTCAGCACTCAGATGGGGTGGGACCCCAGGGATGAACTCACCCTTCACAATAAAGAGGCGCTTGAGGGACTCGGGATAATTCTCCTCAAACATGGTCAGGAGCTGTGGGACAGAGAGAACTTCAGGTCAGCCCCCATCCCACGTACCCACCAGGGCATGGGGGAGCATGGCGGGGCATGGGACAGGACCCCCACCCAAAATGCTGGGGGCAGAAGGGTGCAGGGCACCCACAGGGACCTGCTCTTGCATCATCGCCCCTCAGGGCCATGAGTCAGCCCAGATCCCTGTGTCACCCCATCACCATCCCTGTGTCACCATGTCATGCTGCGCCACAGGACACCCATGGTCCCCGGATGGGGAAGGGGGTCCAGCAGGGAGCCCCTCACCTCCGAGTACGTGTCCACAGCTGGCTTCCAGAGGTGCTTCAAGCCCAGCCCCTCGCAGTCGTAGACCATCATCACCATCTCGATTTTCTTGCCCAGCTGGGACAGGAGGACAGGGGGGGGCCTCAGGCAGGGGACCCATGGGAGAGGGGCTCCTGGCCAGCCTTGGGGACGGGGTGGTCCCCCATGGGCTGGTCCCCCTGGCCAGAGGCTCCCCCCAAGTGCTGGTGTGGGTGATGGGAGGGGGACAAGGGCTGGGGAACAGTGGGGACGTGGGCTAGGTGGGGATGGTCAGGACATGGACTTAGGGGGCTGGGGAGGGTGGGGGGTGGTGGGGTGGACCAGACATGGACTTACGGGGCTGATGAAGGCAACAGGTGGTGGGGATGGACCAGAAGTGGACTTAAAGAGGACATCAGGTGGTGGGGAGGGGCTAGATGTGCACTTGGGGGTGGGGATAGACAGGACACACATTTAGGGGACTGGGGAGGACACTGAGTGGTGGGATGGACCAGACATGGACTTAGGAGGCTGGGGAAGACATTGGACAGTGGGGACAGACCAGACATGGATGTATGGAGCTGGGGAGGACATCAGGTGGTGGGCATGGACCAGATGTGGGCTTGGGTGGATAGGGCATGGACATATGGTGTTGGGAACGACCTTGGGCAGTGAGGATGGACTAGACATGGACTTATGGGGCTGGTGAGAACATTGGGTGGTGGGGATGGACAAGACATGGACTTTGGTAGTGGGGACAGACTTAGGGGGCTGGTGTGGACGTGGGCTGGTGGGGCTGGTGAGGCTACGGCTTGGTGGCAACAGTGGAGAGGCAGACTGGTGGGGCTGGCAGGGCACGGACCGGCAGGGCGTGGGCAGGTGGGTGCCCACCTTCTGGCTCTGCTTCTCGCACTCCTGCCGCAGCACCTCGCAGTCGCGGAACTTGTTCTTCAGCAGGTCCTGCTTGGAGGCGGAGAAGAGCAGCCCCTTGGCGTCCAGCGGGCCGATGATGTCGTACCAGACGGGGCAGCCGTCCCGGTCGTAGCCACACATCCCGCCAGACATGTACTTCCTGATCACCTGCGGAGCACGGCATGTTCAGGGGAACCCCGTTTCGTCCAGGACCACCAGCCTAGGGCTGGGGACACCCACCTCAGGGGGCTCCCAGCTGATGATGTTGTCTGCGTCCATGCGCTTCCGGACCTCGACGTGCTGCGAGGAGGGGGCAGAGCGAGTCGGGGTGAGGTGATGTGGGGACCCTCCACGCCATGGGATGGGGTGCTCCTCATGGTGGGGTCAACCCCACTGGGAGAGAGGGGCTGGGCTGGTGGCCCAGGGTGCACTGGCCCATCTCCAGGTGAGAACTGGGTTGCTCCCATGACAGCGGGGTGCCCCCTCACCTTGCGGAGCATCGCCTCCGCCTTGGGCAGGTCGAAGGAGCGCGCTGGAAGAGAGGGGAGACCTCAGTCACAGCCATCCCTTGTGTGCCCCAGACCCGTGTCGCCCTGTGTCTCCCCACCCTGGGGTTACCTCGCAGCCACTTCAGGAGGAAATAGTCATCCTGGGAGGGCAGGGAGGGCAGCACGTCCTGCAGGTTCTCCCGAAACTGGGGGCGATAAGAAGGGCATCACTAGAGGGGTCCCCACTCCCCCTCTGAGGGTGCTGTCACCCCAAAAAGTCCCAGCCAGGATGTTCTGGAGGAGCTAAGGGACAGCCCTGGTGCCCTGGAGCAGGCGCAGTGGGGACAAGTGGCTGCTGCCTGCTGTCCCCCCTAGCACGACACCGTCCCCAGGCTGGCTGCCAAGCACCTGCGAACCCAGACCCGTCCCCTTGCGCAAGGGTGCCAGCGGGGGCTGCCACTGCCCGGCTCCCCGGGAGGTCACACCGGCCACCAACACCCTACGGGGACCAGACAGACTGGGGTCCCCCCACCATCACTGGTGGCATCCTTTGGCATGGAGCCAGGCACCACGTGTCCCCCTGCTCCAGTGCCACCCCAGTGGGCAGGAGGGTGCTGAAATGGGGGGGGGTGGGGGGTGCTGGACCACAGTCACCCCATGGAGACCAGATGGACTCACCCCCTGTCACTGGTGGCATCCTATGGGACGGAGCTGCTCACTGCATGTCCCCCTGCTCTGGTGCCACCCCAGCGGGCATGAGGCTGGTGGGATGCTGAAACTGGGGTTTTGGGGTGCTGGGGCATCCTTGGCACCTGGGGACCAGCAGGACTGGTGTCTTCCCACCTTCATCAGTGTCATCCTATGGGATGGAGCTGCTCACCACGTGTCCCCCTGCTCCGATGCCACACCAGTGGGCAGGACGGTGCTGAAAGGGGAGGTTTGGGGGTGCTGGGGCACCTTCATGTCATGGGGACTGGCGTGACTAGTGTCCCCCACCATAACTGGTGCCATCCTATGGGATGGAGCTGCTCATCATGTGTCACTCTGCTCCAGTGCCACCCCAGTGGGCAGAATGGTGGTGGGGTACCCTCATCTCATAAGGATCAGCCAGACCGTTCCCTTTCATCATCACTGGTGGCATCCTATGGGATGGAGCTGCTCACCACATGTCCTGCTCCAGTGCCACTCCAGTGGGCAGGAGGGTGGTGGAGCACCCTTACCCCATGGGGACCAGCCAGACTACTGTCACCCCACCATCACTGGTGGCATTGTTTGGGATGCAGCCACTCACTGCGTGTCCCCCGCTCCGATGCCATCCCAGTGGGCAGGAGGGTGCTGAAATGGGGGTGCTGGGGCACCCTTGGCACCTGGGAACCAGCAGGACTGGTGTCTCCCCACCATCACCAGTGTCATTCTATGGGATGGAGCTGCTCGCTGTGTGTCCCCCTGTTCTGATGCCACCCCAGTGGGCAGAACGGTGCTGAAAGGGAGGGATTTGGGGGTGCTGGGGCACCCTTGGCATGCGTCCCTGCTCGCCCCAGCCTGGCTGTAGCCCAGATCTCCGTACCAGCCCGGGACCTCCCCTTAATGAGGCTGATTAGATTATCTCCCGCTGAATTTAGGTGTAACTAAACCCGGGATTAGCTTCTTCACCCGGAGCAAAACAAGGTGCCAGCCGACGAGTTTGGCAGCTTGCCCTCCTCAGCTCGCCCTCCTCACCCACCCCTGGCCACCCTGGCACCAGCAGGGCTTCGGCTCTGCACCGACCGGCCCGCGGGGTCATCGCCCGCCGCTGGAGTTTGGTTGGGTTGGAAGGGCAGCGATAAGAGAAATTCGCTGGCGTTGCAGGGTGGAATAAGCTGGGATCAAGCCTGGCAGCTCAGCGAGGCCACGGTGACAGGAGGTGGCCTTGGCCACCCTGGTGGGTGGGTGGCATGGGGACTGGCACCACTTCATTTGGGTATCCTTGGTGCCAGGGTGGGCTGGGAGGTTTCCCAGACACCAGATTGGGGGAAGTGGGGAGTTCCCAGTGGTGCCCAGTCCTGGGGAGCATCCAGGGGTGCTCAGCTGGGGGTTTGGGGTCTGGGAGTCCCCAAGATTGGGAGCAGGGGGTGATGGCCCAGAGTCTGGGCTTCAGAACCCCTCCAGGACCAGGACTGGGGGGCTCAGCCCAAGGGTTTGTACTCTGAGAGACCTCCAGGACCGGGGATGGGGGAGAGATGCCCGGCGGTCTGGGCTCCGGAATCCACCCCAGGACTGGGGTTGGGGGGTGATGCCTGGCAGTTGGGGTCCGGAAGCCTCGGGATTGGGACCAGGGCTCTGGGACGCCCCAGGACCGGGAGCACGGGGTGATGCCCGAGGGTTTGGGCTCCGGGACCGGGGGTGATGCCCGGGGGGTTGGGCTCTGGAGAGCCTCCAGGACCGGGAGCAGGGGGTGATGCCTGGGGGATTGGGCTCCGGGACCGGGGGTGATGCCCGGGGGTTTGGGCTCTGGAGCGCCTCCAGGACCGGGAGCAGGGGGTGATGCCCGGGGGTTTGGGCTCTGGAGCGCCTCCAGGACCGGGAGCAGGGGGTGATGCCCGGGGGTTTGGGCTCTGGAGCGCCTCCAGGACCGGGAGCAGGGGGTGATGCCCGGGGGTTTGGGCTCCGGGAGGCTCCCGGGATGGGGGGTCTCAGCCCGGGGGTCGCCCCCCCCCCGGCCCCTCACCTGCGCCAGCGCCTGCTCCTGCCGCGGGCTGAGGTCCCCGACGCGGCCGCTCATGGTGCCGGGGCTACGGCTCTACCGGTCGGGGCGGCGGGACAGCGAACACGGCCCGGACACGCCCACCGGACACGCCCGTTGGCCACGCCCACTGACCGCGCCCCGCCATTGGTCCGAGTCCGCGGCGGCCACGCCCCCGGCCCCGGCCTTGGACCCCGGCCCCGCGGGCAGCGGGCGCCGCTCCCGCCCCAGCGGGCACACGGGGAGGACAGGTGCGTCACGTGGCGTCATCCGTGTCCCGGGGAGCCACGGGTATCCATGGAACCACAGCCGTGCCAGCGAGCCATGGATGTCCCGTGGAACCATCAGTGTGCCGTGGAGCCAGACGTGTCCCAGGGAACCATGGATGTCCCGTGGAACCATCAGTGTGCCGTGGAGCCAGACGTGTCCCAGGGAACCATGGATGTCCCATGGAACATCCATGTCCTCCAGAGCCATACATATCCCATGCAAACATAGACGTCACATGAAGTCATACATGTTCCATGGAAACATGGATGTCCCATGAAGCCATAGATATTCTGCACAGCCATCGCCCTATGAATGTCCCATGGAGCCATCCACGTCCCATGGAGCCATGGAAGTTCCATGAAGCCACCTGTATCCTGTGGAACCATGGATGTCCCATGGAGCCATAGATGTCCTGCATAGCCATTTGTGTCCCATGGCCCTGTGGATGTCCCATGGAGCCATCCATGTCCCATAGAGTTAAAAGGCTCCCACAGAGCCATGGATGTCTTCTGGAGCCGTCCATATCCCACGAACCTCTGGACACCCCACAGTTTATGAAAGGCAGGTCCTGCCAGACCAATCTGATCTCCTATGACAAGGTGACCCGTTTAATGGATGAGGGAAAGGCTGTGGACGTGGTGTGCCTGGGCTTCAGTAAATCCTTTGACACTGTTTCTCACAGCATCCTGCTGGAGAAACTGGCTGCCATCGGCGTGGACAGGCACAGCCTTTGCTGGGTTAAAAACTGGCTGGATGGCCGGGCCCAAAGGGTTGTGGGGAATGGAGTTAAATCCAGCTGGAAACCGGTCACGAGCGGTGTTCGCCAGGGTTCAGTGCTGGGACCTGTCCTGTTCAACACCTTTATCAATGATCTCGACAAAGGCATCAAGTGCACCCTCAGCAAGATTGCGGATGACACCAAGCTGGGTGGGAGTGTGGATCTGCTGGAGGGCAGGGAGGCTCTGCAGAGGGATCTGGACAGGCTGGATCCATGGGCTGATACCAACGAGATGAGGTTCAACAAGGCCAAGTGCAGAGTCCTCCATTTGGGTCACAACAACCCCAGGCAGCTCCAGGCTTGGGGAAGAGCGGCTGGAAAGCTCCCCCAGCGGAAAAGGCCTTGGGGGTGCTGGTCAAGAGCGGCTGAACAGGAGCCAGCAGTGGCCCAGGTGGCCAAGAGGGACAATGGCATCTTGGCCTGTGTCAGACCCAGCGTGGCCAGCAGGAGCAGGGAGGGGATTGTGCCTCTGTGCTCAGCACTGGTGAGGCTGCACCTCAAGCGCTGGGTTCAGTTTTGGGCCCCTCACTCCAAGAAGGATATCGAGGGGCTGGAGCGCGTCCAGAGAAGGGAACGGAGCTGGGGAGGGGCTGGAGAACAAGTCCTGCGAGGAGAGACTGAAGGAGTTGGGGTTGTTTAGCTTGGAGAAGAGGAGGCTGAGGGGAGACCTCATCCCTGTCTACAACTGCCTGAAAGGAGGCTGTGACGGGGTGGGTGCTGGGCTCTGCTCACAAGTGACAGTGGCAGGATGAGATGAAATGGCCTCAAGTTGCAGCAGGGCACCTGGACATCAGGAAAAATTTCTTCCCTAAAAGGGCTCTCAGGCACTGGCAGAGGCTGCCCAGGGAGGTGGTGGTTGAGTCACCATCCCTGGAGGTGTTTAAAAGACGGACAGATGAGTTTCTCAAGAACATGGTTTAGTAAGGAGACAGGCACGGTTGGACTCAATGAACTCAGAGGTCTTTTCCAACCAGATGATTCTACGATTCTGTGTCGGTGCCCCACAACACAGGTCCCACGTCCCCTCCATGCGGCAGCAGTCCCATGTTCCTGTTTTGGTCTCCTCCACCAAAGCTGAGCAGGACCCAACATTGGTGACCGCCTTTCCTGGATGATGTTCTGGGCGGTTGGTTACGGCACAGCTGAGCCCACGGCAATTGGGATGGTCAAACCGGCTTCGCTGGTGGATGCATTGCAACTAAGCCTGCATTGCCTGCATTGCAACTAAGCCCCTGCAGTTACAACACAGCTGGGACACGGGGGACACTGGGGACACACCCAGACTTGTCCCTGGCAGCTGAGATGCCACCACCCAGAGTCCCTGTCCCCAGCGTGGCCCCTGCCCAAACCAGGTCAGTGCTGGGGCCGGTGGGGCGGCTAATCCGGCAAATCCTGCTGGTGGCACGCGGGCTGTGCACATGTGGCTGCAGTGCGGCTGGGATGGTGGCACCGGCACGGCCACCCGGGGTGGGCATGGACCAGGGGTGCTGGATGAGGGCACTTGGGTTTGGGGTACATGGGTGTCAGCATGTGCCTGTCACCCAGGTGCATGCACTGTGGGGTGGTGTCCATTGGTGTCCCCTGCACCCCTGGCTGTGTCCCCCTGTACATACGTGTCCCCCTGTCCCCATGGTGCTCCCCACACGCCCCTGTATCCATAGGGGACTGGGGGTCCTATCTCTGCCCAGGTGGCAGTTGCTCTCCTGGTCCCCATCGCCATCCCAGTCCCTATTACCACACTTATCCCAATCTCAGTGCTTGTCCCTGTCCCTTTCCTGGTGCCACTCACTGTCTTGGTTTCAGTCCCCATCTCAGTCCCTATGACCATCCCTGTCCCAGTCTCAGTGCTTGCCCTTGTCCCTGTCGCTTTCCTGGTGCCACTCACTGTCCTGGTCCCAGTGCCCATCCCTGTGCCTGTCCTGGTGCCAGTCCCAGTCTTGGTGCCAGTGTCTGTCCCTGTCCTGCTGCCTATCCTGGTCCCTGTCCCTCTCCCAGTGCCTCTCCCACTGCCTGTTTGCTTCCCAGTTCCATCCCTGTCCCCAGCGCTGTCCCTGACCCAGCCCCAGTGCTTGTCTCTGTTCCCGTCCCTATCCCTGCCACGATGCTGATCCCAGCCCTTGTCCCTGTCTCAGCCCTAGTCCCCGCTCCCTGTCTCTGTCCCTGTCCCCATCCTGGTCCCTGTCCCCCTCCTGGTGCTTCTCCCACTCCCTGTACTCATCCCAGTCCCCATCTCCACCCCACTCCTTGCCCCTGTCCCCGTGCCAGTTCCCATCCTGATCCTGGCCTTTTTGTCCCCATCCCTGTCCCTGTCCTTGTCCCTCTCCAGTGCCTCTCCCTGTCCTTGTCCCAGTCCCCATCACCATCCCTATCCCAGTCCCTGCCTTTGTCCCTGGTGCCACCCGCTGTCCCAGTCCCATTGCCCATCCTGGTCCCTGTCCCTCTCCCAGTGACTCTACCACTCTCTGTTCCCACTGCCACCCCTGTCCCAGTGCTTGTCCCTGTCTCCACCCGTGTCCCTGTCACAGTGCCTGCCCCAGTCCCTGTCTTTGTGCCCGCTCCCTGTTTCTGTCTCCATCCCGGTCCTTGCTCCCTGTTCCTCTCCCACTCCCTGTCTTCATTCCAGTTTCTGTCCCCATTCCCATCTCCATCCCACTTCTTGTCTCTGCCCCTGTCCCAGTGCCGCTTCCTGTCCTGGTCCCTGCCCTTGTTGTCTCTGTTCCCATCCCTGTCCCTCTCCCAGTGCCTCTCCTGGTCCCCATCCCTGTCCACATTGCCATCCCTGTCCCTCTCCCTGTCCCCATCCCTCTCCCAGTGCCTTTCACAGTCCCTGTCTTCATCCAGTCCCCATCCCAGTCCCCGTCCCCATCCCTGTCCCAGTCTCTGTGCTTGTCCCTCTCCCTGTCCTTGTCCCTGCTCTCTGTCCCTCTCCCAGTGCCTCTCCTAGTCCCTGTCCTCTTCCCAGTCCCTGTCCCCCCTCCCATCCCTGTCCCAGTCCTTGCCTCTCCCCCCTTCCCTGTCTTGGTGCCTTTCACAGTTCCTGTCCTCATCCGGTCCCCATCGCCATCCCTGTTACAGTCTCGGTGCTGTCCCTATCCCTGTCCCAGTGCCCATGCTGGTCCCAGCCCTTTTCCCCCACTCCCTGTTCCAGTCCCCATCTCCATGCTGGTCCCTGAGCTGCCTCTGTCCCTGTCCCAGTGCCAGTTCCTGCCCTGGCTTTGTTGTCCCCATCCCTGACCTCTTTTCTATCCCTATCTTGATGTCTCTCCTGCTCCCTGTCCCTGTCCTGTCCATATCCTTATCCTTGTCCCTGTCCCTATGGCTGTCCCTATCCCTGTCCCTATCCCCTTCCTGTCCCTGTCCCATCCCATCCCTGTCCCGTCCCTGTCCCTGTCCCATCCCATCCCTGTCCCGTCCCTATCCCTGTCCCCTTCCTGTCCCTGTCCCTGTCTCTATGGCTGTCCCTGTCCCGTCCCATCCCATCCCATCCCATCCCATCCCATCCCATCCCATCCCGTCCCATCCCATCCCGTCCCGTCCCATCCCATCCCATCCCATCCCATCCCATCCCATCCCATCCCATCCCATCCCATCCCATCCCATCCCATCCCATCCCCGGCCCTGGTCCCTCCCATTCCCCTCCGGTACCGCAGGGGTCGCTGTTCGGGCCCCGCTGGCTCGGGGGGCGATGGCGGCGCTGGTGGTGCCGCTGCTGCCGCTGCTCTCGGCGCTGCCGCTGCTGCCGCTGGGCCGGGCCGGGCCCGCGGCCCGCGTGGAGGTGTCGGTGTGGGGGGGCGGCGCGGGGCCCGCCCGCTCCTACAGCCTCCGGGGGGCCCTGCTGGGCCGGGCGGCGCCGCGGCAGCACCAGGGGCCCGAGCTCCGCGGGAGCCTGCTGCTGGTCAGCGGGGAACCGGGCACCGGGGGGACTGGGGCACCGGGGGCACCTGCTGCCGGTCAGCGGGGAACCGGGCACCGGGGGGACTGGGGCACCGGGGGCACCTGCTGCCGGTCAGCGGGGAACCGGGCACCGGGGGGACTGGGGCACCGGGGGCACCTGCTGCCGGTCAGCGGGGAACCGGGCACCGGGGGGACTGGGGCACCGGGGGCACCTGCTGCCGGTCAGCGGGGAACCGGGCACCGGGGGGACTGGGGCACCGGGGGCACCTGCTGCCGGTCAGCGGGGAACCGGGCACCGGGGGGACTGGGGCACCGGGGGCACCTGCTGCCGGTCAGCGGGGAACCGGGCACCGGGGGGACTGGGGCACCGGGGGCACCTGCTGCCGGTCAGCGGGGAACCGGGCACCGGGGGGACTGGGGCACCGGGGGCACCTGCTGCCGGTCAGCGGGGAACCGGGCACCGGGGGGACTGGGGCACCGGGGGCACCTGCTGCCGGTCAGCGGGGAACCGGGCACCGGGGGGACTGGGGCACCGGGGGCACCTGCTGCCGGTCAGCGGGGAACCGGGCACCGGGGGGACTGGGGCACCGGGGGCACCTGCTGCCGGTCAGCGGGGAACCGGGCACCGGGGGGACTGGGGCACCGGGGGCACCTGCTGCCGGTCAGCGGGGAACCGGGCACCGGGGGGACTGGGGCACCGGGGGCACCTGCTGCCGGTCAGCGGGGAACCGGGCACCGGGGGGACTGGGGCACCGGGGGCACCTGCTGCCGGTCAGCGGGGAACCGGGCACCGGGGGGACTGGGGCACCGGGGGCACCTGCTGCCGGTCAGCCCGGAACCGGGCACCGGGGGGACTGGGGCACCGGGGGCACCTGCTGCTGGTCAGCCCGGAACCGGGCAGCAGGGGGGGACCGGAGGGAACCGGAGGCACCTGCTGCTGGGCAGCAGGGAGTGCGGAACCGGGAGGAAACTGGGCACCGGGGACACTTGCTGCTGGTCAGCAGGGAACCGGGAGGAACCAGGGCAACCGGGGGAATTGAGCACCGGGGACGCCTACTGCTGGGCAGCAGGGAGCGGGGTACTGGGAGCATCTGCTGCTGGGCAGCGAGAAACCGGGGGGAACCGGTGGGAAATCGAGCATCGGGGCCACCAGCTGCTGGGCTGCGGGGAGCAGGGAGCCGGGGAACCAGGCACCGGGGCCTGGGAGAGCTGGGAATAGGGGACAGCGGGAACTGCGGGGCTGTGGGCACTGGGGGGGCTGGGTGGGAGCCATGGGAACTGGGAGCATTGGGAGACACTGGGAGGCTGTGGGCACTGGAGGGGGAAGTGGGAACTGGGGGGCACTGGGGGTTTGATGAGGAGGCCAGGGACACTGGGGGCCATAGTGGGTCGTGGGCTGTGAGGGGCACTGGGGGGCACAGGCAGTGAGGGGGCAGCGCAGGCTGGGAGTGCGGGCAGGGATGGGGTAGTGGGGGGCCAGGTTCTGTCCTGGTGCCCACATGGTGCCCAGGGCACCTGGGGACATGGGGGTGTCCTCAGCCTCAGACACCCAACTTGGCTCTCCCCTGCCCCCCCGACGCTGCCCTGCACCCTCAGGTGGGAGATGCGGAGCCCGAGCTGGGTGCTTCTGAAAGCTGGATCGGCGTGGTGCCCGTGGGCGAGGAGCCGGGTGAGGGCCCACGTGGTGCCAAGGAGGAGTCCTTCACCGCAGCCGTCGTCAGCAAGGTGACTCGGAGGGTCCTCTCCAGCCAGCCCATGGCCTTTGCTGGTCACAGCGCCGCGGGGCACCTCCTGGGCTGCCTCCACACCAGATGGGGGGGATCCTGGCCTGTACTTAATCATGGAGTGGTTTGCATTGGAAGGGACCTCAAAGCCCATCCAGTGCCACCCCCTGCCATGGGGAGGGACACCTCCCACTGGATCAGGGGGCTCCAAGCCCCATCCAACCTGGCCTGAAACACCTCCAGGGTGCCCCATCCAACCTGGCCTTGCTTGGTGGGGATGTCCCTGTCCCTCTTGGTTCCCTTGAGACACTAGAGAGGGTGAAAAGGTGCTGGGTGCTGCTCACGCCGTGCAGTGGGACGGGAGCTGAACCCATCCCTGCCAGTCCTGACCCTCCTAAGCTGGTGCCCTCTGTCTCCGCAGATGAAGCGAGCGCTGGTGCTTGGGGCCTCAGCCCTGCTCATCCTGGCACTGAACCAGAACGCCATCCGGGAGGTAGGACTGTCCCACCAGAGGGTCCCTGAGCTGCTCTCGTGCCCCCCTGACGGCTGTTGCCTTCCTCCCCTGTGCAGCTGGATGTTTCCCAGCTTCTCGCCAAGCCTGTGATCGTGATCCAGTCCTCGGACAACGTCACCAAACTGCTGGGAGCGCTGCTGCGGTACGGGCTGGGACCGGTGGGAGAGAGCAGGAGCTCCTCACCCACTCCTTGCCAGCTCTTCTGTCTGGCTGGGACAGCCAGGGGCTCCCCAGGAACCTTCTCGTTGCCTCTGCTGGGTTGGTGTTGAGCTCGCACTGTGCAGAGCCCGGCTGGGGCCGAGACATGCGCTTGCAGGGAGGGTTTGGGTCTGATCCAGCCCTTCCTCAGGGCTTGAGTCCCTCCATGTGTCTCGCCACGCAGTGGCAGCGGCTGGCCAAGGTCTTTAGGACTCTCAGTACCAAGGAGCCAGGCTGGCTGGTTACCAGCACGACACTGGCACCCCCCCTGCCAGGGTTTGTCCCCACTGCCCGCAGCATTAGGGCCCCCTCAGTCCTTGCACGTGGAAATCAGTGTTGCTGCCAAGGCGTCGCAGATGGGGAAACTGAGGCGCGGTTCTGGAAGGAGAGGCCTGTGTGGGGCCCCTCAGAGGGTTGGGTATGGATGGGGATTGGGGTCTCTGTGTCCCCGTGGCCCCTCTCTTGGCAGCTCAACATGTGTTGCCCGTCCCTGCGGGGCCAGGGGTGCTCCCTGGCATTGGGATCAGCTCTGCCCACGGGATTGGCACTCTTCTCACCTTTCCTTACAGTGGGCTGCAGGCGACAGCGAAGATCACATACCAGGCAGTGCTGCTGGAGAACCTGGTACGTACTTCCTGCTCCTCTTCCTCCTCCTTCCCCTCTTTCCTCTCTTCCCCCCTTTTCCCCCCTTCTTCCTCCTCCCCTTCCTTCTCCTCTTCTGCTTCTTCTGCTCTTCCTTCTCTTCCCCTTCCTTTCCCTCCTTCTCCTCCCCCCTTTCCTCTCTCCTCCCCCCTTTCCTCTCTCCTCCCCCCTTTCCCCTCTCCTCCCCCCTTTTCCCTCTCCTCCCCCTTTCCTCTCTTCCCCCCCTTTCCCCTTTTCCCCCCCTTTCCCCTTTCTCCCTTCCCCCCTTTCCCCCCTTCCCCTTCCCCCCCTTCCCCTTTCCCCCTTCCCCTTCCCCCCCTTTCCCCTCCCCCCCTTTCCCCCTTCCCCTTCCCCTTTCCCCCTTCCCCTTTCCCCCCCCCTTCCCCTCCCCCCCTTTCCCCCTTCCCCCTTCCCCTTTTCCCCTTTCCCCCCCTTTCCCCTTCCCACCCTTTCCCCTTCCCCCCCTTCCCCTTTCCCCCCCTTCCCATTTTCCCCCCTTTCCTCTTCCCCCCCCTTTCCTCCTCCCTCCTTTTCTCTCCCTCCCCTTTCTCTCCCCCCCCTTTCCTCTCTCCCCCCCTCCTTTCCTCTCTCCCCCCCCTTTCCTCTCTCCCCCCCTCCTTTCCTCTCTCCCCACCCTCCTTTCCCCTCTCCCTTCTCTTTCCCTCCTTTCCCCTCTCCCCCCTTTTCCCCTGATGGGAGCACAGGGACATGGCTGTGCCCACCCAAGCTTCCCTGGCCGAAGGGGAAGCCGAGCTGGAAGGAGCAAGGTCTGGATCCACAAAGGCCCTTGAAGCTGCCGGTGCCTCAGTTTCCCCAGGGCCTGGCTGTGGGCACGGGGCAGCTGGCAGCCACTGACGGGTCCTCCCCTCGATGCCTGTGAGCCCCTCAGGTTTGGCAGCACCGTAATCTGGCGCAGCCATCGCCAGTGCCATCTCCTGCCTTGCAGGGAGTGACCCTCACGCTGTGGTCAACCTGCGGCCTCTCCCGAGGGGGCCTCTACGGGGAGTGGCAGGGGGTGATCTGCACGGGGGAGAGCGTCTCCCAGGTCCAGGTACGTGGCTGGGGTTCCCAGTGCCGGGGCAGCAGCGATGGTGGGGCTGGAAGCAGAGCAGGGGTCCCTTACTGCCCTCTGTTCCTGCAGAAGTACCTCCAGCAGCTGTGGAACGCCATCCTGCTCATCGCCCTGCTCCTCTGCACCGGGCTGATGGTGCAGGCCCAGCGGCAGTCGCGGCAAGACCCGTCGGAGCAGGAGGCCGAGGTGGGAACATCTCCACTCTGCTCCTCACCAGGGAGACCCGTGGCTGGGCTCTGACCCTTGGCTCTGCCTTCACAGCTGGACCTGAAGCAGCACATTCAGCGGCGGCTTTTGGCGCTGAAAACCCGGCGGTACCACCCCGGCAAAGCACTGCGCAGCCGGGTCTGCGAGATCGACAGCTGCGCCGTCTGCTTGGACCAGTTCCACAAGAGCCAGGTAGGGACTGGGGGAACTGGAGCTGCGCTGAGTGCTGGAGTCACCATAGAATCATAGAGTGGGTTGGGTTGGAAGGCACCTTAAAGATCATCCAGTTCCAACCCCCATCGCTGGAGGTGTTCAAAAGCCGGGCAGATGAGGTGCTCAGAGATCTGGTGGTTTGACTTGGTGATCTCAAAGGTCTTTTCCAACCAGGTGATTTTGTGGGAGGCTTGGAGCTCATCCTGGTCACAGCCGGATGCCACCTGTGCTCCTACCATCCCTTTACTGCCCGGGAACAGAGTGTCCACGTGGCAAGGGCTTGTCCTGCTCCCTCGGGCAGCTGGGGGAGGTCACAGCACCCCTGCCCAGTGCCGCTCACATCCCGGTCCTTCTCTGCAGTGGCTGCGGGTGCTGCCCTGCTCCCACGAGTTTCACCGGGACTGTGTGGATCCCTGGCTCCTCCTGCAGCAGACCTGCCCGCTCTGCAAGCGCAACGTCCTGGGTGAGAGCCGCGTGTGTGTGCCAGGGTGAAGGATGGGGAGGAATCGGAGCCCCCTAGGCTCCCCGCAGTGGCCTTGTCCTTCTTGAAGGGCAGTGGAGCTGGGGAAAGGGCTGGAGAATAAGCTCTAAGAGGAGCAGCTGAGGGAAGTGGGGTTGTTTAGCCTGGAGAAAAGCAGGCTGAGGGGAGACCTGCACTTGGGACACAACAACCCCAGGCAGCTCCACACTTGAGGAAGAGTGGCTGGAAAGCTGCCTGGCAGAGAAGGACCTGGGGGTGCTGTTCAACAGCGGCTGAACAGGAGCCAGCAGTGGCCCAGGTGGCCAAGAAGGCCACCAGCATCCTGGCTTGGCTCAGCCATGGGGTGGCAGCAGGAGCAGGGAAGGGATCGTCCCCCTGCTCTCAGCGCTGGAGAGGCCAAACCTCGAATCCTGGGTTCAGTTTTGGGCCCCTCACTCCAAGAAGGACCTTGAGGGGCTGGAGCGCGTCCAGAGAAGGGAACGGAGCTGGGGAAGGGTCTGGAGCCCAGGGGTTCTGGGAGCGGCTGAGGGCCCTGGGGCTGTTTAGGCTGGAGAAGAGGAGGCTGAGGGGAGACCTCCTCGCTCTCTGCAGCTCCTGGAAAGGAGGTTGTGGTGAGGTGGGTGCTGGTCTCTGCTCCCAAGTGACAGGAGATGGGGTGAGAGGAAATGGCCTCAAGTTGCACCAGGGCAGGTTCAGACTGGGCACCGGGAAAAATTTCTTCCCTGAAAGGGTTCTCAGGCAGAGGCTGCCAGGGAGGTCGTTGACTCCCCATCCCTGGAGGGGTTTAGAAGACAGGCAGATGAGTTTCTCAGGGATCTGATTTAGTTGCGGACAGGTACAGTTGAACTCAAGGTCTTTTCCAACCAAGCAATTCTATGCTTCTCCCTTCCAGGGAACTGCTGCACGGAGAGCTAGCCGGCCCGACGGATGGACACACGCACTCCAGGGAAACACCCACCGACGCTTTGGGGAGAGGGAGGGGGGCAGAGGGTGCTGGGCAAGCGGTGCTTGCTGCCAGAGCGGGGTTGGCACGGCTGTGCCTGTCCCAGTGCCCGGCCCTCCAGAGGGTGAGGGATCTTGGGGCTCTCTTGCTGGGCATGAGTAGAGGGGTAGGGGATGAAGGGGAATGGGTGCTGCAAAAAGAAGCAACAGGAGCACCCGTGGGTGTAGCAGGGTGGGAGTGCAGAGGCTGGAGGCAGGGAGAGCCCTGGCCTGGCCACACTCCCTGCTCATAGCATTTTTTTGAGTAATTTGGGGGGTTTTTTCCTCTATTTTTGAGTGAGCAGAGCCCAGTGTGGGGCTGTGCTGTGTCTCAGCCCAGCGGGGTGGCCTGGCGGCAGCGTGAGCCCCTCTGGGTGGCACATGCGCCGGAGCTGGCAGAGTGCTGGGTAACCTGGCACCTCACAGGGCAGTGGGGCACAACGCTGTATTTATACTAACTTATTAGAAAGTACGGCACGAGTCAGCCATGGGGACAGAGCGGGCACACCACAGTGGCCAGGGACTCACCGTGAGCCCTCGCTGGCTCCTGTTCCGTGTTGGGCTGCAACATCGCACGTGTCCGTCTCTATTAAATATGGAGCAAGGAGAGGCTGCCATGTCCTGTGTTTCATGTGGAGGAGGGGTAGGTGCAAGCAGTAGGGCTGCTCTGTGCCAAGGACCCTGCCCAGATCCTGGCGCTGGCTCTTTCCAAATTAGCTTGTGGGTACGGATCGCTAAAGCCAGGTCTGTCCCCATCTCGGGGGAGAGGGAGCAGCCTCTGCTTCTGATACTGTGCCAGCTCTGGGCTGCTCCTTCTGCTCCTTTCTGTACCTGGTGAGGGCATTGAGCGAAGGTGGGCAAGGGTGAGGGTCTGCCGGCCTCTTAGAATCACAGACTGTCCTGAGCTGGGAGGGACCCACAGGGACCATTGAGTCCAACTCCTGCTCAGGACACCCCAACATTCACACCGTGGGGCTGAGGGTGTTGGCCAAAGGCTTCTGGAATATTGTCAGGCTGTGCCTGCTTACCTGGGGAGCTGTTCCAGGGCTCCACCACCCTCTGGGGGAAGGACCTTTTCCTAACATCCAACCTACCCTCCCCAGCACATCTTCCTGCCGTTCCCTCGGGTCCAGAGAGAAGAGCTCAGCGCCTCCTCCCCTTGTGGAACCTGCAGAGTGTGATGAGGTCTCTCCTGAGTCTCCTCCAGGCTGAACAGACCAAGTGATTTCAGCCGCTCCTCACACAGCTTGACCTCTAAACCCTTCACCAACTCCGTGCCCTCCTCTGGATGTTCTCCAGCAGCTTTACATCCTTTAAATCCTGTGGATTCCAAAGTGCCCCCAGTGCTCAAGGTGAGGCTTCACCAGTGCAGAGCAGAGTGGGACAATCCCCTGTGCTGGATCCCCCCCAGCTCACAGTTGCCCTCTTGGCTGCCAGGGCCCTGCTGGCTCACCTCGCCCTCACCCAGCACCCCCAGGTCCCTTTCCCAGGGCTGCTCTCCAGCCTCGCGCTCCCCAGGCTGTGGATCCAGGGCTGCCGTGGCCCAGGGGCAAAACCCAGCACTTGCCCTTGTTAAACCTCGTGTGGTTGGTGATTGCCCGGCTCTCCATGTCCAGATCCATCTGCATCCCTCTTTGCCCTCAAGAGTGGCAACAGCTCCTGATAGTTTCATGTCATCAGCAAACTCTGTCAGTAACCACTCTGAGCCCAGCTCTGCTTTCCTTTTCCAAGTGGCCTGGCCCCTTCCCAGTGGCCTCTCTGGTACAGTTCCTGGCACGAGCCAGCTTGGGCTGTGCCCAGGCATTGTCTGGGTGACCAGCTGTGCCAGGGCCTCCAGGGCAGCTCAGCCATAGGGGAACAAGCTCCAGCGCTCAGGAACAGCCCTGCCTCCGCACGCTTTCCCTCTCTGAGGGCTCCTCACCTGGTTATGGTCAGGTCCCTGGCTGCCAGCTGGGGAAAGCTGCCCCCAGCTCAGCTTCTCCTGGGGCCGCTGAGCAAGCAGGGAAGGAGCCACCAGCCCTCAGAGCTGTCACCCCTGCTTGTGCCACAACCCACGGCGCTACCCACCGGAGAGGGACAACCAGGGAAACTGCCCGGACCCGTCCGGGGCTGCAGCCCTGCAGCAAACACAGTGAAGCAACAGTCAGAGGCTGGTTGGTGGCTGAGCTGTGCAAAGGTGCTGTGGGACCATCGCCCAGGCTGCCAATGCCCACCGCGTGCAGGCTTGGCGGGTTTCCCAGGGGAACGTGCCTTCGTGATGCACAAACAGCAGGTAACGAGGTCCTGCGGGGCAGGGCAGGCGGCTGAGCGCTTCATTAGGCTCATCAACGTTTATTTGCGGTGGCCACCAGTGCGGTGGGAGAAATGCGAGGTGGGTCTGACCCTGCCCCTGGGCTCGGGGGGGCTGAGCACCAGGCCCTCAGCCCCGAGCAGGACGCAGCGTGCAGTCTCTGCCAAGAGTGGCTTCGACTGCTGCCTGCTGAGATCTTGCTGACGGGCGTCACTGGCACATCTGAGCATCCTTGCACTGTCCCTGCTGCCTCTGCTGCTCGGGCATCTGCGAGTGGTGGGAGCAGTTAGAGGGGAGCAAGAGGAAGGAAGCTCCCCAGGTCCTTCCTCTGGGTTCTTACTCACCTTGCGTCCTGCCTGCCGGGCTCCCCGCAGAGCGGAGAGAACAGCTGGCTCTGTGGGACGAGCTGGGGAAGAGAAAAGGGGGGGGCGAGTGGCCCTGGCATGCTGTCCCGCGGCCATGCTGCCCCCACGGCTGTGCAGGAGCAGGTGTGGGTCTGCTTGGCTGCCCTGGCTTGAAATGAATCAGGTGGGAGCACCAGGCTCAGCTGCCTCGAGGCAGGATCAGGCCCTGGGACAGCACAGGATTGCAACCCCCAGCCAGCTTCATCCCCTCCTGCAATCAGCTTTGTCCAGCTCAGCCCTGTGCAGGGTGGGGAAGCAGCTGAGCTGCAGGAGACGTTGCACAAGATGCCCCACGGCCTTTTCTGGGGGACACACACCCATAGAATCACAGAGTGACCTGAGTCTGAGGGTGTTGGCCAAAGGCTTCTGGAATATTATCAGGCTGTGCCTGCTTCCCTGGGAGCTGTTCCAGGGCTCCACCACCCTCTGGGGGAAGAAATTTTGCCTAATATGTAACTGAAACCTCCCCTGGAGCATCATCCTCGTCCACCCAGGAACCATCCCCAGAGGATGTGGTGCAGCTCTGGGGCTGTGGGGTGGTCCTGGGGGACGCAGCATCCCACCAGCATGTGTCCCCCTCTCCCCTGGCCTGGTTGCAGCCTCACCTTCAGCACACCCTGCTTCGCAGCCACCTTCACCTTGGCGAGCACAGACCTGAGCTTCACATTCTCCTGCTCCAGCACACCGATCCGGATGCTGTTGGCCTGTAGCTGCTTCTCCATGTCCTCAGTCAAGTTCCCGGTGCCTGCAAACAAACCATCATACCCTTGCGGCACGAGCCCGAGCTCAGCCCTCTGCTGCCCACCTGCTCAGAGGTGTTGGCAGCAGCCCTCCGGCCTTCCAGGCAGAGCAGCTGCCTGGTGGAAAGGGTCTGTCTCAACCTGGGAGCACCCGCACGGCCTGGGAGGTGCCAGCTGGGACCCAAAATCCTGCCAGCTCTGCTCTATTCCCCAGCCCACAGGTGGGATGGACAGAGCCCATGGAGGGAGGTGTGTTGAGATGGTAGCAGCTTAGGACAGCCCAGGGCTGGAGCCCTTCCTGCTTTAGTGGGACAAACGATGCTGTAGAAGCGACAGTGGCATGTCCAGGGCCACCAGGATTCCCTGGGAGCTCTGGCAGAACCAAAGGCCCAAGCAGAGAAGACAGGTGCTTCTGCCCATGCCCTTACTCTCAAACTGCATCTCAGCAGGGACGTGGAGCTTCGGGAAGAACATGAGGAGCCTCTCCCGCTCTTTCATCTCCTGTGCTTGCTTCTGCAGCTCCTGCTTCTGCTGCTCCAGCTTGGAGACTTTTGCCTGCAGCTCCGAGACAGCCTGTTCCAGGCTCAGCTTCTCCTGCTGCAGCGTAGCCAGCAGCTCCTGTACAAGCGAGGCGGTGAGGTTTGCAGAGCACTCTCCCAGATCTTGGGACAGTAAAGTCTGGCAGAGTTCCAACCCCCAAGGAATTCTCGTTCCCTTCCCTCGTGATGGGGATGAACTATGGCAGCGTGAAGTGGACAGGAACAATGTGGAAGCTATAAGGTCCCTGTGAGAGCTGGAAGGAGCAGCACCAAGCGTGGTGCGTGTTCAGGAATGGACATGCTGGAGGCACAGGAACAGCATGAGGAGTTGCTTCCTGCAGGTTCCTCTCTGCTTTGACAGTGGGAAAAACTACCCAAGACTTCTCTGCACAGGGGCTGAGGGAGAGGGAACTTCCCCAAGGCACCCTGATTGAGAGCAGCCCTGATGAGAAGGACTTGGGGTGCTGAGGGATGAGGAGCTCAACATGAGCCGGCAACGTGTGCTCACAGCCCAGAAACCCCCCGTGTCCTGGGCTGCACCCAGAGCAGTGGGAGCAGCAGGGCCGGGGGGGGATTCTGCCCCTCTGCTCCGCTCTGGTGAGACCCCACCTGGAGCCCTGGGTCCAGTTCTGGAATCCCCAACATAAGAAGGACATGGAACTGTGGGAGTGAATCCAGGGGAGGCCACGGAGATGATCCAAGGGCTGGAGCACCTCTGCTCTGAGGCCAGGCTGGGAGAGCTGGGGTTGTTCAGCTTAGAGCAGCCTCCCAGGACTGAAAGGGGCTCCACAAAAGCTGGGGAGGGGCTTTTTACAAGGGCTTGGAGTGACAGGACAAGGGGGAATAGGTTTAAACTGGAAGGGAGAAGATTTAGATTGGATGTTAGGAAGAAATGTTTTGCTGTGAGGGTGGGGAGGCCCTGGCCCAGGGTGCCCAGAGCAGTGGTGGCTGCCCCATCCCTGGAGGTGTTTCAGGCCAGGTTGGATGGGGCTTGGAGCCCCCGATCCAGTGGGAGGTGTCCCTGCCCATGGCAGGGGGTGGCAATGGATGAGCTTGGAGATCCCTTCCAACCCAAACCATTCTGTGATTCTGTGATCCTGGGAGAGATGGCCACGTGGCAACATCACACCGTGTCTCTGTCCCCCTCCTAGGACAACTCTGGCCCTGGCACAGCTGTGTCCCACACCCACTGCTCCCCGGGCACTCTGCTCCCAACAGACCCCTGGCACGGGCTAGGGGCCAGCACTAACCTGTTGCGCCTGTAGCTGCTTCCCGCTCTGCGCCTGGCTCTCCTCCAGCTGTTCCACCAGCCTGACCTTCTCCTCCTCAGCCTCACCCAGGCTGGCCTGCAGCTCCTCGCGCTCCTGGTCCAGGCTGTCGAGCTGCTGCAGCAGCATCCTCTGCTTGGCCTGCAGGGACTGCGCAGGACAGGCGAGGCTGTGTGGGTCTGCCGTGCCCACTCACTGCCCGCACACCAGGCAGCAGTGCCCACTGGCTCTGCCCACTCCCACAGGACACTGTGGAGCTGGGAGAGCAGGTGTAGCCGTACCTCCTGGTGCCTCAGCATACTCTCCACCTTGGCCTTCTCCTTCTCCAGCTGGGTGGTGGTGGCACTCAGCTCCTGGTCCAGGCTCTCGTGCTGGCTGGTCAGCAGCTGTACCTTCTCCTTCAGCTCCTGCACTTGGCTCCTGGGCACCATCATGGTCCTCATCTCCTCCAGCAAGGAGGTCTTGGTCACCTCTGAGAGACACGGCGCTTTTGGCCTGGGCTCAGCAGGAGGGGGAAGCTCCCAGAGAAGTGGGGTTAAAGGGGCTCTGCAGGCCCTGGCAAGGGGGAGGCAGCTCCAATGGGACCCCTGAATGCCCACCAGCAGGAGTCCACTCTGCTGCTGGGTAGCGTTTGGGCACCACAATGGAGACTCGTCCTCCCTTCATTCCCACCAGTGCTATCCCCAAAGATTCTGGGGGACGAGGGATTATATGGTCATAAAACACTCACGAGATCAGAATGTGGCTGGGGGAGAGATGTGGCAGGTGGGTGGCCAGCAGATCCTTACCCAGCTCCTGCACGGTAGCCTCCTTGGCAGCCAGCTCCTCCTTCAGGGTGGAGAATCGCTCTTCCAGCAGAGCAGCTCCTACAGCAGCACAAAACCTCCTCTCATTCAACAGCTCCTCAAAACAACGGAACCAAGGAGGCAGCAAACAGCCCCAGCAACACATTTGTCAGCTGGTGATTGTATCCTGCTGTTTCCACAGGGAGAGGACATGGACAGCCAGCTCCTGCTGTCTGGGGTTAATCCCGCAGTGGGAACAGCCCTGATGCCTACCAGACCCTGCCCATGGCAAAAGCCCTGCTCATGGCAGGAGGACCAAGGTTTGACCATGCACTCCATGTTTCTCCTGCACGGAGAAGCATGACCCTGGATTCCTGCTTCTCCAGACCCACAGGTCTGGACAAGGACACCGGGAACAGCACTGTACCTCTCCGTAGGTCCTCCTTGTCCTGCTCCAGCCTGGCTACAGCATCTAAATACTCTTTGTTTTTCACTTCCAGGTTCTGCTGAGCCTCCTTCTGCTGCTGCGCTTGGGTCTCCTTCTCCACTTGGAGCAACCGGGAAAAGTCCTCAACCTGTTTGCGCAGCTCATCCTTCTGTTTCTCTGACTCTTCCAGCTCCGACTTCAGAGGGCTGACCTGCTGCAGCAGCATCTTCAGGTGTTTGCTGATGCGGGAGAGGTCCTTGCTTTGCTCTGAGGCCCAGTAGCTCATGTCCGTTGCAGAGAGGGTCGTTCTCCCTGCGGTCTCCTCCACCATCCCCTGGAACCTGCTGAGAGCCGAGGGGATGTTCTGGCTCTGGCAGATGCTGGTGATGGCCGTGCCAACCTTGCGGAGGCTGGCCTGGGCGCTGGCACAGGTGTCGCAGGGTGGCAGGGATGAACCCGTTGTCTGCGTGGAGATGCTGTGGCTGGTCCTGGCCGTGCCACAGGGAGCCTGGGGCTGGGAGCCACCCGCAGCATGGACGCTCGATGCTGGGCAAGGAGAAGACTGAGCAACTTCTGCAGGAGTTCTTAACTCCAAAACGTCAGGCAAGCAGCATTTCAGGTGTGTCCCCTCAGGTTTCCCAGCCTGGCACTGAGATTGCAGCGTGGACATCTCTTTCCTGCAAGCCTTCTGGTGGGGAGAGCACAGAACAAAACCAGGGTTCAGATCAAACTGAGTCAGCTGCAAATGATCTAAAAATGTCCAAATGCGGAGGTATGGGGACAGGCCAGAGCAGCCAAAGGGCAGCGAGCACTTCCCTTGGGAGCAAAGAATTTCCCAGAGGCTGGAGGGCGGCTGCCAAGCGCTCACGTTCACTGGGCTCTGCTATGACCAAAGTGCGTGGCTCACACGCAAAATGAATTTGCCTCCCGTTCCCCAACGGGGAGCGTGGGGGAACTGCATTTTCTCAGGCTGGCAGGTAGCTTTCCGGCCACCACCCCCCCAGCAGAGCTGTGGTTTCACCACAAGAAGGCTCGACAGTGAAACCGGCTCCCCAGCTCCCCTCCTTGTGGCCGTCGTTCCTTCCACACCTCCTGCGCTGCCTCCTGGTCATGCCAGGAGGATTATTGTGAGGCTTTTCCATGAGAAACATGATTTTGGAGGGAGAAATGCAGGGGAGGGGTGCAGTGCTTCTACCACAAGTCATTGTGCTGATTCGAATCTCCAACATAAGGAGGACATGGGGCTGTTGGAGGAGGTCCAGAGGAGGTCATGGAGATGAGTCGAGGGCTGGAGCACCTCCTGTACAAGGACAGGCTGGGAAAGTTGGGGTTGCTCAGCCTGGAGAGGAGAAGGCTGCGGGGAGACCTCTGACCAGCCTGCCAGTGCTGAGAGGGGCTCCAGGAAAGCTGGGGAGGGAATTTTAACCAGGGCTTGGACAGGATGAGGGAGAACGGCTTTAAACTGGAAGGGGGAAGATTTAGATTGGACAGTAGGTAGAAATTATTCATGAAACTTGTGAGGCCCTGGCCCAGGTTGCCCAGAGCAGTGGTGGCTGCCCCATCCCTGGAGGTGTTCCAGGCCAGGTTGGATGGGGCTTGGAGCCCCCTGACCCAGTGGGAGGTGTCCCTGCCCATGGCAGGGGGTGGCACTGGGTGGGCTTTAAGGTTCCTTCCAACCCAAACTATTTCAAAGCTCTATGACTCTGATTTGAGCCAGCTCGGCCCCACAGACGGCAGGGGCAGCAGAGGCACAGGGGCAGCATGTTGGCAGGAGGAGAATGTTTGTTTAGTCTCTGTCAATGGTCTGGACGAGGGGATCAGTGCTCCCTCAGTCAGTTTGCAGATGACACCAAACTGGGCAGGAGCGTCGATGCGCTGGAGGGCAGGGAGGCTCTGCAGAGGGATCTGGACAGGCTGGATCCCTGGGCTGAGACCAACGGGATGGGGTTCAATAAGGCCAAGGGCTGGGTCCTGCACTTGGGACACAACAACCCCAGGCAGCTCCAGGCTTGGGGAAGAGCGGCTGGAAAGTTGCCCAGCAGAGAAGGACCTGGGGGTGCTGGTCAACAGCGGCTGAACAGGAGCCAGCAGTGGCCCAGGTGGCCAAGAAGGCCACCAGCATCCTGGCTTGGATCAGCCATGGGGGCAGCAGGAGCAGGGAAGGGATCGTCCCCCTGCACTTGGCGTTGGGGAGGCCACACCTTGAATTCTTAGCAGTTGTTGGAGGAGGAAAGGGATCAGGCTGGGAGGGTTTCATGTGGGACAGATGTGTCCTGTCCTACACACCAAGGGTCAGGAGCCAGGAGCACATCTGGCATGGCCCCGCGTGGCCCAGAGAAGGATGGTTACTCCTGCACAATCCTAACCAGGTAAGGCGAGGCAAGAGCCCCTCCCATGACCCCTGCACTCAGCTCATGGAGCATCAGGACCCCCAGATGTCCCACCTCAGCCAGGAGCTGTTGGTAGGAGGTCCCCAGTTTCAGCATGCTGTACCAGTACCTCCTCGCTGTCAGCCCTGCGGACATGTAGGGCCCCACTGCCCGCGCCGGCGGCACAGCTTGCTCGCTCAGCAGGTTTTCGGCGTAGCCCATGAAGCTCTGGAGCAGCAGGAGCAGCCTTGGAGAGAAACCAAGCACAGCTTAGAGCAACAGAGTGTTCAGAGGGGGGAAAGGGCCCCTGGCAATGAACAGGACCACGAGCCTCAAGGGCCAGCGCCACGGTAAGGAAGTTGCCCCCCATCTCCTGCGAAGGAGGGTGGATATCAACGCCCCCGTGACCCCTCCTGGCCTAAGTCCCTTCCCACAGTGGCGTTTGGTGGGATTAAAGTCCTCCTGCAGCTGCTGGGACACAGGCTGCACACGCTGCTTGCAGCCAGGCACTTCAAGGAGGCTGCACTTAGGCTCTCCCAAATGATGCGGGGCTTTCCTGAAGGATCTGGGGCTCCCCCAAATGACTGGGGGCTCTCCTGAGTGCTTTGGGGCAGTCACACCGCTGATATCAAACCCTCATCGTGAGGGCCAGCAGCTCCAGGGGGTGGCGCGTCTGAAACCAACTCGTATTTATCCCACATTGCAGAAGGTGCTTCTGCCTCGCAGCCCGGCAGGTACGGCTCTTTCCAAGGTTTGGGGGGACAATTTAGGGAGCCTGGCTCTCTCTTGCAGATGCCCTTGGCTTCCAGGTGAAGCAGTGCCTTTCTCTGCTCCTTGGCAGCCGGGGTTTGTGCTGGAGGCTCTGAGCTGTGCCCAGGGAAAGGAACTGGGTTTGGGGAGCAGGAGGCTGAGGGGCTGAGGTGCCAACACACTGCTCATCATGAACAAAAAAGATGTTTGCAGATGACACCAACTGGGTGGGAGTGTGGATCTGCTGGAGGGCAGGGAGGCTCTGCAGAGGGATCTGGACAGGCTGGATCCCTGGGCTGAGACCAACGGGATGGGGGTCAACAAGGCCAAGTGCCGGGTCCTGCACTTGGGACACAACAACCCCAGGCAGCTCCAGGCTTGGGGAAGAGCGGCTGGAAAGCTCCCCCAGCAGAGAAGGACCTGGCGGTGCTGTTCAACAGCAGCTGAACAGGAGCCAGCAGTGGCCCAGGTGGCCAAGAAGGCCACCAGCATCCTGGCTTGGCTCAGCCATGGGGGCAGCAGGAGCAGGGAAGGGATCGTCCCCCTGCTCTCGGCGCTGGGGAGGCCACACCTCGAATCCTGGGTTCAGTTTTGGGCCCCTCACTCCAAGAAGGACCTTGAGGGGCTGGAGCGCGTCCAGAGGAGGGAACGGAGCTGGGGAGGGGTCTGGAGCCCAGGGGTTCTGGGAGTGGCTGAGGGACCTGGGGCTGTTTAGCCTGGAGAAGAGGAGGCTGAGGGGAGACCTCCTCGCTCTCTGCAGCTCCTGGAAAGGAGGTTGTGGTGAGGTGGGTGCTGGGCTCTGCTCCCAAGTGACAGGAGATGGGGTGAGAGGAAATGGCCTCAAGTTGCACCAGGGCAGGTTCAGACTGGGCACCGGGAAAAATTTCTTCCCTGAAAGGGTTCTCAGGCACTGGCAGAGGCTGCCAGGGAGGTCGTTGACTCCCCATCCCTGGAGGGGTTTAGAAGACAGGCAGATGAGTTTCTCAGGGATCTGGTTCAGTAGTGGACAGGTACGGTTGGACTCGATCTGAAAGGTCTTTTGCAACCAGGTGAGTCTATGATTCAACAAATCCAAACCACTCAGCTCCATTCAACAGGTTGGACACCAGCTGTCCCCTTGCCTCCAGAAGGAAGGAGCTGCTCTGCCAGCCAAGCTTGTCCCAGGAGGGCTATTCAGAGCTTGGCTCCACCTTCTCACCTGTCTACCACCAACTCCAGCAGCACCACATGGGAGTGCTGGCTGAACTCGGGGTTGTTCTGCTCGTAGCCATAGCGCTCCAGCAGCACTGCCAGGTCCAGCTCACATGACACTTTGTTAGGGAACTTCCAGGAGGGGAAACGCGCAGTCCCGGCCCGGGAGGAGACGTCAGTGATGGCAGCCTGCAGGTCCTTCAGGTCGGCCTGCAGGCTCTGTATACAGCCGGGTTGGCCCAGGAGGTGTGCCATGGCCTGGGGAGCGGGAGCAGGCCTGCGGGGAACAGCTGGCTCAGGTCAGTAGGCTGGGATAGGGACACTGGTCCTGGGACGGGGCTGTGGGACTGGGACGTGGTTGTGACGAGGCTGGGATGGGGTTTGGGATTAAACCAGAACAGGGCTGGGATGGGGTTACCAGTCCTGGGACGGCTCTGGGACAGAGCTTGCAGGGTTGGGATGGGGTCACCAGTCCTGGCATGGGGCTGCGGGGCTGGGACAGGGCCTGCAGGTCTGGGGTGGGACTGGGACGGGACTGGGGAGGGGGTTAGGGATGAGGTTAGGGATGGGATGGGGACTGGGTTGAAACTGAGACGAGGCTGGGAGGAACAGGGACGGGACAGGGACAGGACTAAGGATGGGATTGGGGCTGTGACGGGGCTGTGGCAGGGACTGGGACGGGGACTGGAGATGGGGCTTGGGGACAGGACTGGAACGGAGCTGGGATGGGGACTGGGAGAGGGATGGGGGTCCCGGGGGTACCGGTAGGATGAGGCGCCGGGCCGCGGCTTCAGAAGTGCAGGCGGGCTCACCTGTTGCTGTGGCAACGACTGAGCCGCGGCCCCAGGCCACGCCCCCTTCTGGAGGCCTCGCCCCTCTATAGACCTTGTCCTGGAGGCCACGCCCCTTCCATGGACCTCAGCACCCTTTGCGGAGGCCCCGCCCCTCTGATGGCTGTGCCCCCTCCTTGACCTTAAGCCTGAAGCCACGCCCCCTCTTAAAACCACTTCCCCTGGAGGCCCTGCCCTTATTTAGACCGCAGACCTGGACGCCACGCCCCCTCCTGCACCGCTCTCCTTGAAGCCACGCCCCCTTGGGGAGGCCACGCACTTCTAATGGCCGCGCCCCCTCCATGGCGACGTATCTCTGGCCACGCCCCCTGGGGAGGCCACGCCCCTTCCGAGGCCTCAGCACTAGACGCCACCGCGCCTGTTTAAGCCCCGCCCACCGCGCACGCGCGCTGCTCTCCCTGCCGCTCGCCGGGCGTCACTTCTGGCCGCCATTTCGCCCGCGGTGCTGGTGGCGGAGGGCCCGACCCGTGTCTCGTGTGGCCCGGCAGCGCCTCCGGCGGGGCAGCGCCCCCCGCCGCCCCCAGGCAGCGCCATGCCGGCAGGACCCGTGCAAGCCGTGCCCCCGGCGCAGCCCGCGCCGCCCGCAGAGAGCAAACCGGTGCGGAGCGGGGGAGGCGGGACAGGCCTCGCTGGGGGTGGAGGTTGGGGGGATTCAGGCCGCGCTCGGGGGGGGTGGGGGTGGGGTTAGGCCCCTCTGAGGGGGGCGGTGCTGAGGGGGTGTTGGGCCACTCTAAGGGGGGAGCGGTGCTGGGAGGAAAGGGGGGTTAGGCCGCTCTGAGGGGGGCGGTGCTGAGGGGGGGTCCGGCCGCACGGGGGGTGGTGCTAAAGAGGGGGGCGGACCGCTCAGGGGGGTCGGTACTGGGGCCGCCGATTCCCAGGTCCCGTTCAGCCGCAGCCAGGCTGCCCAGAGGTCGGTGCTGCCCTTCAGCTGGAGGTACATCCGTCCTAGAAGCGGCACGGGGCCATCGTTATGAGAGACAGGAGGGTTCCCCTGGAGCCGTGGAACTGCCCCGCCACAGGGAAGTGTGTGCAAAAGGAGCAAACAACCATCACAGTGTGTGGGAGGGAGTATAGCAGCTCTGTGCTCTGCAGCACCTTCCCCGCTTCTCTTCTGTCTTGGCCCTGTTCACCTCTGCTGGAACCTCTTCCCAAAATGGGAAGCAGCCATTCCTGCCCCAGCGGTTCCAGCAGCCTCGCGTGCCGGCATCAGTGGAGCAAGGCGGCATGGGCAGCTGGGCTGGCTGAACATCCTGGGTGGTTTGGTGTAGCCAACACAATTAGCCAAGGCAATTATTCCTCAATTAGAAAGTTGTGGTTCCCAACACACACTCAGGGACATCCACACACGTGTGTCAGCAAGGCAAGGCTAAGTAAAAACATCTCTTAAGCGTGGTGTTGCGTTATCCTTCAGCTCCTTAAGATGTCCTATGGGAGTGGGAATCAAAAGTAAACATATTTATGGGGCTTTTGTCTTAACATACTTTGTTAAGGTTTTGGGTAACTCCAGAGTTTTCTGCCCTGGAGCTCCATGGATTCAGCAGAGCCAGCAGCTTCATGGGCGTTTTAAAACTTCCCCAGCTGTCCCTGTCAAAGTTACAAACATTTCGCTTAGACTTGGTCTCTTTTATAATGGCTTTTGTCTTGAAAGTTGCTTGATGAGGGAGGAGAAACATCTTTGGTGTCCTGTAAAGAGTGGCATCTGCAAGATAAAGCTATCTGCGGGAGTGGCCTGGGACTTCAGCTCAGATTCTCCTGTGATCAGTGCAAAGAAAGCTCTGCGGGACAGCTTTTGGTGCTCCCACACTGGCATTAAAAGCAGTGATTTATTTAAGTAGAATTAATCATTCAGATTCTGGTTTCTTGCAGTCCCACAGGCCTCTGGGAACGTCCATGACTTCCAGAGCTGCATAGCCATGCTGGGTTATTCGTGGATGCCTTGTTACTAGGTCATCTCCTACACTGCCTCCTGGCTCGGTGTTTGTAAACCTGCTCAGGGTCAAGGCTGAGACAGTGGGAAGGCCGGGGGAGTTGCTTTGGTTCAATGGAGCAGCCTCCCCCGTCGCCTCGCTGTGCCAGTGCCCTTGACAAGCAGACAGACGTTATCTCCCACCCCGAGAGGCCGGGCTGTCTGTGGGGCAAACAGATCCATGTGTTGGGAAACAGGGGATGATGTGGGGGCTGGGGAGGAGGGTAGGCAGCGCTGGGCCTGTGTGGAGTGCTGAACTCTTTGGTAGCTGCCGATAAGCGTGGGATTGCTAAACACTCTGTTTAGGTGTGAGTGTTGCTGTTCCCAATGTAGATGAGGATGTTGAGAGAGAAGGGAGATGAATTTTCCAGCTGAACCAACTGAAAATAAACCTTGCTCGGGTCTGCAGCTTGCCAGGCCCTTGCGTTCACCTCCTCCTGCTGCTTAGTATTATTTGGAATTCCTTCTGTTATTCCAGCTTTGATTTAGGCTATTTGAATTTAGTATTTTGGCCAACAGTGGAAGGTGTCCTACTGTCCCTCTGCCTTATCACTTCACGAATAGCTGCTGTAGTGTGAGGCAGCAGAGCGGAGGGCTGGAACTGGAAATATACATGTGTTTGTAACTTGTTATTGCAGCCAGAAGAGGAGCCAAAAGAGGAAGCAGCACCAGCCAAACCTGTGGTGGGCATTATTTACCCTCCTCCAGAAGTCAGGAATATCGTCGACAAGACTGCTAGCTTCGTAGCCAGGTAAATGACACTGCTGATGGCACGTGTTTCCAGGGATTTTCATGCCTCTCCTCTTCCAGCACCAATGTCTGCGCAGCTCCAGAGCCTGAGGCAGGTCCAGTCCCATGACTGTATGTGCAGGGTGTTGAGCATTGGGTCTGTGCTGAAACAGCAGGGCTCTATTTAAGAGGTGTGCAACATGCTTTGCTGGAGAAGTTATGGTAGTAAATAAAATACAGAGTTCTTGGAAAACTATAGTACGTGCTGCAATAACCAGGTTCCTGTTCTCAACGACTGGAGGGAAAAAAAGATTCCGGGTATAAAGGAGCCCTGTTATGGGTGCTGCGTTGTGTGATGGAGCTGAGAGGAGTCATGACGCTCTTGCAGCGTGTAGGCAGGTCATAGGTGGTGAATGTTGCAGTACAAGAGCTTGCCTGCTTGTGGAGCCCTGCGGTTGCGTCCTGTCCCGGTATGTGTACAGCATGGTACGCTGTGGCAGCAGCTGGGATGTGTATGTGTCTGTCTGAGACTCAGTCACCTCTGTCCCTCTATAGCCAGGGGCAAAGTGTGCACCTGCAGAGGGCGGCCGCTCCTCCCTTGGCACAGGTGAGCTGCCCAAGATGGATGTGGGATTTTTTTTCGCCTGCTGACTGTAGCAGATTGGTTAACATGAGTACAAGTGCTGGATTTAGGGGAGGAGTCAAAAAATTGAATAAATTGTACTCATCTAGGCTTCTTCCATTTGCCTGATGTCATCACTATGCAAGCGAAAGCTGTTCGTGCTTGCTACGCCATCTTCCTCTGGTTTTGTTAATGCTTAAGTATTTCTGGCTGCTTTATCTCCACATGAGGTCTTGAGGGGCATGATCTTGGTCTTCCCACGGTGCACAAGCAGCACAGAAGGTGAACGCCCCTCCTCAGCTGGCTGTGCGAGTTCTTAACCTTCGTGGCACCCAGACAGGCTGAACACTGCGTGCTGTCGCCTCACTAAACAGGGTGGTGGTTGCTGTGGCAATTACTGAATGCTGGTCTAGTCAGGTTCTTACTGGGTAGCTGATCCCTAAGGAGCTGCTAAGGAGCACAGGCTTCCTCTGGGGCTAGGTTTATCCTGTGGTGTTACAGAGACCTTGTTTGGTAGAGGCTTGGTATCTAAACGAGACCTGGAGGTATCCAGAGAATGAGGAGAAGCGTGACACGGCAGCTGTGGCTTTCTCACACTCCCCTGAAATAAATGGCTCACGCTTTGGATGGGGACAGTGGAGGTGACCTGAGCTGAAACAGGGCTGTCCTGGAGGCAACGCTCCAGCATGGTCAGTCTGTGCACAGGCTGAGGATGCCTCCTTTTCTCCTTAGGTGAACCTTCTGGAAATGAAACTAGTCCTAAAAGCTTGTTAATGCAGCAAAGAAAATAGGTCTAGAGAGTAACCTGTAAACTTCATCCAATAAATCGTCTAATCCAGTAAATGATCCTTTGTTCCTATGTAGCCAGATGGGATCATGGAACACTTGTGAGTTTTAGCTGTGCTAAATATTCACTGTGAAGTGTTCTAGACTGAAGTAGGACAAATGTCTTTAACTCCTCTGTGTGCAACGGGCTGCTGTTTTGGGTGTGAATTATTTAGAGGTAAACTCTTCCATGCAGGAGAGAAAATTGTCTTTAAATAGCATCAACGTGTTTTCCTAGGAAAGAAACAAACACTTACACTGAAGTCAGTGCCCGTTCATGTAAATAGTTCATCTTTTTCCTCCCCAGAAATGGTCCAGAATTCGAAGCTCGAATTCGTCAGAATGAAATAAACAACCCCAAGTTCAATTTCTTGAATCCAAATGACCCTTACCATGCATACTACCGGCACAAGGTCAGCGAGTTCAAGGAGGGCAAAGCCCAGGAGCCCTCAGCTGCTATTCCCAAGGTTATGCAGCAGCAGCAAAGCGCTCAACAGCAGCTTCCACAGAAGGTGAGTATTCCTGTTCTCTGTGACGGAGAAGTTGGCTTCCAGCTGGTTGTGTCAGAGCCTGACTTTGAACAGAAGGTCTGGAAGAGCAGACAATTTGTAAAATCATAGAATCATAGAATGGTTTGAGTTGGAAGGGACCTCAAAGCCCTCCAGTCCCACTCCCCTTTCATGGGCAGGGACACCTCCCACTTGATCAGGGGGCTCAAAGCCCCATCCAACCTGGCCTTGAACACCTCCAGGGAGGGGACATTGACACGTTTCCTGGGCCACCTGTGCTCACAAGTCTCATTGTGAAGTATTTCTTCCTAATGTCTAATCTAAATCTTCCCCCTTCCAGTTTAAAGCCATTCTTCCTTTTCCTATCACCCCTGGCCCTTGTAAAAAGTGCCCCCCCAGCTTTCCTGGAGCCCCTTTCAGTACTGGAAGGCCACTCTGAGGTCTCCTCGGAGCTTTGTCTTCTCCAGGCTGAACAAGCCCACCTCTCTCAGCCTGTCATTTATTTGTACATATTTATACATTTGCTGAGAGGCTCAGAGTGTAGATTTGGCTGCTGATGATTCCAGGTTGTGTGTGAAAGACCCAGAATATTTTTTTACTTGGTCTGTTTGATTATGTTCCATTGTATATTGCCTGATACGGTACTTACACAGGTGATTGCTCCAGCTGTGTGAGCTCAGGTCTCCTGCCCTAGGCAAGTCCTTTAGTGACCCTTGGAGTTCAGTTTGGACCTGTTTCATGCACTGCTTGTAGAAACATTTCCTTTTTTTCTGCCGGAAGGATCAACTTCCCCTCCAAACATGGAGTACACAATGCTGCTCTTTTTCAGCTGTGCCACTCTACGTACTGGGTGAAGAAAGGGCGCAGACACAGTCTGGGTCTTTTACAGGCTTTACACAGCCAGCAGTCGCTGGGTTATGGTGAAGCCTTGATAGTTTCCAGTTCTGTTAGCTGTTGGAGCAACATTTGGTTTATAGTAGCCCAAATTCACGTGTCTGGATGTACCCCATGGTACTGATATTTCCCAGGATATCTAAACTGGTGTGGCTTTCCATAATAGCTGAAGGAAGAACAGGCTCTCCAGAGTGTTGGTGACAATGTCTGTCTTGGATCACTGAGCCCTCTCCATTCTGCTATGCAGGTCCAGGCCCAGGTGATCCAGGAGACAGTCGTTCCCAAAGAGCCACCTCCGGAGTTCGAGTTCATTGCTGACCCTCCCTCCATCTCTGCCTTTGACCTGGATGTGGTGAAGCTCACGGCACAGTTTGTTGCTCGCAACGGGCGGCAGTTCCTGACGCAGCTGATGCAGAAAGAGCAGCGGAACTATCAGTTTGACTTCCTGCGCCCCCAGCACAGCCTCTTTAACTACTTCACTAAGCTGGTCGAGCAGTACACAAAGGTACTCTTGTCAGTGTTCCTGTCCAGTTGGTTCCTTAGCAGCAGTTTTGAGTTTGAAGACCCAAGCTTTCCAAAAGAGCCAGACTGGGAATCCATGCAGGCCTGGGAGCCCCTCCTTTAGATCTCGCTCTTTAAATAGAGTGGATGCCGTGTGTGCTGTTGGCAGGGTGCAGCGCTGGACACAGTGAGCCATTCCTGAGTGTAACTGTACACTGTTATAAGTGAAAGCTGGGGGGGTTAAATACAGGGAGTAATTGGAAGGGAAGGAATGAATATATAGGTCATAAGAGGGTTGCAGCAGAATTAACAGAACGTGGCCCTAGGGATCTGCTATGTCTTTTTCTGTGTGGAAAGAGAGTTGTTGTTTTTAAGGAGACTTTGGCAAAAAGAATTGTCACCAACTGTCATACAAAATGCGTTTTAGATCCTGATCCCACCAAAAGGCTTGCTCCTCAAGCTCAAGAAGGAGGCTGAAAATCCCAAGGAGGTCCTGGATCAGGTATTACATCAAAAATTTGTTGAATTGCTGAAGCGCTTCAGTTCTGTTTTGATTTTTTTTCTCCTTGCATGTTTCTGACTACAGGCAGCAAACATAAATATCCAGAGTATCTCCTCTTGCCTTTGAACTGCACGCTGCTGTTTGTGTTTGGGGGGAGTTTGCTTGTGCCAGTATAGAGGCACAGAGAACACAAAGTGCCATTTCCACCACGTTAGAGTAGAATGTTTCCCTCTCAGACAGCTTCACAGTGGCACTTTGCCTGCTGTCTTCGTTGCAAAACTACTTTTCCTTTGGAAAGGTGACGTTACAGGGTTGTAATAAAGCGTGAACTGTTTGTTGGCTGCGAATCTTCATGTCGTACCTGGACTGCTTCCTCTTGGCTCAAGGAGCCTGGAGCTGGATCTTTTTACAAAGCTGGTGCAATACATCACTCAGTAGCCAAACCAGTAGTTTCTGAATGAAACACAAGTATTTCTGTGTCGTGCCAGGTCTCTGGACTAGTGCTTGTTTAACCACCCCAAAAGAGTTGGCAGCGCAAACGTTTGGATCCTGCAGACATGGCTGTGTTGTGTTTCTCAACTTACATTTCGTGCTTGATTTATGTCTGCTTGTGCAGGTGTATTACAGAGTGGAGTGGGCAAAGTTCCAGGAGCGAGAGAGGAAGAAGGAAGAGGAGGAGAAGGAGAAGGAGCGTGTTGCCTATGCCCAGATTGACTGGCATGACTTTGTGGTGGTGGAAACAGTTGACTTTCAGCCCAGTGAGCAAGGTACTGAAGTTAAATGTTGTAACCTCTGTGAGACTCTGCTCCCTTGGAGTAGGGACTGTGTCCAGAAATGCCATTTTTAGAAAGGACACTGGGATTTACAGCTGCATGTCCTTAAAAGATGGAAGAGGAAAGCTGCCCAGTGACAGTGTGCAGGGCTGTTTGTGTGGAGTCAATAGTATTATCCTTGCATGAGGTCCAGGACTGCATTACTGTGTCCGCTTTTCTGCTTCCACTGGCACAGCAGAACTTGTCTCGCTTTCTAGTGGTGCTTTTCCCCTTAACTGCTTTCATCTTTGTGTCATGCTGATGCCGGCCTGTACAGATTCCATACTTTCCTTTCTATTTATGTTGGCTCCCAGCAGATTTTAATGTCACTGCTTTTCACTCAAGGAACTGGTATGGAATCATAGAATCACTAGGTTGGAAGAGACCTCTGAGATCAGTGAGTCCAACCATGCCTGTCTCCCTACTAAACCATGTCTCTAAGAAACTCAACCACCCGTTCGTTAAACACCTCCAGGGATGGTGACTCCACCACCTCCCTGGGCAGCTGTGCCAATCCCTGACCACCCTTTCAGTAAAGAAATTGGTGCAACTTGCAGCCATTTCCTCTTGTCCCATCGCTGTCACTTGTGAGGAGCCCGGCACCCACCCCGTCACAGCCTCCTTTCAGGCAGTTGTAGAGAGTGATGAGGTCTCCTCTCAGCCTTCTCTTCTCCAAGCTAAACAACACTAATTTCCTCAGTCACTCCTCATAGGGCTTGTTCTCCAGCCCCTCACCAGCCTCGTTGCCCTTCTGTATTTCTGTCCATTCACTGAGCAAAAGAATGGGATAGAGACACAAAGCTCTGTTTTCTGCACTGTAGGGAATTTCCCTCCTCCCACCACTCCAGAAGAGCTGGGAGCTCGAATCCTGATCCAGGAGCGTTATGAGAAGTTTGGGGAAAGTGAGGAGGTTGAGATGGAGGTGGAGTCAGACGAGGAAGATGAAAAGCAAGAGAAAACAGAGGAGCCCCCAGCCCAGCTGGATCAAGACACGCAAGTGCAGGATATGGATGAGGTAACTTGCCGATAGAATTGGCATCAAATTTGTCCTGTCAAGTTTGTATGGGTTCATCTTCACTTCGTCTTCATCTTCACTGTAAGAAGTTGAGGAAAGGAGATTTCCTTTTGGTGGGATTTCAAAACAACTTGTTTCTGCTGAAATACAGTATTTTCAATGTTTTCTATGACAAAACAATTTCCAAGAGAGAAATCCAGTAGTTCTGTCACTGAGTGGTGTGGGTTTTTTATTTCTGCAATCAAGCCTTTTGGGCTTTGTCCTGCACTGGGTCTGGAAGATGACTCATCGTAGGCTCTTCCTCTCCCTGCTGTATGTATGTAAGCAATTTTTCTGGTAACAAGGGAAAGGAGCAGGGTTAACCATAAGTCCTGCTCTCTGTGCTGTGGTAATGTGGAAGCTGAAGTGTACTTGCTTCCTCTTCTGGGTCCACTGAAATTCTGAATCATGATTATCTAGAGGAACCACAGCAGCATAGGTGTCCAGAGGCAAAACAAGCTCCGTTGCTTTGAAGCTGCGTAGTCAGTTCTAGTGCTGCGTTTTCTCAAATCTTATTTGTTGATATTTGAGTACAGGAACTTGGTTATGAATGTTTTTTTCCTAACTAAGGGCTCAGATGATGAAGATGAAGGTCAGAAGGTTCCTCCTCCTCCAGAAACCCCGATGCCACCACCTCTTCCTCCCACACCAGATCAGGTCATTGTGCGGAAAGATTATGATCCCAAAGGTAAATCAGAATGCTGAAGAAAACCTTTTATTTCTTCCTGAATAATCACAAAAGCATTTGTTTCTAGGCTGCATCCGTCCTCTGAGGTGTTTTTTAAACAGTGTGGTTTTGTCTTTCTAGCCTCAAAACCATTGCCACCCGCCCCAGCGCCAGATGAGTATCTTGTTTCCCCGATCACTGGAGAGAAAATTCCTGCCAGTAAAATGCAAGAACACATGCGCATTGGTCTCCTGGATCCTCGATGGCTGGAGCAGCGTGATCGATCCATCCGTGAAAAGCAGAGTGATGATGAGGTCTATGCCCCAGGTCAGCATCTGGCACAGCTTGCAAAACCCCACTGCTGGATGAGTTGTGTGAACTCTTAGCACATTTTTCACTCCCCCAAGTTCCTGCTGATAAGGACCAGCTTAAGTGTAGCTTTCTGTCCAGTGTCCTTAGTGTGACGGTTATGTGGATACATTTGTCATTAACACATTAAAGTGTTTTTATAACTGAAAGGCAAAGAGCGTTGGCTGCTGCTCTCCTAAAAAGGTCAACACTCAGCCATTGGGTACCAAACAGTTTAAAGATCGTTAAAAGAGGGTAGATTATGGTGGATTGTATCACATGAGGTAAGAATTCCCCTTTCTGCCTGCAGGTTTGGATATTGAAAGCAGCTTGAAGCAGCTGGCAGAGCGCCGTACTGATATCTTCGGTGTAGAGGAAACAGCCATTGGTAAAAAGATCGGGGAAGAAGAAATCCAGAAACCAGAGGAAAAGGTAGAGGGGAAACTGGGTTTTCTTAACAGGTTCTTGTAGTGTTATGAATGCTCAGAGAGACCAGGAGCCTCTTGAACTTGGTTCCTGCTGTAGAGCTGCTCTTGATGTATTTGCAGCTCCCATTGCAGTCTGGCCAGGCTGGAGTTACTCTGATGTGCTTTATCCTTTCAGGTGACCTGGGATGGCCACTCGGGCAGCATGGCCCGCACACAGCAGGCTGCTCAGGCCAATATCACTCTCCAAGAGCAAATTGAAGCCATCCATAAGGCCAAGGGACTGGTGCCAGAAGATGACAGCAAGGAGAAGATCGGCCCCAGCAAACCCAATGAAATCCCCCAGCCACCCCCTCCATCATCAGCGTCAAACCCTCCACCTAGTGCTCAGCCCATCACATCTGTTCCTCGTCCGCCCACAGTGAGTGTTGGGGCTTCCAAAAGCGAATGGCTGTGGCCACAGTTAATTAGCAGGGAGTCCTGACAAACTCAAGGGTTATAATGACAGGGTGCTGACTTAGATGTTGAGCAAAGTTTGTGTTTCCAAATAACTCCTAAACCATCAGATAAACCTATTAAACTTGCTGTTAGCAGTGGAAGATAAGACTTAGATGGAGCTTTTTGTCCTTTAAAGTACTGAAAAGGCAGCTAGGCAGAGGGAGACCTGGGGCAGTGGGATCTTGTAGGGAGGGGGTGTGGCTAAGGAATGGGTAGGAGCTGGTTTTTAGGTGTAAAAAGGCATGAGGCAGAACGGTACCTGTGAATAACAACCCTTCGCAGGTGACTCACTTGCCCATGTTCCTGTCCCAGGGGTTCTGCTGCTGAGAGAAGGAAGAACCTCTGTTAATGAGGGTCTGTGCCCATACAGGCAGCCTGGTCTGGCCATATGGTGGCCTTGCTGAGGCTCCCAGGGAGTCTTTGGCCAGCAAAATCCTCTGTGTGTTGCCCTGGTTGTTTTAATTGTGATTGTGAACAGCACTTGGGTGTTGCTGCATGTACCTGCTAAGGAAAATCTCCTCTCTCTCCAGATGCCCCCTCCCGTTCGTGCCGCCGTGGTTTCTGCAGTTCCAGTCATGCCTCGTCCTCCAATGACTCCCGTGGTCCGTTTGCCTCCAGGATCTGTCATAGCCACCCCCATGCCACCCATAATCCACACCCCGCGCATCAACGTGGTCCCCATGCCACCCTCTGCTCCTCCCATCATGAGCCCCCGCCCGCCGCCCATGATAGTGCCCACAGGTCAGTGGCTTCTCCTTTTTCTGCTCAATTGCCAGATAATTCCTGCGTTACATGGGTTTGAACTTGGGTTCTTTTATCCTTCTGTGCCTCTGATAATTGGGTCTGCAGCCCCTAAGTCTCATCACTAAGAATCTGGGGGTGTTGGATGTGACTTATGCTGCAGTGCTGCTGTGGGGCTCCAGGCTCCTCCAGCAGCGTGGAATACAGAGGGTTCTCTTGCCGTTTTGTGTCTGTGTCCCCGGGAACCTCTCCAGGGGAAAATCGAGAATCCCCACTGCTTCCCAAAAGGAACCAGCGCAAAGAGGAACTGCCAGTGCCTTGCTGGGTGTTACAGCCTGCAGGAGGAAGAGCTGTTTTCTGACCCCTTTCCTCAGCAGCTTCATAGCATTAGGTGCTTCCAAGCTGAAAAGTAAAACGTAAAAAACCCAGTCATTCCTTTTTTTTTCCTTTAGTTTGTTGTTAAATCGAGGTGCTGGCACCACTGCATGCCAGACTGGGAGCCAGACTGGGAGCGTTTTCTTTTCTGCAAGATCTGCAGGAAGTCCTTATGCTGCTTGTTGTCTTTTCCTGGACTGTTTCCCAATACAGAACATCTCCTAACGTTTGAAGCTTGCATGTTACTGTTGGTTGTGTTAACTTCCTCCGTGTAATTTTGGCATTTCTTTTCAGCCTTTGCTGGTCTGCTAAAAAAGTTTTTATGTAAGGGAGTTTCTGTTGTATACTTGGTGTGTGACTGCAGGTTGTGTTGTGTCCCCCCATCCCCGTCCAGCCTTTGTTCCTGCGCCTCCTGTGGCTCCAGTGCCGTCCCCAGCTCCGATGCCTCCTGTTCACCCGCCGCCACCCATGGAGGATGAGCCAGTCTCAAAGAAACTGAAGAGTGAGGATAGCCTGATTCCAGAGGAGGAGTTCCTGCGCAGGAACAAGGTGTGTGCGGGGGCTGGCTGTCAGGGTCCGGACACTGCCAGATACTCAGTCCCCCTCTGCCCAGGGGATGTAGGGCTCGTTTGCTGCTCATAGTGGAGCTGATCCGCAGAAAGGAGTGACTTGTAGAGATGGCTCCTTCCCGCTGTAATTCCTAAGCAAACTGAACTGCCTTGGCTTTTACTGGAGAGAGCAATGCACATGGAAGTTTAGTTAATTAAGGGCAGGGAGAGGTGGGTTCACAGTAACATAAAGAAGAACTAATGCTGCTGGTAAGCTTTTGAGCAGAGAACTGCTAAGCTGGAAGTGCAAGGAGATTTAATATATCACTGTCAGCATGATCGTATGGTACATGATACATTCCATACCAACCTGAACGAACTGCTAGACTGAATTCCTTGCTGAGGAGTGCTGTCAGCAGGGGGTGAATTCTAAGCCCTTTAAGAAGGCTGGGCTGTTTTCCTGGACATCTGCACAGAGAAGCTGTCTCCCATTTAATACTTTATACGCTCAGTCTGCCGTGCTGCGAATGCCTGTGATGCGTGGCAAAAGGCACACAGGAGGAGGGACTCATGGGAGAGATCCAGCTAAGTGTGTTATTGTGGCAGCAGGGAAGCAGCTTTCTCAACGTGGGGGCAAATACATTTCCGTGTGTTTACTGAGAAGCTGAGATACGTGGCTAGGGTTGGAGATAAATAACTTGTCTGCCGCTGAGTGTCTATAAATAATTTGTCTGCTGCTCTTTTATTGTAGTCCTGAGCCTCCTTGCCGCTAAGAGACATTATCTTTGTTTCCTCCAGGGTCCGGTCACAGTCAAAGTCCAGGTTCCCAACATGCAGGACAAGACAGAATGGAAGCTGAACGGCCAAGTGCTGGTGTTCACCCTGCCGCTCTCAGACCAGGTTTGTCGCTCATTAACCTGCCCTCTGCCCCTCCTGGTTTGTTACAAAGTGTTTTCCCTTGAAGAGCAGCTGACCTGCGTGGCAGGAGCTGTAAAACTCGGGCTGTTCCCCACACTGCGGCCCCTTGCCCAGCACCTTGCCTGGCTAGGGAGCAGTACTGGTCATCTGCCCAGCAGGGAAAATGCCTGAGCCAGCTCTTTGCTGCTTCCTAGGTGTCCGTGATAAAGGTTAAGATCCACGAGGCCACAGGGATGCCAGCTGGGAAGCAGAAGCTGCAGTATGAGGTGGGTACAAGCCCTTCGGTCACTGTATTTCAGTGCTTTCTCACACACAAACTGACCCCTTATGAGACAAAGTTGTCATGTGCTTCCTAAGGGATTGGGAAGAGCTGTGGGAATGGTTTTCCCATCTGTACAGCACACTTGGTTACAGAACTACAGGCTGTCACAGCAGGACAGGCCTTTCATACATGGTGTCAGCACATCTTCACGTTGCCGCTGTGGCAGATGTGTCCCCAAAGTGTGATGCCTTTCTCTGAAATCAGCCCATAATGTTATCGGGGTGTTTGGCACATAAACACAGCGGTCTGCTCCCACCACTGTGTCTGTGTGCGCTGAAAGGTGAGCGAGAGCACCCTGGCAGCTCTGAAAAGGCTTTCTCCAAAAAGAGAGAAGAGAGCTCTGTTGTCCTCTGGAGACTGGAGCTATTGGCACGGCATCGCTCCTTGTTGACAACTTATTTCCAACCATGCACATGCACAGCACAACCTGCTGCCCGAGCAGTGAACTTTGTGCGCGTACCTCCTTGGAGGTTCATTTGTGGGTAGATACTGTGTTAACCCTTAGCCAGAAAGGAAGCTTAGGTGATTTTTTTAAGGGAAAAACAAAACCTGGAGAGGAGCAGAGCCTAAATAACATCATTTCTTGTGGTGCCTATCTCTTAGAGGTCTTTTCCAAAATTAATGATTCACAGAATCGTAGAATCATGGAATGGTTTGGGTTGGAAGGGACCTCAAAGCACATCCAGTTCCAACCCCCTGCCATGGACAGGGACACCTCCCACTAGACCAGGCTGCTCAAGGCCCCATCCAACCTGGCCTTGAACACCTCCAGGGATGGGGCAGCCACAGCCTGCCTGGGCCAGTGTCTCAACACCCTTATTGTGAAGAATTTCTTCCTAATGTCTAGTCTAAATCTCCCCCCTTCCAATTTAAGGCCATTCCCCCGTATCCTATCACTACAAGGCCCTGTGTATGTTGTCTGTCTGTACCCTCACGTTATTCCCAGCACACCCACCTCTTCAGGGTTTTCAAAGCCTACAGCGCTCTGTCCTGGCCCTGTTTCAGAGGAGGGGGGGCAGGGCACCATCTGTCCGGGGGTGTGTGGAAAGGGAGCCTTCAGATTTCTGATGTGACTGTTGTTGTCTCTGCTCCTCCCCTCAGGGCATCTTCATCAAGGATTCCAACTCTCTGGCGTACTACAACATGACCAGTGGCTCTCTGATTCACCTGGCCCTCAAAGAGAGAGGTGGCAGGAAGAAATAGGAGCTGTGGAGCCCCGAGTCGTAACATGGCTGCGATGCCACTTGTGTAACCCCAGCCCTTTGAGTCCTCCAGCCTTTCCAGGGCTGCTGCAGCCGCCCACCAGCTCCAGTGCGAGAGGGAGACTGTGTTTGAGCAGCTGATGGAGAGGGGTGGCTGGCAGAGCCCTGAAGCTTTGTGAATGTAGTGACCCTGTAGGTAAATGCAGCAGTTTTAGTGACCCATGCTTTGCTCCAGGGCAGGCTCACCCTTGAATTCCCTTGTGGACACTTGAGGTCATGCCTGGCTCAGTTGAGCTCCCTCTTCGCAAGACTCACAGACCGAGAATATCATCTGTCTGACACAGCGCTTGCTGCTTTGTTTAGCCTTGTTCTAATTGAAAACCTCTTCCTTCCCAACATACTTAAGCCCCTTTTTCTTTCTCTGTCTCCCATGTCTCTGCACAAGCCCTCGTGCTGACCCTGAACTAGAAATGTATCCTCCCTCGGCATGAGCATACGCGGCTGTTCCCTGCGGCGGAGGAGAGTCGGGTCTTCCGCTTCCATGCAGCCTGTGATTTGTTGTAATAAATACACCTCTCGTTGCGTGTTCTGCCTCTGGCATTCGTTGGGGTTGGGCGTTTTAGGTGGAGACGTGCCTGGCTTGAAAGCGCTCGGATGGGCTGTGGGGAAAAGATTCTCTGTGATTCTGTGCACTTCGGGACATGATTTGGTAGGGATGGTGGTGTTGGGCTGGCGGTTGGACTCGATGATCTCAGAAGTCTTTCCCAACCTTAATGATTCTATTAAATATATTGGGGGCTATAGATCAGCCATTCACTGCAGCAAATCCTTGTATTTTCTAGGAAAGGCTGGCAGAAAAGGGGTTTGTTAAAATTTCCCTGGTGCTGCTTTGTTATTCCTGAAAATAAAGCACACGCATGCCAGTGTGCGGCGGTAGGGCGGAGGCCTTGAACTTCATATCTTGCAGCTGGAATCTCTTGGTTCCAGAGAGCGTTTGAGTTGGGAAGACAGGTTAAGCCAGCACCATCAAGCAGAGCCGTGTGCAGTTGGCCACAAATGTGACGCAGAGCAGTTAAACTCTAGGGAGGTCTACAAAGGTGATCCGAGGGCTGAAGCACCTGTACTATGAGGGCAGGCTGGGAGAGTTGGGGTTGTTCAGCCTGGAGAGGAGAAGGCTCTGGGGAGACCTTAGAGCAGCCTCCCGGTGCTGAAAGGGGCTCCAGGAAAGCTGGGGAGGGGCTCTGGTTCAGGGAGTGCAGGGACAGGACGACGAGGGAACAGTTTTGAGCTGAAAGAGGGGAGATTGAGATGAGATCTTAGGAAGAAATGTTTGGCTGTGAGAGTGGGGAGGCCCTGGCCCAGGTTGCCCAGAGCAGTGGTGGCTGCCCCATCCCTGGAGGTTCCAGGCCAGGTTGGATGGGGCTTGGAGCCCCCTGATCCAGTGGGAGGTGTCCCTGCCCATGGCAGGGGGTGGCACTGGATGGGCTTTGAGGTCCCTTTCAACCCAACTGTTCCATGATTCTGTGAACTGGGTGCCAAGGAAGTGGCGGTGGGATGGGCTGCTGCTGCCCGGCAGCCGCTGCTCTGCTGTCAGGATAACCCAGAGTCACCAGGCTGAGTATTTTAGAAGTGGCCGGGAGTTATCAGAGTGTTTGGATTGCCTGATTCTGTGCCGAGGGGAGTGAGATCTAGCAGGAGGCAGGTGCCAGCACCCTCCTGCCTCTGTCCTGCTCCTCTGGGGAAACCCTGTGGCTGTAGGGAAGGTGCCCATTGCTGGTGGCCAGCAGTGATGGTTGCCAGCTGCTGTCTGTGACACCAAGGCAGGCTGCTCCCACGGCTGCTGCAGGGCAGAGCTGCAACGAACGCTCCAGAATGGAGAAGCTGCATTTCCAGCTGCATTTCCATACAGGAGGGGTACATGTTCTAAGGGGAGGTGTCCCTGCCCATAGCAGGGGGGTTGGAACTGGGTGATATGTAAGGTCCCTTCCAACCAAAACTATTCCATAACTCTGTGTTTAAGGTGATCCGCTTGCGCTGGGTGGTGTGAACCGCCCTGGCGCTTGGTGCCGGAGGAACTCCCGGTGTCGCTGGTGCTGAGGTGGTGTTTTCAGCCAAGCCCCTTTCCCAGCCAGGCAGGGCTGAGCTCCAGGCCCTGCGCTCCAGCAGGAAAACTTCCCCCAGAAATAGCTGGTGTGGAGCCTCGCCAGCCCCTTTCTGCCTCAATATTGCTGGTGAGCGTTGTGCCAGACTGTGCGTGTGTGCATCTGGTACGGAACAACTGTTCCCAGAGCCTTCCCCTCCGGCAGGGAGGGCCTACAGCGCGAAAATGTGGGATTAGGTTTGGTGTTGCTGCCTTTAATAAATGAGCTTCATTCCTTCAGCCCTTTGGCGATTCCCCCTGCTTGGAGAGGGGTCAGAGCCCCTGCTCTTTGCTGCCCGAGGGGGAACTGGGCTCGTGGCTTTGGGAAGCATCGGAGATGGGATGGAGCTGGGTGCCTCTGTCCCCAGGGAGCTGCCCCGGAAGCCTTCCCACGGCATCCCAGACCCGAGCCCTTACAGATCCATTTGCGCGTTGTTTTCATGGAATCATCAAATGTCCTGAGCTGGAAGGGACCCACAAGGACCACTGAGTCCAGCTCCTGTCCCTGCTCAGGACACCCCAACATTCACACCATGGGGCTGAGGGCCTTGGCCAAAGGCTTCTGGAATATTGTCAGGCTGTGCCTGCTTCCCTGGGGACCTGTTCCAGTGCTCCACCACCCTCTGGGGGAAGAACCTTTTCCTCATGTCCAACCTAACCCTTTCCTGGCATCTTCCTGCCATTCCCTGGGGTTCTGTCACTGGTCAGAGGAGCCAGGACAATTGCGCCCATCAGGCCAGGGGTTCCTGGAAGCTCGGGGTGCTCCAGCTGCGCAGAGCCAGGGTGGGTTTGGAGTGCAGAGAAAGGGAATAATGCGCGTGCCTGGGGCTGCACAGCGTCCCTGGGCTGCAGCACGGGCAGCTGGTGGGACAGACACCCCAGTGCCACCCTGCTCCGGCCCCAGTACTGTCCCACCACAGCCCGCAGCATCCTGCTAAGTGCCCAGTGTTGTCCCAGGACCATCCCAGTACACTGCTGATGCTGTCCCATTCTGGCTCCAGCGCTGTCTCATTATACCATCCCAGTGCCATCCCAGCATTGTTCTGGTACAGTCCCAGTGCCATCCCAACACCATCCTGCTACAGTCCCATAGAGTTCAAGTACAGTCCTTATGGCATGCCAGCACCATCCTGGTACAGTCCCAGTGCTGTCCTAGTACCATCTTGGTATGGTTCTAGTACAATCCTAGTGCCACCCCAGTACAGTTAGGATGCTGTCCTAGTCCAGCCCAGTACTGTCCCAGTGCCATCCCAGCACTGTCCTGGTGCACTTTGAGTGCCATCCCAGTACAGTCCCACTGCGACTCTAGCGTCATCCTAGTGCCATCCCAGTACACTCCCAATGCCATCCCAGCAACTTCCTGTTACACTCCCAGAGCCATCCAGTCCAGCCTCGGTGCTGTCCCAGTACCATTCTAGCGCCATCCCAGTACAATCCCAGTGCCATGCAAGTACAGTCCCAGTGCTGCCCTGGTATGATCCCAGTACAGTCCCAGTGCCATGCCAGCACTGTCCCAGTATGCTCTCAGTGCCATCTCAGTATGCTCCTAGTGTCATTTCTGGGTTCTACTGCCAATCCCAGTACGCTCCCAGTGCCGCCCCAGTGCACCCCCAGCCCCTCCGGCCCCGCCCCGCACCCCTCCGCCCTGGCAGGAGCCGCGGGGGCGGGCCAGCCCGTGACGGACAGCTCCCCGCGAGCCTCTTGACCAATCGCGTGTGGGGGCGGGCTCCCCTCGCGGCTCTCCAGGCAGCTGATTGGCCAAAGTGCTCCCCGCCGGCCAATGGTGCGGCGGCGCGGGGGCGCGGGGGGCGTGGCCGTCGCCGTCGCCGTGGCCGCGGCATGGAGGAGCGGCAGCGCCGCCGCTGAGCCGCCGCCATGGCCAAGAGTCGCGGGCCCGGCGAGCCCGGCCCGCACCCGGGGCTGGCGGGCACCGCCCCGGGGCTGGCGGGCACCCGCGAGAGCCTGGCCGAGCCGGCCGGCGCCGCCGACGAGCTCAGCTCGCTCGGTTCCGACTCCGAGGTGAACGGCGGCCCCGACGAGCGCCGCGTCGACAAGTTCGGCTTCATCGTGGGCAGCCGCAGCGCCGAGGGGCCGTGAGTGTGGGGGGGCGGGCGGGGGGCTCCTCCGGTAACGACCGGGGGTGGGGGGGGCTCCTCCCGTAACGGCCTGGGGGAGCGGCTTCTCCAGTAAAGGGGGGAGGGGAGACGCGGCGGCTCCGACTTCTCCGGTAACGGGAGGGGACACGGACGACTCAGCTGGTAACGAGGGGGACTTCTCCGGTAACCGGGGCGGGAGGGTCTGCCGAGGCTTCTTGGGTACCCGGCCGGTAACGGGGGGGCTCCCCCGGTAACGGGGAGGGAGGGAGGGAGAGAGGGGGCTGCGACTTCCCCGGTAACGGGCGCAGGAGGGACTTGAGGCGGCTGCCGGGGCCGGCCGGTAACAGGGGGGTTTTCCAGTAACGGGGGAACGAGGGCTGCGACTTCTCCGGTAATGACTTGAGGAGGGCGGAGGGAGCGGCTTCTCCGGTAACGAGGGCGGGGAGGGGATTCAGGGGGATTGCCAGGGCCTCTCGGGGCCTGGCCGGTAACGGGAGGGCTTCTTTGGTACACGGGGGAGAGGAAAGACGGCGGCGACTTCTCCGGTAACGGGACGTGGTGGTGGCCTCTCCTGTAACCGGGGGTGACGGCTCGGCCAGTAACGGGGTGGGGGGCGGCGGCGGCGGCCACTCTGGTACCGCGAGAGGAACAGTGGCAGAGGGGCTGGTAACGGGGTGGGGGGGCAGCTTCTCCGGTAACGGGGGTGGCTCGAGTTCTGCGGCTGGTTGGGCTCCGTGTGGCCCCGGTGCCTCTGCAGGGCAGCTCCTGGTGTTCCCCTCACCGGACAGCGCTTCCCACTGGGATCCCCATCCACCCCCGTGTCCCGGTGACACCGGGCTGGGGGGAGCCGCGGAGCCGGTACCGGGGCCATCCTGCATCCCCGCAGCAGCCGGGATGCGACCGCATCCCTGTCCCCCTGCATCAAGAGGGCAAAGGAGAGAAGCATCCGCCTCTGCTCACCGGGACCGCGGCAGCGCCCAGGCCTCTTCTGCTCCGAGCGCTGCAGCCCGGCCGCAGCCCGCTCTTGGCCGCTGCCAGCCATGCCCGGGCCTTGCTTGGCACCCCGGGGAAGAAAAACGGCTTTGGTGGCCGTTGGTGAAGGTGTCAGAGTGAGGTGGCACTGGGTGGATCCCATAGAGGCAGTGGGACAGCTGGCATCATCCTTGAGCAGCCCTCGGCCACCCCGGCCCAAGGTGCTGGGACAGCTGGGATCGCCCTCGGCCACCCCGGCCCAAGGTGCTGGGACAGCTGGGATCACCCTCGGCCACCCCAGCCCAAGGTGCTGGGACTGCTGGCATCGCCCTCAGCCACCCCAGCCCAAGGTGTTGGGACTGCCGGGATCACCCTCAGCCACTCCGGCCCATGGTGCTGGGACAGCTGGGATCACCCTCGGCCACCCCAGCCCAAGGTGCTGGGACTGCTGGCATCGCCCTCAGCCACCCCGGCCCAAAGTGCTGGGACTGCCGGGATCGCCCTCGGCCACCCCAGCCCAAAGTGCTGGGACAGCTGGGATGGCCCTCGGCCACCCCGGCCCAAGGTGCTGGGACAGCTGGGATCGCCCTCGGCCACCCCGGCCCAAGGCACCGGGCGAGCTGGGATCTCTCTCAAGCAGCCTTTGGCCACCTCAGCCCAAGGCGCTGGGCCCGGGGCGGTGCCAGCGCCCAGGAATGCACTTGGGGCAGCCAGAGCTGGTTCCACAGCGTGTTTGGTGTTTGCCCTCCTGGCTGTGGGTTTGTGGTGCTGCCCAGCGTGGCATCACGGCGGGGACAACGCGTGGCACCCCACCCCTCTCCAGCTGGGATGGTACCAGGAGCAGGATCCCTGTGGTCTGCCTGCCTGCGGGCTCCACTGCCTCAGTTTCCCCATCTCCAAGGAGCGAAGCGTTGGCCACGCAGAAGCCCGTGGGCATTATTGGCCACTTTGCGAGGAGTGAAGATGCTGGAGGTTGGGTTGCTGGCGCTGGGCAAGGTGCCATGCTGTGGGTGATAAACCCCAACCCTGGGTGCTCAGCGCTGTGGGAGCGGGGCAGCCTCTGCTGCCCAGCCCCACCCCACCCCACGTCCTGGGGACACTTGGGGTGTCCCAGCTGTTTTCCCTGGGTGCTTGGGGTCCGTGTTCCTTGGGTTTTGGGGTCTGTATCCTTGTTCCTGGGGTCCTTGGGGTCTGTGTTCCCCGGGATCCTTGGGGTCCTTGTCCCTTGGTGCTTGGGATCCATTTTCCCAAGGTGCTTGGAGTCCAGGTCCGTGTCGTTGTCCCTGGGTGCCTGGGGCCCGTGTCTGTGTTCCAGGGGGGCTTGGAGTCCTTGTCCCTGGGTGCTTGGGATCCATTTTCCCAGGGTGCTTTGGGTCCGTGTCCGTGTTCCCAGGGTTCAGCAGGCAGCGATTGCCCTGGCTGGAGCTCCTGGTACTGGTGGCGAGTGGCTGCAGGGGTGTGGACAGCGCGGTGGCTGTGGTCTCTGTGGACCAAGCTTTCTGTGGATGCTCTGGGGCCCAATCCTGCCCTTCTCCAGGGCTTTTATCCGCGCCTGTCTGTCCAGGAGTGGATAAAAGGAGCGCACGGCCTGCCTCCAAGGCTGAGGTGTCCCAGGCTGGAAGGGTTCTGGAGAAGCGCAGGGAGGGCAAGCGGGGTGTCCTGGTGTCTGTGGAGGGTCTGGGGGCACCAGGAAGGGTTGTCACCATGGCTTAGTGCAGAGGAACGCCTTCTCCGCGCGGGACACCTCCCGGCCTGGGGTGCCCGCGCCCTGTCCTTCTGAAGCACCTCCGGCCCTCGCTCAGTGCCCGCTGCCAAGCAGCCTCAGCTGTAAGAGCTTCCAGTCGTGGCTGGCGGGGCTCCAGCGGGCGGGCAGCCAGGTCCTGGGTCCAGCGTCCAGCGCTCCTGAGCTTCCCACGCCTCGGAGAGCCCCGGCTCGGGGCCAGCGCTCCCTCCATCCCCGTGCTGGGCTGCACCACTGGCCGTGCCCTGCCAGTGCTGGGGACGATGGCGTGGCTGCACGGATCCCTTTGGACAAGGTTTGCCCTCCGGAGCGCTGGGGCTCAGCACTGTCTGCCCCGCTGGGTGGGAAGAGCTGGGCAGGGAGCGCGGTGGCGTTCCCAGCTGGATGTGGCCCTGGGCTCCCCATGCTGCTGGCTTTCCGGCTTCTTGTGGTGAGAGGTCAGGGAGGAGGTAGGTCCTGTGTAGCCTAAGGTGCTCTGCAGCTCCTTGGGGATGCTCGGCACCTGCACCGCTGTCCTCGGAAAGGATCTGAGTGTTTCTAGGATGAGCACAGCCATGGAGCAGAGCCTGGGAAGGATTTGAGTCTGTTGAATTTGGCCCTTCTTGCACTGATGGCTTCAGTCATAGAATCACTTGATCGGAAAAGACCTTTGAGATCATCAAGTCCGACTGTACCTGCCCACTACTGAACCATCCCTGAGCACCTCATCTGCCTGTCCTTTAAAGCCCTGCAGGGATGGGGACTCAAACACCTCTGTGGGCAGCTGTTCCTGAAGGAAGGAGTTCCCACCCTCCCGGGATGTCCATGCTGAGCTGTCGATCACCCCGGTGTCCCCTGATAAAAGGGAGAGGATGCCAGGGGACTGGAGGCTGCAGGGCTGACTTTGACATCACAGGCGGTGGCGTGGCCGTGGGGCCAACTTTGGTGTGGTGGCCACAGGGTCAGTGTTGCATATGGCAGCATCGGCACGGTGCCGGCGTCAATGTGACAACCACGTCCCCTGCCTCGGCAGGGTTAAGTCAGATTCCCTCTCTAGGCTGAGCCATTACTGGAAACTACTCCCCTCCGTCCTGGGAACCCCGGCCGGGCTCAGTGCCTGCCTGGAGCAGTGCCAGGCTTTGGGGCACGTGCCTGACGGGGCCGTGCGGTGACGTAGAGTCATAGAATTGCCTGGTTGTAGAAGACCTTTGAGATCGAGTCCAACCGTACCTGTCCACTACTGAACCACAGCCCTAAGCACCTCATCTGCCCAGCTTCTAAACTTCTCCAGGGGTGGGGACTCCACCACCTCCCTGGCAGCCTCTGCCAGTGCCTGAAAAACCCTTTTGGTGAAGAAGTGTTTCCTGATATCCAATCTAACCCTTCCCTGGTGCTCGTGGCCCCGGCTTTCTCCACCTGCAGCCAGCGCCTGCGGCAGAATTGGGCCTTGCTTGGCCCCGCTAACGGCTCTGGCAGTGCTCGTCAGCCCCTCGCCCTCCTGGCGTGCCCGCCTCTCTGGGCACGGGTCCCCAGGGATGCTCAGGCAGATGGTGGGTGCGATGTGGGCTCCCCAGAGGGTTTCAGCTGCTGGGGAGCCGGGGCTGGTGATTGCACAGACGGCAAGTGCTTCCGGCAGCTGCCAACACACCAGTGCTGTCAAGCGTGTCCTGGCGGGGCTCTGCTCCCAGGGCAGGGCAGGCAGCCATGGGGGAAACTGGGTTGCAGGAGGGGACAGGGGGGCTCTGCGACACGAGGAGGCTTGCGCCGTGCTAACCAGCCACTTCCCGCATCCCGCAGGCTGGAGGAGGTGCCCCTGGAGGTGCTGAGGCAGCGGGAGTCCAAGTGGCTGGATATGCTCAACAACTGGGACAAGTGGATGGCCAAGAAACACAAGAAGGTGAGCGGTGGCCGTGTCATAGAACCACAGAATGCCCTGAGTGGGAAGGGACCCACAAGGACCATCGAGTCCAACCCCTGTCCCTGCACAGGACACCCCAACATTCACACCGTGGGGCTGAGAGCGCTGGCCAAAGGCTTCTGGAATATTGTCAGGCTGGGGCTGAGGAAGCAGCAGGGGGGACAGGGGTGTCTCTGGGTGCTTTGCCTGCCACCAGCTCCCTGCAAACCAGTTCCTTGCCTTCAGATGATGCTGTTCCCTCCCTCTGATGCTTTCCCGTAGCGGGAGGGAAGCTGGAGCTTGCGGGGGCCAAGCCTGCCGTCCCTGAGCCAGCCTGCTCCCCGACGGGCTGGAGCCTTCCTTGGGCTCTTTGGCTGCCTGCAAGCAGCCATGGGAATTGTTCGGTCATGGAAATTTCTGGTTTGAGCATCTTGTAGACCAAAAAAAGCTCCGGGTAGGAAATGTTTGAGCCTGATGTGTGTGACGCTGGTCTGCAAGCCAAGGTCCCCAGGAGACTCGTGGTTGTGTGCTGGGTGGCTCCATGGCTCAGTGCTCCATGAGCTCTGGAGCCTGCGAGCGAGGCAGAGATGGGATGCAGCAGCTCCTGGGTTGCTGCTGTGTGTCTTGGAAGGCTGCTGGCACGGGTCAGCAGTGCCTGCGAGCGGCCAAAGGGCCTCCTCCTCCTCGCTGGCAGAGCCTCCTGGCACTGCTCCGTGTGCTGTGCTCCCAGAGCGCCGTCCCCCTCGGTGCCTGGTGAACGATGCAGGAATCCCTCAGCTGTTTCTTGGCTGCTTGCAAAGGATTTGAGAGAGCTTCTTGGGACGTGGCAGGCGGGCACTTTGTTTCTGCTGCTCTCCAGCCGTGCCGCAGCGTGGCCTCCAGGCTCGGGGGAACGCTCTGGCAGCCGTACGTCTGGCAGAGGAGCTGCTGCGTGCTTGAGCTGAGCTCCCGGGGGTGTCCATGGGGTTGATGTGCTCTATGGTTTATCCTGCAGTGAAAATCCATGCCCAGAGCCTCTGAGGGCTGCTCTGGAGAGCTGCTTCATGCCCAGAGCCCTGAGGCTGCTCAGGAATGTGTGCCAGGCCTGCCCTCGGGTGCTGTCTGCTGTCCCTGTGCTGGCAGTAGCCTGGCAGCTTTGGGATGGGGCTGCGCAGCACAGCTTGGGTCCTGCTGCTCTGGAGAAGCTCCCTGAGCCTCTGAAAAACCCCAATGCTTTTCTGGCTGCTGAGGGGTTGGCTCATGGCCCGGGGATCTCTCGGCCCAGCTCCTGCTGGGCTCACTCACACCTGCACCACTCCAGGATCCCGAAATGTTCCCTCACCCACCTGCTTGGCCCGGATCCCAGCAGAGCTGCGGCACCGAGCTGTGCCAGCGCCGTGTGCCGATCCTTGCCCTTTCCAACCAGACGGAAGGGGAGCAGATGCGTGGGCAGCTCCCACTACTCTCCGGGTGTGGGCAGCGCTCCACCCGCTCCTTGCTTCCAGCATGGCTCAGCCCAGATGTGCTCCTGGTCCCCTGGTGGGGTCCTGGGAACCAGATACACCCAGCAGAGGGGGTCATGAGAGAATCCAGTACAGAGCCAAGGGGATGAGAAGCTCCACTGCTTGGCTCTGGCAGCCCAGATCCCAGCAGAGCTGTGGCACAGAGCTGTGCCAGTGCCGCGTGCCGATCCTTGCCCTTTCCAGCCAGATTGAAGGAGAGCAGCTGTGTTGGCAGCTTCCACCACTCTCTGAGTGCAGGCAGCACTCTGCCTGCTGCTGCTCCTTGCTTCCAGCATCAGATGTACTCCTGGTCCTCTGGAAGCGGGGATCCTGGGGGCCAGATACACCCAGCACAAGGGATGATGGGGGAGCCCAATATGGAGCCAAGGGGATGTGAAGCTCCACTGCTGGGCTTCGGTGGCCCAGATCCCAGCAGAGCTGTGGCACCGAGCTGTGCTCTTTCCAGCCAGACTGAAGGAGAGCAGGCATGTTGGCAGCTCCCGTCACTGTCTGGATGAGGGCAGTGCTCTGCCTGCTCCTTGCTTTCAGCGTCAAACATGCTCCTGGTCCTCTGGAAGCAGGGATCCTGGGGACAAGGTCCCCCAGCAGAGGGGCGATGGCAGGAGCCAGTACAGAGTCAAGGGGATGTGAAGCTGTGGTGGCCACATCCCAGCAGAGCCAAGGCACAGAACTGTGCCAGAAGCAATTGCCAGTCCTTGCCCTTTTGAGCCAGACTGAATCAGAGCACACGCGTGGGCAGCTCCCACCACTCTCTGAGTGTGGGCAGCGCTCTGCCTGCTCCAGCATCCCTCAGCCCAGATGTGCTTCTGGATTCATGGTGGGATCCTGGGGGCCAGGTACCCCCAGCACGGGGGTGATGGCAGGAGTCTGTACGGAGCTGAGGTGATGAGAAGCTCCACCGCTTGGCTCTGTTTTTTTCCCAGAGCGTGGCCAGCTGGAGGGGCTGCCGAACCGAAACCCAGCGAGGCGGTTTCCTTCCTGGCAGCTTAGCCAGCAGGAAGGGGAGCCGGTTCGAAAAGAGAGCTGTCAGCAGCGGCAGCACTGCCCACAGCCACCCTGGGCATCGCCCTCCACGCTTCCTGCAAGCACAAAGGCCCTGCAGAACTCGGGACCTGCCCAGATAAACAAGCAGCGCTGCGGCAAAGAGCAGCAAAGCCTCCCGGGACGCGCGTTAGCACCACGCTGGGCAGGGCTGCTTGGAAACATAACTGCCAGTTCCCGGGTCATGCTGGCAAACAGGGAAAAGGAGCTCTGGGCAGGCAGGAGAGGCCTGGGGAGGCTTTGGGAGCGGTTGGCCATGGCTCACAGAGCCCTGGCACATCCCCAGCGATGGGCACGTGCCACCCGCACAGGGACATGAGGCGCGGAGGCTGTGCTGGGGTTTTGCTGGGTTTTATGTGGGGGAGCTGTGCTGAAAGCACCGGTCTCATGGGGTGCCACTGTGCTGTGGGCCCTGGCCGAGGGGAGATGGTGCTGCCTCTTCCCAGGAGCCGGAGCGGGATGTGTGGGATCTCGTCTCGATCCATGCTGGGTGCTGGCAGCGCAGGGTGAAGCCAGCTCAGCTCGTGCCTCTGGGAGGGCCCAACAGGCACTGCCTCGCCTGGACTTTGGTCCTGGCTGGTGCCCAGTGCCAGGGAAACTGGAAACTCTCTGTGGACATGGAGCTGGCCGTGTGTGGAGCTGAGGCTGGGCCTGCTCTTCCACCCAGGATGTGCCTGCAGGAAGGCTGAGGTGCTTGGCAGGGGACATGTTGCTGCTCTCCGTGGCTCTCCCTGTGTTGGGAGCCCTCTCCTGCATCCCCAGTGCTTCCCAGGGGCCGTACTGGGATGGGAAGGGAGGCACCCGCTCTCTGTCTTGGCTCCGGTGTTTGCTTTTCTAGCTCCCAGCACGATCCTGATTTGAGGCAGAGCTGGGCTTGTTTGGAGAGGTTTGCAAGCCACAAAACCCTCAGCCGTGCTTCTGGCAGCCATCAGAGCCCCCTCGCACTGGCACGGCTCCGGCTGCCATCCAAGCTGGTGTGGTGGAAGCGATGCTGAGGAGAATGTGGGAGCAGGATCTCTGGCTGCAGGTCCCTGTGCCGTCCTATAGGTCTGGGTGGCATCAGGGACATCTGTCCCCAGGGATGCAGGGATACATCCCCTTGTGCAGGGAGGGCACAGGGACTGTTTGGGCCTGGCTCCCATCTTCGCTGCCATCCTTGCTCCCCACTGCTCTGAGACTCACTGTGATGGCTGTGTCTCTCCCCACAGATCCGTCTGCGATGCCAGAAGGGGATCCCGCCCTCACTGCGGGGCCGTGCCTGGCAGTACCTCTCCGGGAGCAAGGTCAAGCTGGAGCAGAACATTGGCAAGTTTGATGTGAGTGTCTGCATTCAGTTGTGGAGTCCTCAGTACAGGAAGGACGTGGATCTGATAGAGCTGGTGCAGAGGTGGCAATGGAGATGATCCGAGGGCTGAAGCACCACCCCTACAAGGACAGGCTGAGAGAGTTGGGGTTGTTCAGCCTGGAGAGGAGAAGGCTGCGGGGAGACCTTAGAGCAGCCTCCCAGTACTGAAAGGGGCTCCAGGAAAGCTGTGGAGGGGCTATTGATCAGGGATAAGAGGGAACAGTTTTGAGCTGAAAGAGAGGAAATTGAGATGAGATCGTAGGGAGAAATGTTTTGCTGTGAGGGTGGGGAGGCCCTGGCCCAGGTTGCCCAGAGCAGTGGTGGCTGCCCCATCCCTGGAGGTGTTCAAGGCCAGGTTGGATGGGGCTTGGAGCCCCCTGATCCATGGCAGGGGGGTGGAACTGAATGGGCTTTAAGGTCACTTCTGACCCAAACCATTCTGTGATTCACCCATCCCTCTCCTCCCCAGGAGCTGGATCTCCTCCCGGGGGAACCAAAGTGGCTGGATGTGATCGAGCGGGATCTCCACCGACAATTCCCCTTCCATGAGATGTTTGTCTCCCGTGGAGGCCACGGGTAAGTGAAGCTGCTGTGTGTCCGGTCCTCAGCAACCACTGGGCTGGACCAACACCGTGGGGCATGCACTGTCCATCCCAGCTCACAGAGCCGCTCTCGTGTCCCCGCAGTCCTCACTCCCCCAGCTCACGAGGCATCCAGGCATGGGCTGAAAACAGGGTGGCTTCTCAGGAGCTTGGTGCGTGGGTCACAGCCCTCAGCACCAGCTCTGACACTTGGCAGGGTGGGAATTGCAGTGGCAGGAGAGTGGAGGCGGTTGGCTGTGGCATCTGTCTCGCCAAGCAAAAGCCATTCCCCACGCGTTGAGGAGTTTCTGTGCCCTCGTGCTTGCAGCTGGGTCCCTGCCCGGCCACAGCTCGTCCTGATCCAGCATCTCTAGGAGATGTTTGGCTCCTTGCCTCACCCCTTGGATCTGGGCAGGATGGGACCTCTGTGGGCAGGGCTTGGTTGTTGTGTCCCATAGCCCTGGGTTTGTGTGGAAAAGGGATCCCAGCCAGGGACTGATCCTGGCTTGTGGAGGTGCCATGTGATGCTGGATCACTGTGCGATGCCCAGAGCTGATTGTGTCCGTGGGGGAGGCGGCTGGGCCATGCCCTCAGTCTCTGCCCGGGGTGTCTCTGCAGGCAGCAGGACCTGTTTCGGGTGCTGAAGGCATACACGCTGTACCGCCCAGAGGAGGGCTACTGCCAGGCCCAGGCGCCCATCGCTGCTGTCCTGCTCATGCACATGCCAGCTGAGGTAGGAGTGCGACTGCGAGGGCACAGGCCAGAGAGCTGGGACCAGCAGGAGGGTGAGGGTGTCACAGAGTGGTGCTGGTGGGCAGGGTGCTTAGCTCACAGCACCCTAACACAAAGCCCCGCTGGTGCATGGAGGTGCCCATTGCCCTGGGTGGGACTCCCTCCTGTGGTCTCTGGGAGCGGAATGGGGGCTGCAGGGATGTCCCCGGGGTCTCCTGGGCGCTCACTCTCTGTCCCGTGGCTTGCAGCAAGCGTTCTGGTGCCTGGTGCAGATCTGCGAGAAGTACCTGCCTGGCTACTACAGCGAGAAGCTGGTGAGTGAAGGGCACGCGGTGCCTCTGAGTGCCAGGTCTCCAGACCAAAAGATACCCCAGCTCCTCACTCTGGAGAAAGAAGGCAGTTTGGGGAGATCCCTGGTGCTCCCATGGTCTCCGTGTCATGCCATGGTCCCCAGGAGCATCCTGCAGTCAGGGTTGGGATGCTCAGCGTAGCTTTGCTGGCATCCATGGGGCACAGCGCTGCTCCCGTAGTCAGGTCTGGAGGGTGAGTGGCTGTTTCTCTTGGACCGGGCACTGGGGTTAAGGCGCCGCGCGGGGCTCTCGCCGCTGTCCCTGCAGGAGGCCATTCAGCTGGATGGGCAGATCCTCTTCTCGCTGCTGCACAAGATCTCGCCCATGGCCTACAAGCACCTGAGCAAGCAGAAGATCGACCCCATCCTCTACATGACGGAGTGGTTCATGTGCGCCTTCTCCCGCACGCTGCCCTGGAGCTCTGTCCTGCGCGTCTGGGACATGTTCTTCTGCGAAGGTAGAAGCTCCTCACCATCCTCCTCCTCGTCCCGGCTGCATTGCCCGCAGCACACCTGGGCGCTGCAGGAGCGCTGCCCTGGCTGCTCGCCCCTGCCTGGTGCATGGGACCTGTTGTGGGGCAGGTTTGGGGCAGCCATGTGCCTGGAATGGAGACATGGCCCTTCCTGGGGGTTAGGGGCCATGTGCATCCCAAATCCACCCTCTTGCATGTTCTGACTGCTGGCAGGGCTGGCACCACAGCATCTGACGGACACAGTGGCAGTGCCACCTTGTTGCCCCTGGCACTCGCTGCCTCACCTCTCCCTTCGCAGGAGTGAAGATCATCTTTCGTGTGGGCTTGGTGCTCCTCAAACACACCCTGGGCTCCTCGGACAAGCTCAAGTCGTGCCAGGGCCAGTATGAGACCATGGAGAGGCTGAGGGCCCTCAGCCCCAAGATCATGCAGGAGACCTTCCTCGTGCAGGAGGTGAGGTGCTGGGGGGAGACTGGGGGCCCAGTGCTGCCCAGTTGACCTTGCTGCTGGACTGGGCGACATCTGGTTGGGCTGAACTGGTGTTGCAGTCCCCTTGTTGGCTGGAGAACAAGTCTTATGAGGAGCAGCTGAGGGACCTGGGGCTGTTTAGCTTAGAAAAGGGGAGGCTGAGGGGAGACCTCATCACTGTCCACAGCTACCTGGAAGGAGGTTGTGGTGAGGGGGGTGCTGGGCTCTTCTCACAAGTGACAGCGATGGGACGAGAGGAAATGGCCGCAAGTTGCACCAGGGCAGGGTCAGACTGGAAATCACGAAAAATTTCTTCACCAAAAGGGCTCTCAGGCACTGACAGAGGCTGCCAGGGAGGTGGTGGAGTCCCCACCCCTGCAGGGGTTTAAAAGACGGGCAGATGAGTTTCGCAGGGATGGTTTAGTCGTGGACAGGTACGGTTGGATTCGATGATCTCAAAGGTCTTTTCCAACCAGATGATTCTATGATTCCATGAAATGGCTTGGATTTGGGGTTGTCCCTGCCCCAGGGTGGAGGGGGATCCCAAATCCCTGCCCTGGGGAGTGTTTCCATGCCCTTACCCAGGATCCCACACCCCTGCCCAGTGGTTGTGGTGCCAAACCAGCCCTGGGTGGCCCTTGGGAAAATGATGGGATGAGTCTGTCCCTCACAGGTCATCGAGCTGCCAGTGACGGAGCGTCAGATCGAGCGGGAGCACCTGATTCAGCTGAAGAAGTGGCGGGAGACGCACGGGGAGCTGCAGTGCAAGTCCCCCCCACGCCTGCACGGCGCCAAGGCCATCAGTGAGGCCGAGCCCCCCACCCACAAGGCACTCCAGCCCGTCCCCTCCATCATCGTCCCCCCCGGCCCTGCGCCCGTGCCCAAGGCCCGCAAGAGCAAGGAGAAGAGCCGAGAGAAGAGCCTGGCAGCCACCCCAGCCAATGGCCCCGAGGCCGAGGGTAAAGGTGCGCCTGGCTCGGCCCGGGAGCTGCTGCACCCCGAGGTGTCCCCCCACCACCAGTCCAAGGAGAGCCTGAGCTCCCGGGAGAGCGAGGACACGTACTTGTAGGGCCGGCTCTGCTCGTAGGGCCGGCTCTGCTCGACGCTGGCTCCGCACCCCGGGGCTCAGCTGGGCTGTGCAAAGCCCCGGCCCCGAGGACATTGCTGGGGGCCTCTGTGGGGGCTCTGTGGTACTCGGCACTGGGGTGACTGGGACGGGCTGGGCGGCTCCCTGGGGACATTGTGGTCCCCAAGGTGCCTGCCAAAAGCTGGGGGCCACCTGTGGGACTTCGGCCAGGTGGGGTGCTGGCACCCAGAATGGGGAGCCCTGGCAGGGAGTGGCTGAGCCACCGGAGCCCCTTCCCCACGGCTGGGAGGGCCAGGCTGCCCCTGGGGCCCTTGTCCCTGTCCCACAGGTCCCCCCGGAGCCCCCAGCCCTGTGCCATGGGCAGCCCCACACCCAGTTCCCAAGCACTCGCGCCTGGCGCAGGGGGGACTGGGGGTACGCGGGGAGCTGGGGGCCCTCTCGCCCCCCTCCTCTTTATCTAGCGAGGATGTATCGAGCTGTAGCCCTACATATAGTACCTGATTCACCTACTCACTGAGCCTATTTATTCTTCCCCCGTGGCAGCAATGGTTTGCAGGATGGGCCACAGGCAGTGGGGTTTGATGCCAGACCCCAACCATGGGGCTAAAAGCCCCTCCCCCCCATCCCTGGGCTGCCCTCGCCCCTTGCCCCCTGCCGCCCCCCACCCTGGGGTCCCGGTGGAGGTGGGACAGGGTGGGTGAGCAGCCGGGCGCTCCCTGGGTCAGGGTCGCCCCTTTCCGTGTGCCCTCGCCAAGGGCCAGAGGCGGCTTTGTAAAATACAGCGGGGAAAATGGTTTTGTACAAAGGGGTAAATAAAGCAGGATTGTGTAAAGGCGCCGTGCCTCGGGCTCCCGGTGTCTTCTCATCGCCCTTCGGTGGCATGGGATGAGGGGTGGCATTGGGGGGGGGGGGGTCGCCTCCCACCTCCTGCTGCACCAAGGCTGGCTTTGGGGGAGTCACCCTGGCCTGGACCCTGTTCCCCTGGGTGCTGACCCTTTGGAATGGTTTGGGTCAGAAAGGACCTCAAAGCTCATCCTGTTCCACCCCCCTGCCATGGGCAGGGACACCTCCCACTGGATCAGGGGGCTCCAAGCCCCATCCAACCTGGCCTGGGACACCTCCAGGGATGGGGCAGCCACCACTGCTCTGGGCAACCTGGGCCAGGGCCTCCCCACCCTCACAGCAAAACATTTCTCCCTAAGATCTCATCTCCATCTCCCCTGTTTCAGCTCAAACTCCTTCCCCTCATCCCATCACTCCAGGCCCTTGTAAAAAGCCCCTCCCCATCTTTCCTGGAGCCCCTTTCAGAACTGGGAGCTGCTCTGAGGTCTCTCCGCAGCCTTCTCCAGGCTGAACAACCCCAATTCTCCCAGCCTGGCCTCATAGGGGAGCTGCTCCAGCCTTCAGATCATCTTTGTGGCCTCCTCTGGACCGGTTCCAACAGTTCCATGTCCTTCTTATGTTGGGGATTCCAGAACTGGACCCAGGGCTCCAGGTGGGGTCTCACCAGAGCAGAAAGAGGGGCAGAATCCCCTCCCTGGCCCTGCTGGTCCCACTGCTCTGGGTACAGCCCAGGACACGGGGGGTTTCAGGGCTGTGAGCACACGTTGCCGGCTCATGTTGAGCTTCCCATCCCCCAGCACCCCAAGTCCTTCTCCTCAGGGCTGCTCCCAATCCATTCTCTGCCCAACCTGGATTTGTGCTGGCATTGCCCAGGCCCAGGTGCAGGACCTTGCCCTTGGCCTTGTTGAACTCCATGAGGTTCTCACAGCCCCACCTCTCCAGCCTGTCCTGGATCCATCCCTTCCCTCCAGCGTGTCCACCTCACCACACAGCTTGGTGTCATCAGCAAACTCGCTCAGCGTGCCCTCAATCCCACTGTCCATGGCTGCAACAAAGGTGTTGAATAGCATCAGTCCTGATGCCAACCCAAGTGGAATGGTCCTCGTCACCAGTCTCCACTTGGACATCTTGCTGCCACCATTCCTTTGTCACCACCAAGCGTGGCCAAGCCCCGGCCAGCTCGCCCTGCCCCAGGGCTGTCCTGCTTAAAGTGTAAGGAGAGGACGCTGAGCCCTGCCCCAGCCTGTGACAGGGGTGCTGGCTGCCATGGGGTGACGCCCATCCCCTCTCCCAGCGTCACTGCTCCCATGACCCAACAGAGTCCGGAGACCCCACGGCACCTCAGAGCTCAGCTTCCCACCCACAAATAGGGTCCCCTCCCTCCCCGTGTTCCCTGCAGGCAGGAGCTCTGCCCAGACCCCCATTCCTCCCTCCAGACTCACTTTTCCCGGGAGGGCTGGTTCGTGGTGCTGGGTTCCCCTCTGCCCCTGCAAACCCTGGGGTTGGTGCTCTGGTTGTGTTAAATCCCCACTGCTGGGCCGGCTTTTGGGGCTCGTCCTCCCCAAGCAGGGGGATTTTGGGCTGAGGGTGGTGGGAACTGGGTGGGGGTGGGGGGCGAGTCTAGTCCCAGCCTGGTGGGGGCTGAGCTGGGCATGGGGGAATGGGAGGGCTGGGCTGGCTGCGCCACCTGGGACCCTGGCTCGGACACCCTAGGGCTCTGGGTTGGAGCTGCTTTGGGCACCCCAGTGCTCTGGGTTGGAACCCATATGGGCACCCCCAGGCTCTGATTTGGGGCTGCCCTGGGCACCCCAAGGCTCTGGAGCAGAACTTGCCTGGGCACCCTGGGCTCTGGGATGGGTCCCATATGGGCATCCCAGGGCTCTGGGTCAGATCTGGTCCAGGCACCCCGGGCTCTGATCTGGGGCTGCTCCGGGAACCCCAAGGTATCACAGTATCACAAATGCCAGATTGCATCCTGCAAAGACACTCAGGGGCTCTGGGCTGGAGCTGCTCTGGGCACCCTGGGGCTGTGGGTCTGGTCCAGCCCAGGACCTCAGGGCCCTGGGTCAGGTCTGGGCACCCCAGAGCTTGGGGGCTGGAGCTGCTCTGGGGCATCCTGAGGCTACAGGTGGGATCCAGTATGGGCACCCTGGGGCTCTGGGCAGGAGGTGCTCCGGGCATCTCAGGGCTCCAAGCCCCGTTCCAGGCATCTCGAGGCTGTGGGTCGAGTCCAGTCCCAGCACCCGGGGTCTCCAGGTCTGGTCTGGGCACTCCAGGGCTGTGGGTTTGGAGCTGCTCCAGGCGTCCTGGGGCTTCAGGTTGGATTTGGTATGGACACCCCGGGTCCCTGGGCTGGGGCTGCTCCGGGCACCCCGGGGCTGTGGGTCAGGTCCAGCCCGGGTTCCGGGTGGGCTCTGGGCACCCCAGCGCTCCGGCTCTGGAGCCGCCCTGGGCATCCTGGGGCTGCGGGTCCTGCCCAGGCACCGCAGGCTCTGACAGGGGCTTCACCGCGGGGCTCCGGGGCGGGGGTTGCCCCTCCCTTTGCGGGGCTGGTCCCGGGGCGGGCGAGGCGGTCCTTGTCCCTCCCTTGGTGCGGTGCGGTGCAACGGTTGCCCCTCCCTCGAGGCGGGGCGGTGCCAGGGCGGTGCGGGGGTCGCCTCTCCTTTCGTGTGTCCGTGGTTGCCCCTCCCTCGGGGCGGGGCAGTTGTTGCCCCTCCCGGTCCCGGGGCGGTGCGGGGGTCGCCTCTCCTTTGCGGGGGTCCGCGATTGCTCCTCCCCTGGCGGTGCGGGGCGGTCCCGGGACCATCCCGAGGCGGTGCGGAGGTTGCTCCTCCCTCGTCCCGGTCCCGGGGCGGTGCGGGATCGCTCCTCCCCCGGCGGTGCCGCCCCGGTGCAGCGGGGCCGGGGCCGGTGCGGGGCAGCCATGGACCTGCACATCTTGGAGCACCGGGTGCGGGTGCTGAGCCTGGCACGGCGCGGGCTCTGGCTCTACACCCACCCGCTGCTCAAGCTGCTCTTCCTGCCCCAGCGCTGCAGGTACCGCCCTCAGCCCCGGCCCCGTTCGCCCCCCGGAGCCCCGGGACGCGGCCGGGCAGGGTCAGCAGCGCCGCTTTCTCCTCCAGGTGCAAGTTCTTCAGCCTCACCGAGACCCCCGAGGACTACACCATCATGCTGGACGAGGAGGGCTTCAAAGGTACCAGGGGGGAGGTTCTGCAGCCACCCCAGCCCTGGCAGGGTGAGCTGGGACTGCGGACACGAGTTCGTGGAACCATGGGATGGGTTGGGTAGGAAGGGACCTCACAGCCCATCCAGTGCCACCCCCTGCCATGGGCAGGGACACCTCCCACTGGATCAGGGGGCTCCAAGCCCCATCCAACCTGGCCTGGAACACCTCCAGGGATGGGGCAGCCACCACTGCTCTGGGCAACCTGGGCCAGGGCCTCCCCACCCTCATGGTGAAGAATTTCTTCCTAATGTCCAATCCAAATCTTCCCCCTTCCAGTCTAAAGCTGTTCCCCCCATCCCATCACTCCAGACCCTTGTAAAAAGCCCCTGGAGCTTTCCTGGAGCCCCTTTCAGTACTGGGAGGCTGCTCTAAGGTCCCCCCGCAGCCCTCCAGGCAGAACAACCCCAGCTCTCTCAGCCTGCCCTCAGAGCAGTCATGCCCGTTCTCAGCCCGTCTGAGCACAGTGATGCTCCATGCCTGGGCCACAGGGAGCGAGTCCCAGCTTGTAGCCAGGCTGCTTCGCTGCGTGCCATCCCCGGGGCACCCGGCCGCAGAGCTCCCACCCCATGGCGCCTGCGCTGGGGATGTACCAGCTTGCCCAGCCAACCCTCTCCAAACGCAGCTGCCTTTGCTCTAATAACCTCCTCCCAGGGTCTCTGCAGCACTGTGGGACCAGGCTGTGGGGAGTCCTGTGCCGGCTGGAAGCCTGGCTGCTGCGGGCAGAGGGCAGGTACCTCCTGGGATCATGGAACCATGGAATGGTTTGAGTTGGAAGGAACCTCAAAGCCCATCCAGTGCCACCCCCTGCCATGGGCAGGGACACCTCCCACTGGAATCAGGGGGCTCCAAGCCCCATCCAACCTGGCCTGGAACACCTCCAGGGATGGGGTAGCCACCACTGCTCTGGGCAACCTGGGCCAGGGCCTCCCCACCCTCACAGCAAAACATTTCTCCCTAAGATCTCATCTCCATCTTCCCTCTTCCAGCTGAAAGCCGTTCCCTCTTACCCTGTCCCTGCACTCCCTGATCCAGAACCCCTCCCCAGCTTTCCTGGAGCCCCTTTCAGCACTGGGAGGCTGCTCTGAGGTCCCCCTTGAGCCTTCTCTTCTGAACAGCCCCAGCTCTCCCAGCCTGGCCTCCTACAGGAGATGCTCCAGCCCTCGGATCATTTCCGTGGCCTCTTCTGCACTCGCTCCAACTCCTCCATGTCCTTCCCATGCCGAGGACTCCCACTTGGGCTGGTAGGGGTGACCTACCCTGGGGCGCTTCCTGGCAGCAGGGACCTGATTTTGGGGTGTCGTGGAGGGTTGAGCCTTTCCAGGCCATCGCTCATCCCTGGGACATGACTCTGGGTGATATCCCCTCTGCCAGTGCCTGCGCATCAGCCTCACTGCCGGCCCTGCCGGGGGTACCAGCCCAACGGGCTGTGCCAGAGGGGCCGGATCCTGTCCCAGCTTCCCACGCCCAAACCTTCCTGCTCCGGCCGCAGGCGCCGGCCGCTGCTTGATCGCCTTGGCCGTGCCCCAAGGAGCAAGGGTCAACACTCACCGCCCGGATCCAGCTCCCACCTCCCTCCTTGGCTTGGGGAGGGGGACATGGGGCTACGCTGTCCCCCCAGAAGTGGAGCCTCTCTCCACTTACTGTTTTATTTCAGAGCGTATGGACAAATATTCCTCAATCCCAAGGGGAGGGCGGGAAGCGGTGAACAATGGTCCGACAGCCCCACTGTGCCATGGGTCCCCCGCCTGGGGCTGGGGGGCTGCCAGCGTCCCCCCACTGTGGGGATGGGGGGGACCCCGCAGAGAAGAGCTGCACCCCCTCTCTTCCCATGGGGATCGGGATTCGGCCATGGGGTGACACAGGGACAGCAGGGTCCCTGCTGTGGTCATGGCTTTGCCCAGGGTGGTGTTGAAAAGCCATTAAGCGGTGAGCGCTGGGACCATGTCCCAGTGTCCCCATGGTCCCCCCCGGCCCCAAAGCTCGGCCCTTGGCCAGAGCTGAGCCTGTTGTGGCGTTTCCTGCGCAGGAACAGGCGCTGGGAACACTCGCCGAGGCCCCCTGATCCGACCCTGCTCTCACCCTGCCCCGAGACGTGGGGCTGCAGTGGGTGCACAGCCCGTCCCGTGATGGGGTCCCCCCCCGTGGGTGTCAGCCCCCCCCGGGGCCACCTCCCCCCCTGCCACTGGGGTGAGGGGTTTGGCCTCTCAGCTGGGTTGGGATCCCTGGCGCTTGTGCGGCGCTGTCTCCCAGGGGTGCTGCCTCTCACCCACGGGTGCCCACCCTGCCCTGTGGGATGGGAAGGGGTCCCATGGGTGTTGCCTCCCACCTTTGCTGGTTGTGGGGAGCGGTTTGGAGACCCTGAGGGGTGGGAGGGGGTTCCTGTGTGGGGAGCTGTTGGGGGATCCTTTGGGTGCCTGCCCGGCCGTATGATGTGGGAAAGGATTCCGTGGGTGCTACCTCCCACCTTTTTTGGGTGGGGAGAGCTGTTTGGAGACCCCTTGGGTGCCCACCCTGCCCTGTGGGGCAGGAAGGGGGTGCCTGGGCTGGGGGCTGCCTGGATGAGCGCTGGGCACCCCAGCAGTGCCAGCCCCTCTGCAGGGCAGGAGGGTGGGAGCAGCGGGGGGGCTGAGCGAGGGGAGCCCCTGACTCCCTGTGCTGGGGCAGGAAGGGCCTGGCTGGCGCTTGCCTCCCCCCCCCCCCCCCGCCAACAGAAGCAGCTTTCTGGGCAGCAGCCCCAGCCTGGGCTCGGCCGCTCCCCACCAGGCTGGCACAGGGTGATGGATGCTGGGCTGGGGCTTCCAAGGGGCATGGCGTGGGCAGGGCACCCCCCAGGATGCGGGTGGTGCCAGTTTTGGGGTGCAATGCATGCTGACACCCCCTTGGGGTGCTGGCACGACAAGGAGAGACGTGTCCCGCACTTGGGGAGGTCATAACCTCCGCTCTGCTCATCCCTGTGGCCGAATTTAGATGCTGCCTCGGTGTCTGGAGGGGCTGAGCCCTGTCTGGCTCGTTCAGCGTGGATGGGGCTGGTCTGCACCCCAAATTCCCATCTCCAGCCCCACACCTGGTCCTTGTTCTCCCAGCCAGCTCTGGCAGCTCTTCGATGGCAGAGCAGGGGAACGAGGCTGGGGAGGGGCTGGAGCCCAGGGGTTCTGGGAGCGACTGGGGGACCTGGGGCTGCTTAGCCTGGAGAAGAGGAGGCTGAGGGGAGACCTCCTCGCTCTCTGCAGCTCCTGGAAAGGAGGTTGTGGTGAGGTGGGTGCTGGGCTCTGCTCCCAAGTGACAAGGGATGGGATGAGAGGAAATGGCCTCAAGTTGCACCAGGGCAGGTTCAGACTGGGCACCGGGAAAAATTTCTTCATGGCAGAGGCTGCCCAGGGAGGTGGTGGAGTCCCCATCCCTGGCGAGGTTTAAAAGCCGGGCAGATGAGTTTCTCAGAGGTGGTTCCGTAGTGGACAGGTACAGTCGGACTCAATGATCTCAAAGATCTTTCCCAACCAAGTGATTTCATGATTCTGTGTTTCTGCGATTCCATGTCCCAAGGGACAGTGTGACACGTGCTGCCTGAGCCGTGCGAGCCCTGTGTGTGGCAGCAGATGCCATTCAGCTCTGCTGAGCCCCAAAGAGCCCTGTGCCTCAGTTTCCCCTTATCCCTTGCAGAGCTGCCACCCTCCGAGTTCATGCAGGTGGCAGATTCGACGTGGCTGGTTCTCAGCGTCGTCTCCAATGGGCGGGCACCCTCCGGCAGCCAGGCCACCGGCGTCACCAAAATCGCCAGGTCGGTGATTGCGCCACTGGCCGAGCACCACGTCTCGGTGCTGATGCTCTCCACGTACCAGACTGACTTCATCCTGGTGAGTGCTGGGTGATGGCAGGTCCTGCACTTGGGACACAACAACCCCAGGCAGCTCCAGCCTTGGGGAAGAGCGGCTGGAAAGCTCCCCCAGCAGAGAAGGACCTGGGGGTGCTGGTCAACAGCGGCTGAACAGGAGCCAGCAGTGGCCCAGGTGGCCAAGAAGGCCACCAGCATCCTGGCTTGGCTCAGCCATGGGGGCAGGAGGAGCAGGGAAGGGATCGTCCCCCTGCTCTCGGTGCTGGGGAGGCCACACCTCGAATCCTGGGTTCAGTTTTGGGCCCCTCACTCCAAGAAGGACCTTGAGGGGCTGGAGCGCGTCCAGAGAAGGGACCGGAGCTGGGGAAGGGTCTGGAGCCCAGGGGTTGTGGGAGCGGCTGAGGGACCTGGGGCTGTTTAGGCTGGAGAAGAGGAGGCTGAGGGGAGACCTCCTCGCTCTCTGCAGCTCCTGGAAAGGAGGTTGTGGTGAGGTGGGTGCTGGGCTCTGCTCCCAAGTGACAGGAGATGGGGTGAGAGGAAATGGCCTCAAGTTGCACCAGGGCAGGTTCAGACTGGGCACCGGGAAAAATTTCTTCCCTGAAAGAGTTCTCAGGCACTGGCAGAGGCTGCCAGGGAGGTGGTGGAGTCCCCACCCTGGAGGGGTTTCTAGCGGGGCGGATGAGCTGCTCAGGGACGGTTCAGTAGTGGACGGGGACGTTTCAACTCGATGATCTCACAGGTCTTTTCCATTCTGTGATTCTATGGATGGTGACGCTGGGTCCCACCAGAGTGTTTGTTTGGGGTGGGGACCCCGCTGTCCCCAGCTGGCTGTGAGGAGATGGTGGTGCCAGGGGGATGCACTGATCCTGCCCTCATCCTGCGCCCTGCACAGGTGCGGGAGCGGGACCTGCCCGTGGTGATCCACACGCTGGCGGGGGAGTTCGACATCTACAGGGAGGAGAGCGGCGAGTGCGTCCCTGTCACCTGTGGTGATGCCAGCAACGGCTTCCTCAAGCCCAAGCCGGGTCAGTGATGCCAGGTCCCGTGTCCCCAGGGCCACCTGGATCCCAGGGCCACCCCATCCCCACCAGGATGCTCCAGCTCCCACTGGTGGTACCCAAATCTATGGGGAACCCCGAGTTCCATCCTTCTGCGCCCCAAGGGTTGCGGGGCTGAGGCTGCGGTGGCCACGGGGTGGCACTGCGGTCCTGTCCCCAGGCTGTCCCCAAGCCTGACGGGTGGCTGTCCCCCTGCCAGCCGCCAGCCCCACGCTGCACCCCGTACAGAGCCCCCAGACCCGCTTCTGCGTCCTGACGGTGGCCCCCGACACGCTGCCCGCCATCGCCACCATGCTCATCGACGTCCTCTTCTACTCCCACAGGTGGGTCAGGGGACGGGGACACGGCGGTGGCCCCTCACCCGATGCCACCTGAACCGCAGTGACGTGTCCCTTCCTTGCTCCCAGTGGCTTTTCAAGCTCTGGGTGCCTTTTGCAAACGGATTTTGCCCTCCCAAGCGTCCACATGAGTGCCACGGGTCCCACTGCCACCGTGGGAGCCCCGAGGTGACTTGGGGGATGAACCCCCCTTTGCAGCAACGCCTGAGGAGGGGGGGCTCAAAACAGCAGAGGGGGGGTGGCAAAAGGCTGATGGGAACAGTGAGGGGATGCTCCTGGCTGGGATTACCTGTGTCCCCTGGGGATGAGGTCCCTTCCTGCTCTGGAGGCACCTCAGTGCTTTGGGAATGTCCTGCTGTCACCCCCACCCGGCACCCGCTGCTCCCCAGCGTGACGCTGTATGAGCTGCAGACCCTGCAGGTGACACCCACTCTTGTCCCCTCCTCTCGTCCCACCCATTGCTCACTCACAGCATCCCAACATGATGCTCAGGGACACTCGGTGCCACCACCAAACCCTTGTCCTCCTGATTCTGGGGGTCCCGACCCCTGCCGGCACCTCTTTTCCCCCCTCCCCACTCCACAGCCCCCCGAGGGAGGCAGGCGCCAGCAACCAGGACCTCGACTCCAGCACCTTCTTCGCCTTCTCCCTCATCGATGGCTACATCTCCATCGTGATGGACGCTGAGACCCAGAAGCGGTAGGTGCCGTCCATCCGTCTGTCCATCCACGGGGCTGGGGGCTCTGGGGTGGGGGTTTACACCCAGACCCCCCTTCCTCTCTCAGGTTCCCCAGTGACCTGCTGCTGACCAGCTCCACCGGGGAGCTGTGGCGCATGGTGCGGATCGGTGGGCAGCCCCTGGGCTTCGGTGAGTGTGGCCGTGGTGGCTGTCACCCCTCTGTGCCACCACCAACCCCTTATCTTCCCCCTTCCCGGGGAGGTGTTTTGGGGTGATGCTCTCCGTGCGTGTCCTCACCGTGGCCACCGCTCATCCTTCTCCGCAGACGAGTGTGGCATCGTGGCGCAGATCGCCGAGCCGCTGGCCGCCGCCGACATCTCGGCGTATTACATCAGCACCTTCAACTTCGATCACGCCCTGGTGAGCCCCTGCCTGTCCCCAGGGTCCCACCACGGTCCCCCCTTGGACCTGACCTCCCCCTTGTGTCCCCCCTGGCAGGTGCCCGAGGAGGTCATCGCCGAGGTCATCCAGCTGCTGCAGCAGCGCCAGGACAGCGGCAGATAGCGGCTGGCTGTCCCCACGCCTGGTGGCGCAGCAGCAGACAGTGGCCAGCTGTCCCCACACCGGGTGGCCCAGCACAGTGGCACCGTGGGGTCCCCCTCACCCCCACCCCCATGTTCCTTATTGTTTAATTTTAAGGCTCCCCCCAGCGTGGGGCAGAGCTGGATGCAGCATTGCTGCCTGCCTGCTGGGGACATTGGGGATGTGGTGGCTTTGGGGACGTGGTGGCAGTGGGACAAGTGTCCTGCGGCGGGGGGGGAAGAGAAGCCCTCACCGTGCCACCCCATGGGTGAGACCAAAGGGCAGCACTGTGCCATCCTCTGCTTGGGAGCAGAGAGGCTGACCCCAGGGACCTGCTGGTGGGGGGACATAGGGGGATCAGTGATGGGGGGGACGACAGCCCAGACCTGTCCCCACGCTTGGTGTGGGTGCACTTGGGTGGTGGTGGGGTGGCCGTGATGCTCTGGGGCACCCCTGGATTGCTGGGGTTCCCTACGAGCACCCCAAAAATCTCCGAGACTGAGATGAGGGGGGGGGGCTGTGGTTCATCCCCAGCCCTGTGTCCCCTCCAGGGTGGCCCTGGGCCCTGGCGTGTCTGGGGTGGGGACAACGGTGACCCCCAACTCCTCCCAAGCCGTACTTTCATGTAATTTTTGATAAGTCAATAAAAGTCCTATTATTTTTATTTCCACAGAGCCTGTGGCACTGGGGGGGTGGCCCTGGGCTGTCCCTGGGGTGGTGGCACTGGGTGGGATGGAGCGGCTGGGACGGGACAGGGGAACATGACCAGGATGGGACCAGCTCTCCTGCCACTTATTTTGGGTGACAAAAGGGGTGAAAGCTGCAGCAGGGAACTGAGGCACGGGACCCACTGCCCCATTTCTGCCCAGCCCCACACTGGGGCAGCTCCCACAGGGGGGAAACTGAGGCACCAGGGGTTGGACTTGACCTCAGAGCAGAGGATGCCCTTGCCACACCATCTTCGTGTCCCCACGTCCTCTCCCGTTGCGGGCAGTGTGACACCACCCAGCAAAATGGGGTGTGGGCTGTCCCTTCCTGGGATGCCTGAGGGGGCTGTGACCCCCTTGGGTCACCCCAGCACCCCAGCCCCTGGATGTCCCCTAGGGCCACACCTGGTCAACTCAGCAGGAGCACGAACTTGGCAGAAACCTCTTTGGGGTCTTTCCCCCTGGGTGGGCGGCCCAGTGGGGCTCAGGATGGTGGGGAACACGGCTCCTCTCCCATCCTGTCCCCCCAAACCCACCCCCATTCTCCTGCGTGCCTGGGTCCTGGCTGTGCCCTCCCTGCGTCAGCTCCTGCGCTCACGAGCCGTCGGGTTCCTGCCACTTCCCCGAGCGCTTGCTTTCCTGTCTCGCTCTCTCGTCCAGAGTCATGGGATGCTGGTGACGCGCGCCCAAGCGATGAAGAAACTGCAGTCGGCCCATGCGGTCACCGGTGCTATTTTTGTCACCATTGGGTATTGCACAGTCCTCCACCACCCGCTTTCCTCCACCGCGGTAGTCTCACCCCTGCCCAGCCCAGCAGGGACCCTGCGTGGAGCCCTGAGAGGTGACAGTGCCACGTGGAGGAGCCAGGGCCACCCATGGCCATGGGGGATCTGAGGGTGGGTGTGCTCCGCCCGTCAGTCCTGCTCTTCTGGCCAGGGTGCCCAGGGGTCCTGTCCTGGCATCACGTGTGCTGGAGGGTCCACGAGGTCAGGGAGGGATGGAGGCGTAGATGGAGACAGGTGGGTGGATGGATGGATGGACGGACAGACGGACGGATGGATGGATAAGTGGGTGGGTAGGTGAATGGAGAGGATGGAAGCATGGACAGTTGGTTGGATGGGCAGGTGGACAGAGGGATGAATGGACAGATGGGATAGGATGGATGGGCAGGTAGACGAATAGACAAGATGGGTGGGTGGGTGGATGGATGGATGTACGTACGTACAGGTGGATGAATAGGTGAATGGATATATACGTAGATGGATGTGTGCGTGGCTGGTTCATTGTATGGATAGATGGATGGACAGACAGGTGAATGGACAGGTGGACAGATGGGTGGGTGGATGGAGAGGCAGATGGCTGGCCAGCTGGCTAACAGCCTGGCTAGACAGGTGGGCAAACTCCTTCAGTCAAGCAGGTGTGGAGAGAGAAGGATGTTCTCCTGCCTCCTCCAGCCTCCAGGACTGCCCTGGGCACATCCCTGCCCTCCTCAGCTCCACCAAACCCAACCCAGCAGCCACCTCTGCCAGGGATGCCCTGAGGAGGAGGAGGAGGCAGCTGGTGGAGGAAGCAGCGCCAGCCCCGCTCCCAGAGCAGGGAGTCCTGCAGGTCCCAGAGCAGCTGCGGAGGGGAAATTTGGGGAAAAAGGAAACATTTCTTCTTCTGGAAGTGAGTCACGGGCGCGCTCTTCCGCCTCGGAGATGTTATTTCTGGGTTGTCCCCCTGCGCCGTCGCTGAACCCTCTGAATGTGCAGCTCTGGCTCGGGGCGGCTCCCTCTGCTCTTGCTGGTGGCCACCAAAGCCAACCGCGTCGCAGCGCGCCTCGAAATGCTGATGAAATGTAGTCGTGTGTGGGGTGGGAGAAGCTCCCGTTGGTGCCCGGCTCCTGCTGGGCTCCATCTGCCGGGAAAGGGGAGCTGAGAGGGGGCAAGGGGGTTTGCTCCGAGTGCTGCCAACGCTGTGCCAGCCCTGGTGCCAGCGCTGGCTGGGGCCGTGTGAGCCAGGCTCTCCCACGGAGCTATTGCATAAGCCTGACACGGCGGTGAGGGCATCGCTTGGGGCTTCCGCTGCCCTCGGCCCTGTGCCCTTGGGCAACACCCAGCGCCCTGCACGGGTCCCAGTGTGGCCGCTCAGCACTGAGTGCTTGTGTTTCCTCCCCGAGGAGCACCCGTGGGTGCTGTGTCCTGCCTGGTCAGCACCCAAATTCAACACCTGGAGCACTGTGAGCAGACAGACAGAATCACAGACTGTCCTGAGCTGGAAGGGACCCACAAGGACCATCAAGTCCAACCCCTGTCCCTGCACAGGACACCCCAACACTCACACCGTGGGGCTGAGAGCGTTGGCCAAAGGCTTCTGGAATATTGTCAGGCTGTGCCTGCTTCCCTGGGGAGCTGTTCCAGGGCTCCACCACCCTCTGGGGGAAGGACCTTTTCCTCATGTCCAACCTAACCCTCCCCTGGCATCTTCCTGCCATTCCCTGGGTTCTGTCATCGGTCACCAGAGAGAAGAGCCCAGCACCTGCTCCTCGTCCTCCCCGTGTGAGGAAGCAGCGAACAGCTCTGAGATGCCCCCTCAGTCTCCTCCAGGCTGAACAGACCCAGTGACCTCAGCTGCTCCTCACACGAGTTCCCCTCCAGACCCTTCACCCTCCACAGAGCATCCTCCGGAATGCTGCCGAGCGCTGTGGCCAGGGGCGGAACCCCGCTGTGCCAGGCTGCCCTGCACTTGCCAGGTGTTGACCTTCCTACTGCTGAGGCTGGATTTTCACGTCCCACAGCTGGAATCGGGATGCGAAGCCTACTGTGGTAGGACACTGGTGTCCCCACGTAGCCAACGTCCCTCTCCCCATGTGCCAGCCCCACCACCACCTCTCCTCTCTTTTGCAGTCGGGTTTCGAGGCAGTGAGGCTGTTTTCGTTCAACCGAGTGCTGAAACCAAGGTGACTCGAAGCCACCCTTTCCCAGGAAGCCGGATCCTGGACGTCCACCAGCACGGCCGGATCCAGGATGAGCAGCGGGACCGTGGGCAGCTCAGGCTGGACCCACCGGGACTCCCTCGAGGAACTGACTCGAAGAACAACCCCATCGGCCACCCAGCATCATTTCCTCCCGCCGGGGAGCTCAACCCCTCTCATTGGCCCCTGGGGCACGGCTTCACTTCTCGCTGCCTTCCCGTTGGGTCTGGGTGCCTCCTTCGGAGGTGGGGGCGAATGGGTGCTCTTTAAAAGGCGAGCTTCCCCATCGGGTGAGCAGTAAGGAAGTGGCTCGCGCGCCCGGCGCCGAAACACCCTGCCCCGGCCATGCGGTGCGACGGGCGGCCCTTGGGCGTGCTGGCAGGTAGGTGTCTGCCCGCGTCCCACCACTGCCCTCTCGCTCGCGCGCTGGTGGTGCCAAGAGCCACCCAGGAGCCACAGTGGGGCCCACGTGGGGGTTGAGTTGAGTTGTCCCCCCCACACTGTGGCTGTGTCACCTCCCAAGGGTGCTGGTGGGTGACAGGGACATTCCCCGCCGTGGCACGTGGAGCGTGGGCACCCCACAGGGACTCCTTTCACCCCTGGGGAGAAGAGAAGGGAGGGCATGGGTAGAATGGGATGGTTTGATCTAGACACATGGTCCGGTGGGAGGTGCCCCTGCCCACGCCAGGGGGGTGGAACTGGCTGGGCTTTGAGGTCCCTTCCAACCAAAACTTTCCAGGATTCTATGATTCTGTGAGTTTGGGAACAGCTTGGGCACGGCTGGCAGAGGGTCGGGGGTCAGCGTGCTGGCACAGATCCTCCCCAAGCCCTTCAACCCCCGCAGCAGGGCCGGATGCTGCCTGCTGGTCCAGCGTCCAAAGTCACGGCTGGCACGTGGCTACGGGTGACAGCAGGGGTGGGACAGTGTCCAGCCGGAGCCAAGGGGCTGGATCCAGGAGCATCCCCGCTGTCCCCTCCTTTGTGGTGGCCCACGCTGACAGGGGGAGCTGCTGGGGCAACCGCTGGGCTGCTCGAGGGCATCTTCATCCTCCTCCCTGCTGGGTGCCCAGCAGGTTTTTGGCACAAGGGGCTGGTTTGGGGACTTTGGCACAGGGGACACGTGCTTCGCATGCCCCATCCTTGCCTGCAGGCCTGATGTCAGGGTGATGGGCATGCGGGGCTGAGCCACTCTCGCCATGGCATGGGGGAGCTGGTGCCTTTCTGCTGCGTAGAGGAGCCTGCCTCCCTGCGCCCAGCGATGCCCCGATGCCCTTCATCTCCCTCCTCTTCCTCCCCAGTTGTCACCAAAGGTCTCTTCATCCTCTGGGCGGTGCCGGGCCAGGGGGGGCGGCCCCTGCAGCCCCCCACCCTGCAGCAGGTCCAGGCGCTGGTGAGACACATGGCCGAGGACGCGCAGGAGCTCTTCACCTTCTATGTGAGTTCCCTTCCCTGGGATGAGAGGTGGCTCTTGTCCCCTCTGGGGGAACACTGGGCTGCTGGGGTGGATCCCCCTGCTGCTCCCATCCCGCATCCCTGACCTTTCCCACCCCACCCCTGGCAGAAGGAGGACCAGCACCTGACCATCAAAAACATCTGCAGAAACAACCGCCCACCTGAGTGGCTGCGGGGACCGGTGATGGGACCCGAGGGGCTGCGGGGACTGCAGGGGACCATGGCCCGCATGTCCCAGGCGCTGCAGGTCATCATCCAGCACCAGCATGACCTCAATCCCCCCGGCGCCAAAATCCTTCGCCGTTTGGCCAGCACCCACCTGAAGGTGCGAGGGCTCCTCAACAACCTGCAGGGGCTCTTCCCAGCCCCCAGCGCCCAGCCCGGCCACCTGCCACCGCCCAGCCCCACAGCACCCACCAAGGTCTTCCAACAGAAACTGGAAGGGTGCCGGATCCTCTGGAGCTACGCCCGCTTCATGGCCAAGCTCAGAGACCACATGGAGACCGGGGGCCGCCGAGCACGCAGGGACAAGTGGAGATCACGTCGGGGCTCACGGTTGCCCACCCGCTCCTAGGGTAGCCCAGCTGTTACTGGAATTGCCCCCATCTCTGTTTCCATCTCCTTCTCCATCACCTCCATCATCTCCATCATCTCCATCCCCATCCCCATCTCCATCCCATCCCTGTCCCTGAGCTGGAGACCTGCTGGCTGGCCGGGATGCACCACAGAGACCCGGGGGAGGATGTGAGGACTCTCAAAGCACCTCCCATCTCTTCAGCTCGCGTGGGGACCGAGGTGTCCCCGTGCCACCGCTCGGCTGCAGGACAGCCCTGCTCTGCCCCCAGCAGCTCCCCCACACCCTGTCCCACATTTCAGTGACCCCAGTGCCAGGGGGAGCCATGCTCGGGTGTCCCCTGGTGCCCAGTGCTGTGGGATGGAGCGTCCCCTGTCACCAAGCCTGGATTTTCCAGTGATTCAATGGGTCCGGTGACCCAGCCTGACTAAGAGCCGCTCGCCCGGGTGCAGCCCTGGCCCATGGGCACCACTGCTGCCACCAGCCAGGGCACCGGCCAGGCCCACCACCAGCATGGTCACCACCGCCTGCCCTGCGCTGGGTTTGCTGAGCCCAGAGAGTGGGAGTGGAAGCCTGTGTGTCGGTGTCCCTGCACACTCGGTGTCTCCATGGGCTTGGTGTCCCTGTGTGCTTGGTGGCCCAGCAAGCTCGGTGTCCCTGCGCACTTGGTGTCCCCACCAGCTCCGTGTCCCCATGCTCATCCCTGTCCTTGTTACTGCACACCGAGTGTCCCCAAGCCCTCAGTGTCCCCGTGCTCTTGGTGTCCCTGGGCATGGTCCCTGTGCTCACTTTTGCACACTTGGTGTCCCCACGCTCTCAGCACCCCTGTGTCCTCAGGGACCGCACGCTCTCCCCCTTGTGCCCAGCGTCCCTGTCCCCTCAGTGTCCCCTGTGTCCCCCAGCCCCTCAGGCAGGGGCTCGGCCACCGCACTGTGACAGTGGGTGGTGGCACCCACCCCCTCCCCACTAATTTATACGTTAATATTGGTGTGGTTTTTGTATTTATTGAATCTCGGGGTTAATTTAAGACGTCCCCGAAGCGGGAAGAAATATTTAAGGACATGTTTTTAATATATAAATATCTATTTTTATGGTGGGTTTTGTATCGCTTTCAGCTCTGGATGCAGCCAGGTTTTATTTATGAATATCGATATTTTTGGTACTGTGAGAAGGGCGGCGCCCGCCGGGGGCTCGGGCACCCCCGGGGTTTTGTACAAGGGCAGAAGGAAATAAAGCACCGACCTCGGCCTGCGGGGCCACTCAGCGGCTGTGTCCTGGTGTCCCTGTGTCCGGGTGTCCCTGTGTCTGAGTGTCTCTGTGTCTGGGTGTCCCGGTGTCCCTGTGTCTGCATGTCCAGGTGTCCGGGTGTCCCTGTGTCCGGGCGTCCATGTGTCCCTGTGTCTGTGTGTCCATGTGTCTGTGTGTCCATGTGTCCCTATGTCCAACTATCGCTATGTCCGGGTGTCCAGGTGTCCCTGTGTCCAAGTATCCCTATGTCTGGGTGTCCGGGTGTCCCTGTGTCCGGGTGTCCCTATTTTCTTATGTCTGGATGTCCCTGTGTGCAAGTATCCCTGTGTCCGGGTGTCCCTGTGTCTGTGTGTCCCTGCATCCGGGTGTCCATGGACAGGGGCGGGGGCAGGAGGGGCTGCATGCTGGTGGCCTGGCTGTGCCCGGTGTCATCACCAGGGCATGTGGGGTGGCAGCAGGGGTGGCATGGGACCTGGCATGGTGTGGCATGTGGTGTGGCATAGCACAGTGGCACACAGTGGGATGTGGCACATGGCATGGCAGGGGATGTGGCGCAGCACAGCGGTGCGTGGCACTCGGTGGAATGTGGCACGTGGTATGGCATGGGATATGGAATGGCACTGCACAGGATGTGGCACAGCACAGCATGGCACATGGTGAGATGTGGCACATGGCACAGGATGTGGCACAGCACAGTGGCACATGGTGTGTCGTGGGATGTGGCTCGTGGCACAGCATGGGATGTGGCACAGTGGCACCTCGCACATGAGCTATGGTGGGATGTCACACATGGCATGGCACGGCACAGACGTGGCACAGAACAGTGGCACACGGTGGGATGTGGTACGTGGCATGGTGCAGGATGTGGCATAGCGCAGTGGCGTGTGGCGCAGAATGGGGTGTGACACAGTGGCACGTGGTGTATGGCAGAATGTCACACACAGCACGGCACAGCACAGTGGCACATGGCACACAGTGGGATGTGGCACAGATGTGGCACAGCACAGCATGGCACGTGGCAGGGTACGGCGTAGCACATGGCACAGCGTGGCCCACAGTAAAGCATGACATCCCACGACATGGCCTGGCACCCTCAGCTCGTGCCGTGCCAAGGTGTGATGTGCCACATGACACCATGTGCCACATGTCGCACAGCCCTGCGTGGCACAGGACCTGGCACAGCCTTTGGTGCTGACTGGGCCATGGCTACAGCCAAGCTGGAGCCCCACGTCCCTCACCGTGGAGCCCGTGCCACCCCACTGCCACCGTTCCCGCTGAGTCAAGAATCCTAAGACCCGGTCATGTGTCCCCAGAGTCACTCGTTCCCCGCCGTGTGCCGATGCCCGCTGTGCCCGGCACTGCCTGACTCAGTCGTGGGCAGCATCGCTGTTGGGACGGGCACCACTGCCAATTGGTGACCCTCGAGGTGGGGACGATGTCACCATGAAGCAGCCCGGGCCGGCTTGCCACGCCGTGAGTGCCCGTGTCACCTACTGTCCCCTGCCACGCCACCCGTGGGAGAGGAGGCAGCGCGTGGGCCACGGGCAGAGCGCAGGTACGGGTGTGGGCACCCCGGAACTGGAGGGGACCTGGGGGGGGGCGGGGGGGGGGTGAGGGTGTCACCAGAGGGGTGCTGGCAGCTCAGGTGTGCCCGGGGCCTCTCCTTGCGGGGCCACCCAGGGGACCCCACTGCCCACCCCAAGCTGCCACCCCTGGGACGGCCACCCCGCCGTGGGGACGTACCCTGCCCACGGTCACCAAGCAGGTGCTCGCCCCGCCAGGGCCGTGGGGGGAGGACAGGGAGCAGCAGGGTGACACAGGGGAGGGGAGGTGACACTGGTGGGGAGATGGCAGTGAGGTGACACCAGTGGGGTGGTGGCAGTGGGGTAGCACCAGTGTGGTGACCCTAGTGGGGAGACAGCAGTGGGGGGACACCGGTGGGGTGACAGTGTTGGGGTGACATTGGTGGGGTGACATTGGTGGGGTGATGGCAGTGGGGTGACACCGGTGGGCACAGAGGTGTCCAGAGGGGCTGCTGGGACCCCCCCCATCCCCCAGTGTGGGGACAGCACCGAGAGAGGGCTCTGCAGTGCAGGGGGGGAAATTATGGGATGGAGGGCAGTTATGAAACAAGGCAGTCTGGGGGATGGGGGGTGGGGGGCAATTATGGGATGGGCAGTCCGAGGGGGGCAGTTCTGGGATGAGGACTGGGGGGGTAACTCTGGGATGGGGTGATTCTGGGTGAGGAAGGGGCAGTTCTGGGATGGAGAGGAGGGTAATTATGGGATGGGGATGGGAAAGGAGGCGGGTTGCCATGGGGATGGGGCAGTTCTGGGTGTGGATGGAGGGGGGGGCAATTATGGGATGGGGAGCGGCTCATTCTGGGATGGGGCAGCAGGGGGCAGCATGGGGACAGGGATGGGGCGGGAGGGGCTCTGGGGAGGGGACAGTGGGGACAGTCACGGGCTGGGACTGGGCAGAGGGGGCACTGTTGCCTGGGGAGGGGACAAAGGAGACCGTGAGGGGCTGGGGAGGTGACACTGGGGACAGTGAGGGGCTGGGGAGGAGACAGTGGGGGGATGAACAGGGTAGAGGGAACAGTGACCGGATGGGAAGGGGCAGAGGGGACAGCTGAGGGGGTAGCACAGTGGCAGCGTGTTAGTGGTGGCCTTGGGACCCACTCGGCTTGTCCCCATGTCCCTGGCCAGGCTGGTGGTGGGGACAGCAGGGACAGCAGGGTTTAGCTGTTCAGGGCTGCTGCCTCCTGCTCAACCTGCCCCCAGCTCTGCTGCTGGGGTCCCCAACTGGGGACATTCCACACCCCAAGAACACCACACCAGCTCCCAGCCCCACATCTCCCTGCAGTGGGGAGAGCTGGCTCCCCTCCCCAGCCCCTCAAGGTCCCCCCTTGGCACCCACTGGGACCCCCACCCCATCACCATCTCACCGCACCCCCCACCCCACCTTCCCGCTGCGGGGCAGCCACGCAGGGTGTCCCTGCTGCCCAGGGGCTCCGGAAAGGGGCTTTTCCTGGGCACCATTGGGCAATCTCCACTCTCCAGCCTGCCCAGAGCAGGGATTTGGGGGTTCCTGCTGGAGCACCCTCCCCTGCAGAGGGGAAACCCCTCTAAACCCCCATTAGAAAAATCTGCCATCAATGAAACCCCAAGTCCCTGCCCAGCTCTGGGTCACCAGCCTGGGCTGGGTCCTATTGGGAAATCATGGAATGGTTTGGGTTGGAAGGGACCTCCAAGCCCATCCAGTGCCACCCCCTGCCATGGGCAGGGACACCTCACACTGGATCAGGGGGCTCCAAGCCCCATCCAACCTGGCCTTGAAATGCAAGGGAAATGCAGGGAGGGGAAGGGCAGAAAACAGCACCACCACCCCCAGCAATCCCTGCACACACACTCTCCCTGTTGCTATTAATTAATTAACAGCAGCTCCTCAGTTCGTTAAGTGCCATCAGGCCACCGATGCCCACACATGGGTGATGCACTGCTCACTGCCCCCCAGTAAAACCAGGCGAGAGGCTGCGGGGGCTGAGACTGCTCTCATCCTCCCTGTCTTCTGCCACCCCTTTGCTCCCCAGCCCCATCCCCGCTTGCTCCTGGTGTCCCAGTAAGGCCAGACTGGACTGAAATGGGCTTTGGCTGCTGAGGCATCAGTGCCAGCGCCTGCGCTCAGGCACCAGGCTGGTCCCCATGGGGAAACTGAGGCAGGCGGTGGTACCTGACCACCCCTCCCAGCACAGGGGTGTCCCGGCAGCCCCTCCTTGATGTGTCCCCCCCGCCACAGGGGATGGAGGGGTCGTGGTGGCTCTTGCGTCACCGTTCCTCAACTGTCACCCCGCCGGGTTCTCGCTGCCAGGGCGCAAACTTGTTAAACCTGATTAAAAGTTTCAGCTCAGGCCGTGCCCCTGCTGAGAAAAAAATATATATACAAGGCAAACAACCCCCCTTTAACCTGTTTTTCACCCAAACTGGGGTTCAAACACCCCTGCAGCACCCTGGTGTGAGGCTGAACCTCACTTGGGTGTTGCCCCTCCCCCTCCCCCAGCGTTGACTGGAGCCCCCTCGCCCCCCAGCCCAGCACCCTCCGGCCCTGCCGAGGAAGGGTTAACCCTGGGGGCCGGGCTGGCCTCTCCCCCGGGTGGGTTTGTCCTTTTTCCCAGACAAAACCCACCCTTCACTTTTAATATTTTCACCCAAAGGGACCAAGGGACTCGAAGCCACAGCGGCCGCCCCGCCGTGACGGGGGTCCTGCGCCCCTCCAGCCACCCCGTCGCTGCCTCCCCGTGCCCTTTCACCTTCCCCCCCCCCCCAAAACCCCCCCAAACCAGCTTTCCCCCCCCCCCCTTTATTTTATGGGCTCTGATGGGGAAGCCCCAGCTCGGGGAAGGGGGACCCGGGGGGGGGGTGAAAGTGCTTGCGGCTCCCTGAGTCACAGCGTGCGCTCGCCACCGCGCCTCAACACCCCCCGCGACGCCCCCGAACCCCACGTGCAGCCGCTCGCATCCCTCCTTTTTGGGTGGGTGGGGGCTGGAATTCATATTTCCCCCCCCCCCCCCCCTCCTTTTCTTTTTCTTTCCCACCCACCTCCCCGACCCCGTGCGTGAAAGCAAAACCACACAAACCCCACAATCCCGGTGACATCAACTTTATCAGAAGTTTATTTCTAAGAATCATTCAGGATTTCCAAAGCCCTCGACTTCCTGATTTCCAGTTTCAATAGAAGTAACGATAGTGGTGCTGCTCCCCCCGCGTCCCCCCCTCCTCCCCTTTCTTACAACACAGGCTGGCTGCCGGACCGGTATATAAACCCCGAGAAGTCCCCCAGTATGAACACGAATTTCTGAAAACCTCTTCTGCCAACACCAATCCCTATTAAGTCGCTCCCGGGACGCGGCTCACAATGAAGTTCGTACCGGCAGGTAAAAGAAAAAATCAAACCAACAAAACCAACTTTGGGGCAATTATATCCCTCTTTTTTTTTTTTTTTTTTAATTTATTTATTTTTTTGCCTCCCCTCCAACTTTTCCCGGTGATGCTCGGGCACAAGCGAGGAGCCCGCGCTGCGTTCCCCCGGGATGAGCATCTCTGGGAATTGGCAGCGGCGCTGGCGCGGTGCAGCCAACATCTGGACACTTATATAACTGGAACCGCTTCCAAATGGAAAAAAAAAAAAAGCAAGGGGGGGGGATTTTTCTTTTTTTTTTTTTTTTAAGCTTTTTTTGGCTCTTTAATGTATTCCCCCCCCCCCCCCCTTGCTTTTTGTCCTGCTGGGACTCTCGATGCCGCGGTGTTGGGAGCGCTGGAGGGATGGGGAGGCTGCCAAGTGCAGGAGGGGGGGTTGGAGGGAGGTGCTGGGGGGGTCCCATAGGGCAGCACCCACTGAGACCCCCCCCACCCACCCAGTGGGTGCTGAGCCCGGCTCTGCCCAGCTGTGAAAGGGGCAGAAGGCAATGGCGGGGGGGTGCAGAGAGGGACTTTTGGGAAGGTCAAGGGTCTTTGCATTCCATGGGAGCACCCCGGGCCCTGGGGGGTGGGGAGGAGGGGTCCCCCCCACCCTGCGCAGGAGGGATCACACCGCGCCCAGGTAAGTCCTTTTCCACCTGGGCAGGGTAAATAAAGCAAAGGTTTGGATTACCCGGCACGTTGAGGCAGTGACGAGCGTGGGCAGCGTTGGCACTCATCACGGCCAAGGGACATCACCTGGTGGCACCCCTGTCCCCACGATGCCAGGGTGCTGTCCCCCAGCATCTCCTCCTGGTACCCAGCTCCGAGGATGCAGGATGGAGGTGTTTGGCCTCCCAGAGCAGGGAAGCTGGCTGGGGGGCTCCCCAGGGATGGGGGTTCGGAGACCCCAGCTCTCACCCTGCCAGCAGAAGGGCGATGCCGGGGTGACCCAGCTGCCGGCAGCTCAAGGGTCCCCTTGTTCTGCATCCAGAGATTTCCTGGCCGGCGTCTCCAGCAGCTGCGTTGTCTCTCCCCGGGGCTCCTCGGCGCTGCGCCCGCTTCGCAGCCGGGGAAACTGAGGCAGGCGGTGGGGCCGGCGGCGGGAGGGAGCGGGGGGCTGCCGAAGGCAAGGCTTCCTTGCGGGCGCCCCGCTGAGTCAGCCAAGCTGGGGTGGGGCCTCCGGACCGAGGATAACGGAGGGGAAAGAGCCTTTGCATATTTGATTATTAAACCTGCCAGGTTGTCACCCGGCCGGTTGCGAAATGTGGGAATGCCGCGGGGTGCCCCGCCGGGAAGGGAGGCCTGGGAGCGCCTGCCGGAAGGCAGGTGAGCAGGACGGGCACATCGGCACGGCCAGGATGGCAAAGAATGGGGTGTGGGGGCTACTGGCCAAGCTGGACCCCAGCGCGAGTGGAATGGGTCTCCACTATAGGTGGATGCTCTTCCCTTGGGTGCCCGTGGTTGGGAGCATCCTTGGGTGATGCTCTGCTCCGTGGGGGCATCCTTGGGGTGTGTTCTGCTCCATGGGAGCATCAGCAGCCCATCCCCATGGACCATCACATCATGACACGCGCCTCTCTCTCCCCACACAGGCGTTGTGCCCTTCGTGGCCCTGCTCCTGCTGCAGCGGCGGCCGGTGGCCGGCCGGGCACTGCTGGTCACGGGCTCCGGCTGTCCTGGCCACAGCTTGTGCCGTTCCAACGTCCAGGAGCAGACTCGCAAGCAGGTCGCGCTGCTCAACGCCACCGCCCAAGACCTCTTCAGCCTCTACGTAAGTGGGACGGCAGCAACACCGGGGAGGGCTGGGACGGTGGCAGAAGGTGGTCAGGGGGGACATGGGGGTGACGCTTGCCTCTCCTCACAGCTGAAGTGCCAAGGAGAGCCGTTCAGCAGCGAGTCCGACAGGCTCTGCAACCCCAGCAGCATCTTCTTCCCCCCATTCCGTGTCAACCGGACGAGCGAGCGGAAAGAGGTCATGGTGGCCATGTACAAGCTCTTCGCCTTCCTCAACGCCTCGCTGGGGAACATCACGCGCGACCAGGAGGAGCTCAACCCCACAGCCAAGGAGCTCCTTGACCGGCTCCACAACACCACCAAGACTACCCGGGGCCTCATCTCCAACCTCACCTGCCTCCTCTGCAAGAACTACAACATCTTTCAGGTGGACGTCAGCTACGGGGAGAGCTCCAAGGGCAAGAGCTCCTTCAAGAAGAAGCAGCAGGGCTGCCAGGTGCTCAGGAAGTACGTGCAGGTCATTGCCCAGGCAGCCCGCGTCCTCCTACCTCATCTCAGCCCACCGTGATCTCCCGGCCTGGCTCCTCACCGCACGCCCAGCCGCCGGTGAGGACAGCCAAGGCAGCTGTGCTCTTCCCTCCACCACTGCCTCCAAACCTCCTGCCTTCCCTGGACGCTGCGTTGGCCTTATCTGCCTGCTGGTCATTTATTTGCCCCTTGCGGGGTGGACGTCGCAGCGGGTGTGTCCTGGGCAGAGCAGAGCCAGGGCCAGCACACAGGAGGACGCAGCAGCGCATCCCTGGTCCGGCAGCCGAGGCGATGCTGGGGCGCGGGCTGGTCCCAGGATGCCCCTCATCCATCCCCATCCTCCCATGGGGTTCTGCGAGGGGCTGGTGGTGGGGCCGGACTCTGTTCGCAAGGCTGGTGTCCTCCATCATATGGAGCAACCCCATGGACATCCTTGAGCATCATCCAAAAGCTTCCATTCCCTGGGAAAAAGGGCAAGGATGAAGGATGCTGGGATGTTGTGGCTGCTGGGGACATGGAGACATGGGGACACGGCTCCCCCTGCACATTTTTGGTCTGGGGCCCCCAACAAGATGCCAAACTGAGGGTACTGAGGTGGCCGTGGTGGCCGGGGCTGGGTCCTGCCATCTCGGAAGAGGTTGCTGGCTGGGGACGGAACCAGCAGCTGCCCCACCAGGGAGAATCAGCCACCCCGCACGGGCACAGCGGGGCATGGAGGGCCCGTCCCTCCCCTTTGGAAAAGTGCTTTTCCCATCGGAAGGGCTATGAATGTACCAGCGGCCCAGCCAAAGGCTGGGCTTCGCATGGCCGAACACGGCCCCGGCGCGGGGACGCGGGGACTCGGGGACGCAAGGATGAGCCCCAGCTGGGGGCAGGAGGCGCTGGCTCGCTCCTCGCACCGGAGCGGGCTGCGAGGGTTATTTATTGCCTCGATGGAATGCCCAGCGTGCACTGAGTGCTATGACCTGGTTTTTAATAATGTTATTAATAATAATTAATAATAATAATTAATAATAAGATTTGGGGTAATATATAGAGAATTCTATTTAAATATTTATTTTTTTATACCTCTTTCCCCCCTTTTTTTAAAATAAACCAACAGAAACAGACTGGATTTGGCTCCTTTTTGCTGGCTTACCTTTGCGCTCACCCTCAAACACCCCTGCTTCTCCCTGAAAACACCCTTGGGGCTGTCCCAAAGACCCCCAAGCATCTCTGGGGGATGATGGGACTGTCCCTTGTCCCCTTGTTCCTTCTTCCCTATGGGATGGCTGATTGTGAAGGCGTTTTCCCTGGGGGATGCTCAAATCACACTCCTTGGCCTCTCAACAGCACCAGGAGGTGTGGGGATCATCTCCGTGAGGGGACCATCCTGGTGTGGGGACCATCCTGGTGTGGGGACCATCCTGGTGTGAGGAGCATCCCAGCCTGGGGAGCATCCTGATGTGAGGAGCATCCTGGTGCAGGGAGCATCATGTTATGAGGAGCATCGTGGTGTGGGGACCATCCCAGTGCAGGGAGCATCCTGGTGTGGGCAGCGTCCAGGTGCGGGAAGTGTCCTGGTGCTGGAACCATCCTGTTGTGGGGCGCATTGTGGTGTGTAGAACACCCCAGTGTTGGGAGTATCGTGTTGTGGGGAGCATCACGGTGTGGGGACCATCCTGGTGTGGGGAGCATCCCAGTGCGCGGAGCATCCCAGTCAGGGAGCATCGTGATGCAGGGAGCCACATTCTGGCAACGCTGGCAGTGCCTGGGGTACAGTGAAAAGCCAAAGCCGGCTGGGGAGAGGCAGAGAGGCGAGCGAGCCTGTGTGGGGGCCAGATAAAATCACAGCATTTCCCAGGCAGCCCTGGGAGAGGCTCAGCAAAGCTTCGCCAGGGCCAAGACCACCTAAGGCTCCACCAGTGCCCCAGTCGTCCCTGAGCATCTTGGATGGGGCTGTATCGGTTAACAAGAGGCTGATTATACAGGAGACGTTGGAGCGGGATGATGACATTTTCCTCCTCCTCCGGAGCCCTCGGGCCTGCAGCCAAACCTCCCAGGCATGAGACAGCAAGCGGATGAGCTAAGATCCTGTGTGATCATCTCTGCTGTCTCGGAGGAGCCCCGACCAAAAACTCATCGCAAAAATTCAGAAGTCCCCCCCCCCAAACCCCTCTTTCTCAGCCCGCCAAGTCGCATTGCCCGGTTGTGTCCCCCGGCTCCTGTGGGAGGGTTCATGGCATCAGTTTGTCCCCAGACGGCATCAACTTGGGCAGCCTCGTGCTGCACTAGTGGTGCGGCAGGGGGAGCAGTGCCCAGCTCCAACCCAGCCCCTCATCCCTTCATGGGGATGAAGGAGCCCCAAAACAGCTCTGGCTGTGCCAAAATGGGCACCTGGGGGCATCCCTGGATGCCGATGTTGGTCTCCTGGGCGCCAGGTGCCTTTTATCCTTCACCCCATCCTGCCAACAGAGAAGTGACCCTGGGTGTCCCCTGTGCCGCTGCCCTGACGGGTGCCTGGGATCGCAGCCCATCTGTGGGGTCTGTTTCCAGCCTGCACTGTGAGATCAGAAGCCCTCAAACCAACACAACCTCCCCAAAACACAGGGATGAGGCAGAACAGGATGGCAGCCTTTGAGCACCTTTCGTTTGGGATGGGCATCATGCAAAGGGGTCAGATGGGGCAGCGCACGCCAGCTCCACGACGGCTGCCAGGGTCACCACATCCCCACAGACGGTGACTGCCTTGTGTCCCCGTGGCTGTTACTACCGGTCCAACATCTCGAATGCTGGATGTCCAGGCTGAACACGCCTGTGTTTAAATATCCACACCTCGTCCTCACCAAGGATACCGTGGGTGCACGGAGGTGCCACCAACCCATCCCTTGAGGGGTGGCAATGGCCAGGGGCTGGGATCAAGCTCAGCAGGGCCAGGAACTGGGTTGGGAACAAGGTCCTGCACGGGGAGGGCAGCGGCGAGGAGCTGTGCACATCTGGATTTCTCACGCTTGCGATCAACGTCCCTCCTTAACCAGATGGCAAAAATAAATAAATAGAATAAATCAGAGCCTCCTGACATAAATTGGGAACTCACGCCCGGGCGCTGCAGTTTCATGAGTCTCCCTGGAAGACAGTCAAACACAGGCGAGTACAATGGGTTCACTTCTCCCGGTGTCGGGTCATTCCCAGTTAAGGCTCATTAGCAGCGGGCGGGAGATTAACTCTTCCTTCCCTGGAAAAGCGGCTCTAGCTGAAGCGTGGACAAAACCCTAAAAATTCCCCAACCCCCATCGTTCGCGCTCCCCTGGGGTTTGGGGGTTGGGGCCGGAGGCAGCCCCTGGTTGTGCCATCGCCCCGGCTCCTGCGAGCCAGGATGGATAGCAGCCATCCCAAGCTCCAGGGAGATGGAAAGGGCTTCGAGTGACCTCAGCCAGCGGCCGATCCCACCCAGCCGGCGTTTGGGGAAGCGAGCCAGCCCTCCAAGCTGGACCACAAGCACTGGGGAGAGACCAAGGAGCACTGAGGAGAGACCAGTGCTGCAGCTTCCCAACGGGACCGGCAGGACCCCATTAGCAGCTCCCCTTTGGCCCCAGGATTGAAGAAACTATTCTGGTCAGGATGAGAGCCAGGGGGGCTCTGGGGAGCTGTTGGTTGTGATGGAAGCGATGCGTGCGCCCCGATAACAGAGTACTCTGACCATCGGTGAGCGGCCCTGAGCAGAGGGTCAGCGCTGCCTTCGGGGAGCACAGTACGTGAGGAGCTGCTCCTGCCCGTGGTGAAGTCAGTGCCGCTGCCTGGGTGTGACTAACTGACCTCAGCCCTTGGCCCCGCGGCGCGCATCATGTGCTAACTGACGCTGCGTGCAACCCAGCCGGACGGGTCCTTGCTGCTGCCCCACGGTCACCGGCCAGACCAGACTTGTCCACCACAGGCTGCAGGTGCGGGGCTGGGGCAGCACCAGCTTCGCATTCCCTGAAGGGGGATGCATCCGTGAGGTTGAGATGGCGTGAGCATCCCAACCGGGGTCACCCCATGGTCAGTGAAGCCAGGGACAGTGGTTGAACCCTTCTCTGAAAGATCTCGTTTGGAGCATCCCATCTGCCTCTGCATCCAACCAGCCTGGGGTTGGACCCAGTGGTTCTCATGGCAGAGCCCCTTCCCCATCCAGCCCCAAGGTTGGATATTTGGGAATTGCTTTCTGCTGGTAACGATCTTCCTGCCAGGCCCCTGACCCCAAGCCGGGTCCCAGCGGGTCCCCGAGGAGTGGAACATCGTGTCCAAAGGGCTGGCCGAAGGCTCTTCCTTACCGTCCCAGGCTGGCCGCTGGCCCGAGCACGGAAAGAAAAGCCGAGCCCATCTGAAACGCATTTGTCCCCGGGCACTGTTGCTGCAATAGCAGATGCTCCTGCGAGTCCTCAACCACATCACAGCTCGGCAGCGCGGGAACCGCACGTTCACATGGGAAGAAACAGTCCTTGCCCCGAACAGCTCAAACTCCTAATTGGAGCCCAACCGTAACAAACAAACAAGACAATGGGCTGGAGGCGAGTTGAACGCAACCTCTGTCGCAGGACCCGGCTCTGAGAGTTGTCTCCATGCCCGGCAGGGGATTTGGCACGGGACGAAGAGCCAGGGGGAGGGTGGGGGCCAGATCCGGACCCCCCGGCGGAGCCACTCACTGTGTGACACCGCTGGAGTTCAGGGCTGGCTCGGGAGCTGGATGACACATCCCAGCAGTCCCCTGAGACCCTCGTCGGCAGCTTTGCTAAGCAAGTGTTTAGTCTCGCGGTGAGAGAGCTCTGAGCGGGGTCAAATCCACCCCTGGTGTTGCTGGAGAGGCCTCTCCTTGCTGCATCCCCATGTTCCTGCCGGAGAACCCACCTCCTACTTGCACAGGTCTGACCCTGGCTTTAGGGGACCCTTATCCATCGCTCTACGTTGAGGATGGGACTTGCCTTGTCTTTTACCAGGAGCGATGCCCGAGGGCCGGACCGGGGTATCTGATGGTGGGGTTATCTCAGCATGGCTATCGCCCTCAAACAGAAGGCGGGGAAGCTTCCGCAGCCCCGGGTGCTCTTGCTGTTGATGGAGGAGCCTCGATAAAGCTCTCCGCATCCCAACCAGGCCCTGATACGACACGCAGCGCATAGAGCGCCCAGCCAGAGGGGTCAGAAAGGGAGTGAATGGCACAGCTCTTGCATCTCTGCTCTGTTGAAGGTTTTATCTGACACTGAGTCCCTCTTGTAGACCAGGAACTCAAAATGTGGGGGCTGTAACTATTTGAGGTGCATCTGCTTAACAAAGGCATTTCAGAACCTACACAGCTCCTGGCCAAGAGGGGGAAAAAGGGCTCAAGGAGAAGATCTCATCCATGGGAAGGGATGGCACTTGAGGAAGCGGCAGAGGGGTGAAGAGTTGGGAACAGAGCCCTGAGCAGAGTCCTGGAGGAGTGGACACCACTGTGACACCACTCATCAGGATGGTGGGGAAGGACCAGTCCCAGGACCAGGTGGCAGCTCCCCAGGGTTCCTGGAGTCAGGGTGGCACAACCAAGCCATCACAAAGCACTAAAACCCCCCACATCTCTCTGCTGCCACAGCTTGTGGTCCCTGGCCCTGAAGAGCAAAGGGATTTTGGCATCTTTGGTTGCCCATCAGCGTGGCTCTGAGGGAAGATGAGCCCCTGCCATCATTTTTCCCACTGAGACAAAGTCGGAAAATTAGCAAAAATAACAGAGATTCCCAGAGAAACAGAGAAAATGGAAAGCAGAGATCACTTTTGACATCAAAGGGAGATGACAGAAGAGAGCAGCCAGGACTGAGACCAAATCTGCTCAGCAATGCCCAATTGCTCTTTTCTCTCTCAAGCTCTCTGACCCCAGGGAGTCGGCAGTGCTTCCAGCCTAATGGCACCACGGGGAGAGAGGGAGATGCTCCCAGCTAAAACTGGGGAATGCCTGACCCTACAGCACCCTGCTCTGCACCTCCACCACCTTGCACCAACCCCAGCAATATGCCACCACTGGGGACCCCCAGACCATGGCAGCACTGGGGCAGCGACTGAGCCCCTATGGGAGCTCTGCCCTTCCCCTGAGCTCGGCTGCACCTCCCTCGCCCCAGTGCTGAGCTCACCGCAAGGATGCCAAGCATCTCCCCTGGCTTTAGCTGCACCTGGGATACTTCTAGAGCCAGAATATTGACATGTTTATTTATTGAAACAAAATGAAGCGCATTGGCATTGCTACCTGGCACAGGTCACGCTCTCTTCTCCCCAGCAACTGGTTCTTTGAATCTCGGATCCTAAGAAAACAAGGTGTGCGTGCAATGCTGCCGGGCGAGCGTGTGCGCGCCCGCGGCTGCCAACCAAATTTGACTAAGGGCCCGAGGCTTCACAAATAAGAGGTTCCTACACGTCTTGTAAAGACAGGAACCGGAGAGGAGCAAGCCCCATATGAGACTCCTACAGCAGCCGGGAAGCTGCAGTGTGAGCCCAGTTTTTACCAGCCACCGGAGACTCTCCTCCTCCGCAGCCAGGGTGCTGTGAGGCACAAACCTGCCCGTAACAATGCGCCTGACTCATTTGTCTGCTCCTAGAAAGATTTCTGCTTGCTTTTTCCCAGCCTGGCATTTCCCACATGGGGTCTACGCATGGCTGTGGGGCAGGGAGGGTAATGCTGGGTGGGTGAAGTCTGTCTCCTCCTGGCTTCCGGGCTTAAGGATGGGGCTTTCCATACAGAAGCTGCGGTCAAAGCCTTGGTGCTGCCAAACTCCATTGCCAAACACCCCACATTGGTGCTGCTGTACATGAGTGGCTCTCCCTGGTGCTCATTGTCCCTGGCACCACCAGTCCCCATCGGCCCCAATCCCAATCACCCTATTACCACTTGTCCACATCTCCACCCATCCCCATCACTCCATCACCTCTGGTCCCTATCACCCCCAGTACCCATTACCCCATCAGCACTGTTCCCCATCACTCCATCATCCCTGGTCCCCATCACCCCATTACCCCTGGTCCCCATCACCACCAGCTCCAGGGCACTGGGAGTTGCAGCCCCTCGAAGACCAGTTTTTTCAATCCCCTGGGGGCAAAGTGAAGGGCTTTCTCTATTTCTAACCTTGTGCAATTAATATTAAAGCTTTCTTCACCCCTTCCAGAGTGTCTGGGCAGAGGGGACCAGCCTTGCTCCTGGTATCGGTGGGGAAAGCTTTGCAGCCCCAACTGCAGGCATGTCCTTGTGCGCATCCTCGCCTCGCAGCCAAGCCTAGGAGGAAACAAGCCCCAGCTGTGTCTCTTCACAGCTACCGTGACCGGACTCTTCCCCAAAAGGGTCTCTGATGAGCAGCAGGAGGGACCTGCCCCATCGCCCCGAAGCTGGGGCAGAACAAGCTGCACTTCACGGCTCAGAGGTGCAAAGCGCAACAGGCTCCCCAGTCCCCACCCTGAGCTGGTGGCATCATCATCCCACTACATTAAAACAGATAAAGCAGGTCCCGTCCTGCATCCCCGGGGCTGGTTTCGCGCATGGGTCTGTTTATGTCTCCGCGTGTCGGTCCGCATCTGTGTTTATGTGTGTGTTTCCGTGAGTGTGCGTGTGGCTCCGTGTGTGTGGCAGGCTTTCTGGGTGTGTTCGGGCGTCTTTTTGCATCGGGCTCTCAGCTAACCTCTTAGAAAATGAAAACAAGCCTGGAAGCCTGGCAGCTGTTCCCCGAGCCCCGCTCCAGCGGAGCTTCCAGACAGACAGTAACCACAGGGCTGATGACCGAGCACACACACTTCCCTTCAGGCCTTCTTAATTGCGCCGTCAGATATTCTGAAATAAAGGAAATTAAAGACTATACTGATACTAATAAATATGTCACGGGAGCAACAAGGCGTTGCTGGGCGTCTGGGAACCATCCTCTCCTGGCAGCGGTGGGAGAAGGGGCTCGTGGAGCCGCTGGAGCCATGGGCATGGGACCAGGCTTGGCCAGAACTCTGCCGAAAGTTGGGTGGGCATTGGCAGCGCTGCCGACCCTGGGAGAGGCTGGGAGGGCTCCAGCGCAGATGCGGCCCAGCAATGGCCACGTTGGATTTCTCATGGAAATTTGCATAGGACCTTGCCAGGTCCCAGGATTTTTTTTTTCCCTTGCCTTTGCCCAGAATTTCTCTAACCAGCTCCTCCGATTCCCTCCAGCTGCCTGCACACGAGCGCTGCACAGTGAACGCCCAGAGCCAGCCGGGAGCAGAGCTGCCATCGTTGTCCCAGCAGACACGCGGCCGGCGCCATCCAGCTGGAGGTGACCACTGGGCGCAGATTTGGTTACAGGCAAATGTGTCAAGGTAGTTTTAGGGTCTGAGCTAGGTGGTGACCCCAGTGATGGTACTGGAGGATGGGAGAGCGGTTGGAAGCGTGGTTTCCGAGTTTGGAGCAGGGATGAGCACAATCTGGCAGCAACTGCAGCAGCAGCTGGCACAGGAACCTCTGTTCCCCCAACCACCAGCTCCTGGGATGATTTGAACACTTCAAGAAAGCCCTGAACCAGCCAGCACGGGGAAGACAGCCTGGCAGAAAGAGTGGAAGAGTCTGGTGCTCACTTAGCCTGGAAAAGGTGGGGTGGGAGTTGCAGGGGCTGCAGCGGAGCAGGGCAGAGCAATCTGTTATCTGTCAGTGAAGGGTGGGACAAGAACCCTGGGCTTCGACCTCAGTGAGAGGCATTTAGGGGAGTTTTTCCTGTGTCCATGTTGGGGATGTGCTGGTTTGTTGCCTGTTGAAGAGCTCCAGGAAGAGGCAGGACAGGGATGAGCCACAGAGGAGCCACTCACCACGGCATCACTGAGCAGCAGTCCCCAACACCACAGACTTTCTCCCAACCTCAGCCTTCTGACTGGGATGTGCGAGCAGTTTCGTTGAGAGCAGACAGAGGTGAGAGCCACTCGGAGATGTCCAATGCGAGGGGTTGAATTCAGGCAGCAGAATGGGTTTGCTGGTCTAAATCCCTTCTGGAGCCTGAAAGTTGTTTTGGCTTCCTGACAGTGATGTCCAGGCTATTGTGGGAAAGCACTGAGCACCGAGCATCACTTTGCCTCCGCTGAAGGCAGTGTCACAAGGCTCACGGAGAGGCGCTGCGAACCAAGTCATTTTTGGCTGGAAAACCTCTTTTCATAACCACAGGGGAGGAGGGAACCAGCTGGGCAGGACACACAGGCAGGGCAGTTCCTTAGAAATAGCTAAACTCCTCCAAAAACATAACCTGCGATAAACTGTCCCTCTCCAGCCCTCCCCAGACCCTGCGCGCACCCGGCCAGCTCACAGGATCCATCCCACTGTTATGTCCAAGGTCCCCTCACTCTCCCAACCCTGCTGTTTACCCTCTTGAGTGGCAATTCCTCCAAGTTCCTCCAGTGTTGGTCCAAAGGGTGCCCCCAGCACCCAGAGCCTTTTTGCTGGGGCAGTGCCCAAGGGCAAAGGCACTGCAGCTTCCCTTCCCGGGAGCGAGGGGAAGGAAATGTGACCGCTGGGGGCTGGTGGTGGCCCATGAGAGGTTCGACATGCCGGTGGCCACTTCCACTGCTCCAAATTGCGAAGTGGCTTCCTTGAGGTGGCTGGCGGGGAGGGACGGGCCACCACATGTGAGCAGGAGACAGATGCTCCAGCACAGCTCAAAACACCAGCCAGGGGTGACCATCCTGGCGTGCACCGGGACTTGTGGACATCAGGTGGAAGCACAACCCTGCAGGGTCAGCCCACAACATGCTGGGAGGCATCCAGACCTGCTCATGAGCTGGTGCTGGCACGCCCAGGCCCTGTGTCTGGTCTAGAGACCAGGATTTTGGTCTAAAAACATCAATGCCAAGCACGTGGCAACCATGAGGAGCAGGGCAGGAGGAAGGCACCGTGTGAAATCCTGCCATTTCCTGGAGCTTGGGCACCTGTCTCAGCCCTGAGCTGAGGTTGCTTTTGGGGAAAAGAGCAGAGGAGGCTGTTTGGTGCTGCCCACCCTCGACACAGGGACACAGCAGAGTGCCCGGGTCCAGGAGGATGGCTCCCTTCTGGACCAGGAGGACGGAAAGAGCAAGGCAACTCTCCCTCTGACTGTAGATGGGAGCACAGCAGCTTGGGCACCCAGGTGAGGGGAAATCTGAGGTCGTTTCCACACTTTGCAAAGCTGTTTTGTGCATTTATGTCCCTCAATAAAACATCCATCCTGAAAGGCCAAGGGTGCAGAGCTGCCTTGATCCCAACATACCAAGGAAGCTACTGCCACAGGCTGGACCTGCCCTGCCCCAAGACTGGAGCAGCCCCATGGTCCCACGCAGCCCAATGATTTCCATATTCCCCTTGTTCTTTCCCAGGTGAGTCTCTGAGAAGGAACTTCCCACCAAGAACAGACTTGTCTTGCTCCCAGCGAAGGGGAATCTGCACCCTCACTTGGCTTAAGAATTTGCTCTTACTCAGAAGTCATCAAGGCTTCTTTGTAACCTCCTGCCTTCCAGAGGGGCAGCTGTTGTGGCTGGCCTCCCTCTTCCTCCCGGCCCACGCAGATGGGTTTAGCTCCTTGCAAAGAGCTGCCTGTTCATGCGTTTCCTTAGCAAAGGTATGTTCCTTGGCTGCAGGAGCAGCAGCACAGGAGCAGGTGGGCCCCCAAGAATGAAGAACTTTTTTCCCTCCTTCCTCAGTTTAAGTAGGTCAGAGCAAACCTTGCTGTGTTCTGGAAGCAGAAGGTTGGATCCAGGGGAACATTATCACCCTCCTTCACCTGCTCTCTTCTTGAGAAGGGTGCAACATGGCTCCTGAGCACCTCAAGGAAGCAACAGTACCGTCAGTTCTCCATGAATCATGTTTTTTCAGCAGAGAAATGAGTTTCTGAGGAATGGGAAACAGTCACAAAAACCACCTGAGGACAACCCAAGCTCAGACTCTGAATGATTCCTGCATGTTTCCACTCAATCTTTGTTCGGTTGTCATACTCCAAACCATCTTCTTGCCGACCTCTCCCCAGCCTCGCATCCCAGTAAGCCTGCCCAGGGCCGGCTGTGCTTGCACAGGTTGTCCACGCGCAACTCCCAGGAATGTTGTATACACCACAGGGCTTACGGGGATCAACTCCAATCTCCGGGGTCACGAAAACCAAAGAAAGTGACTCTGTTTCTCAAAAGGCTGCAGAAACACTGAAGTCAGCACAACCCTCATCCTTGCTGCACCAGCAAGTGACGGCTAAACCTTATTTTAGATCAAAGGAAGACAGAAATGGCTGGATCAGACCTAAAGCCCATCCAGCCAGTCTCTGCCTCTGGTAGTAACTCACACCAGATGCTCCAGAGGAAGGTGAGAAGCCTCCTCAGTGCACAGATGGAAATAAATCTGCCCATCCCATCACCCCACTCGAGGGCGCAGGAGCAACTCCACTGGGTTTCCAGTCAAGACCAGCATGATGTGGATGGGTATTCACAAGAGCTAATTCAAAGATCAGTGCCGGGGGAAGGGTCCATCTACAAATAATGGAGAAAGAGAGATTAAAGTCTTCCTTTGAAGTGATTCAGAAGAAGAGTCCATCTCTGCTCTGAATCATCCTGGTGAAGAGCTGACCTCTCTTCATTGACCAAATATGGAGTTCAAGGCCATTGGCCTTCAACTAGACCCTTCAAATACCCCAAATGAGGGTGAAGACACCACCAGAAAGAGTTTCAGCTTCAGCCTAAGCTTTGTTGAAACACCCCTCTATAGGGACCTCTCTTAGATGCCTCCCTCAGATACAAAATTTCACCAGAGTACACAAGTAGGTGCAGACCAGGGATGAAAGTGAGACGGCATCCTGCAAAGGACTGAATTTAGCAAGAACTTGGCTTCCCAAAGCCCTGCTTTACAAGGCTCGCTAGTGATTTTCCAGATTAACAAAGGAAATTCTTAACAGAGATCTATGCAATACCGGAATCTCCAGATAAGCCCCTGATGACTGCACCTTGAGGAACTGAGGTCTCTGCCACATCACCCTGGCAGAGTTGTGTGATCTCAGCAGAGTCACTTCCAGTTTGAATTTAAGCTTCTCCCTCTTTATAGCAGAAATAAAGGTGTTCAACCTCCTCCGCAAAGAACCTTGTGATCTGCAAATGAAATAAGTACTGAGGGATTAATGGAATTACTGTTGGAAAAAGGAGGAAATACCAATTGCAAGATCCTGAAAAATTCAGGTCTGCCCACGAGGACCATTTCCTGCCACGGTGATGCACGTGGGGTTGACTACAACACAAGTGAAGCCCTCGTGACGTAAGGACAAGGAGCTCTCGGCACGCTACCGTGAGATCACAGCAAGTCTAAACAACAGCCACGCTGCCTCAGTCCGACATGGTTCCCTCAGCTCGAGCAACACAAGCGGTGAGGTGTGCATGGAGTGACTTCAAAGGCATCCTGACATCAGCAAAGCCACCCTTCATGTTTCCACTGTTGCAGGTTTGTGGAGTTTCACACACTGCGCTCCAGGAGCAATTATCAAAGCACTTGAGTCATGAGAAGCCTCATTGACCGTTACTGAGTACTTCCTTTGTCCAACGTGGAAGGATGCCCAGGCAGAAATATCTGACTTGCACATCTAACTCTCTTTCCTAACAGAGCTTCTTACACAGCAAGCTCTGTTGCTGGGCTATAGGGAATTTTTGTCCTGGGCTTCTTGACGTGATCCTTTTCAGACTGAAAATCCTGACTCATGAAGCCGTGACGTTGACTATACTGCTGTGTAAGGCCTGACACAATTAGCTACTTGGCACTGGCTTTCTCCTAATCCAGCCAAGGGGAATATATGCATTTTTAAGAACTAAATTATTTTTATTTGCTACTTCTAAGCGAAGGGCAGAGGAGGGAAGCCTCAGCAATGCCTTAGTAATGAGGGTCACCCAAATACAGTCAATGTCTCCCACTGGATAGTTAAGTAACTGAAATGAAACAGTAATGGTTTTCCCTTTTCCTTTGCAAACAGTGGCCAAATATGCTGATTCTCTTCCGGAATGAGCAGCTGCCAAGTTCAGAGAAGAAAATCTCTTGTAGCCAAGTAGCTCAGCTCTTGCATTCTCTCAAACAGCCTGGGAAAAGGAAAGTTGGCCAGCCAATCGGCTAAATAATTTCTGAAAATAAGGAGGTAATGGCCCTCTGAAACACCACCGACATGGAAAGTTTAGTTGTGAACTGACGTCTCTTTTAAAGGAGAAAATCTGTGTCAAATCCTTGTTCGTGCTTGGAAGTCCTTCACAGAAACACTGTGGTTTGACTGTGGGTCCAATTTCCAAGTCACCCAAAGCTTTTCAGCACACAAAGCTTCCCTGAACTACATGCAAGCAGCATCTTTGTATGATCCCACCTGGCCTTACTCAGAACGCGTAGAGATCATAGAATTATAGAACTGTTAAGCTTGGAAAAGCCCTCCAAGCTCATCCAGGCCAACCATGCATGGTTGGACTGGGTGATCTCAGAGGTCTCTTCCAACCTAGTGATTCTGTGATTCTATGATCAGCCCAACCCCAACGTGCCTGCTAAACCACGTCCCCAAGTGTCACCTCTACACACTTTTTGAACCCTTCCAGGGATGGAGACTCCACCACTGCCCTGGGCAGCCTCTGCCAGGGACTCACCACTCTGACAGGGAAGACGTTTTCCCCAATATCCAATCTAAACCTCCCTGGTGCAACTTGAGTTTGTTTTCTCTCATCCTATCCCTTGTTACTCAGGAGAAGAGACCAGCACCCATCTCACCACAACTTCCTTTTAGGGAGATACTGAGAGTGTTGGGATTTTTTTGGATGTTCCTGCCCCAAAACCTCAGGTTAAGGTCTCTGTGCAGCACTTTGAAAACAGAAACAAATCCTATCAGGCAACTGTTTTCACTTCAGTGTAATTCCACTGCAGCAGCAGCAGAACCAGGTAACAGCCAACCAACCACAAGCCAGAGGAAATATTTGGTTGTGTACAGGCAACTCTGCTTTGTCTAGATGTGGTGGTGCTTACCAATATCTTCCACATGTCTGAAGTCTGCACTGATTCAGAACTTCTTTACCATGCAAAAAAGAGGGAGTTTTGCCATGTGTTGGGCTGCAGCCTCCAACCCCAAGCGAAGCTGGGCTACACAAAGTTTGGTGCCAAACCCAGAGGTTCTTGTCACCTGCCTCAGAGCCCTTGAGCTTGTTTTCCCCGTTTTCTCTATTCCCCGTGCTCCACCATCAGCCCGTTGACCACAGGATGGGCCAGACCAGGCAAAGGTTCTGGCTGGACATGAACCCAAACAGATGACTGACCTAGGCTTTTAGGAGAGCAGAGAGCCATTGCAGCAGTTGTAAGACACCTGTGCTGCCCCTTCCCAGCTCCATGCTTAGGGGACTAAACTAGGGATCAGCAAAGCCCTGCTGTTGCTTGATTTTATGGCCTACTAGGCATGATCCCTGTGAAGGAATTGACTCCACTGAACAAGATCCAGTCTTCGATAAATGGGGGGGAAGATGCCAGGACTGGAGAACTGTAGCCAAGGACAGCTGGAGATCATAGAATCACAGAATGTCCTGAGTTGGAAGGGACCCACAGGGATCGTCGAGTTCAAGTCCTGTCCCTGCACAGGACACCTCAACACTCACACTGTGTGTCTGAGGGTGTTGGCCAAAGGCTTCTGGGATATTGTCAGGTTGTGACTGCTTCCTTGGGGAGCTGTTCAGTGCTCCACCACCCCCTGGGAGAAGGACCTGTTCCTAACATTTAACCTAACCCTCTCCTAACACATCTTCTTGCCATTCCCTTGGCTATGATGTGTGAGCCGAGCTCAGCTGAAGTCCCAGGTGCTAGGATGGAACAGCAGAGAGAAAAAAATTAAACATTTTTCCATGCAAGCAGAGTCCCTTCACTCTGGAAATACTGGTTATTAATGGAACTGCAACCCATGGTGCTGTTTCATTAATGCTGTGGAAGCATCTGAGAAGATCAAAGCCCCGTGATGGCAGCTTGTGCAAGGGCTTGTGAGATTTGGTTTGTGTCCCCAAAGGCCACTCCTCTCTATGGAAGGAAGAGGGGAAGGGAGGGAATCGCTCAGCAAACCCCTGCATGTCCCACTGGGGCACCCAGCGATGTGTCCCGCATCCCAGCGCCGTGCCTCACCCCCAGGACCGTGCACTTTCAGTTTACTGCTTAGTCTGAACTTCTAAGAAAAAGTAATCAGGGACAAAAAGCAACTGTGATCCGGCTCTCCTGACATGTCCCCAACCCATGCTGCGTCTCCACCACCTGCTCGGGCTGACATTCTCAGTTCTGAGGCTGGCAAGGCCCAGGGTAGATCCTAGCCAACTCCAAATGTCACTTTGTTTTCTAGAGACACCATTTTCCTGTGTTTTAAACAGCCTTACCCTCTGTTACTGAAAAAAGGTCTGTGTGTGATTCAAGGTCAATTTACTGCTCAAAGGACTTGGTTTCCTGTTATCAAGCCTAGACTTTCATCAGAATAAACATCCCCTCACTGCACGTCCTGTAAAGAAATACAAGAAATATGAACAGAATATATCATGAGAAGCCTGTAAAAGAAACCGGTACCTTGTATTTGCCTCCCACATCCCCCTTCTCCTGCTGGTGTGTGGTTTCTCAAAGTCCTCGGGTGCTTTCTTGGAAATAGCAGCAATAGGTCTTGAACCTTCTTGAACTTTAAGGTTCTCCATAAAAAAGATCCCTTCCTTAAAAAAGGGTTAAATGCATAGCTAAACTATGAGCTGACCGGACAAGAAAACATAGAATCATAGAATTGTTTAGTTGGAAAAGACCCTTGAGATTGAGTCCAAACACACCTGTCCACTACTAAACCAGATTCCTGAGCACCTCATCCACCCGGCTTTTAAACCCCTCCAGGGATGAGGACTCCACCACCCCCCTGGGCAGCCTCTGCCAGTGCCTGAGAACCCTTTCAGGGAAGAAATATTTGCTAATATCCAATCCAATCCAAACCCGCCCTGGCACAACTTGAGGCCATTTCCTCTCATCCCATCACCCGTCACTTGGGAGAAGAGCCCAGCACCCACCTCACCACAACCGCCTTTCAGGCAGTTGTAGACAGTAATGAGGTCTCCCGTCAGCCTCCTCTTCTCCAGGCTAAACAGCCCCAGGTCCCTCAGCCGCTCCCAGAACCCCTGGGCTCCAGACCCTTCCCCAGATCTGTTCCCTTCTCTGGATGCGCTCCAGCCCCTCAAGGTCCTTCTTGGAGTGAGGGGCCCAAAGCTGAACTCAGTTTTTGAGGTGCAGCTTCACCAGTGCCAAATGCAGGGGGACGATCCCTTCTCTACTCCTGCTGCCACCTCATGACCGATCCAAGCCAGGATGCTGGTGGCCTTGGCCACCTGGGCTACTGCTGGCTCATGTTCATCATCAAGACACACACAGAGAATCAGCCCTTCCAAAACAAAGGCAGAGTAAAAGGAGACAGTTGCTTTATTACTGTTACAACTGGACCACACTATCACTGTGCTGGATCCATGGATATTTTACAGTTAGAGTAACTCAATTCCTACTTTTCTAGCACATAAGCGATGAACTCCGCAGAAAGGTATTCAGAAGAGCTCACAAGGCAGCCAATCAATTCTGCCTTAGAACACTAGGTCATTGATGCTGCGGGAAATGCCATACAGGCATGTCTGGCACACAGATACCCAGGGCGGTGTTTCCTATGGAAAACTCCTGTGAGGCTTTGGAATCTCAGCCTCTGCTTAAAGGAAAGATGTATGTGCCAACCTGACTTAAATTAGCCTCGGAAACTGCCTGTGGAAAATGTGCCAGCTCAGATGCAAATCCCTCTTACTTACCTCGTGCTGACAACAGGAGCCTGATGAAATTTTACTCATCCGTTAACAAAAAAAGACTTTGCCCAGCACCACACGTGGGTGGGATTCCAGCAGGGTGACACGATGGTTTTGGCACGAGGACCTTGGCCCCCCAAGAATGGCAGACCTGTGGCATGACAAACGCAGGCCACAACCACATACTTTACCTGCTGACTCAAGAGGAAGAATGCAGAAGCTACAGAAATTAAAGTTCCAGCCCAAATCCCAAGATGGTAATCTCTGGAAACAGTCCTCCAGGTAAAGAGTTGTGAGTACAACTCTACTTGTGAGAATATTGGCTGATTTTTAATCACATTTATAGGAAAGTACCTGTAAGGGTACTTCAGAAAGCCACTGGAGGACCAAAGAGATTGCTTAGCACATTTGGACAGTGTTCAAATGTGAATTTTGTGCTACCACCATGGATAGAGGTCCAATGAAACCAGTGGCAAAACTCTAACTCTCCTGTTTGAAGACTCATCATTTCTCCTGCTCCTGCATTGTGTTTCATTTCTTCTCTCTGCTCCCCTTCCAAAACCGAAAGCAGCAGCACTCAGATCAGATGATTTCCTAGATCACACGTGGCAGTGGAAATCCCGAAAGAATCCTCCAGGTTCAGGTGAAAAACGAATGCTGCCACCTGTCCATCAGATGAGTGTTTGGTTCCCTGGGCCAGGGCTGTGTGCTGGTTGAGGACAGTGTATTTAAGGATGTGGTTGAGACAATGCGTTTTCCGTTTGACTTCAGTTTGACTTTCAGTTTGAAACGGAGATACTTACTCTTCATGTTAAACACTATCCCAGAAACAAGGAACGGTTTTTTAGAAGCATGGCCAAGCTGGTTGCGGCTGGGCAGGTTAAGAATACCTACATTATGTCTAGTAAAACCCCTGCGGTCATGATAAACAAGAAAGGGTTCCCCTTCTTCACTAATTTTCTGAAAACCCCATGAAGCACTTTCCCTTGACGGAATGTTCCCAATATTCTGGTTTTTTAAAGCTTCTTGCAACCTTAATTGCTGTTGGTATCTTCGGGAGATCAAAGGGAGGATGTCTGTGACTCTTTGTATTACTCACCGCTACATTAGCACAGAGATCGCATATTCATTTATTTTGGTTGAAGAGGTAACAGTCTCCTTTCACTGCACGCACGTAATTACTGTAAGCATTCGGGACTTGCCAAACGATGCGTGGGGAGGAGGAGAATCTTTGAAGAGAATTGTTCAAACGTAATTTAGTTCACTAATTGGCAAGGGACCGTTACTAACGAATTGCTTCTGTTTTATGTCAGTAGTGAATCAGGTTGATGATGTGTAACATACATTAAGTCAGTTAATGAGTATTAACTAGAAATGCGACTGAAACACCAGAAAAAAAGGGTTTCTTACCTTTAGTTGCCTGAGCAGAATTGCTAATAAATAAAAGGATATGTGTAAGTGGCTTGTATGATTCCAATCTGCAGTGGAAAGACTTTTCTTAGAATCTGATGGTAACCACAAGTTTGTGGGAGAGAAAAATCAGACGCTTACTGTGGCAGTTCATCGCAAGTTACTTTTGTTCTAACCAATCCTGAAATGAAAATGACTAAAAGTCATTACCGTAAAATAGCTGATGAGAAGCCAAGGTGAAGCGAGACAGTGAGTCTCTGGCCATGGCTACAAGACCAAGACATGGTGCAGTGAACTAAGCTATGGGTTTACTTGGTGGTGGCTGTGTACACTCTCTTACTCTGTGGCAACGCAAGAGAGCTGACAACTTCACTTGTGGAACAAGACACTTGGTGTCTTCCAGTGTGCACCAAGCAGGCTGTCATGGTCATGCACATAGAGAAAGGCTAACTTGGAGTAGCCACAGTCACGGATACATTTGACTCTCTCCTATATGCATGATCTCCTATAGGTCAACATTGGAAGAGGCTGCCTAGGGAGGTGGTAGGGTCACCATCCCTGGAGGTGTTTAAAAGACAAGTAGAAGTTGTACTTGGGGATGTGATCTAATGGTGGACTTAGCAGGGCTGGATCAGTGGTTGGACTCAATGATCTTAGAAGTCTTTTCCAACCAAAACCATTCTATGATTCTGAGATAGAGCAACAGGATAAGGCTTTGTGCTCGGGCAGGGTTCAGTGGCTGAAGGACTATGGAAGCCACACACTCCTGCAGCACCAGAGCAGAGCTTTCAGGTCAGGGCAGTCCCTGACCTGCAGCTGCTCGGTGAAGGACTCTGGCCTCCCATGGATGTGCAGGCATGAGAGAAAATATCATTACAAAATCTGGGCAGAAGGAAGATTCCTGGTTTGCTCTGGCATGTGAACAAACTGGCTTATTAGGCCACAGGTGCAAAAATGAGAACACAGGACTGAAAGTGAGGATAAAATGAAGAGCTCTCACATTCTACAAGTTTTGTGAAATAGGCATCGAGCCATGAAACCCACCAGACATAGCTGCAGGCTCAGGGACAGCCGGTGGTCAGTCTGCCCTGGACCAAGTAAAGATAGTGGTGGCACGAGCACCAGGATTGCAACGCATTACACAGCTACTTGAAGAAGGAGGTTGACTGAACTTCTGAAGATGTTCAGCTCCAGTGTTATCTCTGCCCAGTAAGCCAGTTCCAGTCTGGCTTTCAGCCCATTCAGATGGCCAGCCAGAGTAGAAGCACAAGAGAGGCACATCAATCCCCAACTTCTATCCGTCACAGAAAGTTCACTGCTTCAGCAGCAAGGAAGATCCCTGATGTCTGGAGCCCACCTCAAGCAGTACCACAGCAGAGGACATCACCTTATTAACGGTGATGAGGAGCCTGGTGTGCCAATGGCATGGGTGACTGAGGCCCTTTGATCAGATGTCCTACGGTCAGACACTTGCCAAGTGATCCGCACTGCTTTCTGTGGAGCTGTCTGACATCGACCACAGTAGAAACACCTTACATCCAAAACACTGATGTTCTTCTGGTTCTGTCCTGAAAGATTTTTGTTGCATCTCTGTAATGTCAAAGATGCCTCCACAGTACCGGACTTGTTCCTGCATGTTGTGTTCCAGTGTTTGATTTCTCCATCATCCTAAGCTTTGCCCACTTCAGGCCATCAGCACTACATTGGGAAGAAATTGCGCTACATTCCCTCCTTCACTGTTTCATATTTTGACGTCTCTTTTGCGATGTACATAAGGAAATGCAAAGGCTGTTCCCTGAACATCTTCTAAAAGATGTGTAAGACCATTTAGGACCATTTCACTCCAGTAACAGCCATTAGGTCATCACAGAGTGCCTGCCAGGTAACTGATATGACACCAAGAGCAGCACCTTTGCTGTTGTTCTCAATTGTATCTGCACCCACAAGGTACCTTTACTAAAGTTAGGCTTTAAATGTGGTGCATTTCAACACAATTTATATCACATCACTGTCTCAGCCCCTTGGTACATGTTGGGTTGCTGTTTTAGAAACAAGCTGATAATAAAGTCATAGCAACCCTTCTTGCAGAGTCAGAAAGAAAACATTGAGCACCAGCAGAAAATGGGTATAGATTACTTTATCTCTGCATTCAATATAGATAAAACCCTTTCTTTAAAAAAAAAAAAATCTATGCTCCGGAAACAGCAGATAGGATGAAGTTAAGCACAACCTAGTGAATCATGTGACTTGTTGCTCACTGGCATTGATACCTCACAGAGAACACACAGGGCCATAAAATATTGATGACATCTTGGCTATGGGCAGTCCAGCCACCAAGGAGGAGGTTTAGCCAGTGAGGGGCAAGGGGGGTGGAATGCAAGGGAGAAAGAAGCACACAGACACCATTCACGTGGAATCATAAATCCTCAACTTTAGAACATCAAACAAGTGCTGTTGGTTGACATTGCCATGACAATTGTGGTGCCGCTGTCTCTTCACAATCCAATGTTTGTACCATAACATGGTTATGTGGAAGAGTTAAATACTGGGAGAGAGTAAAGGTCTTTACTAATCAGATGACAATGCAAGCTCACGCCTTCCAAAATGTATTGTGTATCAGATGAACATCATTTCCTGCTTTCCAGAAGCAGCTTCTCTGGTTCACTGACCTTCCTTTTCTTCTTGGGTCTTGTTACCTCTTCCTGGCTAAATGCAATGTTCAGGTAGTTTATCTGTAAGAACCATCAGAAACTGCAATCATTCTCACGGTACAGGCTCCTGCTCGACCAGTCAAGAAATACAACGTCCTAAACTACAATGCGTTTTCCTGGATTCTCTTGGGTTTGTTCAGTGTAATCATGTTATCCTGCAAACCAATTAGGCAAGGAATCAAAATTGGAATACTAGGAGGAACTGGGACTGAAAGATCTGTGAAAGCAACAGGTTCAGCTTCAGGGACAGAGAATGGTGTTTTAGTGGCACAAGGAACAGTACCCATCTCCCCACTGCTGAAAGAAAATATGAGAAGAAAAGAGACCTTTGGGAAATGTAATAGCTTACAGGGCAGAGCCTCTTCCACCAGCCTTGGATAATTATCAGAGGAAGCAGAAGAAGAGGGGAACATGTTCAATTCATGGTCACTGGAAACAGTCTTTCAGGAGGAGACACATGGTACCTCTATTTCAGTTCACCGTGAGGGTGGGGAGGCCCTGGCACAGGTTGCCCAGGGAAATCATGGCTGTCCCATCCCCAGAGGTGTTCGAGGTCAGGTTGGATGGGGCTTGGAACAACCTGATCCAGTGGGAGGTATCCCTGCCCATGGCAGGGGGTTGGAACTGGATGGGGTTTGAGGTCCCTTCCAACCCAAACCATTCTATGATTCTATGATTCTATTTGTTGAAATGCAACACAAAGTGGCCAATCTCAGACTTCAAACATTACCTGTGAGCTGAAACAAATTATTTAAGCAAAGCAAGCTTTTCTCCAAGAGGCTTAACTTCCTTCTAGAAAGACAAAACCTCCCCTAGAAACACAGAGGCCTACAAACCCAGAAGTCAAAAACCATGAATAAATGAATGTTAAAATGTAGATGAGTCAATGGCACAGGAAATTCAGACAGAGCACAGGGAGACAGACAGCCAGAACAACAGCTGAAGTGCTGGGTTGGCCAAGCGACAAACTCACTTGTTCTTGTTATCATGTAACATATTTGCGCATTTATAATAATAATCTGGAACTGCAGAGAGTAACGTGTGTTGTCGCCCACCCAGAAGGGACAAAGCGCAAAGTCTGGCAGCGGAATCCCCCTTGCTCATGCTGAAACTGAGCTGAGGGGACACACCACAGCACAGCCCTTTGACTTTGCCTCCAAAAGAACGTTCTGGTGGATGAAAGTAAGGTGGATGAAGAGGGAAAAGAGTGCTGAGTCCCTGCTCCAAAGCAGGTGTACTTTACTCCACTTTAACTACAAAACATGAGTAGCTGTAAAAGAAGCAGGATAAACACAAGGAGTTAATAAAGAGTTATTCCAGAATGCATCCTGGAGACAAGCACAAGGTCTCCAGATTACAAGCTGTGGTCATTATAGAATTCCCCACACACGTCATCAAGGCTTGCTTTCTATCTGACCTTGGGATGAGGCTTCGGTAATCTCTGCATAGCAAAGGTCTTTCTAATGTGTGAAATAACTCTGATTACGGATTAACAGCACATGAATTTGAAACAGTCTCATTTCGCCTCTCTACCATGTTTTAAATTGTTTTTCCTCCCCTCCTCTTCATTATGAGCAACACAATATTGCTTAATGCAGCAAGTACAGTTTCCTTTCCATAAAACCAGAGAAAACAAGACTGTGCCAGAGTGGGATGGGCAGGTTCTCCTTCATCCTGCACACCCAGGCTGAAAGAACTTCCAACGCTGCCCAAGGCGTGTTTGCTTGAGGAGAGGGTGATGAGTGGATCTCTGTGCTACAGCTCCTGACCTGATATCCAGCTGCTCAAACTGGTATTTGAGGTAGTTATTTACTTTCCTCTCCCTGGCATCGTTTGAACCTGTGTGCTTCCTTTTTTTGAAGGAAAGGGCCCAGAGCAGGGAAACACTGTATCCCAACCCTCTCCAGTGCTAACACAGCTGCAGGGTTTGTCCCCTGTCCTGCTGGCAACACAATAAAGAAAAGTGATGATCCCCAGTCTCCCAGCCCCCCTCAGATGAATAAGGCAACTCTCCTATTTTAACCTAAACCACAGAAAAGACCATCAGCTACAGTCGATGCTTTGATTTTCACTGTTGAGGAATAGATCTGCTGCAGCACAGGCTACTACTTGGTAGATGTTACCCCCTTGGTATTCCCTCCTAAATGTTCTGCATGGATGAGATACTTTTGAGGCAGGAGAAACAGCCACAATGAGCAACTGCTCATGCAGAGCTGTCTCTGATTCTCCAAAAGCTTTCCCTTCCTTTACCACAGGCAGTGTGATCACCTCACAGGAACCTGAGAAGAGTGCAAACAGCTACGCAAGCCACTGAGTGCTCTAGACAAGCACTGTTCACCTATTGAGTGAATAAGATGTCAGCTGTGTGAGATACTTCACCAAAGGCAACATGTCCTGTCCTGCCCCTGCCCAGCTACAAGTTCTTGTAGGAACTTGGAGCCAGGAACAGACCCCAGGTATAATTTCCAGGTCCCATCCTTAACCAAACATTCAAGCTTCTTCTCCAGAGATGTTGCTCTAAATGGGATTAAAACAGATCCTACATACGTTTATTTGACTTTAATCAGAAAGTAAATCTCTTAAACGGTGTGGTGAAAAGAAGGAAATCCCTCCCATTGACTAAATAAACAATCAAAGCCTTCAGAAGTTGATTAATTCTAATTCTTCCCATGTACTGGGATAGTTGACTTAGAATAACTGATGGGAGAGCTTGAGCTGTATGAATGTTGTTTTTGTCTTACACAACCACTACAGGCCCTCGGCTCACAGATGAGCCCAGTGCTATAAAAGCACAGAGGGCAAGGCCCAGAGCTTCACATGCTTAACCTGCAAAGGAGTCGTGCTGGCAGCAGGACTGACAGGAGAGAACTCAGAGCAGACTTCCAGTAGTGAAAGGGGCTCCAGGAAAGCTGGGGAGGGGCTCCTGATCAGGGAGGGCAGGGATAGGATGAGGGGGAATGATTTTCAGGTGAGACAGGGGAGATTGAGATGAGATCTTGGGCAGAAATGTTTTGCTGTGAGGGTAGGGAGGCCCTGGCCCAGGTTGCCCAGAGCAGTGGTGGCTGCCCCATCCCTGGAGGTGTTCCAGGCCAGGTTGGATGGGGCTTGGAGCCCCCTGATCCAGTGGGAGGTGTCCCTGCCCATGGCAGGGGGTGGCACTGGATGGGCTTTGAGGTCTCTTTCAGCCCAAACCATTCCATGATTCTATGATGACAAGTCCAGATCAAGGAGTAATGACAGGAGCAGAGCCATGACTCCGAATCCAAGGTGCAGCTCTGGCTCTAGGTCACATCATGAACACACAGGGAGTTTGAATCTCCTGTTTTACAACACTGCCCTACGTGTAAAAAGGTAATCTGTTGCTGCAGATTTTTTCTGTAAAAATCCAGCTAACTTGTGAATCATACAAGTGTTACTAATTTCTGGCATAAAACTAACGGGACAGCTGCGCATTGTCTGGAGAAGATATCAGGCTAAAAATAGATTAGACTGAGATTAAAGCCTTCCCAAGGCAGACTGGTGCATGAAACAACGAGCAGACCACAGCCACACTGCTATTCTTAGATAGACAAAATCAGGACCTAGTTTTGTGCTCTGCAATTTTCAGTCCCCAGTGCCCCCACGTATGCCGGCCAAAAATTCCCAGCATAAATTGAAGCAAATTTACAGCTCTTCTGACATGTGTTCTGCTTCCCAAGGCATCTCATGAAGAGAAGCTAAAATTGCACAAGAGCATTCGACTGTGTCCTTCTTTGTCCCCGGCCTGCCCCATGCTGAGGTTTGGCACTTGGCAAATTTGATGCCCTCAGAAGAGTTCCCTTTGTCAGGACACCAAGCATTTGGTTTGGCACCTTGTAACTATCCCAGCAAGTTCAGAAGCACATTAATGTCAAAAGAAGTCCAGTTCCATCAAGCAAGCCAGAAGAATGAGGACTGAGACACAAGACTGAACTGCTGACATAAGGCAAAGCGATCCCCAGGTGTCAGAGACGTCTTTCATCATCAGGGAATCTTACTCGGAGAGAGACAGTGCCTGATGCATCCTGTGATTTCAGCTAACGGTGACTCAACAGCACAGCAAACGCTTGCCACTGTCAAAAATTGAACGAGGGACTCTTCAGATTGATTCCCTAGGACCTGAGACGTCCCTGGTGAACAGCCATTTCTCTCTGGTTGGAGGTAACGATTCCCGTCTACTCCCTGACAGTTGGCTGCTCCGTGCTCTCCAAGCACAGCAGAAATCAAGGTTCACAGGGTACGTCACAGTGTCCTGTGAAAGGACGAGAGGAATGGACCACACCAAAATACAAGAAGGTCTATTTAAACAGAAAGACAAACTTTTTTTTGACTGTGAAGCGATCAAATACCGGCACAAGTTGTCCAGACAGGTTGTGGAGTCTCCATCCTTGGAGATATTCAACACCCAGCTGGACAAGGTCCTAGGAAACCTGCTCCCCTCCACCCTGCTTTGAGCAGGTAGGTTGGCCATGACCATCTCCAGTTGCCCCTTCCCACCTCAGTGATCCTGTGAAGGCAGCACAGGTTTTCAGTAAAGCAAGCACACTGGCATCAGTGGAATTAATCCCAAGTTTCATCTATACAAGTGGAGGAGAACCATGCTCGTTAGCATGAAAGCCAGTTTATGCAGGTGGAAGAATAAAAGACACTCATTGTGGTGCTTCTGTGGAAACCTGCCACATCTCTGTCCCCAGGAAGCCATGCCAACACATCGCTGACTACCAGGAGTCCCTGCCTTTTCCATAGCTCATTGTTAAAAAATCTGACATCCATCACAATTCTTTCTTTTCAAACTGGAAGTCTCACAGTCCTCCTCTCTATCTCACGTATTTGGTAGCCTTTAAAGGACTAAGGAAAGATTTTTCCGGAGTGTAAAAATATAAATAGTCTTCAAATATACCTGATGAAAAAAAACCTGTGTCAATCCCTCTCCTTGCAACCTCTTCCAGGGCCCTCAATCACACTGTGCTGCTGTGCCTGCCAGTCTGGCTGCAGGATCACAATCCAATGTGCCTTCCGAATCTGGAAGCCTTCCTGTAAGGTCACGGCATGGTAACTGAGGGGGCGAAAAGTGATGGACACTCCTTCTGCCTACTAGGCTGCTACGCAGCTGAGTCCCTCATGGTATATTAGATCTGTCCAGCCTTAATTTATGCAGATTTCCCTAGAGGGTTTGGTTTCTAGCTTGTATGTTATGGACATCTGTAAAGGCAGCCAGCACGCAAGCTCCATGTCTTCCTGCAGATATCGCTGGGGTAGCTGTGAGGGAATCGGAGGGTGCAAGGGTTAAATCTCCCCGGATCTCTAGGATGATGGGCCTCACCTCTACATCAAGAGATCACTAGGAAACTGTTTCCTGCCTACTAGACAGGGATAACTCATGCAAGGGATGAATGGCCCCAAGATACAGCTAAGGATCTGACGTGAATTGAGAGAAGCCAGGAATTTCCTGACCTCCCTGTCTCACTCCTCCCAGCATGGCCTGAGCTCACAGGAAGGAGAGAGGCAAGCTCATCTCTGAATCTTTCTCTCTTCATTGTTTGGGTCTGCGTAGCCTCAGCTGGTTTGGAGGAGAAAATGTTCTGGGAACTTCTCATCAGATACAGCTCTCTTGATAGACAGTTAGAGATAAACCTTTCTTTTTTTTTCTTTTCTGCAAAAGTTCAAGATAATGACATTGCCACAGAAAAATGCTTTCCTATTGCTCTGCAAATGGTCGGCTTCACCCTTCAACTTCTTTCTGTCAAGGCAACTTTAAAAGTGATTTGCCTGGGAAAAATCAGACAACAAAGGTCTTGATCTCCAAGCTGTTATTCTGCAATTGAACCCACTCACCCTGACCTTCACTTTCAGACAGAAGCTGTGTATAGCACGGAAGCTTGGCAAAGGCACCCATGGATCATCATCAGAATGACCGAAGCCCTGAGCACCAATGAGACACTGATCACCGGCAAATTTTTCAGCTGAAATAGGGGAGATTGAGCTGAGATCTTAGGAAGAAATGTTTTCCTGTGAGGGTGGTGAGGCCTTGACACATGTTGCCCAGAGAAGTGGTGGCTGCCCCATCCCTGGAGATGCTCAAGGCCAGGTTGGGGCTTTAAGGTCCCTTCCGACCCAAACCATTCCATGATTGTATGATTCTATGAAATGCGGTAGGTATCATGTGCAATGTGTTACCCATGAAAAACTGTTCACACTGGCTTCCATCGCTGACACAGTCGCTTGGAAAAAGAGGATGCAGTCAGGTAGCCAAGTCTTCAGCACGGGAGCAGCAGCTGGTGGCCAGACAGGCTGTCCTCTGAGGTCTAAACCAGCACTGACTTACAACACTGAGGTATGAATCTCTCCCTAGACATCCAGCTTTCAGACAGCTCCAGTGAAGAGAGCTAATCCGCATGGCAGGGCTCTGCCTACAGCAGGGAGTTATCACACCACAGACACCCCTGAGCTATCAGTGATCCAAGCTGGCTGTGTCCGCACAAGGCCAACTGTCAACACGCTTCCTCACATCCCACAGCGGCCAAGCAGCACAAGCATGGCCAGTCTAGCAGTGTCTGGTGCTGGCTAATGAAGCCAGAACTTGGGAGGCAGAGCTAACTTGTGCTGTGCTGATAGGGCCACACCATTTCCAGCTCTGGCGCAGGCTCGGTCAGGGGCGATTCAGGGCTCTCTGCATGGCTGCTGCACTGAGCAGTGAGACCATGCTCTAAGGACCACCCCAGAATTTCAGCCCACAGCTTCCTGATGTGAGATAAAAGACTGCAGAGGCGTCCACATGGTCAGATTTTACTCATCTTCTAGTTCTGTTTCATTCCAAACTCATTCCACAGCAACATGTTTGCTTACATGACGACAAAGCTTACCAAAATGAGTTTGCAGGGCAAGAACACTAAAAGATTGCTGAAGAGTTCAAGAAGTTATCATAAGCTCAGTGTAGGACCTAAATCCCATCAGCAGGTTTCTATAAGCTAAATCAATGAGCAGTAGTTCTCTCTTTTGCCCATCTCCTCGCAGCTCCTAGAATGCCAGTGGAAGGTAGCAGGACACATAAAGATAGTACACCAGCCAAACCTTCGGCTGATGCCATCAGACAGACTCTCCTGATGTCAGCAGAGGTGGGCTCATTAACATGCTGATGTCAAACTCTGGATGATTGAGTGCAGAGATACTTTGCTGGAAAAGGGCAATCTCTCATTTGATCCCAAGTATCATCAATCATGAGATGCAGATAGCAAGCCAGCTGAGTACATATAAATTGTTCTCCGATCTGGAAAGCCCTCTGTCAGACACTCCATGGCCACTACCGATGGCAAGTTACAGCTCTAACCGGACAGGAATAGCTGCTTCTCTTTTGGCAGATCTGCATCCTTTGCCTCTCCCATGTCAATTAGGTAAAAATAAGCTTTTAATACTCTCATTCCTGGTTTTCCTGAAGAACTATAGGTCAGGAAGATAATGATCAATAAACTCAGTTCCAACAGCACGTTTTTTATTTTTGCTAACTGAGGAACCAGAAGAATATGCAGCTCACTTCAGATGAAGAGCAGTAAGGGGCACATCCATATTTCCAACAGCAATTTGTGTCTGTGGGTACCATTTTTTAACTTGGCACTTCTTGAATATCAAATCCTTGCACAGATATCAAATGTCAGGACACTCTAAATTGTTCTAATTCTGAAAATCTCAGCCTGAACATTTAACCATACAGAAAGCACCTTCAGGCCCTGTGCTGGTCCACGGACAGCTGAACAGCTAAAACCACACTGCCAGCAGAAAGGCAGGTCTCCCTCTTGGGCCTTCTTTGCCCATTCCTTGCTGTCCAGTATTTCCCACTCCCTTACGGCAATGCTGGTATGAGAGTGATCATCCTGTGAGCTAGGTCAGGGGGATCTTCTCCTGGAGGAACCCTAACACCCAAAGACACGCCCCAGAACTGCCAGCCTGAGGGATCATGTCTGCCCAAAAAAGCAGACCTTCGTGGCCCAAGCTAGGCTGTTCCCAAGGCCCCTCAACACACGGAGCTAATTAATCTCTGAAATCCAGGAGAAAAGTCAATCTAGAGACCTTACAGCTCCTTAATGCAGAGAGCTTCTCTGAACACACCTGACAGTCTGAAAATGCCATTACTTGACTGATCTGCAGCCTGGATAGCAACAAGGTGTTTGCATTCACACCCAACAGGACTGCTCCTACTCATCTTACCTGCACTTGACCCCATTAGATAATACCTAACTCAGACTTCCCATCCACCCCGGCTTGCCCTCATTTTCTAAGACAAACTCCACTCATCAGTTTGGCTTCCTGATTCAAGAGGAATACACAATGGCCATTTGTTTTAACCACTTCCCTCAAAAAAGAAGGGAAAGTCCCTCTCATATGGAAAATAGTGTCAAATTTTTATTAGCGCTGGCTCTACAATGATGGTCTGTACTTTTTAACTACTGACTTGACTTTAGTTTTCCCTGAACTGACTGAAATATTAGCCAATTTCCAAGATATGTTGGTTTAAAAAAATAGTATAACACATTAAACCCCCCTCTGCCAAGCAGAATCTACCAGGCAAAGGGCTTGGGAGGGGTTTTTAAGTTTTTGGAAGCGTGTAATGGATAAAGTGATTCTTCCACTTTTCTGTTTCCACCACCTTCAGACACTCTCACTATTGCTACCGTGTTCTAATGAAATGCACATGCTGCAAGAGGGGTGCCTGGTGTTCCAATTACAATCGTGACAGCCCTGAAAGAAAGTCAGAGGATGAATCAGTGGGACAACCATGAGCTACAAACAAAAAAGGCTCCTGTTTTCACACAGACGACAGAATAAACAATGATCAGAAGGAAACTGGAGGATGTGACACAAAAAAAAATGTGGTTAAAGTTTGAAAAATACCAGCCTAGGCACAGAAGTTCATTTCTAAGATCCAGAGTCAAGCCAAATACTTCACAGATGCCTTTTGAATGACACGTTAAGTTGTAGTCTCCAGTTGCTGTCTGGGTTAGACACCCCAGGATTCTTTTCAACAGAGGCAGGGAAAATTTTAGTAGCAATTTCCTACTCTCATTAACTTATCCTATAAAGATTCAGTTTCTGAACAGTCAAGTTCACACGGTTTTCAGCTAATTTGAATGGGAGGAGAATCAAGGGGCAAGCCTGGTGGTGTTCAGAGATTTGCCCTGTCACAGAAATTGCCTCTGCACAAGCCCACAAAGTAGAGCTCTGATTCTGACTCAAGGTTTGGCCGGTGCATTCAGGATGAAATTAATTTCACACAACTTTACTTATCTAAAATTACATGTCTGGTCTACATGAGTTGCTTGGCCTGCCCCAATAACCCAATATCCCCCTCCAGGGGATAATTCCTCCTATCCTAGAGAGACAGACAAAAAAGGGATAGGGTCCAGTAAGTACCTGTGACTCACAAATAAAGATAGCATGGAAGCAGGAAAGGAGAGGTGAGGACCATGTTACACAGCAGACACACCCTTCAGACCTAAACCAAGCTGGTCATCTCAGAACCTTAATTCAAAACCATGTACAGGTAAAGCAGCCTGGCTGAGATATGGATATGTGTAGTCTGCATGTGTAATCCACAAGCACCAGCTCTAGAGAACAGTGTAGAATTCTTGTACTGGATGTATGAAACAAGGTGAACAGGGAAAGTTGCTTCCTAAATGCTTCCAGATCGTGCATATATCACTATGCCATAACACTTTGTAGCCTCCATGTATTTTGTTACTGCATAATGTTAGCTGAATCTTGTGCCATCCCAGATGACATTACATTCTGTGGCAATGAATTCCACATTGCCTGGTGTGTCTTAGAGCCACTAAAACCTGCTCACCTCCCGAGATGCCCTTGAGCAAGACATCCTGTCAGTCTCCTGTATTTCCATCTTCTTCTTTCCACCTACAATCCAAACATCAAATAAAAATTAGCTCTAAAATTAAAATCTTACATTTAAATGACAAAAAAAATTCTGACGCTTGATGAAACCACTGTAGCAAGCCCCCATGCCTGATTCAAAACTGTGTAGCCTTTGGTCCCGGGCCCTGCAATCAGTGAAGCATAGGGGAGACCTTATTACCACGTACCAGTACCTGAGGGTGTCTGCCAAGAGGAGAGAGACTCCCTTTTTTATGGGGAGTCACATGGAGAAGACAAGGGGCAATGGATAGAAGTTGCTCTTGGATTGGATTGGAATCCAATTGGATTCCAGAAGAAAATTTTCCCCCATGAGAACAGTGAAACAATGGAATAATCTCCCCAGGGAAGCAGTGGATTCCTCTACACTGGACGTTTCTGAGGCTCAGCTTGACAGGGTGCTGGGTCACCTCATGTAAACTACAGGTCACCTAAAGGGTTGGACCAGGTGATCCCTGAGATCCCTTCCAACCTGACATTCTGTGATTCTTAAACTCCATTTTCACCTGATTTCCTAAGAAAACAAAGCTCATGTCTGCCTGGGCTCCATTCAAGTGATGGGAGGAGGAGTATGGGAAAGAGGGGAGCTGTCCCTGACTATTGACCTGATTAGATAACTTCAATAATATTGATTGGGGACCCCGAAGTGCCTCACTTGCATGAACACAGGCAGCTGCCTAGAGAAGGAAGATCCTGTTAACATCCCCACGGTGGAAAAGGTGGCAGGACAGGTTCCCTGCTTATTAGTCATGGGAGAATCTGCAGAAGAAAGACCTGAAAAGGTGACTTCATAGGCAGACAACCTTCTTTATTCCACTGCCTGGGGATCTCAGGAATGCTATTTACCATTTCGTCACTAGATGGTATTGTTCCACAGGCTATATGGGAGAGCCTCAAAGGTCAAAAGGCACGGCAGACCAGAAGCTGGGATGACTTAAGTGGCAAAGAGAAGGCTTTTTGTCAAGTGTGTTCATGTATGCTTTTAACATATGGAATTCATTACCAAATTCAAACCATAACAGCTAAGGGAAAAGAGCTTTGGTGAAAAAGTAGATAGTGTGACTCAGTATTGATGAACTGCGCGCTTCCTCCATGTTTGAAAAAAACCTGCCAAGATAAAGAGGTGGAAAGATACCGATAAAAAACTGAACATTTCTGTTAACGAACCAACAGGCCTTTTATTACAGTTCAATCTGATCTGACAAGGAATTCAAACAGCCTGACAAATTGTTCATCTGCTTCAAAGTGAGAAAACCTAAATGTTAAGCTAGGAGACAGTCACAAGCACAAGCTCCTTCAGTTTTGAAATTGAGTGTTTACCTGTATCTGGAAGGCAAACAGAAGATGCCTCGGTTTTCCAGCCAGGATGGGTATCACTTCTGTCCTCTCCATGCTCACTTGAATCTGCCCTGACAGCAAGAGGGTGGTTCTGTAAAGCAAATGATGCTTTGTCTTAAAAGCACAACCTAAAAAATATAGCAAGGTGGTAAATCCATAAACCCAGCGCTAATAAGGATAAGATTTTCCCAGCTCAGTGTCCAGGCCTTTCTTCTCCCAAGTTGACAAGTCTTTCAAGAGAAAAATTTTCTAAGAAAAGATAGAATTCTGACCTAAATGTCTTCCTATCTTCATGAGTTGGTTATGTTGGAGTTATTACCTGGCACTGACCACCTAAAATTAAATCGTCAAATCTAAGCCACAAGTCCAAGCTGCTTCTTCTGTCATTTTAGGGAGGCACCACCAGAGGACCACACATTCCAGCCTGGGGTCTAGGGAAATCATCTGAATTACCTGCTAAAGGTGCCCCCTCCTCCACTGAGTATGAGGGCCTGGAGAAAACAGACACTACGCACAACTGTTACGTGGCTGCAGACAGGCAGAAGGATTCCCACCTCGCCACGCAGTGGGACATGCTTCAGTCCTGAGAAATGGCAAGTGGAGACATTTTCTCTGGTTTGTGCATGCCTGGGTATAAGTGTGTTTGTGTGCGTGTGTGTGTGTTGTGTCTCTCCAGAATCACTGTCCTCTTCTGGGAGAACAGACTAGACTCAGTAAATCACTGATATGTTGGAATGAAATTTACTTTCTGTCTATGGCTTTCCCAGCCTCAGCATTCAATCCGCCACAGCGCTGCTGCCCTACACAGGCTGTCACCCTTATTAAACTAGGATTGTGAGACATGTTTCTTTAAGGAGAGTTTTGCTAGATGAACTCCATTCCTCCAGTGAGAACTGAACAGAGCTGTTTCTATACCTTTGCACTCCCCTCCTCTTCCTCTTCATCACAGTCCAACCCTTGATGGGAGATCTCAGTAGGACCATTATTCTGGATCAAGTTGGTTTCAAGTGTTTTCATTCTTTTCTTTTCTGTTGTCACTCTGACTTTGATGATGTGAAAGCCGGTGGAGACTGACCCTACTCTCAGGCTGACAGGATCACCATCAAACAACAGGTCACCAGTGCTGCCGTCGTCCTTAAAGCCTGGGGGCTGGTAATCTTCAGGAGTTACTACACAGAAAGAAAGAACCTGCTGATGTCAAAGAAATCAAGTCCCATCTCTCCTTAATCTGATTTATAAAGAACAAGTGCATACCAGCCTCAAGTAACAATATTGACTATTAAAAATATTCTGGGTCTTTTTCAGGAAGAAGGGAGAGAATGCAGAGGGAAAAATGAGCTGAGCAAATCCAATCAGGGAGCTCCAAGAAATAATGACTTTAGGATACTATTAACGTGCTAAACTTTCTGGAGCAAAACCTGACAAATGAAAGATGCCTGTTCCTTAAAATAAGAAACAAACAAACAAAGCTGTGGAGCAGGAGGTCTCCTTTTCATTCTGCATGGCTGTAATTCTGATATGGATGTTCAACCTTGTCTTAAAAAACAACTGCTGCCCCAGTGTATCAGAAGGATTTACTGTATTTTACACCATTTCTCACTGTTAACAGCTCCCAGCATTTCACCTTTCTGTGCTTTACTTACTCTATAGGTCTGGTGTGACCAGACAAGGAGTAATGGTTTTAAATCAAAGAAGGGGAGATTTAGACTGGATGTAAGGACGAAATTTTTTACAGTGAGGGTGGGTGAGGTTGCCCAGAGAAGTCATGGATGCCCCATCCCTGGAGGTGTTCAAGGCCAGGTTGGATGAGGCTCTGAGCAAACTAATCCAGTTGAAGATGTCCCTGCTTCTACACGAGGGTTGGATTGTATGACCAGCCCAAAGCATTCTACAATGCTGTAGGGGCTCATAGTTATCACAGAAGCTGACAGAAAGGGAATTTTTCCCGGAGCAAGCACTGTTCCCCACATACCATCATTATAGTAGAGGAGTTTCATGGTCAGGGTAACATCATTGGGAAGTGGGCCGAGGTTTTGCATTAGCAGGTACAGTTTCCGGATCAGGAGCCTGCTGGCCTCTTTAACGTCCTCACTGCACACCCCATTCACAAAGTCCATTTGGTTGCTACAATTGGAAGAAGAATAACAGATTTGTTTTCTTCAGTCATGAATATTCACGATCCAACTACAAATACAGAGCGCCCACTGACTTGTCTGAAACCACCAGCAACAAAGCTACAATGCCTTTATGTAATTTCCAGATAAACAGGGAAGTGAAACAGACTCCAAGGATGGGGCTGCATGGCAAAACAACTGCTCTAAATGAAGAGGCATGGCATTTGCATTTGAACAGAGTTTGTAGCTGGGGCAATGGACCCCATTATAAAGAAAAGTCATGACTCACTTGTTTGAACATGATTAAATTGGATCAAAGGACCATAAAAGAAGTGCCTTTCACCTAAGCAATTTCAGGAATGAGAGGAATGAGGTAAGAATCCCATATAAAGCCGATTCATCACAGGAGCTATTTTCAAGCCCATTTTGCAGTTTGAAGAGAAATGAATTGCATGTTCTCACTTCAATTCCATGTAAGAAAAACTAGCTCCGAAGCACATTTTTCAAAAGTGACTAAGGGGCATTCCTCTCACCTCCTTCACCCACCCAAATGTCAGCTGGCTGGTCTGAGCACACAGTCTAGACCGAGCTGAAGGGACAGCAGAAGGGGATGAATCGCCCTCTGGAGGAGTTTGTTTCTCTTGACTACAGGGGTAGGTGAGACGAGCAGCTTAGGTCAGCCAGCTACCTCAAGACAGCTGAAGATGGACTAGATGAGTCACTGTGTGACTAAGGAACCCGAACTTTCTTAGCTTTCAATGGGAATGGGTTACAAAAAATGCAGCTCTTCCATCACAAATGATGTCTCTGGGAGACCCCCTGGCAGGTGGATGACACCTTACACAGGCCAGATCATCCCAAACACAATCATCCCAAACTGCTTCAAAAGCCGTAAGTAGTCTTAAGAGAGCACAGAGAATACCAGGGACGAATTTAACTGACTGAAAACTGGAACAAACAGTTTCACTAAGACTGATTTCCCCTTCCAGATGAAGCTTCTTGGCTTGTCATGAAAACTAAGTGGCTGTTGAACAGCTTGAATTCCCAGGGTATGCAGGGCGTGGGCTGGTGGGCTCCAGCCAGCAGGAAAACTCTGTGCTGAGCACACTGTGCTTCTGATTAAGCTCTGTACGTTCAGAAATGTGCATTGAGTGAGAGGACATGCACTGGGAATGCCTAAGGCAGAGTAAAGAGAAGGTTGGCCTTCTCTTACACATCACCCTCACAAGTCTTACGACTAGCAGAACAGAACTGCTACAGAGAAAGATAACAAGCAAAGAAAGAGATGAGTCTTCCATAGGAAATAACAGGTCAAGTACTGGTTCATTATGGGAAAAACATTGTGAAGTTGATGCAGGAATGTGTCAAAAGTTGAAGGCTGTGGAACTGAACCTCTCACAAGGACTGGGATCCATGGCAAGTGACTCCTCCAAAATCCATCTAAAATAAGACAATCAGGAGAAAATTTCCCTTTTCCACTCAGATACAATGATGCAGACCCTGAAAACACCTCTCAGGGAACGATTAGCTCAGAGTTTGCCCATGACAAACACCCTGCAGGTGTATAAAGGCAGTGTTATCTGGTGAAGGAGCAGACAGCAATGCTGACACAATACTCTGATCAACACCAGTTCACTCATGACTGCAGGTGTACGCGTGATACCACATCAGCAATGTCAGTCACTGCAAAGACAGAACAGAGCCCAGGAATTTGATGCCACAGGCTTTGCAGCCTCAAAGCAGTGATGAGATTTTGACAGAAGAGATATAAGCACAACAGCAAGGGGACATAGCCTCTTCTTGGCCTGTACCACGACACCAAGGGATGCTGAGCTCCATTTGGGGAATGCTGTTATTTGTAGGAACTACAGACTGATCTGAGACAGGTTGATTAAAAACCCAAAGTACTCAAGAGTCACCTATCAGATCCCAAAGGTCTCCTCTTTCCCTCAGTGTCCCTCAGTGTCAGGCGACAATTGACAGCAGCTTCAAAGTAGAAATGGAAGGTACAGTCAACAACACACTCCAGACTCTGACATGACCCATATTTTCCCAACAGAAAATCACTTCGCTACAAATTACAAATGATGTGGATATGTTTAGAGAATGAGCAGCAAATTGGATGCTACACAAGTGCTGCAGAGGAGCTTCCTGGTGAGCATCAAGACAGCAGAGCTCTCTTGCTGTACAGGCAGGTTCCAAGGCCCAAAGATCCATCTTTCGCCACCAGCAACTGCTGAAGAAAACTAAAAACGGGTTAATTCTTCTTCTTTGCTTTGGTTATAGCCAATGGCCTTTGACAGCATTTATTTCAAACAACACAGGATTATGGCCACAAAGTACAGCTTTAAAATGTCTGTAAGACAGACAGAGCCAAAAAGATGCAAAAAGCTGCTGCTTCCTGCCAAACATTTTGCAGCATCAACTCAGGCATCATAAGCAAAAGTTCTCTTGGGTCACCCACGCAAGACTGCTCAAGCAGAATATGTGTATGAAAACACCCAGGGGAAAAATCCTGGGTGCAGGATTGTGGTGAAAGGGAAAAACCTGGGAAAGCTCCATTGGAAAGCACAAGGCTGTCTCATGGAAGTAGAAGGACAATTGTTATTAGTTGGGACAGCAGTCAGCTCAACAACGGTGCCCGGTTCCTGCATCGCTATCTTGATTACGCACCACTTCTATAAATTGTCCTGAATTCAGCTCTGGTGCACTTTAAGTGCCTCACTGTGCTACATAACAGCATTTCTACTCCTCAGCTCAGCAGTTCACGTCCTGCAGGGTGAACATCCTCAACTCTGATGATGTTTACAGCTGTTTAGTGACTCAGACATGCTCTAACCATAAAGTGCAGTTTCTTCTCAATGTTTCAAGAGCCCAGTTTTCACAGTGAGAAGTAAACACAAACCATTACCTGCTGATGTCCATCTGGGGCACCTCCTTTTTGTACTTGAATTTGAATTGATACAGTTCGGTCACTATCTGGAGATTTAAGGAGAGGGGAAAGAAGAAATAGGTCTCTTTCAATAACCAGTGTAAAGATGCATATTGACCTTTGCAGTGTTCTTTCATAATGTTATGCCAGACCACAGCTTTAATTTAATTTAACTCTATTATTGCTTGCACAGGCTTTGGTAAATCTTCTTAACAACAATAGCTTACCTAGCGCTGAAAGAATCACAAAATAAATGCTAACTTCCTGCTTTCCCCTTCCACTTCCTCTGCAGGCCCAGCTCCACAGCCCCAATCTCTACCGAGGCTCCAGGGCCAGCCAACCATCACAACGTACGCACACCCCAACCATCACAACGTACGCACACCCCAACCATCACAACGCACACACATCCCACCCATCACAATGCACGCACATCCCACCCATCACAATGCACGCACATCCTCCCTTACTAAGAGGAAAAATGTGAGGCTGCAAGTGATGCAGTGTCACAGGGAAACCTGGCCCTGAGATCTGTATGGACACAAGGGCCTGGAGGATTCTTCCTACGAGGAAATACGAACAATATTGCATGGGCAAGTTTCTGAAATTCACTGGTCTCAGTTTTATGGGAAAAAAAAACCCAGATGATTTTTCATTTAAAAGGAAAGGATTTACTATGATTTTAAAAAATTAAATTATGAGAAAGAACAGGCTACTTCACCATGAGAGAAAAGATCTATTGTAGTTCAGTTCCATGCCTATAATTCACTTTTTCCAGAGGCAATGAGGTCAATTAGTAGTCTCAGCTGAGCCCTTAACTCTGAGCCTTCCTTACAAATCCCAACCTCGGTACGGACTAAATTCTTGCTCACTCCCAGACACTGAGGTGCGACGCAGCAGGACTGCAATCACATGGGCAAAGATCCTGCAGCCGTTCTCTGCATTGGCTCTGTGGAGACAGCATGGATACAGAACCACGCCTGTACATCATACTACCCAATCTGTCTCCAGCGGGGAGATGTAGACAAAACAGAAACACAACTACGCAACACACATCTCAGGTCTGAAGTGACTGGTAACTTCTGTCCTAAACCTATCTGCACAAAAAACCCCCAGCTGTCTTTTCAACATTGCTGTTAAAAAGATGGTTCATAAAAGAATTATTTTGAATTTCCCATTTCTTCTCTTCAGGAAAGAAAAGCAAAATCAGGAACATGCCCATTAGTTGGCTGTTAACATCCCTGGGCCCACAGCCTAGTGCCTGGCAGGAGTGTTTGATCACAATCCAGCTCACTGAGCTGTCATTCTCGAGGGAAGGCTGAAGAGGAGAAACAGGGTCACCAAGCAGTTATGTCAGGGGAGAATTTAAGCCTACAAGTCCACTCTGAATACAAATTTACTCACCCATGCCTTCAGCTGCCTCAGAGATTAATTAAAACTCTTTCTTACCTCCGGTTTCTTGGGATTGGTGTAAATCTGTTATAAGAAAGCACAGTGAGGGCATTCTCCTCTTGGATAACTTGAACCAGTGAAAAATGACTAAACAATGATATTTTCATGTTACAGCAGAGACGGTGCTATCTTTAGCACAGGATCAGAGAAAGGAATGGCCTCCTCAATCGACAGTCAATATTTACCACTTCAAAGACAGGTAGAAGATGCTCATCTGTGTCATTGTGGAAGAATGAGGTTAATTCCCATTCCAGCCCTCACAGGCAACTGTTGATGCTTGTGATTTAACTGCTTGGATTATGCACAGAAGAGATGCATAGCATGGCTCTCCGTGCTATACAATGGGCCAGGGCAAAAGCCTTGCCATGTAACCCCAGTGTGTGGTTTTGTCAGAATCAGACTAACAAGGAGGACTCTTCTGCAGAGGGAAATGGAGAAGAGATAGCAGCTTCCAAGGGTGGAGACAAGTTAAAGGAAGCAAATGATATGAAGCACACAAAAGCACTTCTAGGAGTTTAAGGATGCATGTAAGATCTCAGGGTCAGAAGTGTGACATACTGAGTGAGAAGATCATATTCACCATATGTAAGAAAGGGCATCGGTCTTTAAAAATCTCACACATTTTGACTTCCCCTTGAAAAAGGCACAGATAGGCTCACAGAACCTTGACTCCACATCTCTTTCAAGTAGACTAGGGGAAGAGAAACGCTTCATATTCATATACTTACTGCTAGGACAGCAACGTGTAACTAAGGAGAGAAAAACAAAAGACAAAATCAGAGTCTAACCTTAGCGGGCAAGGAAAAGACAGACTATCACAATCCATCTACCTGCGTACAGTGAGAGAATGGGTACACTGAACAAACGGTGCGTTAAAAACCTTCCTGCAGTCTTCACGGCACAGCATCAGCAACACCTAGTGGCCACTGTGCTTCACTTTACTGCAGCTTCCCTGGAAAACAACTGCATGTTCAGACCTCTCTCTTGGGAGTCTTTCTAAACAAATCTCCAAAGGCTACACTGATTTGGAAATCTTTTACCAGTCCCTACTAAAGACTAATAACTGCTCTCTGCTATGGAAGTCCCCAAATACACTTAATTTATCCTATAGCATGGAAACAATCCTAGGAAATGCATTAAACAGGTTCTTTCTTAACTTAATCCTTGTCAAATAACAGTTAAGTTATTATCTTCCTCGAATAGCAGAGGACTAAATACCACCTAGAACTGTCAGCAATCAATAAAGTCAGTTCACAGCGTTCTGAATTCTCTTACGCACGTTGACAGTTGTACTGATGTACAAAGCCCATCTGATCATCAGTGCCAAAGTTAACACCACTTCATCTGTCCTAGATGAGGGCTGGTTTGACAAGCAGCGCTGACAGAGATGTCAACAGTTGGTACTTTTTCTTACGCAAAGCAGTGTTTATGTGAGAATCAGCCAGCAATATGATCACTTACTGGCTGATTTTGTCCTGGAACCATACCTTACTTGATGGATTACTTTCCAAAACCAATAATAAATTCCGAAACCAAGAGGAAAAGCTAGGAGAGTTAGAGAGGATGACTGGAGGAAAGGAGATGGAGGAAAGCAGAAGCACAGAAGAACCTCTCTCAAGAAAACACGCATGGAGATCGAGAGCTCAGTTCTGACTGGCAGTGTCTCTATCCATACATGGATACACAAATGCAGAACATAGAACTAAGGGAAATCCACTTCAGGCTGCAAATTCATTCACACACCACGTAAAGCCCAGAGAGCAACAGCAGCCAATATTAGGGCTCAAGGAATAAAATCCCAAATCTCATGTGTATATATTCAGGGCAGGGTCTTACCCCTACCCCACAGCTGCAAACGTGTGTAGTGTGCATGCCAGATCACTATAAAAATATAAAGCAGGAATGGAAAGATAGTTTTGACCAGAGTTTATGAAGGAAACACCACTAAAAAACAAGAAGCAACTTACATACTGTCTCTCCAAAGCATCAAAACAACCTTGGATCCTGTGGGGGAAAAACATGTTAGTGCTCAACCAATAATATCTACCTCCTGACCTGTAAACAGACACGATTAGATACAGTTTAAAGTGCACTTTTTCTGGAATTAAGACAACACAGCTAGCAACATTTCAGGCTTGTAAAGTCCTTTTCAGGTCAACCGTCAAAAAGGCACTACTCTCCCTCCGTGTTTGTGCATTGTTTATATTTCTAAGGCCATCTCCTGTCAGCCTGCAGCCGACTTAAATCCTGAACAAGACAAGGATTCGCAGCCTCAGCCTTGCTCCAAGTGCTCTAGTTCTGTTTCCCAGCTTGCTCTCCCATGGCTCTTTTCCCACTTGCCTTGTACAGAGCTTGGCTGAAACTTCAACCTGAACGCAGCCTGACATGTCTAGTCTTGTAAATGTTTTTTTATCTGATGCATAATTTACAGCTATGGACTATCTCAAAGTAGTAAATATTATTTGAGGTAGCAATGGTCAGATATTTACTCTGAGTCAGAGGATGTGCAGCTAGGTATCTCCTCAGCACATCAAAGTCAACTGTGCTTGCTGGAAAGATGCCAGCTCTGAAATACCACACAGGACAGTGGGAGCTGCTCAGACACACAATATCCAGAGAGATAAAATATTGTACATACTAAAAAACAAGCTACAAGAGTCTCTGTAAAAGTGAAACAAGAAAAGAATAAACAACAACAGAATCAATCTCATTATTTACTTGCCCCTCTCTCTGTATCTATGCTGCCCACGTGTGCTCTAGGGCCTGACCATCACCTCAATACAGGCAACACTTCAACAGACCTTGAACTCACATGATTCTGGTCAACTGATTCTGGTTTGCTTATGCATGGGGCCAAGCACGCACGCTGCAGCAGTGGGAGTTGCACTGGCATGGTTGGTAGCACTACTGGGCACAATGTTTTCAAACTCAGGAAGGAGAAGAATGCGAGGGGTAGATGTCTTGCTATTTAGCACAATCTTGCCTTAGTTTCGCTGTTACTCACTTACCATTTGACTATCTGTAACGATCCCAGACAGCTTTTATCTTCGCGGAGAATTTTTAGACAGAGGTCTGCAAAACCAGATTTAGCACACAGTTACAACCCTTATCGCAGCTGCCAGGCAAACACTGAAACTAGGCCAGTCACCCTCCATCTTCTGGATAAAATGCTTTATCTGGAGATCCTTCCTGAGCGGAAATGTTTGGTTTCCACTGAGCCCCAGGTGGGCTGACATAAGCTTATTGCTGCAACTTCAAATGTCAGATCCTCGAGATGCTCTGGGCTCTCCCAGAAGATGTGCCAATTATGGCTTCACTGCAGAACACCAGCAGCTTCCATCCTCTCCTCCCTCCTCTTCTCTATTTCCATCTATTCCCCATTCCCTAACAACACCTTCACTTCTTCATTCAGACTTTATAAACATCCATATGATGTACATGACTGTGCACAGAATAAACTACTTCTGTTAAGCTTTTCTACACTGTTTTCCTGTCTCTGCTTTCAGGCATTCAGAGTGGCAAGAGGAAACCCATGCAAAAGAAGAGGTGAATTAATAACGCCTTAGGATTCAACCAAGGAGCACTCAAAGGCAGGAGCAGGAGTGAACACTCTTGATCAAAAAGGCTCTTGGAAGAAGGGATGTTTCATTACAAAGACTAGTGACTAGGGTTACATGATCAAGAGCCCGTTTGGGATTCCCTGTGCCCTCAACCAATCCACAAAGCTCACGTGACCATGTTTCAGGACAAGTTAACAGTGTAAGTAATAATATGGAAACAAACCGGAATGCCTGGAAAAACACTTTGCACCCTATCAACACACCTTGAATGAACATAAAGATACTGATAAATCAAAGCATCACTAATTATATTGATCCTATGACAAGACTTTGGCTCTTCAAGTTCTTTTTCTTAGACTTCCGATTCCCAAGTGCATGTGGTCATGTGAGAGAGTTTTCACAGAAAAAAACACCAATAAAACAAATAAATCTACTTTCAGTCTCACAAGGAAAGCTGAAACTGTGAACCTCAAGGGCTCAAAGATCCAAAAGAAAACAAAACAGATGAATCAGAGTGAATTTTTAAACATTGATTTTTAAATCACCCTCCTGCCTCTGGAGCTGGATTCATAGGGTGGGCAACACTGAGGAACAATTAGAAATCAAAAGAAACATTGACAGAAAAGCCATGAGTTGCCAAGAGCTCCAGGTTGTCTCTGTGCTCTCCATCTATCTGACACAGAAGCACTGTGGTAAGGCCTGTTAGCTAACTTCCCAATAAATGGAACTGATATCTCTGAGCACCTGGAAGCTAGCAAGTAAAGCAGATTGTACCTGAAAAAGAGTGAGTAAGGGTAAGAATTCTGCACAAACTGAAATTGTTACCATCCAAATAGCGAGTTCCGTAAGAGCTCTCCGGGAAGAGCCCTCTCATGTATGTGATGCAGGACACAGAGGTGGCCAGGAGCCTTTTCACCAGCACCACAGACTGATGCTCCGTAGTGATTTTGCTGGGGAACAACACTGACTCCTGAAAAAAAAGGCAAAGTAAAAAATAGCATTGTTTTAGCGTAACACAGGGAGTATATTTAGAAATCATTCTCAGCAGGTGGAAAGAGAGTGCGACAGCTAAGTTTAACATTTCTCTGGTCTTCATATCACAGAGGACTCAGGTCTAATGTGGATGGGATTGAATGTTTTAATGATAGTTATCAATAGATCTGGCATGATTCACTCTTGCATTGGTCACTCTTTCCCCTTTTATTGTGGCTGAACATTCCCACTCCCTTCACTGCACAAATGCTGGCACTTAACGACCGCCCCTAAAAAAGGAGGTGTACAATTTCCTGCCAGCTCGGTGCTACAGAGTTAATGCTGGAGGCAAACTGGTGGAGCAGTCACTGTTGTACCAGAGCTCACTGCCCACCACAGCTTGTGTTGAGATCTGACAGCAGACTGAGCCTGCCAGCACCAAATGCAGGCCTAGTTTTCAGAGTGATTTTAAGGCAGTGTAGCAAACAGAACACATCTGCGATTGGAGCTACTTTAAGTACTAAACTGTGTCATTTTAACGTGAAGAATCTCAGCAGAAAGTACACTAAATTTAGTTCCTCTATTAGATCTTTGCTTTTTTTCCTGCTAATAAAGCTCTGAGCACACCTAATGAACCTTCCTTTATTTTGTTAAATGCATGTCAAAGCCTTGTGCTGTGCCTTCCCAGACTAAGTTGGAAATAAGCCAACCAAGAACAGCATAGCCAACAGTAGGCATTCCCACCTCAGGACTAAACCTGGGAGCTAAGATTGTCAGAACCATCACATTTCAGGATTTTTACCTTAGAAGACTTTTTCTTCGGCTTGGTCTGTAAAAGTTGATGAGTAGCCATCCTGTATTTCAAAGACCCGCCTTCCACTTGTAATTAAAACCTGAGTGGAATAAAAAAAAATATATCAGACACCTGGAAAATACAAAATCATTGCTATTTCTGATCTTAAAGTTAAGAATGAGATTTTGCAGCTTTATTCAGGTCTGAAAGGTAATTGCCAGCCAGGACAGCTAAAGCAAAGCAAACCAAGGATACTCCACAGCATTAAGAGTCTGCAGAGCAAGAAAACTCCCTGTTCACTGGGAAATGATCAATAGTATTTGAAATTCAGGGCCATGACTGTACCTGGTGTCAGCTGGTGCCACTTCAAAATGCATTGCTCATATTCCAAAACACAAATGTTAATTCCTACAACCATTAAAAAGCGTGAAGGGGGAATGTGAAAGCACTGGAAGTCTGCCAAGAGCAGCCAATAGTTTAGCAAGGGTAAGCAAGAAACACACTAACATCAATCCTGGCCAGAATAAAGAAATGATTCTTCTGCAACACCTTGAAAGGGAGGAAAAAAAGGAAAAAGAAGAGAGCGAAATCCATATTGTTTCAATGAAAGCAGGCCCTGTTAGACAAGCCTGGGTTAAAGAACAAAATCTTCCTACAAGAATGGAAAGCCGATTGATAAAGGTAATAAATGTGGACACTATATGGTGTGCACTTCAGGGAGGTGCTTGGTTTAGCACCAACTGACATCTTGATTAAAAACTTCCATTAGATGGCATTAACAAGGCCTGTGCTCACTGGTTTGAAGAATGGCTTGCCGGGAGATCTCCCCACGCAGTTGCTAACAGGGAGCTGCTAACAAGAGGAACCACCACACACAAATCCCCAGAGGAGTGCTTGCCTTGTCCGCAGCCAGTCAATATTTCTATTAACAACCCAAATAAGAGCATAGAGATGGTGGATTGATTTAAATCATGACCTAATGCAGCTGCGCAGCAGACTTTTATCAAAACACTTGATCTAATCTTGTTCTGCATTTGTACCTTTCCAGCTTTTTTCCATGAAGGCCTTATTTCCATTAGCTGGCAGTCATTAAGGCATGTTGATTGGAACATGTCAGCTTTTATGATAAATTTAGCAGTTCATTTATTCGTGAGAATAGATTACAGCTATAAAAGTATATTTAAACAAATATACACCTGCAAAAAGTTTAAGATGTTAAATATTTTCATAAAGGATTTTATTTTTACTCATGATTGGCACAGCACTGTGAACGGGGCTGGAAAGCAATTAAAGCAGACAAAGGCATTATTCCGAGGTGAGGTTATTAGCTAAATAAAGCTGATTTAAGTGAGCCAGAAAGATAAGAAAACGTGTTTTCTACAGCCTGCTACATCTATAACTAATGTAGTGCGCAAAGGAAACATTGCCTGAGACTGAACTTATCTCTCTAACCCGGCTGTTTTGGAGAAGGCTGCCCTCTCACCTCAGCCAAACCTGGGCTTGCTCCAGGACCGCAGAGAGGAGCCGTGTCCTGGCTTCCCACGGCCCCACTCTGGAGCCACACACACAGTCACTGAGGATCTGGAAAAGAGCACTAACTGGGAGAAACCCAGCCTCTGGCAACCCAGCACCCCAGAACCTGACCCTTGGCTCAAGCACCTGGCCCCTCAGCCTCAGCACCCCAGAACCTGACCCTTGGCCCCAGCACCCCAGGACATGGTCCTCAGCCTCCACACGACCACCCCACACGAGGCCGCAAGCAGCCTCAGCAGGCCCTTGGGGAAGAGCCATAAGAGCCATGGCTCCAAGAGTCCTATTAAAGTCCCTGGTTTTGTTGCTTTTGCCTCTGTTTTTTTGAGTTGAAGCTCAGGCCCAGCCAGGGGCTGGGTCCTGCCCCTCACCATAAGGCAGGGAAGGGGCCTCCTAAGTGGGGGACAGGTGTGTGAGGTGAAGAGGGGGGGGTCCCTGAAGTGAGATGAGGGTGGAGCTGAGGCAGGGGGGCAGGGGGAAGGGTGGCTGTGAAGGGTGCAGGGTTGTCCCCTGAGGCTGGGCGCGGGGGGTGGCTGAGGCGCTAGGGTGTCCCTGAGGCAGTGAGGGAGTCCCAGAGGTGAAGGGCAGTATCTTCTGAGGCATCATCTTCATAAGGTGCTAGGGTGTTCCTGGAGTGGGGGAGGGAGGGTAGTCCTGAGGTGTTTGGGTGACCCTGAGGTGGGGAAGGGGGCTGAGGCACTAGGGGATCCCCTCTGGCACTTGGGGTATCCCTGAGTGGGAGGGGGTCCCTGAGGTGTGGAGGGAAGGGGCTGAGGTGCTGGGGTGTCCTTGAGGTGTTACAGGGTCCCTGAGGTGCAGGGCAGGTCTCTGAGGCTGGGGCCGGGTGTCCCTGAAATAAGGGAGTGTTCCTGTGCAGGGAGATCCATCAGGGGGTGTCCCCTGAGGTGCTATGGGAACCCTGAGAGAAGGGCTGGGTCCCCTGAGGCACTGGGGGTCTCCCGAGGCAGAGGAGGTCTCCCGAGGCAGGGGGGGCTGTCCCCTCTGGTGCTGGGAGGGTCCTCCCTGAGGTGGGGGGGTCTGTAAGACAGGGGGAGGAGGTGGTGTGTCCTGAGGTGCTAAGGTGCCTTGAGGTGGGGGAGCGGGAGGGGGCTGAGGTGGAAGATGGTCACCTCTGGCACTTGAAGGGACCCTGAAGCGGCGGGGGGGGGGGGGGGGGGGGGGGGGGCTGGGTGTGGTGCTGAGGCATAGGGCATATCCCCTCTAGCATTTGGGGTAACCCGGAGGTGGGGGACACCCTGATGTGTGGGGGCAAGGGAGATGAGGCATAGGGGGGATCCCCTCTGGCACTTGGGGTGTTCCTGAGATGGGGCAGGGGTCGCTGAGGCGTGGGGGGTCCTTGAAGCTGGGGGAGGGGGACACTGAGGCCAGAGGGGGGGTCCCTGTAAGAGGGGCAGGGGGGTGAATGAGGCTCAAGGGACCCCCTTAAGGGCGGTGCGGGGGAAACCCTGAGGCATTAGGGTATCCCTGAGGTGGAGGGGTCTCCTGAAGTAGAGGGGGGTCCCCTCTGGCGCTTGGAGTATCCCTAGGGTGTCTCTGAGGCGGGGGGGGGGGGGGGGGTGTTGCCTCGGGGGTGTCCCCTGAGGTGCTATGGGGTCCCTGAGGGAAGGGAAGGGATGAGTCCCCTGAGGCAGCCGGGGCTCTGAGGCAGGGGGGGGGGGGGATGTCTCCTCTGGTGCTTGGAGGGTCGCTGAAACACGGGGCGTCTTTGAGGCGGGGGGGGGCGAGCCTTGAGGAGGGAGAGCGACCCCTATGGCGCTGGGGGGGGTCCCTGAGAAGCACAGCGGCGTCCTTGAAGCGGGGACGTGCTAAGGCGGGGGGTTCCCTGAGAGGGGGTGTCCCTGAGGTGGGAGATTTTCCCCCCCGGGCGATCAGGCCGAGCCCTACCCGTAGCTTCCCCCCAGTCCCCTGCCCCGCGCTGTCTCCTCCGCGCTGCGCCTGGCGGAGACCCCGCCCTCCGCCATGGCGGGAGGGGGGAAAGGCGGGAGCCGCGGGCGTGGCGGGGGGACAGAGCTCTTGAAGCGCTGAAACGTGGACCGCGGGGTGACTGAGGCGTCCTGGGCTGCGCCCAGGGCAGTGGGACCAGCTGGGCCGGGGGGGATTCTGTTCCTCTGCTCCGCTCTGGTGAGACCCCACCTGGAGCCCTGGGTCCAGTTCTGGAGGCCTCAGCACAGGAAAGACCTGGAGCTGCGGGGGCGAGTCCAGAGACCACAAAAACGATCAAAGGCCTGAAGACACCTCCACTATGAAGAGAGGCTGAGAGAGTTGGGGTTGTTCAGCCTGGAGAGGAGACGGCTCCAGGGAGACCTTAGAGCAGCCTCCAGTACTGAAAGGGCTCCAGGAAAGCTGGAGAGGGGCTCTGGATCAGGGAGTGCAGGAATTAGATGAGGGGAACGGTTTTCAGCTGCAAGAGGGGAGATTGAGATGAGATCTCAGGCAGAAATGTTTTGCTGTGAGGGTGGGGAGGCCCTGGCCCAGGGTGCCCAGAGCAGTGGTGGCTGCCCCATCCCTGGAGGTGTTGAAGGCCAGGCTGGATGGGGCTTGGAGCCCCCTGATCCAGTGGGAGGGGTCCCTGCCCATGGCAGGGGGTGGCACTGGATGGGCTTTGAGGTTCCTTCCAACCCAAATCATTCCATTGTTCTATAAGCCTGTGAACCATGAGCAGATTTTAAATCACCCCAATCCAGAAGACACATTCTTAGAATGTTCTAGTACCTCCCTAGGGAAAGGGAGACATTTAATATCATCCTGGCTCAAATTAAAAGCATCGAGGACTCCATACGAGGACATGGTCTCAAGCTTCGCCAGGGGAGGTTTCGGCTTGACATTAGGAAGAAGTTCTTCACTGAAAGGGTGATAGGTCACTGGAATGCGCTGCCCGGGGAGGCGGTGGAGTCACCATCCCTGGAGGTGTTTAAAGAGAGATTGGATGAGGCACTTAGTGACATGGTGTAGTTGATGAGTAGGAGTAGGTGTAGGTGTTGGGTCATAGGTTGGACTCGATGATCTCAAAGGTCTTTTCCAACCTTACGATACTGTGATACTGTGAAGAGGCAGATCGTTTTGGAGCTGGCATCACAGCCAAGGTGGTGATGATTGGATTCTCCGTTTCACTAGTATCTTATCCACAGAATAACCCACCTAAACCATTTAGAATCACAGAATCATTGACATTGTTAAAGGCCTCTAAGCTCATCCAGTCCAACTGTCAGCCCAATGCCACTGTGCCTACTAAACCATTTCCCTAAGTGCCACCTCTACACACTTCTTGAACCCTTCCAGGGACGTAGACTCCACCACTGCCCTGGGCAGCTTCTGCCAGTGCTTCACCACTCTGTCAATAAAGAATTTTTTCCTAATATCCAATCTGAACACGCCCTTGAGGCCATTTCCTCTTGTCCCATCACCTGTCACCTGGGAGCAGAGCCCAGCACCCCACCACAACTTCATTTCCTGGATCTGCAGAGAGTGATGAGGTCTCCACTCAGCCTCCTCTTCTACACACTAAACAGCCCCAGATCCCTCAGCCGCTCCCAGAACCCCTGGCCTCCAAACCCTCCCAGTTCCATTCCCTTCTCCGGACACGCCTCCAGTCCCTCAATGTACTAAGGGGCCCAAAACTGAACCCAGGATTTGAGGTGCAGTCTCACCAGTGCCCACTACATGGGGGCAATCCCTTTCCTACTCCTGCTGGCCACAACATGTTTTCCCATTTCCAAGCATTTTGTAATTTTTCAGATCAGGAAATGTGTATTTTCCTTCTCATCTCTAGCCCATTATCATCCCAATTCAGGGGATGCTGGTGGGAACAGCCCTCTGCTCCCTCACCTCTGGAATTACTGATCTGGCTATTTGTGATGGTTTGCCTGCCTGGTAGGGGAGGACACAGTGTTTTCTGAGTGCTTGTGCTTTTCCAGGCTGGTTTCTGATCTCCTTCCAAAGGCCTTTTCCCTAGTTCCTTACACAACAGCTGCTGGGAAGCTCCTCCCCGAGGGAGGGGAGAGGCAGCAATGAGTTTTCAAGAATAACTTCACAACATTAAAACAAACCAGGATTGGTGCTGCTGCCCAAGGAAGGCTCTGGAGGTGAGAGCCATTGGCAGAACACTGTCAGGGCTCTGCAGGATGATTTTTATCTGCCGCTTGCCTTGGTGGAGATCCAGTGCTACCTGGAAGCCGTGGCAGTCGGGTCACATTCCATCTTGTGTCTGGGAGAGGTGCCAGCTACGGGGTGGTAAAGAGATCAACACAACCATGGCGCAGGGGCGACAGGTTGGCGCGCAGGAGAAACAACTATTAGAAGATCTGGAAATGCCCCTTGTAAGGAGAGAAACAGAGGACCTCTTCCAAGAGCAGCCTGAGACTGGGAACCAGTATTTGGAAGACCATTTGCTTCGGAGCTACTTGAAAATGCACCTTCCTCCCAAGGTCTCTTGTGTGTGTTTGTGTTTCTGTATGTACACACTACAGCTCTGAATAGGTCACTGTTTTAGACTGTGAGCTGGACATTTCTGAGCTCAGTTGTGGCTTCAGGCGTTTAACTGGGAGGAATTTATTAGCACAAACAGAAGGTGGCTTAGTGGAGTCCTGAGACTGGCCTGTGTTGTTTTGGGAATGTCAGTGTGTGCGTTTGTTGTCTGGTCATGCAGAGAAAGGGAAAAAATTAAGGTGCTTCTAAACTCTGCTGTGCTCTTCCACTTCCTCTGAGCAAGAGGGACTTTTAAGGGAATTCCTTTCCAGAGCAATAGGGCTGTTCTCAGCTCAAGAAGATGACATGGCCAGTTGGGGTGTGTAGGTTGTTGGCTTTTCAGACTGGGATGGCGTTGTACAGATTGCAGGGGTGCAGCAAAGCAGGGTGAGACCCTACGCTGCGGGTGTCTCTTCTGTGAGGCCTGGTCCTACAGGAACCCCTGGGAGAAGGTGGCTCTCCCTCTGGGCTACATTCTGCTGTCACACCAAGGACCACAATTGTTTGCCATGCTTCAAGGACCAGGTCTTATGGAGCAGAGCAGGTCCTCTCTCTTATTCCAGCAGAAGGAATGCAGTGGCTAAGGCCACCAAGTGAGTGCAGGGGCAGAACCTGGCTTTTGTTGATGCACCTCCTGCCACTGCTGGCTCTCCAGGTCTGTGAGGCCTTGCAGAGGTAGTAGGAATGTGGTGGTGGCTGCATTGGGAGCTTGCTTTTGTCAGTCATCACCAAAGACAGGAAGAAGACCTCTCTAAACACCACTGTGGCTTTCTTGCCAGAAGAGAAGATGGGGGAAAAAGAAGATGCCTTAGGGCAACCATGAAGATCTCGCTCCTAATCTGCACCTTTGGAAGAAGCATGATTCAGAGCTCTGGAAGAATAAAAGGATCTGTGATGTCTTTTGCCAAGGCTGAGAGCTGCTCTCCACTCCTTCCCCAAAGAAGCAAAGCAGCTGCAAAACCTATCTGAGAATCAGCAGCATCTCCCTTACGTTTCTGCGCGTGGTCCCAGCGGGGCAGTGTTGCCTCACCGCTGGAAGGGGCAGCCCAGGCTGCTGTCTGCTCCATGCAGCACCTGCTTGGTTGTAGCCGGAGAGCTGGCTCTCCGTACCAACACCATCCTCTCCAGGAGAGCAGCAGCAGATGATGTTCTGTGTGCCCCGCTGAAGCAGATGCCGCACTGGAGGTTGCTGACTGCTGTTCTCTTCACCTGTGCCAACTGTGAACATAGACTCCCTGGAATGGAGCAAAGGATTTCAAAGGTGATTTCTGGAAAACACAGAAAGTGGCACCTGCTTTTTCTTGGGCACTGTTGAGGAGGGGATCCATTGGTCTTTGATCCCACTGAAAACATGTCCTTTAATATAAAGGATCATCTGTTTTCACGCTTAATGTGCAATAATTTGCACCTTTCCAATATATTCATCCCTGGGACATCGAAGGACAGATGAGAGAGAAGGACACCACCCAGCAGGTGCTGCTAGGTAGCAGCTTCAGCCCTGACCTGGATAGTTCACAGATGCCCTCTTTCTGTCCTGCTGTATTTTTGGGGATTGCCAAGGCTGTTGTGCATTGTGTTCAGCTCTGATTTTATTCTTTTACATTGGAAATAAACATATTCCTTTGATCGACATTGCCTGTTCATAAGACTGAGTGCAGTCAGGGTGTTAGCTCACAGCCAGGCACGCTGGTGGGGTTGTTTTAGAAGATGTGGATAAGGGGAAGCAACTTCATCTGTTGTAGTTTGAGTTCACTGTCATGAGCTGACCAAGAGACCTGTTGGCTAAACTCATATTCTTCTGCCCACAAAAAAGCTACCAGTTTTAAGGGTGTTGTGTTTCAGGGGTCAGTGCAATCCAGGAACCTTGGATTCTTAGGTTATTCCTCTAAAATAACCTTCAAATGGTTGTCAAAATGGCTTTGGAGGCAGCACAGGAGTGCAGCGTGAGCTCTACCAGCTGATAAGAATCTCGTGCATGTTTTGGACTTGGTTTGTGATTTTTAACACTGTCACTGTTTACCTGAAGGCCCACTGGCTAGTCTGAGGATGGAGACTTCCAGCGTACTAACCGGACAGCGTCTGTTGGATCCTCATTACACAGGCTGAACAGCAGAGTGATGAAAGAATCAATCATACAGGATGATGTTTAATGAAAAGTCAATACAGGGGGAGGCAGAAAGGAAGAAGCACTGTCTGAATTTCATCAACAGCAAATTGATGTGGTTTATAATCGCACTGTTTTGGGTACAGCAGCTATGGCATTCATCTCTGCGATTGTTGTATCGAGGAGGAAAACAGCATCTCTTGAAGGGGTAAAGAACAGCAAAAAATATTCTTCTCATGAAAGATTAGGTGTTTCCATGACCCTCATTACAGTCTTATGCTAATGAGAGTCCAACTGTGCTAGAGATTGGATCCACATGGCCCATTTTAATCATCTATAAGTCAGGTTATTGAAGCTGGGGCAACTGCACTAGGCTTTGGCCACAGAGAGTGAAGAGCACTTGCAGAGGGCAATTCCTGTCACCTTAAAATAGATATCGGAGAGAGCTGGAATGAATCACTCCTCTGTGGGTGTGAGTTTCCCTCCACTGACTGTGGATAGACTGCTTCATCCAAGTCAGCCAAGCCTGGCTGAAATGAGGACACACAAATGCTTATCCAGGGCCATTTAGGAAGTTGGTTGCAGAGTGAAAAAACTGAATCTAGGTGCCAGGCTGATGCTCAAATGATTGCTCCATCCCTCCTTTTCTAATCTGACAGGCAGGTAAGTACTGAGCCCAGTGGATGTTTTCCTATGCAGATGACTTCCCATATTTGGCAGCTTTCCCCCGGCATTCTTATCCAGCAGTACCTCACAGAGTGGTTGAGGTTGGAAGGACCTCTGGAGATCGTCTTCTCCAACCTCACTGCTCATGTGCATCTGTGCAGTTCTCAGCCCTGATACAAAAACTCTTCCATCTTTTGTAAAATACAGAGATGCTGCCAGAACCAGCTTAAAAAAATTATTTTGGAAATAACAAAGGTGATAGCTGAGTGCAGCTGTGCCAGCAGAGCTGAGAGACAAGCTGTCCTGCTGCATTACAGCTGCAGGGAAGGGCCAAGTGGCAAGAGACCACCAGCATGATGTGACAATATGGTCAGTCCTCTGCCTTTCCAGCTAGGACTGAGGCTCCTTGCCTTCCGTGGGTATGCTAAAGGGCTCTTCTTGTTGCTTCACAGATACTGGAGGAGGTAAATCAGGATCTGGAGAGATTTGGAAACCGTCTGCTAACTGAGATCAAACCGCTAGGATGGGAATGCGAGTTGAACCCCCCCGTGTTTCGGCAGTATGATGCCTGGGGGCAGCGAGTGGATCGCATCTTCACCTGCTCGGCCTGGAGGAGGATGAAGGAGATCGCAGCAGAAGAAGGGCTGATTGCTGAGGCTTATGAGAGAAGATACTCCAGCTGGAGGTAACGGGGAGGGTGTGGGAATGGCTTGGTGCCTCCTTGTTATTCTCAGCAAGATGTATTCAGCATGCTGTAGGACTGAACTTCTTGTTGTATAACGGGTAACAGATGATGCGTGGACAAAAGCACACCTCCTGCTGTACTGAACAGCAGTGCCTGTCCGCTGTAATGTTCCGCACCAGCAGTGATAAGCCGTAACTAATGGCCAACAGTTGATCATAATATTCTTTGATATCACATTCCTGGTTCTGGGGCCCAGCAGTTCCCTGCACTGCTCCAGCCTTACATGCATTAGCGGTAACACAGCTGAAGAGCTGAGGTTTTACTTGCAGTGTCACTGTATGCCAGCCTCTGGAGACAGACCCACTTTTCTTATTTTTAACAACTGCACTTAACGTGCACCAGCTGGCGAGCAATGCCTTCCATCCAGCCTTGCAGTGGCAGTCCCTCTGGGACTGAGAAACTCAGCTGCTCCTCTTCTCTCTTCCTCGCTGAAACGGTTTTTGCCCTTTCAGAAGTGAGCAGTCTGTTCTCACCTGTTTTGGCTGTATTGTGTTCCTCTCTTTCTAGTTAAGATGTTTTATCCTCCTGCCGTTAAACCACTCTCTGGTTTTCCCTCTCTTTCCTAGCCGTCTCTACCAGGCTGTCAAACTGTACTTATTCTCAAGCTACTCTGGAGGTTTCAGCTGTCCACTGGCCATGACTGACGGAGCAGCCAGAGTCATTGAGGTAGGAGCCCAGCTGGTCTCTGCGCAGAGCCCATGTCCTGGCAGCACTGGTTAGAGACCAGGCCACTGGCTGAGGGTGGAAGAGAGCTGGTCTGCCATCTGGCTCTGGGCACGGCCCTTTCTTGTGCTGTGATTCAACTCTGCCTTTCTCCTTTACTCACAAAGTCTTTGTGCCCAGGCTAGTTGTTTACTTACAACACTGTACGGTAAGACCTTTGCACATGAAACCGGTGGCATCACAGGTAGGTAGAAAGGTGTCACATACGTTTTTGCTACATATGTTCCATATGTTTTTTTGTTTTCCTGTTTCTTGTGTGGAGTGGCAGTTAAAGGTATTGGGACAGATCCATACCTGATGTAAATTAGCCAAGCTAAGCAAGAATTTCCCAGTCTGAGGATCTGGCTTTGCGTCTTAGCATCACCCTTTGAACTGTGCCAGTGGCTCTGTAGGATGCGGACAAAAAGTAGCCCTTAAGCAGGTAGCTCTGTAATTGAACTGGGCATTTTAATTCAATAAAAAGGTAAAAATCATTAGGCGGTTACATTTTTCCTGCGGCTCTTTGGGTGCTGGAGATGTTCAGTGTATATGAACATATGCTGGTACCCTGGCACATGTGCTGTTTCGAAAGCTCTCTGTCCAGACATCTAGTGGTGCAGAAACCTGAGGGGGACAGGGATGCTCAGCGCTCTCCTGTGCAACGCCAAACTGCGCCTTCAGTCGTGCAGGAGCTGTGCAGTTTCACAGGCTCGCAGCCGTCTGTGCAGATGTGCTGCAGGGCAGAACACTTGGTCTGTTTGCAGACCATCCCTGTTAGCTAAGGCAGCTGTCTAATTCCATCTACTGAGTTATGATGAGCTTAGTTTCTTTTCCCTTTCTCTAAACAGTCCCTAGGTATTCCTGGGTCTCTGAAAAATGCTTTTGACCATCTGACATCTCGTGATCCCAAGAAGTTCTGGACCTCTGGCCAGTGGATGACGGAGCGCAGGGGAGGCTCTGATGTCGGTATGTGTTCTGAGCTGGGAAGCGACTGCAGCAGCAGCCAGATTTGTGAGCAAGTACTGGGAGAATGAAGGGTGTGCAGAACTTGCACAGCCAGGTAGCTGGTTTAGGAAACTTGCAGAAGTCATCCAAATCCTCTGCTTTTTAACCAACAAAAGGTCCAATATCTATCTGCTGATGCATGCAGTATACACAGGCAGGTACAGAGCTGCGTTCCTTGCACAGGTAACACACTGATGTCTAGCTCTATGATCTAAACTTTGAGTAAGACAGTGAGATCTATCCCAGCTGGGATGGAGAAAGGATTCTTGGCCTTCAACTTCTATTGCTTGGCTAATGTTAGTAATAGTGAGATGGGCCAGGAAACCCTAGAACTCCACTGTGGAGACAGAAATGTAGAGGGGGAGTCACCCACTTATGATGAAGCTGCAGTTGGTTTCCTGGTAGAAGAAGTGAAATGATTCTCTGTGGAGTGAAAGATGTGCATCGGTGCAGGACTGCCTGATTCTGTAGCACCCTTTGTTGTTCTTGGCAGTGGTAGCTCCTAAAGAAGGGGGCACTGGATTATACAGCCTGGTGCATTCTGCTTAAAAAGCATTGACATTACCAGCTGTTTGTCTGGAGCAACGGTTGAGAAGGCTGGTGGTTAAACAGAGTGTATTAAACAGAGTGTGTTTCCTTTCTAGTACTTAGCTCTGGCTGCATTTCTTCTCCAGGGTCAATGAAAGAGATTAGCAGCTAATCCATACTGCATCTTGCTAGCAAGAGGTGACTTAAAAGAGCTGTTGCTTAAACCGAAAATCATCATTGATTGATACAGGAGTTCCCATAAAGCTAAGATGATCTCCTCCTTTCTTGCAGCTAACGGCACGGAGACAGTGGCCAGAAAGCAGCCAGATGGTACGTATCGTCTCAGTGGCTTTAAATGGTTTACATCGGCTGCTGATTCTGACATGACCTTAACCCTGGCCAGAGTAGTGGATGATGAAGGACAAGTAAAACAGGTCTGTTTGATGATGGAACAAGGTGAAGGAGTAGGGGCATTCTTTTTCTTCCTTTTTTCATTGTAATTAAATCATCTTTGCATGCTTTTCAATGGCCCCAGGGTTCCAGCGGCCTGTCACTCTTCTTCCTGAAAGTTCGAGATGAGGAGGGGAAGCTGAACAACATCCAAGTGCAAAGGCTGAAGGAGAAGTTGGGCACGCGGCAGATGGCAACAGCAGAGCTGTGGCTCGATGGAGCTAAAGCAGAGCTAGTAAGTAAATGTTGTGGTTTAGCCCCAGCCGCCAACAGAGAAACACGCTCTCTCTTCCCTGTCTCAGTGGGATGGGGAGGAGAATCAGAAACATAGAAGATAAAACTCTAGGGGTTGGTATCAAAACAGTTTAACAGGACAGCAAAGGAGGAGAAAAACAATAACAATAACAATAAAAGAATATACAAAGCAAATAATGCACGGTGCAAAACACTCTGCCCAGAAACCAATGGTCTTCGTGCCCCTGAGAAGCAATCCTGAGCTGCAGTTCCCCTCCCCTGGCAACCTGCCCGACCTTGATGTCGTATGGTATCCAGTATCCCTTTGGGCAGTTTGATATTGGCCAGTTTGGTTCAGCTGTCCTGGCTGTGTCCCCTCTCATCTTCTCATGAAAATTAACTCTATCCCAGCCAAAACCAGGACAGTCAGGTTTCCCCTTCCCCTTGGGGCTGGGCTGGCTTGGCACAGCAGACCACTCATGGGGATTTTGGCAGTGCTACCAACTGAAAATGTTCCTCTCTTCCACTCTGTGGCTGGCTGTTCGCATCACAGAATGCTTCACCAGCAGGGCTGTGCGTGGAACAGAGCTGCGAAGACCTCAGGAAAACACGGGAGAGAAGAAAAAAAATAGCTAATTTTAGGCTGTTCATTCCTCTAGTGCAGTTGCAACCCCAGCTGGGAGAAAGTTCTGTACAACTTGCAGGTAGGAATGAGCAGCAGGGACCAGGGCTGATCATGGTGACCTGGTCTCCAAAGCCACCTCTGTGGGCCTGCACAGACGTGGCTAAAATGAGACAGCCATATTTTAAAGCAGGCAGATCTTTGTGGTGCCTGAGGACAGACAGACTGAGAGGACAGTCTATCTGCCTGAGGACACAGCTTGCACTTAGATATGTGTCTGCTTCCGAGGCTTTGTGAAAGGCTCACACCAGCCTTTGTTCCTTGATTCTTTCAGATCTCTGCAGAGGGTCGTGGAGTGGCCTCCATCTCCAACATGCTCAACATAACACGGATCCACAACATCATTGGTGCAGTAGCTTCCATGAGAAGGTGAAGGCGGCGTGGATCGCCCCCACAGCTGAAAAACAGCTTATCAGCCAAGGGGACATTGCAGGGCTCAGCACTGCAGACATCTGATGCCTTTAGGGGTACAGGTCTGGAAGCCAGCAGTGCTGGAGAAGTTGACCTGTGGGTGGGTGGTCTGGGCTGGTGTGCCCAGAGCAGGGTTCTTCCAGCGGGGGTGTCTGGAAGGGAAAGCTTAGAAGCGGAACGTTGCTGGTCTAACTGCTTTCCCTGGCTGTGTTCTCTTTAGGATGATCAGTCTGAGCAGGGATTATGCCCGTAGGCGTGTTGCCTTTGGGAAGCTCCTCAAGGACCATCCCTTACACATGCAGACACTAGCCCGGATGGAGGTAAGGCTTTTGGGAGCTGAGTTGAACCTGTTAGCAAGGAAAGGGAGCAGAGCCAGCCTGGCACTGCGTGCAATGGTCAGATGTAGAAGGCCGTTCCTGCAACAGTGAGATGTATGCAGCGGGAGGATTGCCGGATCGTACCGGGATTTGATCCAATGACAGTCCTAGCTTCTCTACTGGACTTCAAGTTATCCTAAACAACAATTATTGGGAGCTATCCTGAGAGAAATGCCAGAGTTCCTGCGTGCACCCACTCTGATATGCCATGACCTCTGAAGCTTCAGAGCCCAAGCCTGCACCAGTCTCCTAAACTGCAGTTAAGAGTCTTGTCCAAGACTGATAGAGAATCATCCAACTTCCCTGGCAGCTCACGCACCAGGAGATGGGCAGTTCCGGAGTGGTCACCATGCACTTTAGCTTCTGAAAAGTTTGTCTTCCCTGTGTAGCTGCACAGTGCTTATCTCCACAAGACACCAAGGTTGAGTACAGCCTCTAGATGGGAATGTCATCTCAGGCAGTAATGGACGATGGAAGAGAGAGCAGCATGGGTTGGCACTCTGGCTTCGGGAGGAGTTTCATGTGTGGGCCTTTGCTCACTGCAGAATGTCTCACAGCTTTGCCACAACACTGAGCTGTAGCAGCTCACTAAGTCCACAAGATTCCCAGCCCTTCTAGAACTTCAAAAGGAAAGCACACAGTTCTCCTCCCCTCACCCTTCTGGACACTGGTTCTCTTTTGCAGTGGTGTAACACCAACACTTGCCCTTGGGCTGCAGTAGGTTCTCGCAACATGGGAGAGAGGGAAAGTGGTGAACATCTGTCAAACATGACTTAAAGCCCCAGCATCTCTTAGATTGTGGCCAGAACTCCACCTCTGAAACTCAGGCTAGATCCTACATAGTCCTATGGCACATCATTATGCACAGGGGCTACAGAGCTCCATATCCCAGTGCTTCCCAAATCACAGCTTGCCAGGAAAGTAATTTACTCAGCAAGAAATCTGACAAAGACCTTGCAGATCCTGGTGCTCAGAGTTTGACCATCAGATGTGTGGTCTCATGTCCCTTACTCTTGGAAAGGATGTGGGATTTCTGACCTGGATGCCTGATAGGAGCTTTGATATGGCTCCAAGTAGGCCTGGTGAAATGGCGTTGTCCCTTTCCTCATAATGGATTGCAGCATCCAAGAACGCTTCACTCTCAGCTACCCTTAGTATTTCAAGGCTTGTGTCTTGACTGGTTGGGATCTCTGTCTCTGAAGCTGTGGGTCTGTATGGGCAGGGGTGGCATTTTGCTTAGGTCCAAGTATTGCGCATCTTTTTGTGATAGATCATGGCATCTTCACAGACCAGGCTGGAATCACCCTCAAAGATCTTTGCCAGTGAAGCTCCCCACTTCTCTGCTTGCAGGTGCAGACGCGAGGGGCATTTCTTCTGCTTATGGAGATCATTCATCTGCTTGGACTTGTAGAAACCACCATGGCAAGTGAGGAAGACCAGCTCCTCCTGAGACTGCTGGTACCAGTGGCCAAGCTGTACACTGGGAAGCAGGTACGGCACAAGCAGTCTGATTAGCCCAGAGTGGGGCTGTGTGGTACATTAGGAACCACAGAGCTGGAATAATTAACAGGGGTGGCAAGAAGGGCAGTGATAGCAGGAGATACTGACAGGGACCCCTAGCTGCAGGGCCTGCAGGAATTGTGTTTCTGAAACAAGGCTGGACTTTGTGTATAGGAGATTTGTCCCTTGGCTTGCAGCCCTCTGATCAGAACAGAGCCAGCACTGTCTGTGAAATACTCCATGTGCCACAGAGGAATGCTGTGAGGCTGCCCAAGACCAAGGTGGGGCACCGAGCCACAGGCAACGGCTTTAGTTATGAATCAATGGAACAGAAGGTGTTAATAGCTTAGCTGTTAATGTCAGGGGTCTGTCCCTCTTCTAATTACTGTCAGCATAAATACACAGAAGTTTACACACCACAGGCAAGTAGAAGGTAAAGACTCTCCAGATGGGGACACATATTCCCATGTACCAAGCAAACCACAGGTTTAGCCTTACCTAGAGAGAACTGTATTGAGACAGGCTCTCCCCAGATCTTCTCCCAAGGTCTGACTGCTCCTGCCCTCTCTCAGTGTTACTCGATCTTCATTCCCCACGCTGCTCCTCCAGCCTCAGTGAGATCCAGTCAGTCCCATCCCAGGATGTGTGATGTTTCTGGTTGCTTTCTCCTTGTGCAATGTGGATCATGCCAGGTCTTTGTGATTTTCAGGCTGCCGCTGTTGCTGTTGAGGCCATGGAGAGTTTTGGGGGACAAGGGTACATGGAGGATACAGGCTTGCCAGTCATAGTCCGTGATACTCTGGTAAGAAAGCAACATAAGAAGCAGAAGCAGCTCCTATTCCCTGCACAGAACTCCGTATCTGCCTGCTAAAGATGTGCTCAAGGCAAACACAGTCCTCCCCAGACTCGCTTCAGGTGTGGCAACTCTTTCCTAGTTGCCATCCTGCCCAGCCCAGTCATCACCAGGGAAGGGACATGATTTGTTCCTGGTGCTGGGTTGCTTTCTAGCTCAGTAACGGAGCTGAGCTCCCAGCTCTTATCACCACTGCTCCTTTCCACTTGTGGCAAGGCAAGACATCTCTGGAGACTTCCTTGATATCCCTTAGTTCTGCCCCATGTGTTTGTTTCCTCATGTTCCCCCCTCTTTATTGCAGCCACTCCAAAAGGCTCCTCCAAGGTCTTCCACAGTCTCTGTCACCCCACAGGTGCTGCCCATATGGGAGGGAACCACAAATATCCTGTCACTGGATGTCCTGCGATCCCTCACCAAGAGTCAAGGACGGGTGATGGATGTGTTCTTCTTTGCAGTGCAGGTGAGCCCACATCAAAAGCTCCAGTCAGCCTGGTTTGCCCATCTTGATAGAGCTTTGTTTGGTCTATATGTTCCTGGTAGGGAATATGACCAAATTGAATGCTTTAGATGAGTATTCAGAAGGTGTATTCCAATTCTACTTCTTAAATAATGCTTACAAGAGCAGAACACAGGCAGTGCTCATTTTGGAATGCTTGCATGCTGCAGAAAAATGCAGATACTTTCATCTCAGGAGTTCTGCAGTCAGAGTTCCTCCCAACAGGTACCAATGTCAGTATATTTTTATGTGAGAGTCACCTTCCTGAATCCAAAATAATGTTGTAGCTTTGTTTCTGAACTGGAAAAACACCACAGGACTGCTGAATATTCACCAGGGCTACCTACTGCATTATGACTTTCTATATTTATTCCCACTGTAAAGATGGAAAGAGCCAAAAGAATTCCATTACTACCTCTTCAGATTTGCTGTTCTCTGGCTCTGCCTGCAGGCTGCTTTTTCAAAGGTGCTCAGATGACAGCAGTCATGGGGAGATCAAAGCAGCTCAGAATTTCATGAAGGTAAATCAACATCACCTGGCTTGATATGTCCTAAAAAGTGAGACAGGAACCAGCCTAAAAAACATGATCATCAGAGCGTGTTCTCTTGGACATCACACTGTTAATCCAGGTCAAGCAATCCAGATTATGTTTGCCCAGGGAATCCCAGGCATCTGGAGTGCTGGATATGACTCTGCATAACCTTCACTTCCTCATCCAGACCCCAGAAGGGTCTGGGTCGCTGTGCTCCCTGCAGCACTGGCGACTGGATATGTCATTCAAAAACACACAACAGGAGCCTGAGTAATTCTCACCAGTGGCTGCAGTTGACAACTCCGTTAAATTTCCACCCCCCAGCTTGGCCGTATTCTGAACACAGCACCTCCCTGACCTCCAGAGACACGTGTCCTCTTGCCATCCTCTCAGACAGCTTTTGATACAGGAAAAATACCTCAAACAATCTGACTACCAATCAAGAAAGCCCAGTCTGCTCATAAGCAGGACTGTGAGCACACCTGCTAATTAAAAACCCAACCAGTCCAGCTGTTGACACAGAGCAGCTTAGGCTGACACCAAAGGTAATGGAGTGGAGAAGGAAAGCAGAGAGTGGTAGGCTCTAAAAATAGCTTGGAAAGAAACCAGCCTTCACAGGCTCACACTTAGATAATTTAAATAAATCCCCCCCCAAATGTACCACGCTCTGGCCCTCAGAGAACCTCACTGGCATAGCCAAGAGGGGCCCTCAGCTTCCTAACAACTGAGTAATCAGAGAAGCATTAAAGAACACAGCAACGTGATTCAGAGCAGGTACCTGCACAGCAGTAACACTGTCAAGATTTATTAATTAATAAGCTCCTCATTGCTCTTGCACTCCCACAAATCACCCTGTATATGAGACTGGGAGGTGAACAAGTGAGCACTGACTTTAAAGTCTCCATATTCCAGTAAGTGCTATTGCGTTTGCAGTTCATGTCACGCTGAGGCTACCTCTGTGTCCATGGAGCAAGGCAATGGAATGGGCTGAGCTGGGAGAGCCCTGTGGATGCGCTCATTGTGGATGCAATAGATTATGCTTGGCAAATATAACCTGGGCTTTTCCCTTGTGCCTTCAGCAGCCTGGCGCGGCAAGGCAGACCAGGAGGTATTTCTGCAGCACTGGGCAGGAACATGCCGAGTTGCTACACCAGAATCAGGGCTTCACTCACAAGTGATAAACAACCTCTTTTTGAGCTCCAGGTGTCCAAATTATTTTGGTCTCTGGGAGTCTGGCTTATTTTGAAATATCCTTCTCATTCCTGCCTAGTGAGGAAATATTTAACCTTTTATAAAGGGTTTTCTACTGCTCCAGTCCATTTCCTTTATTGATGCCCACACAACTGGTACAACTGATCTTATATTTGCCCATCAGGGAGTGCAGGACTGGTGCCCCGTGCCAGGAGAACACAGCGTAGCAGTGTTAGTACAGTGTAGCACTTTGAAGGTCAGATTGCAGAGTAACTCCTCGCCCTGATACCACTGTCACCCATTTTTGCTTTCCTCCTGTGTCAGTGGGCTGCCCAACGCTGATGGTGCTGTGATCTGGGAGCAGGAACCCAGTGTCGAAGTTACCCTCAGGAAAAGGGAAATGCAGAAAACTTCCTTGTCCTTGCACAAGGTGAGGAGGAGGAGCTGAATTTTTAGGGTGCTTGATACCCAGGTGAGTTTGTTAACAAACCACCCTGTCCAGAGGAGTCTGCAAGGTCTCAGGAGAACACATAGCAAGAAGAGCAAGTGTGAAAGGCAGTGCTGGGTTCCGGTTCAGCTGTGCCAGGGCTTTCAGGTGGATGCTGCCCAGGAGCAGTCATTTCATGTTATACCAACAATTTATTAGCTGGAATTTCAAGCCAGAGCGTTGGTGTACTTTAGAATTCAATTACAATCTGAAAAGTGACTGAAGTAGTGTAGGGGGATTGATTGGTTATTCCATTTCAGTTGCTTCGGGTTAAATCTGGTCCCATCAGACACCCAGCTGTACTGTGAATGCTGGTCCTGCAAGCATCTTTCAGAGCTCAGAATCAACAGTCTTGTGCAACAAGAACAACTGCGTAGGGCTGAAACTCCAGCTGTAAATCAGACATACAATCTAACATATGATTGTGCTTTCAGGTTCCTTTCAGACCATAACCACAATTTTAATGCAGCAGGAAATAAATGTAGGTTATTACAGTGAGACTGTGTACCTGCTGGAAGCATTAATATGAGACTTGTGCTTCCAGCCCTGTTTGGATGTGCTCCCTGTTGTGCTATTTTTAAGTACGCATGATTAATCTTTTAAGTAAAGACCATCCTGACCATCTTGCTTTGTAGCCAGTGAGAGCAAACATTAAGTGGCATCTTAAAATCAAAGGAACTGGAAATATTTGAGCTCTGAAGCTCCTGCTCTCTGAGGATTTTGGTCACAAAGGAATGGTACGGCTGGCACAGTGATGCCATCTGCATGTGCCACCCACAGTTCCACCCTGCAGGAACGGGCACAGATCAGCATGCAGGAGAGAAAGCGCGAGCTGCTGCTGCCTCAAGCACCGAGCTCTCCAGCTTCTCGCTCCCAAATGCAGGGGGGGATGTGGAGAAAGCCCCCTTAATCTTTCAGAGGGTTTGGTTAGGAAAAAAAGGAGTGTAACCTGAAAAAGAAGCATAAATCATTGGAGAGCAGATATAATACTATGTCTTTTTTCCGCTCTAAGGTAAAAATGATGCTTCTATATTCCTGCTCCACGCAGCCCGGGTGTTTAAAGCTTAGGCAGCGTGGGAGGTGGCTGTTGGTACCCAGCCCTCAGCTCTAGGGTGCGACAGAAGCGCGCTGTCAGCTCTGTGCTTTGCCTGGGTGGTGCTGGCTTCCACCCAAGCTGCCGGGAGAACGCTTATGCCTTTGGGTGCTTTTGATCCTTGTTAGCAACGAGCTGCAAGGTACTTTTAACACATCTGATTGGCATTCTGTGGGCTGGGAGGGGGCTTTGGACTTTATCTTGGCGCCAGACTGACCCGCTCTAAGGCTGGTGGCTTTGTATTTGTACAGTATGTGCTGTGAGTGTTTGAGCCCTCCGAGGGCTCTGTTTTCGCAGCATTAACAGCCAGAGGACGCAGGGCACTGGTTGGGCAGAGGTGTCGTGCACAGAGCAAGGTTCAGCTCATGCAGCCCAGATTCCCACCGTACAAATCAGCTGTATCTTCACGTACAGCAAGAGGAACTGCGTGATCACTTAAGCACTGCAAGCCTCAAAACCATAAAAAATCAGTTCTGCACAGCAGATACTTACAGGCTTTTGCTTCATAAATAACCTGCAAATGAGACTGATTAAGGAAAAGCATCTCCTTCCACCTGCTTTGCTAATGAAATATGTAACAATTCCTCTTTGTGATTCTGTCCAGGTAATCCTTTAGTTCTACTGCAGAGAGACAGGTTGGAACATCATGAAAATGTGATCGCGGTGCACGAGGCTGCTGGGCCAGGCCCACCGATGCTCACAGGGCGATGGCCGCGAGCTGCTTGGCTGCTGCAGGGGTGGGATGCAGGGGCTGCATGGGTGAGAGCTGGCTGCTCCTCCACATGTGTGACTTCAGGGGGACTGAGCCATCACCCCAACCTGGCAGCTCCATGCAGAAGACACTCTCTTCTCATTTCATGCCTTGTAAGAGGGAATAACACAGGAAACCCAGGCTCACCTCTGCCAGTTGCATCCAGGCAGCCATGGGAACGCCATGTCAAAAGAGCAACTATTTTAGGTTCTCAGTCTCACTTGTGCTTTCACAAGATACTTGGGACACTGGAGGAACAGCAGCTTAGTGCAGCCAGGGGAAGCTTTTCAGTGGCACTTTTAGGCACCGTTAAAGGCCTGACGTCCATCAAAGAGAGCTGCTTTGGTCCTGGGGCTGGTCCCATGCATGAGCTCCTTTAAATCTTAATTTTCCTACTTGGACACAGCTCTAGCATCTTCATGGAAGTAAAAACATAAACCTAGGAGGATTAGATCCTGATATGGGTGTGCAATTAGAGAGAACTGGAGGTGTTCCAGGCCAGGTTGGATGGGGCTTGGAGCCCCCTGATCCAGTGGGAGGTGTCCCTGTCCATGGCAGCAGGGTTGAAACTGGACGGGCTCTAAGGTCCATTCCAACCCAAACCATTCTCTGATTCTATGATCTGGTCCTCATGCACAGCTGGAAAGCCAGCATAGAAACAGCAACACACTGTGTCTGACTCACAGGTATTCTCTGTACTCAAGGAAAGGCAGTGAGTTTCCTTTTGGCGATGTCCCCTTCCTGCTGCCGTCTGGTGCTCCGGCTGCTCCACCCACGGCTGTGCCAGTTACAGCCACCTTGGTTTAAGTAGCTTGGTAGCTGCTGGGTGTGCGCAGGATTTCACCAGCTCTGTTTCATTGCAGCTGGTAAATACTGTGTAATTTTTCCTGTGATTGTTTTCTTTGCAGAAGAAACTGGAGCTGGCTTCGAGCACGCCAAAGCTGGAACCTGCGGTGAAGCGAACACGGGACGCCATCAGCAGCCTCACACAGTTCATGCAAGCAGCTGGCTCCAAGGGGGCAGTGACCATGGAGCTGGCAGCGAGAGACTTCTCCTACACCCTAGCGAGGATCTATGCAGGTAGTGGGAAAGGCGGGAATGATGGAATTCAGACCAGGAAGGGGCTAGGAATCGCTCCTAGAATGGCCTGGTTTTACACTTGCTGGGTGAAGGGTGGAGTTTTAAAGAAAGCTCAGCTTGGCAAGCACTGCTAAGCAGTAACCACCACCCCCTTCTCACAAGCATTTGCTGCTTTGGCTGGAGCCCAGGAATACTGATGTCTCTTACTCTTCCACAGGAGCTCTTTTAATCGAACATGCAGCTCAGCCTGGTGCCTCCTCCACAGACATCTCCTCTGCACGAAGGTAAGCGAAGCTCCTCTGGCACTACTGCTTCGGATGATTCCTTGTGCGACACAGCAAGGTTTGGTCTGCCTCCCTGAGTGATCCGATGCCTTTCTATGCTGAGACCCAAACTTCCTATCATCATAGACAGGGACAAAGAACATTCTGGGATGGTTGTTCTGCCATCCAGAGGGACTGGACAGGCTGGAGAGGTGGGACCATGGGAACCTCATGAAGTTCAACAAGGTCAAGTGCAATGTCCTGCACCCATGTGGGAGCAATCCCAGCACAAATACAGACTGGGTGGAGAATGAATTGGGAGCAGCCCTGAGGAGAAGGACTTGGGGTGCTGGGGGATGGGAAGCTCAACATGAACTGGCAGTGTGTGCTCGCAGTCCAGAAACCCCCCGTGTCCTGGGCTGCACCCAGAGCAGTGGGAGCAGCAGGGCCGGGGGGGGAATTCTGCCCCTCTGATCCGCTCTGGTGAGACTCCACCTGGAGCCCTGGGTCCAGTTCTGGAGGCCTCAGCACAGGAAGGACCTGGAGCTGTTGGAGCAAGTCCAGAGGAGGCCACAGAGATGATCCGAGGGCTGGAGCACCTCCCGTATGAGGACAGGCTGAGAGACTCGGGGTTGTTCAGCCTGGAGAAGAGAAGGCTCTGGGGAGACCTTAGAGCAGCCTCGCAGCACTGAAAGGGGCTCCAGGAAAGCTGGGGCGGGGCTCTGGATCAGGGAGTGAAGGGATGGAATGAGGGGGAACAGTTTTCCGCTGAAAGAGGGGAGATTGGGATGACATCTTAGGGAGAAATGTGGGGAGGCCCTGGCCCAGGTTGCCCAGAGCAGTGGTGGCTGCCCCATCCCTGGAGGTGTTCAAGGCCAGGTTGGATGGGGCTTGGAGCCCCTGATCCAGTGGGAGGTGTCCCTGCCCATGGCAGGGGGTGGGACTGGATGGGCTTTGAAGTGTCTTCTGACCCGAACCATTCCAGGATTCTTAGAGTCTATGATTCTAACATCATGGCTTTTCCCTGCTGTGGGAATCTCCATCCTAGCAGTGAGGAGAGGGATCCAAAGTAGGCAGATGTCAAGCTGAGACCAGCACTGCGTAAGGGCCTTGGACAAACTGCTTACATTCTCTGTTCAGGTGGTGCCAGCAGGAGCTGTGCCCCGTGGCCTGGGAGCTGCAGAGCGGCACCTACGAGGCTGAGGAAGCGCTCACGGACAGTGCGCTGGTGTACGAGAGCAGCCCTGCCCGCTGCAGCAGGCTCTGACTGACCAGGGGCAGCTGCAGCAGAGGTGGAAGGTGGGTTCCAATCTCCCAGAAAACCCCAAATCTAGAGAGCCATGGATCACCATGGTGAGGATACACCAAGTCCTTCAGAGTAGCCCCAGCTGCATCACTGGCTCAAGTCTGAACTCCACTGCTTTGGCACCCGGTTATTTGCTAATGCCAGCACGGCCGCTGAGGTTCAGGCTGGGATGCTGGAACCTCCTTACTGTAGTTTAGGCAAAGACGAAGCAATCGAATCCAGGTAATGATTTGAGGCAGCAGCTCTTCCTCTGCTGACTGGTGTTCTTTTTAAGGAAGAGCACCCAAAATCAAACTGAAAATTATGTAACGCTGATTAAATACAGAAAAACATCATTTTTCCTTGTTCACCTTCTTTGTTTTCAAACGTTACACGTGGTTTTCCACCCTGACAGCTGCCTGGGATGGGGCTCTCTCCCAAGGCAGCCTCTCCCATCGCTGTGGCTGCGAGGATGGTCCACCCCATCCCACCAGCCACCTCCCTGGGAATGGCTGGGCTGGGCTCAACACCCCCAGCTCCGTGGTTGATCCTGGTCGCTTACTGGGTAAAACGAAGGCTTTGCAACCCAGACTTTCCTTTTTCCTGCTCTCGCCCATCCAAGGCGACTGTTCAGGCCGTCCCGGGGCGCTGCGCAGGCCAGCTTGTACGTACAACTTTTCCTTTCACGTTCCACCTTGTCTCAGACAAGCTTTGCTTTTAAGGCCAACCTGGCAGAGTGGCTTTACCTTCACACATATTGCTGAGCGCCTCACCCCTGCTAAAGCTGCTGACTCGGCTCCAGTCGGCTGAGATGGGCGAGGGTGTTCCTAACGTACAGCCCTTCAAACAGGGGATACAGAGAATCGCGATGTGCAGCTCTGTAAGTGGTCAGCATCAACACTGTGAGCAAAGCTGCCCTGTAACAGCTTAGGAGAGGAAGCAGTTTAAATTATATCACTCAAATTGCATCAAAACCCTACAATTTGGTGGCAAAATTAAAGAAAAATATTATTTTGTTTATTTTTCTTAAGCAAAGAAAGCTCTTTTAGTCCCTCTGACCTCTCAAAGCTTCTTCATTCCCTGTGCATGCGCCCTAACGATGCTGCAGTTCCTGCTGACTTAAATGCTGACCTAAGTTTTAGATTGAAGTCACAGAATATCTTGTCTCAGAAGGGAGCTGTAAAGACCACCGAGCCCAACTCCCTGCTCCTCTCAGGACCACCCAGCACTAAACCACGTGACTATGAGCATCCTGGAGACGCTCCGTGCACAGTAACCCCAGCAAATGCCCAAGTGCTGCCTGCAGGCTCCTCACGCTCAGCCCGTCGTCCAACCTGCTCAGTGTTACCCTGATGACTCAAAGATTTTAATTAAAAATTTGCCAATAACAGAAGAAAACCAACTGCAGAACAAAGACCCTGGAATACAGAGCTGCAGAGTGCTGCCAGCACTGGGATATCGAGTGGGAAGAGAGGAAAGGAGCTGAAGTTGAGCTGCTGTGCAGTGTTTCTCTGAGGCCAAAGTTTGTGGATCCAGGAAGAGCCAAGGGGCCAAACACTGGCCCCAGGGAGGAGCCAAGCAGTGCCAGGGGCACAGTCCCTATGGGACACAGCAAGGAGGGCCCTGAGGCTGCTCTCCATGCCAGGGATCAGGGCTGAGCCACGGAGCTTCGCTGCGATCACCCAGATATCGTTAGGCAGACCCAGCACCGAAGAGCTGCCCAGTGCTTCATTTCCCTGCGCCCGGTGCATGCGATGACTGCCCTTTGCAGCCTCCTCGATCCCTCTCCCTGCATGGGCTCCATCCTGCGCCCACAGCCAGGGGTTCCCAACACCTCTCCGTCTTCATCACCCAGAGCCCCTGGGTCCCCACCCTCTGAGCTACAGCCAGACCTCACCCCTGCAGTCGGCTGTGACCACGGAGCGGCTGTGGCACCGCTGCTACTGAGGGACATCAGTTCCACCCCCCCACAGAACCTGTGCCAGCACCACGGCAGAGGTGCCAGGCTCACTGCTACCCTGCCTGGGGCCGAGAGGGCCCCCCCTTCCCAAAGATCTCCTGTTCTGCAGCCGCTAACGCTGCTCGGAGCCGCCTGCTAAGCTGTACCAATCACCTTTGCGTAAGGAGATTGTTTGCCAGCATGTGACAGCACTAAGGCTGCGCTGCTCTCCCTCCAGGCGCTCGTGCTGTTTGAGAAGAAGGGGTGTTCCTTGGGAAGAACTGATCACAAGGAAATGAGCTTCCATGTGTCAGCTTTGTGGTGCTCTGGCAGAGCTGCCAGGCCGCTGCAGCCCCGACGTGAAGCCCTTCTGCACAATAACGGCTCCGCACTATGGGACGTTAAACATTCTCCTTGCTCCGACAGTGGCAGAGGAGACCCGCAGGGTTTTGCCGGGTGTTCCCAAAACAGAGACCATCCCAGCAGTGCGGAGTTGGGGCCAGGAGAACCAATGTGCAAGTAATGTTTGCATCGCTGCACTGTGGAGCAATGGGTTACTGGAAAAGCTCTTGGAATTGACTTGAGCGTGGAAGGAGCTACAGGAAATCAAACTCTAGTGTCCAAGTAGAGACCCACTGCGCCTTTTCTGTGTTCTTAACGGTGCAAAACATCATACAGGCCTTTCTATTTTATCCTTGGAGCTGTAAATTGCTGCCACCCTGCCCAGAATCTGCAGTTTTATTGGGGTTATAAAATGTCCTGCAATTCACTCGCAGGCGCTCAAGGAGCTCTTCAGTTCCCTGAGGATTCGGGGCTGATCCTCACTCTCAGCCCACACGTTGGGAAAGAGGCAGCTGGGGGAGTCTGCACTGTGGAGGGAGCGCACGCAGCCCCATGGCTGAAAGGAGCAGGGAGTCTGAGAAAAGCCAGAACCACGGCTTGTGCAGGAGAAACAGCCGCTGAGTTTTCCATCTTCTTAGAAAAGATGCAAAACCTGAGTGGGTTTAGTTCGTTCCCGCAGAGCCACAGCTCCACCGTCCAGCAATGCGAGTAAGGCAGAAGGTGTGGGAATGAGGAGCGGGCTCGGATCCCCCGACTCGCTGGTACCACAGCGAGTGCCACAGGGGAAGGGCAGCATCCAACCTTTTTCCAAGTGCCAGGGACAGCAGGATGAATTCTCTGTTGGCTCCTACATTCAGGCTCACACCATGGGATCAGGGCTAACATCAGCGGATCGGCACTTCAAAATAGGATGGTGGGTTACAGGGACAAAGGAGGGACTGAGGAAGAGAAGGCTCTCGCACCGCACTCCCACCTTGGAAAACCATGTCGATAACATGGACAAGGCCTGGTGGTGCAGGTGGTTTGTGTCCTTCCGCCTCCCGGGGCTCTTCCACCAGGAAAACCAAGCTTAATATTTTTAACTCTAGGTTGAGGATCAACCGGTTGTTGTTCTGTGCAGGGACACAGTGGAAGAACGCCAGAGGCCCTGCTGCAGCTCCTCTGAAAGGCCTCGGGGTTTCTGCCAAACCTCGAATCCAACCCCAGGGAGAGCAGGAAGGGACAATAAGAAATTCGGAAGTGCGTTAGCAAATGCTCCCATGCAAAAGTCTAAACTTTATTCACTTTTATTTATATATTTAACAATTCTAAAGTATTTACTCTCGCTTTGACAAAAATGAAAAATAGAGGAGCAGTTGCGTCTCTTTGGAGAGCAGGGGCTCTGTACAGCGACGGGCGGCCGCGCCTCCCTCACATACAAAGAAATAACAGTAATAAAAAAGTGCTTCATCGATCAAAAAAAGGACTAAGAGCTGCAGGCGTTTATTCACACTGTACAGCACAGACCGCACCCGCATCGCAGCCTCTCGGCACCCGGCAGGAGCTGCCGCATCGCCCAACCTGGCCGCACCACAAGCCCATGTGCTGCAGTGGGCAGAGCCGGCACCTTCCCAAGTGCCCAATCCCTCACCACCCCCTCTGGAGGGGCCAGAGCCAGGAGCCACATGTTTTCCCTCTACTCTGGCTGTCTCCGCTTTACACAGAGCAGGTCCGGCCCACTCGCCCCACTGGTTTACAAACAGGTACTTTAGGTACTGGGAACCCATCGCTGTCTTTGCCCTTCCCTCCTGACGGCCTGAAAGCTGCTCCCAACCCTGTGCCAAGGACATGCCAAGCTGCTCCGCTGCCAATCCCCCTTCCCATAAGGGCATCGGCTGAGGCGCTGGACCAGCCTCCTGCACACAAGTTTGCCCTGTGAACCTTCAGCGTGGCTGCGCTGTAACGATCCTGGCAAAGGCTGCAGGAAGTTCCAAGTCAGAAATAAACCAGCTTCAACGTTTCTCTTCCCCATCAGATCCAATGAACACTCCGAGACGGTTTTCCTTGTGGGACACTTGCTTTGCTGATCCTGACATTCCAGGGAACGGACGCAAGCCTTTGCCAAGGTTTCATAGATGTTGAGCTTTGAGATCGAACACTCGGATATTCCAGCAGGATCTCTGTTCTGGAGCTGCCAATGGGAGAAGCTGTACCTGCCCGGGCAGGGAAGCAGGATCCACATCTCTTCCTTGTCACGTGGCAATAAGCAGGCTCTGCCAGGAGGGAGGAGATGGTACCTAACGCTCAATAAAACCCCATCTATTCAGGAGATCCACACTGTAACGAGGCAACTTTAAAAGCAACTTGGTTTGGGACAAAAGGAAAAGGGGAATCCATGATATATTTCAGGGCTTCATAAAGCCCTCAGGCAGGTGTTTCCTATCTGGCTACACTGAATACAGACTGGGAAGGGAGGCCTCACCCCAGGAGCACCACAGGCACCAGTGTGCTCCTCATGGGCCGAGCGCAGCAGACACACCAGCCCATCACCGCTGGCTTGGGCAGTCCCGTTAAAGCACGAGCCTGAAGAGCAGCGCAAGGGCCTGTCTGTGTGAACCATGAGGAGTGCACTGCTCCGGGAGCGGCTTCCCATAGCCTGACCCACCCTGCAGTGGGGCCAGGGCAGCAGCCGAAGGCCTTCCACCCTTCTACTCGGATTGAAATCATGGATTGCATTTACAGAGCTGCGGAGAGAGGCACCAGTGTAAAACCAGCCTCGGCTCGGCCGCTGGCTCAGTCCTCTTCTCGCCTCTCACACAGCAGCAGGCGCTTTCCTCAGCCAGCGCCGTCCAGGTGCTCCCACCCCAGCCCAAGGAACCCCTTGATTGTGTGCAAGTACAGAGCCGCCGAGTATGGAAATCCGTGACCGATTCCCCCTGCGCGCAGTGAGGAGAACTAAGCCCACTCTAAGAACAGAGAGGGAGAGTGCTCTCTTGGGAAAGAGATTCCCATTTCTTCTAGCAGCAAAAGGTTCCCAAACAGCAGCTTCCTGTTTGGAAGTAAGAGGAGTGACTGAAAGCACTAGCAGTGAGCTACGGGTGTCACGCTTTGCACACCAGCCGCGCTGATTCCCCCTTCCTTTCCTGCTCAGAGTTGTCCGTCTGCAACAGTTCAGCAGTGGGACAGTTAAATACCAAAGGGAACCTGGGTCTGGTGCCAGCTCCCTCCCCACTTCCACAATCTTCCAGCAAACAAACAAACATCTATATATTATTATATATACACACACGCGCGCGTAGACACATACACACAGATAGGACAGAAAGGAAAGGGGGAAGAGCTGGAAAAGGAGACTCCCACAATCCAGCGGCGCATCCTCCGAGTCTGTCCCGCCGAGCAGTGTTCCACGCCCCAACCTCCAAAGTGCACGGCTCCCACATCCTCCCAGCCTTCCCACCAAGAATCTGCGCGGCTGTTGGGAAGAGTCGGTCGGCACAGCTGCTCCCAGGCCGGGCCTTCAATTTGATGTGGCAGTGATGGGTTTATCCAGTTCGAGATCCAGGCTGGAGCTGCTGGGGTGCAAGCTGCTGTAGCAGGATTTGCAGACTCTGCTGGGCTCGAAGAGCTGCTGACTGGGAACGGGCACCTTCTGGTTACAGCAGCTGGAGCAGAACACATTGCCACAATTCCTTGCATCAGGAACAGAGGAAAAATGGAAAAGAAAAGATTAGAAGCAGTTTAACAAAGTTACCAGAGTTCCAATGTCCTTCTCCTCACAGTGTAGTGGTGGGGTCAGCCCTGGCTCCAGCAGCTGCTCCTGCCGGAGCACCAGGATGTGTGGAAGGACACCCAGCCCGCCACACCCTGTGCTCCTCACTCCTAACGCTGCAGCAGAGCTCTGGGGAACGGACACCACGGAGGAGCACAGAGCAAACCACAGCACTGACCCACAGCCCAAACGTCTCCACAGCGAAGGCTCCTCTGTACAAAGCTGCTGTGTTAGAAGGAAATTTCCCATCTGGGAAAGGGGGTACGGACTGCGCTCTGCCCCGTGTCCTGCAGGCACAGTGCTGCTCATCCCCATCTCTGCTGCCGTGGGGCAACAGAGCTGAGGGAGCAGCGGCACCACAGCAAACACGGGGCCTCCCTCCGCAGGGATGTGGGAACATGGCAGTCTGGCCCCAGCCCTGTGTTCAGGACAGGCTGGATGCTGCACTCCGGGGAGGAGGCGAGAGTCTCTGCTCTGGCGCTCTTCTAAAAGGTGTTCTGGCCAGCACCAGCACCGAGATGTTTTCTGCTGTTTCTTTCAAGTTTAAGCATGGGACAGGTTAAAAAGTTAAACCCTGTTTTGGTTGCTGCAATCCTCCCGTCGTTGCAGCAGTGCAGCCGCTCTGCAGTGATCCCGGCAGTCCCACGCCTCTGCGCAAAGCACACTGATCAACAAGGACCATGCAAAGCCAGCAGCCGGGCAGCCAGGTGTTCGTGCTCGTGTCGCCGGCAGCGCTACGGCAGGGAGAGCGCTCCCACACGTGTTCCTGGCAGCCGGTGGAGCACGCTGGCACATGCACCTCACGGGAGGCCGGGGTAACATCGCAACCACAATGACCTTCTCTTCTTGCACCCCTCAAAACCTGCTGTGGCCCAAGCCAGCCTGGGGAGCCCTGTCCTCCGAACTCATCAGTTCCTAGAGCAGGGGTGGCAAACTCATGGCTTCCACTGTTCTGCTCCCGCAGTGGAAGGCGCGTCACACGCTGCACACATGACCAGCACTGGCAGGAGAACAGGGGCAAGGAGCTCGGCGCTGTCACCAGGTAGAAACAAGGTGCCAGGCCAGATAAAACAAAGTGGAGGGCAGGATTCCATCCGCGGGATGCGAGTTTGACAGCCGTGCTATAAAGAGTTTGGAACAGCTCTCTGGGGACCGGAATTTTCCCAGCTGTACCTCCCAGCCTGACACCCTTTTCTTTAACTCCTTGGCATCAGGGGTTTGTGCCATTCATGTTTTGCACTAGAAAAGATTTGCTGCTGCCAAGACACTGACAGAGACTCTGCCTCCGCCCAGCAGCTTTGATTAATCCTTCCTTGCCAAGAGACAAGATTTCCAGATGCTGGGCACTGATGGGGAAAGAACCAGCAGAGAAATCCCATTTCTCACTTCAATGGGCTCATTTTCTCAGCTCGGCGCAGTGGCTCCTGCTCTCAAAGCTGCAGCCCTGGCACGAGGAGGCTCACCGTGGCCTTTCTGCAGTGGTTTTGAAGGACCCTGATGGAAATTACAATCAGAAAACCCAGTGGGCACCAATACAGAACACCCTGCAGAAAAGCAGCTCTGGTGGCCACTGGCCCTGCTGCTCCCAGGGCGGTCACCCAGCTGCTCCCTGCTGACAGGGGTCAGAGAGAACCAGAGCAATCAGAACAAGCGTCTGTTTGTTGCACCTCACCAGCTTCCTAATATATGCTTGGAGTTTTGGTTTTTTCCCCTCTGTGACAGATAACAGCGTTCTGCAGCTGCTCCCCCTAGAGCCTTGGAAGGCCCTGCACAACTCCTTCCTGTCCTGGTGCTCCTCAGCTTCGCTTGAGAGATTAGAGAGATGTTACAAAACACACTCGAAAAGCCATCTTGCTCCTTTGAGGAGGGTGACAAAATGATGCTACTGACACCTCCTCTCCTCACTGAGTCACAGACACAGGATGGTTTGGGTTGGAAGGGACCTTAAAGCTCATCCAGTGCCACCCCCTGCCATGGGCAGGGACACCTCCTACTGGATCAGGGGGCTCCAAGCCCCGTCCAACCTGGCCTGGGACACCTCCAGGGATGGAGTATCCACAGCTTCCCTGGCAACCTGGGCCAGGGCCTCCCCACCCTCACATGGTGAAGAATTTCTTCCTAATGTCCAATCTAAATCTTTTTCCTTCCAGTTTAAAGCCATTCCCTTTGTTGTATCACTAAAAGCCCTTGTAAAAAGTCCCTCCTCAGCTTTCCTGTAGCCCCTTCAGAGGTGCTCTGAGGTCTCCCCGAAGCCTTCTTTTCTCCAGGCTGAACAACCCCAGCTCTCTCAGCCTGTCCTCATAGCAGAGGACCCTCCAGCCCTTGGACCATCTTCGTGGCCTCCTTTGGACCTGTTCCAACAGTTCCATGTCCTTCTTAGCTTGGGGATTCCAGAACTGGACACAGGACTCCAGGTCAGGTCTCAAGAGAATGGAACAGAAGGGAAGAATCACCTCCCTTGACTACAGGAGTCAAGGATTTTATCCATTTTGGTGACACTAACTCTCTCCCCACCATGTGTAACCTGCTCCTGCCACCATTTGTCCATCCTTCTAAAGAGCTTTTTGTCACTGCTCTGCACAGCAATACTGGACTCTTCTGTCAATGTGTCAACCTCTCCCAGGAACAAGGCAAAAAACGGAAGTAATCAAAATTAAAGGCGTGATGACAACACTCGAAGAGCAGCCTCCTCGGTTAGAATGAAGCATTCTCTGTTACTGGAACACACGAGTTACTGATGGCGAGCGTTAGTGTGATCCACACCCCGGCGTAAGCCACCAAAAGCCAAATCCCAAATGCCTTTCTGTGAAGAGAGGCCACTTTGCAGGGATCCAAACACCCAACAGGCTGTTCCACCACCCACAACAGATCTCTGGTGGTTTTCTAGACAAGTGAGAACAAAGAGGGGGAGCAGACGGAGTTAGTTCGGAGTGGTTACCAGGAAAACACAGGCAGACAACAGACAGAGGCTGTTGGAAATGCTCACCAGATCTGATCAACACCTTCAGTGTCCCTGCAAGGAGGGGAGAAACAGCTCAGAGGGGAACGGACAGAAGATGCAGATCGAGGCAGTGACGTAAGCTGGGTATTTTACCCTGCTCAAAGCCCCACAGTGCATGGGTTTCACTCAGTTTCACTCCAGGGTAGACATGGAGCAGGGCACCCTGGTCCTTGGGCTTTGAGAATGCACACTATGGGAACGCTTGGGTTTCTGGGTGGTTGCCATTCCGTACTGGTCTTTACCAGAACTCACGTGACAGCCCAGTCAGTCCAGGTTAGACCTTGAGAAGATGAAGGAACAAAGACACTACAGGGATGTTCACAAGTCAGCTTGAAACCCTGAGCCAGCTCCTCCTGGCATGGGGTGTCCCGTGTGCCCAGGCAATGGGAGCTTTCCAGAGCCCAGGGCAAAGGGAAGGGAAATGCAGCTGCCGCAGGTCAGTCAGCCCTGGGACACAGCACTGGGGACACTCCACAACAGACAACACGTGCAGGACAACAGAAAACACTGCTCTAACTCCTATAAAACTCTTTGGATGTGCACAGCTGTGTGCTTAGTGATTACAGGTTTCTTCTGAAGCCTTCAGACACATCAATTTCCACAAATATAGTGGATTGGGAAAAAAAAAAAATAAATAAAATCAGAGCCACTGAGCTTCTATTCATCCTTCCCTGGGTTTGCTCCCCCTACCAAGAACACCAATGGAGCAAAATACAAAGTGGACAAAGACCCAGGAAGAGATTTATAATTCTCTACAACTTCAAAAAGCAACAAAGCATCAAAATGTGGTCACTGTCATGTGCTTAAATGCCGGTTCTCGTAGTCGTTTCTCATGTCCAGAAACCACGAATAGGGATTTATTTGAAATATAGCTTACAAATCTGGGATTTGGCCTTTAACCAGAGTTTGAGCTCATTGAAAGGCCTCTGCTACCTCACTGAACCCCTGCTACTGGCATCGTGTGCTATTGCCGCTGCTGGCAGAGAACAATCCGGAAAACTTGTATTCCATTAAGTGTCCTTTTCAGATTCTCTTACAAGAGCGATTCAATGGAAAGGGAGGAATGGAAGGGGAAAGGAAAGGGAAGGAGCAGGTTTACACCAGCAGCAAGAAAAAGATGCTCTTCATACAGTCGCAGTATGGAATTATTAAATGCAGAGAGGTCAAACCAACTGTTTTTATTATTTACACCCTCTTAAAAAGCAAAACAGCCGGCTGCCTCCAAACCCAGTTTGAGGAAAGAAGGTGAGATCTGTTTAGGGCTGGTGGAGTAGATACCACACCTGGTTTATTAAATATTAGCCCTGCATGAACTGGAGAAACTGCTCTGCTGATCCACAGTGCTCTGCTCCTTCAGGAACACTCTCACACTCCCAGCCTGACATCACCCTTGAGAAACGAACTGCACGCCAGGAGAAAGCCCTTCCCTGGCTTAAGAGGAGAGGGAACAGCTCAAGCTGGGACTGTGCCCCTGCCTTGGATGCTCTGCGGATGCGCGGGTTACCTGCAGTGGTGCTTCCTGCTGGCGAGCCAGAAGGCGCTGTCGCAGCCGTAGCAGTGTGCGGCCAGGTGGTCGGGAAGCCATCGCGTCACCTGGGAGAAATAAAAGGCAAGGACAATTAATGAGAAACAAACCCATCTCATTTGCACTCACTCATTCAAAGCAAAACACCACGAGGGAAGTGTTCGCTCTATTTTAAGAGCACAGATTCAGCGTTTGCAACAAGTGAAGACAGACGACAGGAACCCTTTCAGAACAGATCCGCTATGTTCCCCTCAGACAATCAGAAATTAAGTAATAAAGTCAATTCCCTGGGTTTCTTCTGTGCTTTAGAAGTATCCAGGCCAAGAATGTTCACCGAGCAGATGTCCACCTACAGCTCCTCCAGCTAACCATCCCTTCCACAGCTCCTCAGAGAGCATCCGGAGGGCTCACAGGCACAGGTACCGATACACAAAGTGTGAGAGACAAGGGAAACGCAAGAAAGAGAGTTGACAAGAAGTGGCACACGACCAAAGGCTGCAGGATAACTTGGATTATGGATATCCCATCCTACAGGAAGAATGAGTGATTTACAGGGATTTAGTCTGTACCTCTGTGTCCTGTTTGTCCACCTGTTCCCAGCTGGCTTCAGAGAAAATCTCTGTGCTGCAGCGAGACAAGCAGTTCTGATCCAGATTGCTTTCCGAGTCGGGTATAGAAGTCTGTTGGCAAACAAACACAGATGAACAGAACCTTCCCATATTCCTACTGCTGTACAAATAGACACCGGACAGTCACGGGGAGGAGTGGAAAGGGCCTCCTGCTGAGGAAGAGCAGGCAATGTCTGCGCAGCGTAACCAGTCACCTCCTCACAGCGCTTGCGTGGCAGCCAACGCCAGGCATCGAAGTGGTTTGCGCAGCCGTGAATTGCAAAAACCAAACTCCATACCCCAAAGAGGTCAGGGTTTTCACCCTCTGGTGACGAGATGAGGTGAGGGAGAAGGGACTTAAAATCTGTTTAGCACAGAGTTCTGGCAGCGCTTTGTGTGACTGACCAAAAAGGCAGCTACTGGGGCTCCGATTCCATGGTTGTGTTTCCTTTCAAAGGCTGTTTCACTTTCACAACGAATACTAGGAATACACAGATGATTTTGTCCACATAAACTGTGGAAAACAGAAGCCAAATCACACATGGGAAATGAAGAATTTGAGCCACATATATCCTATATAGATTCTTGGGGGAACAATGCTTCCTTCCTATAGTCTAGCAGGTAGAGTTGTATTTTAGCGGACTTAAAACTCAGCCAGCCCTCAAAATGCGTTAAAAATGGCAAGAAATCTTGAGTTAATGACTTTGTGCCTGAGGAACAGCCACCTCTAGAGCTTCAGAAGGAAGCCCGTTGCTCCCAAGCTGAGGCACAAATAGAAGGTAGAGATCAGATTCCTAAATGGGGAATTCTCTGGAGCATGGAGCCCTCGCACCATCAAGTGTAAATACACCATGGGAGTGTAATTAATTAAGCCAGAGTACCAAGTTTCTGCTAGGACTCCCAGCTTTTGCCAGTGAGGTGACTGAGGCGATGCCAGGCTGATCAGATGCCAGATCAGCCTCCGTGTGTTCTCTACAGTGCCAATGGCCAAGAAGGCTCTCAGCCTTCACTAACGTACCTGAGACTATCCAGCACCTCTGCCACTGCGACACAACATTAAATCAAATAAACAACAGCTGGAAGCCTCTCAGAATGCTTTTTCCAGTTCTGCTGGCACATAGAACACATCACACCGTGCACGGTGGAAAAGAAACGTTCTGGTTATTGTCAACCTCCAGCATTACAGGCCAACCTCTGCCTGTAGTTCAGGCCCCCAGGAAGTTACAAACTCTGTTTTGGAGATTCTATGTCTCCTCACCTCCCCTTCCCACCCTTCCCCTCCTCCCCTGCCTGTTTGCCCCAGTAGCTCTCCACTCCTCATTTATTTTATTTAACTAATAACGCTGGACCTTTGACAAACCAAGGTTTGCAGCAAACACAGAGCAGCTCTGTGCTTGGAGGCCTCTACAGAACGAGCCTCCTGTTTACTCTCTGAACCAGCGTTACAGTCAAGCAGCAGGATAAGCCCTGCCACTGGATTTCTTTTGACTTTTTTGTTATTATTTATTAGTCAAAATAGGAGAAGAAATGAGGTAAAAAGGAGATAGGGGACAATCAACTTCAAAATCCACCCCAGAAACAGAGATTGATACAAAACATGCAGCTGTTGCTGTTGACATCCTGAATGCGAAATTACATCGGTTTCATTCCTGATTTTAAAATTCCTTTTGCAAAAACTACTGCACGGATCATTTAATCACTACAGAAATCAGCGCACTGTATGGGAATCACGCCTCAAACTTCACTTTCCGACTTTAAAAATTTCCAAGTAAAAGCATGAACAGTTTACAAGCCCCCTTAAATGTCTTTGATGAGAAAAAATCCCTCACTGATATAAAGTTGTCACAACAGCTCTGAATTTATCTCTACGTACATCCAAGTAAGTGGTGTGAAAAACCTATCTGGAAATAATCCGTTGCTGTATTCATGGTCAAACTGACACACACTGACAGTATCGGTCACCATTAACTGCCATTTACCATGCACTCAGTCGTTCGCCCTCTTCAGAGCCATCTTTTGAGTTTTATAAAACACCATTTGGCCAAAAAAATTCCCTACCTGACCAGTGAACTAAGAGCTGGCAATATGCCAAGATCCAGAACTTGACTAACTAGCCCACTGCTTCCGGCAGTGGCCCAACTGCCGTGCCACTTACCACTTCATCTCCATAGTCACCGTTGAGCCGTAAGGAGCTGTTCAGGAACTGGCTCTCCAACCGGCTCTTCAGCTCTTGGACTTGCTTCTTCAAGGTCTCCACCTCTTGCTGATGGCCAGTTTCTATCTGGCGCAGGCGCTGCTGGATGATGTCAGTGTAGACAGGCATCCCGTCGTCATCCAGGTGGCTTCGGGCAGGCTGGTCCGGGCTGCTGGCTGCCTGCTGCTTGCCCAGGTGACCGAACATCCACTTCTGGGGCAAGTTGCGCATGTGGAACTGCGTGGAACTACAGCTGGCGGTGGAGACCTGCCGGCTCAGAGAGGCTTTGATGCGGCCCTCCTCTCCATTCACGCAGTGCCCGTTTGTCGTGTGGTATTTCTGGGTGATGCTAAACCCCGCAGGCTTCTCCATCATCTTGTTCTCAGGCTCCAGCTCCCCGTTACACACAATCTCATCCTTACATTCAGCTAAAGGCAAGGCACAAGGGGAAGGCATCGGGATGTGTGTGTGGCTGCTGCCAGAAGTCCTATGCACTCTTGTTCCCGGTTTTTGAAGCTCTAGCACACTCTCCCCCTCTGGCCTATTTTCCATAGTTCGAGAGAGTTCGTCAGCGCTGTTGTCACTCAGGTGAGGTCTATGGCAAGGACTCTTCAGAAGGAGTTCCTGCTTTCCTTCGCTCTCTGTCAAGGTTTCTGTAGAGCTTTCAATGTTGGATGTTCTTGCTTCATGCGGGATTGTAAGAGGTAAGGGAAGGCTGCTCTGCACTGTGTACAGGCTCTCCACATCTCCTTCAAGTTTGTCCACACCTTCTTCCTCCATATTCCTTTGAGTGTCTCTATTCCCAAAGCCCTCCAAAGGAACAGCCGGCAGTCCTTTCCCCTGAGGTAACTTCTGGACAGCGTTACTGAGATCAGAACGCTCATCCGGTTGTCCTTTCAGCTCAGAAGCACCTTGTGAAGCTGGGTGTGGATTGGATGCTGAATTGTTCATTGCAACACCTTTATCCACCTCAGCCTTCTCACAGAGGTCACTCACATACCCAGTTCTCTTCTCCTTTTCCGGGGCAATCTCATCCCCTTTTCCTGCTGTCTCTAGGCTACCCCTTAAGTGTTCCTCCAGACCAACATCATCTTTAGTGGCCTCTTGCAAAATGTTCTCCATCTGTCCCTCTGCCACACCAGCGGCAACAGAAAGTTCTGCTCCGACCAGAGCCCTGCCTTGCTTACTCAGGCCATCTCCTTCGAAGGGATCATCCCCGGGGTTGCCGAGGCTGCTCAGCTCCAGAGACCGACGGTGCTCCTGCCACTTTTCGTTGAGGCTGGGGTCGCTACTACGTCGATTGGTTGTAGGCACGCTGCTATCACAGGCTGTTGTCAGATTGTCAAAGGATCTTGTCTTTGGTAACCTAGAAAGGTACAAATCATCAGAATCCAAAGCCAGGGGGTTGTTTTTTACTTAAACATTCAGCTACTGTGGTTCAAAAACTCCCCCCCTCAATTAGGACAGTAAGAATTTGCTAAGTAACAGCGTGCTGTGAAGCATTATCTAGGAGCACATGTGGACCATCCGTAGTGCAGAGCTGCTTCAGTACATTCTTTGTTTGCCATCAGAAAAATATGTTTGATCAGACTTCAAACAATCACAGAATAATCCCTGCACAACTGCTCGCAGTCTGCTCACACCTCCCAGTGAACGTGTGCGCAGAACCAGTGCACAAAACAGCCAAGGAACAGTTATGCAATGCAGAAAGAGAATTTGAATTCAAGACAACCAAATGAAGGCTGATATCCCACCAGGATATAAGGAATCCTGCAAGGCCACGCAATACCTACAGCTTAATTCTATTTGCTATTCCTCTCTCTGTTCCGCTATAATTTCTGAAACGGAACAGCTTCCAACACCAACCAGGCTGCTTTTGAGTGGGTCAGTCAGTCTCACATAACCCTGTGAAAACACCTCCCTCCCACCACAAATATTGTCCTCTTTATACCCCACAACATTCCCTGTTGATCTTACTTTACAGGACGGGATTTCTGGGCTCTAGGCTCACCTGCCCAGAGGCTGATCTTCAGGGCTAGAGCCTGGAACAGGGTAAGGGGCGCAGGTGTCATCGGCAGGTGTTGAGGGGGAAGAGCAGGGCAGGTAAACAGCACTCCAGAGCATTAAATTACGGACATGGCACACTGGATACAGCACCTGAGAGGGGAGAACGCATAGGGGTCAGAGACGGGAACTGCTCACTCCCAGAATGCAGAGAGGTGTTCAGATCTATCATGACAGTTTATCATTCAGTTTGCAGCTGGGAGGCTCTGCTTGATCTCCAGACTGCTCTAAAAGGCCATAGCTGCTCCCTGCCCTTCAATCAGCCACACTTGGATGTACAATTATCTCTTCTTTTGGAGACAGAGGCTGAGGGATAACAATGCTGGCTTTCAGCTTCCCATGAATGAATTACTGCAGTGCTCTTGTGAATCTACACCTTAATAATGCTCCCGAGCAATCCAAAGTGCTGGAGAATTCAGAGGCCCATTGTTAGCACGGAGATTTCCTTGTGCTTTGTATTATTCCAGGCCCTATGAGAGCTGAACTAATAACCTCGTTCCACCAGCTCTGGTTCAAAGACAGCCCCGTCTTTAAGGGAAGTACTCATGTTAAAAATTAAGGACAGGCAGAAATACTTTGCTGGAGAGGCAGCTTGTTCCTAAGACTTGACTGTGGAATATGCTTTCTGTTTCAGTTTAAAAATGTCTTGGGTCACCCTATCAATTCCACTGTTTTCCCAGGTAACTTTCTTGTGCAAAAGCAGGCAGTGGCAGAGAAACAGACAGGTTTGGCTGCCACCAAGCAGAGGAAGGGCTGTGGGGCGGAGGCTGCTCTTAAACAACTGTGGGTTTATAACAGATGTGACCACATCACAGAGGCACCTTCCAAACACTGAAGTAAAACCACAACAAGATGAATCCAAGACAGGAAATTACCCAAACTCCCCCTGCCAGACAAACTCTCCTCCTTAGCTCAGCACAGAACCAAGCAGTTGCTACTGAGAACAGAGGCTGAGGCACCGAGATTGCGTCTGTCCGGCAGGAGACAGAGCGGCAGGGCAGCCCCTTTCCACACAACCCACTCCAAGAGCGCTCTCTGAGCTCCTCCTGGCAGCTGTGTTCAGGGAAAAACAGATGCATCCATGGATTTTAAAGTCCCCACAAGCCATGTGGATCTGCAAAGGCTCATGCTCCAGCTGCCATATCCACTCCTGTGGTGACAACGTCAGGTGGAAGAGTCTGGAAGGGCACTCTCTGATGTTGCCTGTCACAGTGAGAAACGGGATCTGCACGCAGCCTGAGCACAGGCTGCATGCCCAGCGTCCAGGGGAGACAAGACAGCCACAGAGGGCTGATGTGAATGGAAAATCAACCTTCTTACAGCAAGTGTGGGCAGAAACTCTTCCCTTAGAATAAAATTAAAACCAGGCTTAGTAGGAACAATTAAAAGCCACATCCATCATATGCAAAAACACTGCACAGTCCTTACTGTTAGGTTTATGTTATGTGGTGCTTTTACAAACAAAAAGGGTTTAAATGTTTATAAAGGCCTTTGCTGTCCCAATCAGGATGACATGTGATGACTTAGTGTCTGCTCACATGCCCACCCCATCCTGCATCCCTCGATGCACTACACGCCTTTCCATCACAGACACAGAGAGATAACTGTGACTCCCTTCCCAGGAACTGAAGTGTGAGCTATTACTATGGAAGAGCCAAACTGAGGATCTGAAAACATTAAGAGGAACAAAGATATACTGAATAATCTGAGTTACTGCCTCAGTTCTGATTTAGATGAGAATAGACAGGGTGTCGCTGTATGCAGGTTCAGGACACCCTCCTGACACAGCTTAGCTCTCTAGAGGGGTCTACTTGTCAAACACTGAAAATTGTGCTGTCACATAAAATAAAGCAAAAATGCATTTCCAGCACAGAGAAGTGTCTGAGGTTGCAGCTGACACTTCTCAAATACCAGCAAACTTAATGCAAGGCTTGAAATGTGACACTGAACAGTGTGCTCAAAGGTAATCATCAACAAGGAGAGCTGAGCACTCTCTGAAAATGCCTCTTTACACTGTGTTCAGGACAACAGTTAAGCCACTACGATGTTCCACTGCCAAAAGCTTGGGTGTTCTCTTAAGGCAGACACTTTGGAGACTGTTGCACATGGGAACTCCAGAGGGACTCTCCCGGCACGGTGGGGAACGAGGGATACGTACAGATTCAGACTGGGAAGAATAGAGCAGGTTTTTGAAGGCTTTGTTTGCTGCCCGCAGCAAAGACCAGACAGAACAGGTCCGTTCCTGAGTGTGTTTCTCTCCTCTCTCTTTCGCATTGTTGCACAGGAATGTACCAAAGAGGCAGGAGTAGGTGTGCTGCACCAATTTCACCTGCAAGGACCAGTACAGATACTGTCAGATGGCAGAAGAGATCAGCTTAGCATAAGAATCAGCATTCAGGCTTAAGAAGCAACAACTCTTTCCTTCATGGGGCAATACCCCCCCCCCTTCCTAAAACTCAAAACACAAACACACCTTGCATTTTTTGAATACCTGCTTATAAACTAACTGCAAAAGAACTCAAGCATAGCAGAATCTTTGAAAATCATAACTTAAATTCAGGACAAAAATATAAAGACAAAATATTTGTTTATAATCAAGCGTAAAAGTCTTGCAGATTCAAACGCACAGCCCTGTAGGGCAAGCAGAGAATTGTGATGCCTGTTACAAAACATCACCACAGCACAGAAATGCAGAGATGGGTGGGGAAAAGCATGCCTTTCTGTGCGCTGGTATAAACACACACAGTCTGAGCACTAATTCACCCCGTATTGTGGTCCCAGTCTGACAAAACAGCTTAATGCGAACCTAACTTCAAGCATATAAATGACTTCCTTGGGATTACTCGAACGTTTAAATGAAGGCAGGTACTCCAGTACTCTAACAGAATAAAGGGTTTATTCTAAAAGGCCGGAATACCAAGGGGACGTTCACACCCAGCCCCTGCAGATGAGCAGTGCGCTGTGAAGCCAGTTACAGCCAATATGTATCTCATTTCCCAACTGAGCTAAGCCAGGACTCGACACACGCTCGGTTACACGGCTGAGCTGGCAGGTGTAATTCAAGTCAGCCACAATCACTGGAACTCGCTTTAAATCTCTGAGTGGATCAGACACTGCATAAAAACTTTCACTCTTCAGGTTACTGACCCTGCACAGTCAGTGACTGCTGCCTTCCCACAGACCTGCCTTCCCACCCTGAGAACCGATTCTGGCCATCCCAGGCTAATTTCTAACAGCAGAGCATTCTGCTTGAAAAGAAAACAAATACAGCATGTGTATCCTGCAGGTTTTCAGCAGAAAAACTGCATGGAAAGGTAAGGGGGAGGTTGGTTTTAGAGGAGGGGTCTTCAACTCAAACCAAGATCAAAGTAGGGGGAGGTTTTATTGCCAGTAACCAACTTTTTTCATGCTATTTAGATTATATCAGTTATTTCAGCACCTCTTGGGTTAGACTACTAAATTCCTATCATTTATTTCTCTCTTTAAAGTTTAAAAGAAGTCCTCAAGGGTCCTGCTTTGATTTTTTAAGAATGAACAGACCTCGGGTCCCACGAAGTACACACGTGCTTTTGTCTATGGTATCTGGGCAGTTTTCCCATTTTCCTTTTCCCGTATCGCAGCGAGATGGGACATCAGAAACCCCTCAGGGCTCTACAGTAGGGCAGCACCGGGTACGGGTTTAGAAGCAGTCTATAAAACATCAATCTCTCAAGACACAACTCACAAGGAATGCTTCGTTAAACTCGAAAGAGCAAGGGAACTGCCTCTGGAGCTGATGGACGCAGTCCAGCCACTGTAAAAACACTGGGCAGCGCTCATTTAGGTCATCCGAATTCTCACCATGGCCACAGCGATCTGCAAACTTGTGGCCAAAATCCAGCCACTCCGTCTCCACTAGCACCTGGAAACCCTGCAGAAACAAGAGTACAGATGAAACATTCCTATTTTTCAGTGGTTCACTTTTCTAAGATGGTCATCTCATGGGAATCACTTTATTCCTCTGTCCTCACTCACTCCCGTTTTCCCCTCAGCCCTGGCCTCCTTACTTATCGTTACTGCTTTACCTAATGCGTCTGTGTTCTGAAATGCTGCACAACGAAATTAGGACAGATATGAACACCCAAGCCTACAGGAATAGGAAAAGGAAGGGAATAAGCCAGGTTAAGCTGGCAGGGAAGCTCATGGTATAAGCCCTGTCTCGGCAGGCAGGAGCCAGTAGGAAACCCACCTTAGTCAAAGTCCGCTGGGTCGTGGTAACCAACACTGGGACAGGAGAGGAAAACTTATAGCTCTCCCTTGAAAATGATGGGCAGATCTGTTTGTCATCAAGGCAAACAATCCTGCCAAAAGATCCATGCTTGAAGAGCGTCTGTCTGTGTGCGTACCAAACGCAGCACAGGCACAAAGCTGACCAAAGGTGGAGCTGCGTGAGTCCTCGTGCAAACAAAAGGGCAAAGAACATTTAAAAACAGCGCCCACCTGATCATACAGGACCTACAACCCAGCACAGGTTAGGAAGGGTTTGATTCTTAGAGGAAAGAAAAAACCTAGAGCATGCTTATCAAGGGGGCTGGAACTCGATGATCTTTAAGTCCCTTCCAATTCAAACCATTCTATGAGTCTGTAAGTCACTGGCTGTAATTAGAGCAAAAACAATAGCCGGCAGCTGAAAAGCTGGAATTGTGACAACACTGAAGGCTTGTTTTCCTAAACGCTTCTGATCCTTGTACAACAGCTACAGTTCACAGAACCCTCTGATGCAGTGGTGACAAGAAGGCAGGTAAAGCGTGTGTACAGAATTCTGCACTCCGAACAGGAATGACAGCACCCTTAGGAGGAACAGGAGGAGGTGTGGTGCCAAGGACACGGCAGTATGTTTTGACCTGATGGATGACGACTTCCAGAAGCCATGTGAAAAAGGATTGGTGGAATTTTCCACAGTTTCCTCCAAAAGACATTGCTACAGTTTAACCTCCTGGTGCTCCTGTGTCTGAGGCTTTAAGCAGTCATTTACAGCACGGTGTTCAGACACACGCTTCTGTTCTTGACAACAAAGGCATCTTGCATGTGGGCTGACAGATGGAACCCAGCCATCACATACCACACAATGCTGAGAAGTGAAGGGGGGAAAAAAGAAATTCAGGCTGAAAAACCAGGAGAAATAAAGCTAAGTGACAGAGGACAACGAAAATGTGAAACTGGAAAAACACACAGTTGGGAAACCTAGAGAAAAGAAAGGCTTTGTATCAATAGTTGGCTGAGAAACAGCAATGGTGTAATGGAAACTGCAATAGGTGGCAGTTGGTACTACGTATTCCTAAGCTAAATCCTTTACAGACAGACTTCCTCGGAAAAGGGCCCAGACTTGGTAACCACCCCATGCTCCAGCAGCTGCTCACAAACCTCTGTGGTCCTGTAGTATGGATCGAGCAGCAGTTTGGCCAGTGCCACAATCTGGGGCGTTCGGTCCCAGCCGTCCGAGCAGTGCACCAAGACAGGTCGCTGGTCTCGGTCCACAGCGTGGACCACGAGTAGCGCAGATTTCAGAAGCACAGACAAGTGCTGCAGCCACTTGGTACTTTCCAGAGCTGATAACCAACTAGAGGGGAAGAAGGGGAGACAGATTTTGTTCTATTAAAACACTTTCAAGTTTGAACCTTTGAATTTATCAAGTTAAAGCTCCTATTTGAATAAGCTGTGAATGCCATTCCTGAATATTTTTTATGTACGTCTCATTAACACCTTCCCAGATTGCTAAGAAACAAAGCCACGTCGGACACCAGCCGGTTTCTGGGATGTGCTTTGCTGCAAGAGGCTTGCAAGAAGCTTAAATGACCTTTTCCCGACAAGCACACAACACATCACCTGCCATGGACACTGCAAGCAATGGTCTACCCACACTACTGGGTAATCATTGCTTGCAGAAGCCTCTGCTGTCTGCCTCCCTCGGAGCCGAGGAGTCAGACTCACCAGCAGCCCCGGCACCACCAGCAGCCCCAGCATCACCAGTTATCGTGAACTCTGCCATGCGCCCCTGACAGCTCTGTGTTTCAATGAAAGGCTGGAACCTGAGGAGCCTTTGAAATCTCCTGTATCTCACCTATTCGCAGGTTTCCTAAGAACCTCTACCCTATGGAGATCTCCATAAGCAGTTTGGTAAGGGTGGCCACTCTGGGATACTTTGAAACTAGCAGCAAATTCAAACCAGGAGAGTGGTAGGAGAAACCAGACTGGTGCGACTACAGTGTCCTAGTGAAGACCCAGCCTCGGAAGCTCCTGAGATGAGGGGTCTTGTTACCCTGCAGCACTGGAGGGCTATGAGGTACATCTAAAATGACACTGTAAATGTGTGCAGGTCCAGATTTCTGCAGGAGAGCCAACTGTAAAGGTTAAGGAACCAGGACCAGCAGGTAAGCCTGAGTGTCGGCACTTTGAAGCCCACCTGAAAGGGGAACCGTTCTAGTAACACTACTCAAGGCTACATTACGATCTCATAACTCATTCTCTATGTTCACTTCAATTACAACAAACCAATGCGTTCCTTTAGCTCAAATTCCATGGAAATGAAAAAATACAGCTCAGCATTATTACACAGGAAAGACACCAAGGGAAAAAACCTGACTTCCAATTTACAGATCAGCAGCAAAAGGTGGCAGTTGCAGAAACACGTAAGCAAAGGCAAAACCCCACTGAACAGTCACTTACTTTCCTGGGTCTGGCATTTGTGTGCAGAGCAAACGCAGCGACTGAAAGCTCTTCCGGATAGAATGGATGTTTGCCATCCCCATGAACACCACTTCACAGTTTGGATAATATTCTGTAGGGAAACACCAAGAAAGAGGGAAGAAACTAAAAACTACGTTAAGTTTAACTTCTAAAAAATCCTTTTTCATACAAACAAACCGCTGTTGCTGTGGAAAGATGAAATAATGTGTTTACGAATGCTCTGTAAGGAGCAGCTCGTCCTCGGAGCATGGTCAGTATTCCAGACATTACAACACAGCAGAGCAAAACAGGAAAACCTTAGCACAGCATTTGTGTGTTTATTTTCAGCATTTCACTTCACATTACAAAAAGCAGAGCACAAACCTCTGGGAACAGTGATATCGCTGTGCTTGCGGCTATAGAATGTCCTTAAAAGACTGAGAAACATCATCAGAGACTGCAAAGCATGGACAATATTTAACTGATTATTTACAGACATTCTTAAATTGGGTAAACCAATGTCTATCAGTTACACACCCCTTTTCCTAACCACTTAAAGAGTCTGAAAGGTCACTAACTTTACTGCTTTAGGCTGAGTTTTTCTGTGATGAGGAACAAGCCTCAGATGTGTGAGAAACACGCAGAGCTCAGGAAAGCAGCAGACAGAGGGAATTCCTGAGCCTGCCTGCAGGTACTGCTGTGGGAGGTACTCAGCAGCTCTGCTTGACTGCACTAGGCAGAGGAGATGCAGCAAAACAATGATTCAAGAGCACTTCCCAGATTTAGTTTTTCTCTGTCCCTTCTGCCTGCACAAAAGCGATGACACGATAGCCTGTCTCCAAGAAAAAATAATTAATCAGGATTCAGAATATTAATAGTGAGTGCTTGCACAAGAAAATGCAATCATCTCTTAAAAAAACATGATTTATATTGTTTGATTTCTTAACTGTTTACCAGCCCAACAATTTCTGGCCCAAACCTGAGCACCCAGTCAGCAATGGGCCACCATTCCAGTCAGAAGCAGCTAAGGTATCAGACAAGTTAAGAGGGTTTTCTGTCTCTTTTTTACTGAATTATGCTATATACAAAGCACAACAGAAGTGAGACATTTTCATACAGACAGAATGAAGCAAGCTTGGCAATACCCGGAGAGAACCTATCAGCAAAAAGGAAGCACTTAACGTGGGTCAGATTTATTGACGGTGACAAGCTGTTTGGACAACTTCACCAAGGAATTCAAGAACCAATATATAGGAAGAAAATTAAATTCCATGTGTACTTGCTTTTCTGGTTTGAAATTCTGCTCTCTGATGATGAGTTATTTAGCAGTTTTGACATGTTAAATGGGAAATCCATTTTTTCTCACTGGTGGCTTCATATCAAAGTGCAGCTTTTGCAGTAAAACCCAAACCAGCAATATATGGTCAAAATAGTCTGCGCTATCTTATTTATAGTTTGCCTGCCTGTTATTTTTTTCCAGACTCTCCACCTACAGAATTTTAAGAGGTTGCATCCATACTCAATAATAAACATAAAATAATACTCAATTTACAAGCACCAAAGAAGACAGCAGTGATAACTGCAAAGGCATTACAAATGGAAACGAATCAGGATTTCAGTGGCTTTGGGTTATGATATAAATGCAAACCACGTTTCAGCTTTAGAAAAACAGCTGAAAGCATTGTGTTCTGCACTACCATTCTAGATTATTACTATCCTCTATGGTTAGTGGCCTGTTATGAGTTTGTTCAGGCTTTTTCAGACATAAGCACACTGGACACCTTTGTCTGGCTCTGGTTTATACCCTTGACTCAGCAGAGGAAGCTAATCAGCATGTTCCACACGGTTCAGCATTTACTGAACACTGTTACCAGCTGGTTTCATGCTTTGAGAAACAGACTTAATCACCAGCTAACCCTGTCCTTTTGAAGGGCTGTGTGATAGCTACAACAATCCCGAACTTTCATGTAGATGAAGAGCACTTGCATCCGTGCAGTCTGTTAAATACACAGCACTGAAGTGTACCCGTGTAATTATCCTGGAACAAATCCTTTTGATTAACTTAACAGAAAGCTGAGAATTGACACTGCTCACCTGGGCACTCACAGCCTCCACCTTTGGCTCTGTTCGCCACAGCCGCTGCATAAGAACGGGCGTCTAAGATCAAAAGCTTCTGAGGCTGTATTGCCAAACTCTCCGCTCCTGAAGCATTAGAGATCGAGGAATCTGGAAGGAGGATGGATGAGTAACTAAAAGGATACTTCAGACACTGTCTACAACAAAAATTCACCCAAGTTCCACAAAGCACAGGCACTGCACGTACAGGAACTGGAGAATGCCTGATCAAATACAAAGGGTTCAACCTGTCTCAGTCCATATCAGAGATTCAGCTTTTACATAAAGCTCTGCCCTTTACGGAAAAGGAACAGTGACAGACGTACCAAATTCCACATCAGAGAGGTCCCCTCCGTTGGAGAAATCTCTGGAACAATTCCCATTCATTAATCTGTTACTGTTGGACCTGGAATCTGAGGCACAGGCTTTGGCTACAGACTGGACCAGGTGTTCATCATCCGCATTCCTCCAGCCCCACCAACTGACCTCGGGCTGCCCACAGCGGGAAATAACGGCCCCGTTGCTCTGGTGCCTGAAAAAGAAAAGAACAGCAGTGCATAACTTGGAAGAATCAGGATGAAAAATATGAAAAATGAAACAGGTCACTCTAGTAGTTCAGCTCCTGCTGGGGGCCTCTGCATCGCTCAGCAGTTCTCCTCAATCTGTGAGTCAGTGGCCATGTATTCCACATGCGTCCCTTCAAAACACGGAGCGTGACCACACAGCCACGGAAAGGTAAAAGGCAAAGCCAAGGTCGGTAAGAGGAAACAAAGCATTTTCTTGCTGTTGCCTGTTGGCCAGTGAAAGCTGGCGAATACTTTGGAAGAGCAGATGAGGCACTGAAGAGGTATCCAACACCAGCTGGATAGCCGGGTCTACTGCAGTAAACAGGACAGTCCAGCTCCACTCATGCTAACTGTGTAAAGCTCAAAATCAGGAGGGAAGCCACAGATTCATGTTTTGATTTAAAATACCTCATCAAAAAGTACCACTGATTAAATGTGGAGAATGTTACTATCCTGGTTAGGGAATACTGGCAGAATTTGGCACTCCTTCTCTCTGATGACGTCTCACAGAAACCTAAAATCTTCCTCTTATGCATCCATGGTATCCATTTCCTGGTCTCACCCGGGCATCACTGAGGCAATCCCTGAACATGGCACAACCATGTCTGGTTTAGGCACTGTTTCACTAGTGAAAAGGCAAAGAGCCTTACACATCTTGGCACGCCAAACACCTGCAGTTTTACTCATTCTAAGTCTGGTGTCAGCACTCTGCCATCTCCTTTTCCAGCTGCTTCTCCATCCCTCTTCCCAACCCTCTCCAGGCAGTGCTTCACCTGCTGCCTCCCAAACGCCAGGCATATTGTGCAGAAGACCACCAAGGAGCTGAAGAAGAGCAGCAGCTGCTCTCACACGTAAGCAGCAGCGTGGTGCCAAGCTGGCAAATAGAAGTCCACAAGCAAGAACTTTGCTGCAGACACCCAAGCAGCACTGAAGGAGGAAATATTGCTCAATAACAGAACATTTTTCTTCTAAAATGTTACATAAAATCACTCTATATACTGATCCAACATCAGAAGACTGAAGAATGGAGCGCAAAGACCAGTCTCTTGATAAAAGATCATGTCAGTGGGAGAAATGGCAAAGGCTTGAACCCGAAGCCAGTGATCACCACCCGGGGAAGAGCAGAGGGAAAAAAAAAATGAGGGAAGGGTTTTTTTAAATCTCTGAAGAGTTCATAGTTATTTTCTTAAATTTTACCTAGCTTTTTGGAGGTGTTCAAGGTCAGGTTAAATGGGGCTTTGAGCCCCCTGATCCAGTGGGACAAGTCCCTGCCCATGGCAGGGGGTTGGAATTGAATGGGCTTTAAGGTCTCCTCCAACCTAAACCATTCTATGATTCTGTATTCTTGTACTACACATAATGAACAGATTTGAAACAATTAAAATGTATCCAACCATTGCAAACACGCTCTGAAAAAGATTTAAACCCTCTCCCCTATAATCCATTACAAAAAAAAAAAAAAGAGCACTGAAAGACATTCCCACTGTAATTTCTCTTGCTGCCTCTGTGCTGGCACATCGCGCTGCTGCCAACAGCGCTGTAATTCCCCATTCCCTGACGTGTTTATACCTAGCTCTACCAATGTTCTCTTCGACCTTCACCAGCAGCATCTCGAATTTGAAGGCCTCGGCCATGGCAGGGAGGGGGGCCCGGCCATTGGAATGAGGAGCTGCAGACTGAGGAGAGACACGGTTCCTCTCAAGCCACATGGCCACTCCATGATGCTGAGGAATGGGGCAGCTGGAAATAATCACTCCCTTATTAAATACCCTACTACGTTCCCACGCGCTGTTCTTCTCTATACATCCCTTTAAGCAATGGTGCCTTGTGGTAATGTCTCCATGCTCAGCAGTCCCACCAGAACCCCATATTTATATGCACACCAATTACAGGTCCCATATGTGACGATGCAGCAAAAGATTTGAGTCTTCCTGCAAACAAACCATCTCAGCTTCACATCGACAAGGAGCTGTTTAATTCCCTCCAATTCCCAACTCAGTCTTTAAGCAAATTTGAACAGTCACCTCGGACCACCCTGAACAGGAGGAAAGCCCACCTAAGCCCATAAATCTTTACTTTTGTTTCTCTCATCACCCCAAATAAATGTTTCTGGAATAGCGACACTGGTTGATCACTTGTGAGTGCTGCTGAGCAGCCCCAGGCGGGCGGCAGCACCTGCCTCCTGCTATCGCTCAGCACAACACTTAGCTCGCATCAAGGCTCCTTGCTGTAAAACTTGAAATTACAAAATAGGTTGTGATATGGTATTTTAAATGTTTTTCATAGCTCTTTGCAATTGTTTCATATAAAATGCCTTCCCCGAGAGGAAGCAGCTGACACACTGCATTAGCTGAACGAAAGGAGAAGCAATCTGAACGCCACAGCACTTACTGCAGGTGCCAGACGACTGCTTGCATGGGAAAATGTATTCCTGCTGAAACAAATAACCCACCAGAAACCAGCGCTCCCGACATCAAATGAGTTCTGCAAAACCTCTGCACCCATCACTGAAAGGCCACCTCATTCCCCGCTGTGCTCGCACAAATGACAACAGAAAACAAAACATCATTACACGAGTAAGGAATCTATTCCGAACACTCAGATAAGCTCATTTATTTTTCCATATGTTCTCCCAGATTTCATTACAACCTGCCTGCGGAATCATTTTCATAGGTCCATAAACAGTTATATTCTCATCTCCAGGTCCTTGCCTCCCATTTATACCATGAATAATAAAGAATCATTAGGCCAGAAGTCAAGTTCATTGATAGCTGTGAAGCCCCAACACTCCTAAGCCTGCACAAATATGCAATGTTCTGATGTACCAGCAGAAATCAGCTAGCAATTCTATTTAGGGTAATGTTGGAGAGCTGAGGAAACGTGCTCATTCCAGCCAGGAACAAAAAAATAGCAAATAGTTGAAGTGTGATTCCGAGGTCCCTTGAGACAGAGCTGCAGATAAGAGGGTGTCCCTTGGGCCTTGGTAACCAAAAAGAAATTTAATAAAATTAAAGAAGCCCTCCGCTGCACATCTCCCAGTGCTCCAGAGAGAAGGCAGCAACCTCCCTGCTGAAACCGAGCCGTCCATCACCGTTAGGTAACTGTGACACCTTTACAAAGCCCAGTGTACCCCTATGATGTACGGTTCGCCTCTGTGCCAGTTTCAGCTTCCCTGTGCACAAGCAGCCTTCGAGTACAGCAATAAATCCCCCAAGCCCTCACAGCTCCACAAACGGGGAAGATAACGAAGGTTCCCCAGCTCCCGCCACAGCGTTACTTAACTCGTAGCACTTGCAACTGAAAAAAATATCACTGCCATTCAGGAACACAATTCAGTACGGGGTACCCTGTGATGTTCTGTGTACCTGCACTTCCTGCACTGCCAGACACGCTGCCTGCAGGGGAGATCACCTGCAGCAGCAGCAGGACAGAAGTGCCCTCTGATACAGCTGATGCCCAAGCAGGCTGTCAGGAGTTCAGGACACAGTTTGTACAGGATGAAGTCCTCTCTACCGTTTCCACAAAACCCCAGAAGGCTTCTCCCTCACACTGATGCTCTGGGACCCAAACACATGAGCTACAAACTCCATGTCAGAGCCCAGTTATATCTACATAAATATGGGCTGGGATTTGCAAAAACTTTGAACACAGAGCAACCCTGTGGAAGCCAGCAGTGAGATTTTTCTAGAAACCTGATCACAACCCAGCAGGAACGCTCCTGACAGCCCAGCCTCTGCCGAGTGGTTCTGCAGCTCGCCCTGACCTCAGCCCATCAGCTCTGCAGCCGGTGCGCGCGTCATCCCTCTGAATGCTGGACAGGAATCGACAGTGAGGCTTCCACTGCCAGGTGTCTGTGTCTCCAGTCTCTCTCTGTCCCAGCATTCAGCAAATATCTCATACAAGTGACTGGATGAATCTTAAAAAGACCACTATTAGGATTTTTCCCCCTGAGGCAAAGCAAAAAGAGCAGATTTTTTTGAAACCTGATCAATAATGAAACTAATAGTCCTAAAATCACCTCCAATAGGTAAAAAAATGTTAGAAGAGCTTTGGTCCCTTACTCCTCCAGAAATAAGACAAAAGCTATTTTTATGGTCATACACAGACAGAGAAAACTATTCATGGATTTCCAATCACACAGACCATCAGCCACCAGCTGATGCGAGTTCACAGGATGATGAACTAGATGTCTAGAAAAAGCTATTACTAAATGTCAAGACAAAGGAAAAAAGAAATCAAAAAAAGAGAAAACTTTTCTCCCTTGAGAAACTACTCGGTAATTTAACATACATCGTCTCATCAGAACTACAGTCGAACGCCAGGGATTAAATATTTTCAGTCTATGAGGTCTTTTGAACATTTAAATCACTCTCCCATAAACCCCACAGAATGTGAGCTGTACCCAGGAGTGCAGAGACAGCGATTCCCTTCTCCTGTGCAGTGAGGAAAGGAGCAGGGGTGCTTCCCTGTGCTTGCAGGTGAGGGGTGCCCAGATTCTGGAACCGCTGTGCACAAAGCACTATGTGGCCTGCGATGCAGCGTTTGAAGTTGAACTCAAACCCATCTATCAACAACACTATTCCCTTGCGTACATATATAGATATAAAACACGTAGTGATATGTACAGCCATAATAATAAAACACACTCAGTCTTAAAAACTCTGCACAGGCTGGAAAGCCTTTTTTTCCCCTGCTCAGAGCTGAACAGAGGATGGAGCAATTCCTCAACATTCGGAGACTCTGCCAAGCCCTTTATTATTTGGAAAGCAAAGGAGAAAAGATAGGAGGATTTAAAGATAACGGTCTGCTGCCACAAGCTAATTTGTTCTTTTTGCACGGAACAAGAACTCTTAAGCTGGGTAAATAAAGTTTTGTGGTCTGCTCTTAACTCTTGCACACTTGCTTCTCCGATTCATCAGCTTTACTGATCTCCGAATCCAGCTTTTCGCTTCTGTCTGTTCAGAAGTGATGGGTGGCTGGGCAGACTTAATGGCATTATCAGTATTCATTATCATTTTAATCCCTTTGTCATCTGATTTTTTAAAGAGATTTTAAACATTTATGGGAGGATAACTCCACCAGGAAAGCAGCCAAGATGCTTAATGACAGGTTCCAGAGTATCTGAAAAAAACAGATGCTGAGATGTATTTCTTACTAGAGCAGCTGTCAAAAATCAGTATCTCTCAAAAGCAGTTCTGTTCTGAAGAACTGCTGGACTCAGTCTAAGGCAGAGACTTTCCAATCAAAGCTATCTAAAATATGAAGATAGGGCGAGCACGTACATTCTCTGTTAAGTTGAGTTTTATATCTCCCTTAAGTCATTCTGGGATTTGTCCTTGTTTATACTGCAGTCTGAGTCAGATGAGAATTGGAGACAGACCACCGGTGTGCCGAGCCAGAGATGCCATTTATCATTTCTGCAGCTGTGCTGCTGTCTCCATCTCACTTTTTTTTTCATTTTCCATATTAAAAAAAAAACCAAATCAATCTTACCTGAGGTGAATGCCCTCAGAATGACTTGCAGGAGATGCAAATGTTGACTACTCCGACACTGTGTGTTTGGAATTAACAGACACAAACCATTACGCCCACGCGCAGTGACCGTAGTAAGCCCACCTTACCTCATTGACAGCTCAACAAGGGCCAAGACGTGCTGCTGTCCAACACATCCTTGGGGTTTTGAACAGGTATAAAACAACACACATACAGGTCTAAATGTAGACAAAAATCTCTTATCTAATGCTGTCAGTTAATATAGGTCTGAATGTTTCCTCGTGCAAGGGTTCCCGTCCCATCCTTGTTTGATATCTAAACCCTCAGGGTGCTTTGTGTTTTGTTCCAGGGTCCTGTTCCCTACACGGCTTCTGGGATCCTTCCGGAGTGGAACAGCAGAATCCTGCCTCAGACAGAGGTCAGGTACCGCTCCCTCAGACAGAGTCCCAGGGTGGATCAGCGTTGGCACTGCTCACCCAGGAACATGCATGGGGTTGTGCCAGGTTTTGTTGCTTCTTCCCAGCTCTCCAACTCTGCCCTGGCAGGTCCAAAGCCTTCATGCAGCACCCCTGCACATCATCTTATACAGGCAAAACCACAGCAAGATGCAAGCCAGACCTCTCTTTACTTTGAATAAATTATAGAAGTATCACTTTAAAATACCTTTAACACCTTGGTAAAGTCTGTCAGGCAGTGAGGGGACATCTGGGACCTCAAAGGAGCCTGAGCACCTTTCAGCACAAGCCAAGATTCCCAGTTACAATTTATGTCAGCTTTCATTTCATAGAACACCCCACTTACAGCCCAGTGAAAGCTGTTCCAGCTGCAAGAGCCTCACCTGTACACAACAGCAGGGATGCGCTTCCAGGACCGAAAGCTCGCCACACTTTCTAGCTCCTTATCCGTGATCCAGGCAGGAACTATGATTTCCTGGGGGTAACTGCCACAAAGCCTGCAAGAAAAGTAGTGCAAAGGGTTGAAAATAAACGATACAGTTACGCACTTCCCAGCCAACACAAACAGATAAGCAACCTGACATCTCAGCAAACTGCTGTTTTATTAATTCCTGTTTCATTGTAAGTTAACGAACACCTCCTTCACACACAGAAAAAGCACTCTGACCACTGAGGTGCAGAAACACATTTCAGAATTAGAAGATTCAAGCTGGTGTTTGCTCAGGAAATTCATATATAGGTTATTTTTAACCGTGGCTGCTGAAATAAACAGGACCACAGAAAAGAAATTCCCAGCCTCTCCATGCTGAAAAATTAACAACTCAATTTCTGGGTCACAAAAACCCAGCGGCAGAGCCACCTTGGGCTACTGGATTTAAGACAGGAACTTGTGTAGGTCTGGAAACACATTGGCTCACCCACCCTACGTGAGTGTCCTGGCTAACTGGAGCTGTCTTCTCCTCTCTGCGCCTCCTGCTCCACAATCGAACTCATGGAGTGACTGCCAAGAACAGCGCGCACAGTCAGCAATGACTGCAATATATCGGTGAATCACACACCAGTTCATTCCCAGTCCATCCCCTTAAATAGACGCATTTACTGCCCAAGGACAGATCTGAGCCTGTGTCTACAACCATTCTGTTCAGAAAAATATATCAGCCATCCTGAAAAAATGCTCTTTTCTCAAGCGCCAACCACAAGAGGGAAAGAAGTAGTTTGTGTCACTCTGCTTCCATGTGACATACAGATTTTTACTTTGTCTTTAGTATTAAATATGTACAGGGTAGGTTTTTTTCCTTCCCTAGATTTTAGAGATGAAGACAGATAGTCCTCTCGCAGTGACACTAACTACCAGCTGTGAGTTATTATCCCACAAAGACAGAGCAATGAAAGGGGTTTTATTACTGAGCATTGCTGCAGGGTTTGCTCTCAATTGGATTAGGAATCAGCCAGCATCTTCCATCCTATCAGATGTGAATCGAACACCCTTCTCTGCCCCAGCAGCTACCAGAAGAGGACCATTCATCTATTCTGTCAGGACCAGAGAAAGTTTTCTTTTCGGGATCTACACACTTAACTCTTCCAAACCAACTTTTTTTTTTTTCATACACATCTTTGTCACAAGTTAGAGAATGAAACACAATAAAAACTGTTCTAAAAAGTTCAATCAAACCACACTCTGCTCACTTAGGGCTTCCCATTTCTTCCAAGAATGTTTATCTTCTAAGAAATTCTCCAGGAAGCACATCAAAACCTGCTATTTCTAAGCCTACAAAAACTGTTAGCAGCTAATGAAATGTTAAATAATACTTTAAAACCACATTTTTTCTATAAAATTACCAAAAAAAAAAAAAATTATAATTTCTCTTGTCCCTTATTAGGAACTATAGAATTTGGAAACTAGTTCTAGTAATCTGTTGTAACAAAACTGGTGCTTTGAGATGCCACTTGGATGTGAACCAACAGCCCCCACAACTTACTTGTACTTCTCATTGATGTTGGAAATCCTCCAGGCATTGTTCATATCGAACCCCATCCGCTCCACTTCGTTTTTAAACCTTGAAGTTACGTGTTCTCCTGGGTATCAAAAGTAGAGAGAGAAAATAAATGAGAAGTAAGACTCCTACTTTTCAAAAGAGTTGGAGAAAACACATCACCGCGCTCAACCTTATTAAACCTGAAAGGAGAACAGAACCGTTCAAAACCACCACCATTCCACAACCCTAGTTCGAAAATCCATATCAGGAGACCCATAGCTTGTACCAATGTTTCTCCTCAATCAGCTTTCCAGCAATACCCATGTCCATGAAGGACACCTCTGCAGTGTTGAAATTCTGGAAACCCATGTGAGAAAACAACACTGTGGATCAAACCAAGTCCAGCAGCAAAAGCAATTTATACTCCTAGACATTAGGAAAATTCTAGCTCTCAGGCACAGGCGAGTCTCCATCCCTGGAGGCATTTAAAAGATGGGTAGACGAGTTTCTCAGGGAGGTTTAGTAGTGGACAGGTACGATTGGACTCGACCTCAAAGGTCTTTTCCAATCAGGTGATTCTATGATTCTAGATCCACATGCAGCCTCGATGGCAAAACGCCAGTAGTGTTTTTCCTCCAAAGTTCCACAGAATTTCCTATTAATGAGGATGTGAAGCTCTGGCCTGACTGACAGTGAAGGGATAACACACGGAATGTGGTCTGGAACTTGGACAATCCCCACTGAGCCTGCGATTTCAGCCCAGGCTCCCCATATGGCTGCAGGTGAGCCCTGTCATTTAACCCACATCCCAGTTTTCCATCTCTAAACTGGACATTATTCCTCCATGAGCCATGTGGGCGTATGGCAATCAAACATCTAAATGATTGACACAAATATCAGTCGTAGGATCCCCACAGACTCCTAGATTAATAGATTAAAGGGATGGGAATGAGCACCATTGACTTGCCAGACACCTTTTTAAAAGTATCAAAATACAATTAAAAAATGTACAACAGTGATAAAGAAAAACTGTTCTGAGAGAGTCTGGAGAATTTGAAGGTACTTAATCAACATCCAGAAGGGAACGGCAACATTTCCAGACTCATGGAGGTAAGAGATGTGATAAACGTAATGAATGTGAGAGCAACACGAGGTAAAATGGTTCTCAAAGCCCATCCTTTGCTTGTCTCTGTAAATTACCGTATCCCTAAATCACAGGGCAGAGCATCATCCATGAGGAGAAAAAGATCTATTGAAAAGTTAATGCTCTTAAGTGTTACAAATTTCCATCACATATTCCAGAAAGCTGTGAAGTCTTCAAACACCTGAGATAAATGGAAAACAGATTTATCTCAAAGATTAGGGGAGGGGCTCTTGATAGGACAGGGATAGGATGAAGGAGAACAGTTTTCAGATAAAAGAGGGGAGACTGAGATGAGATCTTAGGCAGAAATCTTTTCTTGTGAGCACGGGAAGGCCCTGGCCCAGGTTGCCCAGAGAAGTCGTGACTGCCCCAAATAGTTTCAGACATGTAAATTTACATAGAGTCATAGAATCATGGAATGCTTTAGGTGGGAGGAGACCTCAAAGCCCATTTACTTCCAACACCCCTGCCATGCGCAGGAACACCTCCCACTGGATCAGGGGGCTCCAAGCCCCATCCAACCTGGCCTGGAACACCTCCAGGGATGAGGCAGCCACCACTGCTCTGGGCAACCTGGGCCAGGGTCTCCCCACCCTCACAGCAAAATATTTCTTCCTGAGATCTCATCCAATCTCCCCACTTTCAGCTCAAAACTGTTCTCTCTCATCCCATCCCTCATTCTCTCAAGAGCCCCTCTCCAGCTTTCCTGTAGCCCCTTTCAGTACTAGAAGGCTGCTCTAAGATCTCCCTGGAGCCTTCTCTTCTCCAGGCTGAACTCTCTCAGCCTGCCTTTTCTTACGCCTTTGGAAAGGCAAAATGCAAGACTGATGTTGTGCAAATGGAGAATATTCACTCTTCCAGGCACACAGTGCCTACGGACCTGGCTGACCTTTCTCACTTATTCCCTTTCCATCATGTTGCTGGTAAACAGTGCCATAAAAAAGAAATAGTTCTGCTCTCCCTTCCCAATCTCACATCAATTAGCTTGGAGCTTGCCAACCATTTCCCGCTGCTCATGTGAACTCTGCATGAGCCTGAACTGATCATCTCCCAGCCAGCCTCTCAAAGAGGTCAGCTGCTCCACTCCCACATTTACAACAGCTGGATGACTCCATAGAGATGGCAGCTCTTTGAGGAGCCCTTTGTCAAGTGCAAAGGTGATGCTGGGACAATCCATTCCAGCCAGACAACCACCTCTGCCATGCTCTTCCCTAGCAGCGACTGTTTTAAAGGGGCAGCAGGGTGCTCTCGCAGCACTGAGGATGGCCTTTGTTATCAGCTGCTTTGAGGAACAGTCATTAAAAACTGGGCTACATCTTTAAGGATTTTGCTGGATAGCAAATGGGAATACTGGGAATATCGCCAATATTGTTCCCACATACCTGGCCGACACAAGTCCCCGTGTTGCTCCTTCTCGCTAGCGTACACCTCCATACACCAGGCGTGGTAGGCAAATGAGAACAGGTCTTCTATCTTGGAAGGAGGGCGGATGGCATTGTTCAGCCGCTTAAGCCAATCTTGACACTGCTCAAAAGTCGAAAACTGACACCTGTGCCAGAAACAGTTATCCGTTCATTTTCTGTATGAGAGGCCAGGCTAAGGGCTGAGGGGCCGGCTGTGAAACCCTCCGTGCAAGCAAAAAGTGAGAACAGCACCTTAAGGGTTATTTAGTTCTGCTTCTATGGACATTCTGATGGGCAGTAAAATGAAACCTTTGGGTAACAGTAAAGAAACACACACTTAGGAAGCCAAAATCAAGTGCAAGCAGGAGAGCAATGTTGTGTGACTGACTAAGCCAGTGGCATGCCCTGCCAGTCAGGGATGAGGGAGATGCTTATGTACCTGTTTACTATAAACCCAAGGACAACATCACTGAATTCAGTCTGCAGCATCCACACAGCCCAGGCCAGGAACGTATTCCCAGCACCTTGCCAACCTGTGGTCTCAGACAGACACTCCCCAAGCTATCACATACGCTATAATCCAGGGATCACATTCACATAAACAAGAATATGTTTCAGACAGAGAAATGCCAAGCCGATTCATATACTTAATTTGAGAGCAATGAGGACAAACTCCAGTACCTGAAATCTTACCTTATTTCCCTGTCTCATACACTAGGATTCTCTTCCCTGGCCTTGGTGGGCAACACAGTGTTTTTGACACTGAGCTTTGCTTAATGCTACAGACTAACAACAACAGCCAGCAAGAACACAGCCTGCACAAGAGGAGCTGATCTTCAAAGCAGTACATTAAAATTACATTAGCTTATCATTTTCAAAGAGGATTCCTGTGCCCTTTAGAATAAAAGGGTGGAAATAAGAGCTGTGATTTATTTTGCTCTGACAGATTTCTTCACGATTTCATAGGTATAAAATATTCACCAAGCACTTATATCCAGCTCATACAGTGTTCAACCGTGTTCAGGGTTACTGATAGCACCTGTATTCTCTACAGGCAGGATTCATTAGCCTACCTGCAAATAGCTCAAAGTCAGGCAGTGGAAGGAAAAAGACACGTCCGGCTCACGGATGTGTCTGAAATAGCTGGGAGGAATGGCAGCCTGGAGGTGTTTATTCCTCAGCAGCGACTGCAGAGCAAGCCGAGACTCCTGCCTCGGGCTGAGAAATACCGTATTAAACATCCACAGCCAGGCAGGACACATCCCTCCCTACAGACCCCACCTGCCTTCTAAATTCCCTTAAAGTTACTGTCGCAAATAACAAGCACTATCTTCACTTGAGCCCTGTTATCACAAACTACTTCGTTAACGTAAAACAACAGGAACATGTTCTGAGTCTGCAATGTCAAACCCACAGTTCACTTCCAACAACCAGCGCCACCAAGCACCAATTCTCAGAGATGGAATTTTGAAGGGAAATTCATAAAGAAGGGCATCAATACAAATAATCTGTATTCCTTCTACAACTGAAGAGAAATAACAAATTAACGTAGAGAGGAAGGGTGACTTCTTTAAATGTCAAGAGCTACAAGTTAAGAGGAAGTTAAATATTGAATACAAATTAAACTTAAATATTACTTCTAAAGTAAAATCAGTTCTCATCAAAACACAGCGTTTCAGGAAGCAGCTGGCCTGTTAAACATTCTGAGTGCTCTGCTATGACTCGGGCTCATTTCATTATACAAAAGGTACTGCCAGCAAACATTTAATCAAAAAGAAATGTTCCTTTCTTGTTAATTAAAGTTTATAGATCAAAATTAATCTCTGCAGCAGAGTAGGAAATCGCTGCAGCTCAGGCTCAGAGCTGAGAGGCTCCAAACTCTGCTGAAGGACAGACACTGATAAACACCCCCCTACGTGATGCTATTGGCTTTCCTGGGTTACGGAGTGAGCTGAGGACCTGGATTTACCTGTTCCTCCCCTTCTTTTCCAACCTGCTGCTGGGTCTTAGGGACAGCAGCCATACCCTTGCAGCTGTTAAAAATGTAGGGGGGCTGATGTGCCCAGACTGAAGGGTCCAGGTAGAACTGCACAGGCCCATAACCCTCCAAGACCCAAACTGTGATTACTTTCCCAAGAAGTGTGTTTCAGTGGCTTTAGCCAGTTCTCTACCGTGTAACTACTATTAGAACTGACTGCAAGGCAGGGAAAACACAGTGGGACAAATTCATTTTGGAATGAAACCAAGACCAGCCACTTAGGCTCAGGTTTGTGCTCTACTGTCTCACAGCAAGAAAAAAGGCAGACCGCCTTGCTCCCACCCTCTTTACAGAAACACCCATGCACAATCAGACAAAATTGAGGGAAAGCAAGTCCATCAAGTAAGAAAAAATATTGCCTTAAAACAGCAAAGCTGCCCAAAAAAGCCAGGTTACCCCCATTCTGCATTCAGCCCTTTCCTACCTTATAACTTTGCAGTCTTTGCAAGTCAAATGAAGTTGAAATATATCCCGGCACTCAACGCTTTCTATAAGCTGCAATGGAACCTGCAATTAAACAGATTACACAATTTTATTTCAAATGGCACTAACATTGTCATTTCTTTGCACATCTCTAGGACTGTGTGGACTCTGAAACAAGAGAAAGAAACACAAAGAAAATTGAGCAGAACTACTGCAACAGCTCTGAGGTGTGGTACCATGGATCAACACTGCTGTGTAGTCCAAAAAACCTGAGAAGGCTGCAGTGCTGGTGACAAACATGAAGGCAAGGAAAACAGCAAAAACTGGTGAGGTTCAAAAAGCACCTGGCCATGGCACTTCGGGATGTGGTTTAGCAGACACGGCGGCATTGGGCTGATGGTTGGACTGGATGACTTTAGAGGGCTTTTCCAACCTTCATGACTGTCCTATTCTGTTCTTCTAAACCCATGAGCTCCCCTCATGGAAGCATCTTTCTCTCTTAGGGCTCCAAATTAACAGATCTTGGGAATATAATTTTAGCTGTTGGTGTCACAAATGAACTGTTAAGCAAGATGCCCCTAACAGCTTGCTGCAGCCTGAATAGAATCACAGAATCATAAGGTTGGAAGAGACCTCTGAGATGCTGTCACTTGGGAGAAGAGCCCAGCACCCACCCTGTCACAGCCTCCATTCAGGCAGTTGTAGACATTGATGAGGTCTCCCCTCAGCCTCCTCTTCTCCAAGCTAAACAACCCCAGTTCTCTCAGTGTCTCCTTGCAGGGCTCGTTCTCCAGCCCCCTCACCACCCTCGTTCCCTTCTCTGGACGCGCTCCAGCCCCTCGATGTCCTTCTTGGACACAGGCCAAAACTGAACCCAGCACTCGAGGTGCGGCCTCACCAGTGCTGAGCACAGCTTGCTGAGAATGCCCGTTGTATGGCAATATCGCATACTTCCTCAGCAGGGAAGTGTTCATATCAACACTTGTGATCAAAGCAGTTGTATTTAAGAGTAATAAAGCGGAATTGTTGCATTTTAACGGTGGAGTTCTATGCACTTATATTTTATGACACACATAACCAGCAGAAGCTTATCATGCAAAACGTATCAGCACGTGCAGGTACCTTCAGAGCTGAGGAGAAACCATAAGATGGAAACAATAGCTTTCATTAACATTTTTTGGCTTTTACTTGAGACAAGCAAGCATACATTACTGTCTTAAATGCATACAAGTTAGTATGTCCCTACTCACTGCAGAAGGGTTGGACTGGCTGACCTTCGTGGTCCCTTCCAACCCAAATCACTCTGATTCATCTGTCTCATACACACCGTTTCCATTCTAAACAGAGAATTTTGTTAATACTCATCATAAACACAAACCGTAATTGTTTGGAATGTATTAGACTGCAAGGAATATCATGCAAGGCAACAAAACTGCTGCCATCAAGGTACTTCAATACAAAAGCTCTGAGAGAAACACTCCAATTCTCTGTTGTCTTCTTTGCCATAAGAGACAATCCAGCAGCTGAAGGTGTGGTGTGGGGCTCACAAGATGCCACTGCGAGACCCTGCTCTGCCAGGGCCTTTCCATCTGCCACTGGGCAAGTCCTTGAAGATCACCTCCCATCAAGGACCGGGGTGAGGAATCAGGACAGGTTCTACTCAGGCATCACAAAGTTTAGACAGTACTCAATTTCAGTGGAGTGAGAAAGGGCAACCAAAACCAACAGGCAAGGGAAAGAGATGTCTCAGAAATACAAACCACAAGAAAACTCTGAGCAGTAAGGTGCCTAGAGAAATCCAATGGTAAAGGCTGCACCCCGGAGAGGGACCAAAGCTCTCATCTCTTGGGAAGGCAGGCACATAGCTCACAGCTCCACCTCTTGCTTCCCTGCCAACTCAGAAGTCAGGAATTGTCCTCTCAATGCAAAAGCTCCCTCTCCCCCAGACACAACAGGCAGGCACTGCCTTAATGCCCAACCTTTACCTGTGCCGTTTAGCCAGACCACAACCTGCAGCAGCGTTGGATTCCACTGGAGACAGCCCTAACTCTCCTCTCCCAGGGTCAGCAATGCTGGCAGCAGAAGGTTGCCCAGCATTCCTGTTGTGGTAACCAGTAAAGAGCAGAGAACTCACACAGAAGTAGACCAGATGAGGTGGGGCCAGACCTGACAGCCCAGCAGAATGGGCACTCCAGTAAAGCTGGAACATGAATTTTGACCCATGCTTTCAGTATTACTACTGGCTTGAGTTCTGTGACAGTGTGATATAAATTACAAAACCAGCAACACAGAGGGCATCTGAATGCAGGGTCCTCTCCTCCAAGATAAGCCCCATCTGCGTTTGCCACCACCGAGCTCAAACCACAGTCACGAATACAGACAGTGAAGATGCCGACAGGCTCAGCTGCTGCTCTGAAAGTGTATTTTAGTGCTTTACAGACAGCGGATCAGGTGTATGGCTGCTTTACTTAACCATTTCATTTCAACTGCTTACTCCCTCCCCATCTTCTCCGACTTGATTCTGCTCTGAAAGGCAGATAAATTGATGTGATAGTTTTGTCAAATAAATTAAGGGACTGGATGGACCTCAGACTGGAGAATCCTCTGTTCTTTCTTCACAGCTGGACAGCCCCACATACACCCATAATTTAAATTTACTGTTGACTTCCATGGCACTAACGTGGAAAACCAAGCACCTTTCCCCAGCTAAATGAGTTCAGACTCTAGAAAACTTGCTTTTTCAATCAAACATTGCTGTGTCTGTTAATATTCCTTTTTTTTCCCCATGCCCTCTTTTACTGCATTTTTTCCCATGTCCATCTCCATGTAAGCATTAATCAGTTCTTCCCCTAGTTCCCTCCTCCAGTCTGGTCCTGGCTCCTCTGCCTCCTGGCTGCACTCTAATGACACACTAAGTATTCTCCTACTCCTGCATTATTTTTAATCTCCCTCTCCCAAAGTCACTCACTGTTCTTGCCCTTCCCATCTGCCCTCTGCTCCACAGCCATTCTTTCTCCTCCTGACAGCCCACACGCTGCTCACCACCTATTCCCTCAGAATCTGCTGATTATTCTTCAGGGCATCCTTCATAACAATCTTACTAATTTTCTTTCGCGGTTACAAAAACCTGTCCTCTGATCCTCTTGCATTTTCAATCTCCTTCCTCTCCATTATTCTCCTCCCAGTAAAACTCAGCCACATTATCTGCCTTCGTTCCCATCCTTTCCCACTGATAACCTTTCCTTTCCATTGTGATGTTTGTCAGGCTGATGCACGCAGCAAGTCAGACACCCAGCGCAGTCAGCTTGCTCTTGAAAGAGCCATTAATTCTATTTGCAGGCGCTTCACCACATAATAATGGCTATTGAAATAAAGCAGCAGAGAAGCAATCATTGCTGCTTTCATAAGAATAAACACACTTTGTTATCCAAGGCCAATCCTATCGCATTATAGAGTACCAGAGCATCGCGCTCCAGCAGCATCTGTCTTGTGACTGTCTCTTCTTTAAAATTATCACCTTTTAAACAATAGCAACGCTCTACAACTCAAACTTTTTATTTCTGAATTGGTTTTATTACTTTAATTACTCAAACTCTGTTATCTAACAGCAGTACAAGGTCTGTTTAGAGAAAAATACACAGGTTGGAAGAGTGGGCTAGCAGGAACCTTATGAAATTCAAAACAGATAAGTGTAAGGTCTTGTACCTGGGAATACCTAACCCTGGAGTGCAGCTCAGACTGGGTTCCACCTGGCAGGGGAGCAGCTCCATGGAAAAGGACCTGGGGGTCTTGGTGGACAACACCCTCCACACAAGTGAACAGTGTGCAGAAGGCTGACAGGATGCTGGGGTGCATCAAGGAGGGCATCAGCAGCAAAGATAGAGAAGTAGTTATCCCACTCTACTCAGCGCTTGTCAGGCTGCACCTGGAGTACTGTATCCAGTTTTGGCCCCTGCTATACAAAAGAGATGCGGCCAGGCTGGAGAGGGTCCAGGGAAGGGCCAAGATGATCAGAGGACTGGGAAACCTTCCATATGAAGTAAGGCTGAGAGAACTGGGTTTGTTCAGTCTTGAGAGAAGAAGGCTTAGGGCAGACCTTATTACCACATACATAAGAGTGTCTCCCAAGAGGATGGAGACTCCCTTTTCACGAGGAGTCACATGGAGAAGACAAGGGGCAATGGATATAAGTTGCTCCTGGGGAAGATTCCGATTGGATTCCAGAAGAAAATGTTTCCCCATGCGAACAGAGAAACATTGGAATAATCTCCCCAGGGAACCAGTGGATTCCTCTATACTGGACGCTTCTAAGGCTCAGCTTGACAGGGTGCTAGGCCATCTCATTTAAACTACAGGTCACCTAAAGGGTAGGACCAGGTGATCCCCGAGGTCCCTCCCAACCTGACATTCTGTGATTCTATGAAAAATACCACTGTGGGCAGAAAAAGCACGGGTTATGTTGACAGTGCTGGAACAACCCAACCCATGGGTTAATCGATCCCCAATGCCAAGTGGCACGCAGCGGCCCATGGCCAGGCCACCCTAAGCCGGCCCCTTCACCGTGGACTGTGCTATAGACTCTACCGTATCCACCACTGGAGTCTCTCCCAGATACCATGTGACACCCAGGGAACACAAACTGCAATGAGCCCTTTCTTCTTGTTCTCCCTCTTCAGAACGTGAAATAACGACAGGGTTACCTTACAAACTGGTTACTTTAAACAGCATGAGGCCAAGGCTGCATGCTGCATGTCCTGAAGCAGGGTATAACATGACACATGAAGCACTGAGGATGCGAGGGCAGCTCAGGAGGTCTGTGAGTACCCTCCTGGATGGAACGAATCAAATCCCTCCAGATGCGATCTCATTCATAGAACTTGCAAGGAGTATGCAAAGGAAATTTTGCTTTAAAATACAAGTAATTACACAGATTTTGTTTTCAAGGCAACCACTTAGTCTCCCTCTGCTTTCCCCATTAACATGCATGCAATGGGAACAAACAAAGGACCAGGACCTGGGCAGGAAATAAGGTTTAAGATGCTGTTCAGCACAGATGAACGCACAGGTGCTATAGCTGCCAGCCAGGAAAGAGACCAAACCAGCCTCTTTTCCATTAAAAGAGCAAGGGGAAGCTCATACTAACACTCACCAAGAGTTAGAGTCTCCATCTGGCCAGTACAAGGTTTGGGGTTTTTTTTCAGTTATGTCAGAAAATCATGGAATGGTTTGGGTTGGAGGGGACCTCAAAGCCCATCCCATTCCAACCCCCTGCCATGGGCAGGGACACCTCCCACTGGATCAGGGTGCTCAAGAAACAAGTTTCCAACATCTGCTGTTTGAAAGAGACTACGTACAAGCCTGTGGTTTCATACACTTCTCCCATAAATGCCATCACCTTGCAGGGTTCCATACACTACAGTTGCAATTCCCTCATGAATGCCTCCAGCTCACAGGGAGATGATGACCACACACACACACACACCAGCTGCAAAGGTTGAAATTTTCTTAAGGAAAGCCAATCGATGGAGATCAGCCTGGGAACCAAACTTCCCATGTGCACAGAGAGATCACTGTTGAGTCTGCATTTTTATCCCATGGATAAACCTAAGCCAACATTTTTGAATGCCATAATCCCTCTGATTTACACACGGTCTACTGGAGCTTTTGTTTTTGCATTTAAAACATCATGTTGCTATTACTACTGGGATCTAGGAAATGATCCATGGAAAAGGTTTACGCATGCAGCTGGTTTCTGCAGCGCTGCAATGTCAGCATTACCAACTTTTACATGTCTTTCTTTTCAAGCACAGGTGCAGCAAGCGATCCAGCAGCTCTGTGCTACTCAGAGAGCTTTCACAAGCGTCGTTTTGACAGCCACTCTATTGAGTTGCAAACAAAAAAAGAACAGCGAGGTAAAAAACAAAGCCCAGGAACTGATTTTTAGCTGGATTCCATTTCCTTCCTGCAGTTGCCTTTCTTAAGGGGCAAATGGTTGGCACACATGCTGCTTTCCCTGGAGGACCACTCCTACCTCTAGAAATACCACCCGCTTCCAGAGGAGATGTCAGCACACAACAGTCACCCACTTGGACACAGGGAATACTCCAGTATGGATACTTGCTGAGAATCCTCTTCCTTACACAGCAGCACTTCTCTCTGCTGCGGTGACACAGCCGTCAGTGTGGCTGCACTTAGTCAGGACAGTGATTCTTATTGAAATCATCCAAAATAATTAAAAAAACCCAACTCCCAACATAAGTAAACACCAATATATTTTTTAAAAAGTCTTACAGGTGTTTTCTGAACAGCTCCAGCAATATAAAACCAGGAGGAAAGAACCAAGATGAACTCAAATACTCCGGAAAGATTTCCTTTAGAAAACCCCCATGTGATCAATAATTTTAATCAACAATAACTCAAGTGATTACTAGTCCAAAATTTAATGGTTTAAATATGATCTGTAATTATTGCAAGCACGTTTCATCTCTAAAGCTACTCCAAGCCCTGCCTTGTGTTCCAGTAGAGTTCATGCTACATTATTAGTGATGGTGATAGATGGTTACAGAGGAATAATCTATATTCTGCTCGACCTCACACGCTATTTCATTGAAGCTTTCTGGTTGATGATGACATACGGAGCAGGACTAACAACCTCGGAGATCAGACAGAGCGAAAGGGAAGGACACTGGATCTGAAAGCCTGGGAAGCCAAATTAACACAGTAATATTGACAAACTTTTATGGATCCTATCCTGAACACAAAGAATTATTTAAGAAAACATAAATTCTTGTTACTGCTCAAAAGTATTAAATTGAAAATCCTTGCAAATCAATACCCCCAGTAACCCTATGGACAGCCAGGACAGTAAGTGCAGCACATGCATTAGTGGCTCATCTAGTAAAGCCACTCCATCATCTCCTGACACTCTTCAAGACAAACTCTTGATTTCTGGGGCTATTCTTGTTTCTCACGTCCCAGCTCCTTGTTTTTAATATTCCATCCTTTGCTTTCTCAATGCGAGTTGCCGATTTCATACAACATTCAGACTCTGAACTAAAAAACTAAGAGTAAGCAATACAGTACAGACTTGCTGCAGCTGGCCCCTTGGGACAATTCAGCCCTGGAGTTCACGTTTGTACCACAAAGCAGCAAAGGAACCCTATAAACCACGCGTCTCCTAACACATCTTGTCCCTGTAGCCAGCACCCGTAGAGATGCATCTGGCCAGGCTGCACTTGAGGCATCCCAGCACCCGCCTGATGTGGAGCCACCATCCCAACACACAGCGGCACTCCCAGCTTATCTTTTATGCCTCAAATTACACTTCAGGATTGACTGCAGGACAAGGGAAGTGAAAAGTCAAGTCATGCTACCTCTGCATGTGTACATACCCACACCAGCTCCTCTGCACGGTCAGCAGGGGAAGACAACAGCCCTCAAATTTCCAACTAAATCTTTGTCATCTTTTTTTGCCATCATTTTAAGCCATGGCATTTTTTGCCATCATTTTAAGCAATCGCCACATTCAGAAATAACACCTTTATTTGCTGAAAACCCCACAGGATCATGAATTTTAGCACTTTGATGCTGCACACAGCTGCTCAGTAGCCAGGCAGACACACCATTCAGTCTGCCACACTGACAATTCATCAACTAAATAGCCCTTAACTCAATTAACAATAACACAGGAGCATTTCAAAGTCTGTAGGTAACACAGCTCTATGATTAGAGATAACATAAACCAGGAAAGACCGAGTTTCAGTTGGTAAACAACATTTCTACTGAGCTAATACTTGACTTCTGGCACAAAACCATAACAAACAATTTAAGATTGATATGGCATCGAAAATTAAATCAGTTTGATGCACAGAAATCTCGCTGGTGTTCCAGGTCACAGTCCACATGTGGTTCAGTTGGATGTGTTCGACACTTGTCAGGTCTTAGATTTGTTTCCCTTGCTTTTCTCGGCTTTGGACTCGCCATTCCTTTAAGTGTTTAAAAGACAGGTAGATGAGTTCCTTAGGGACAGGGTTTAGTAGGGAGACAGGTACGGTTGGACTCGATCTCAGAGGTCTCTTCCAACCTTATGATTCTATGATTCTACGAATAACACGCAATTTTGGTGGTTTACACTTAAGACTCCATCAGATCATTCTGGATTTGGGATTGACACGTGGCAATTGTGAACAACCAGCCAGGGCCAGGACTTGTCTTGAAATACAGGGACTGGTAAAAGAACCATCACTGAGATAAAAAAAAAAATGTGCTTCAATTCTTTGGACATTATTTTAGTGGTTTTATTACAAACAGCCACAAAACTATTTGTATGCCACGTATAATATCCTACCAAATTCCACGTAGTCCACAAATGGTAACACAACCAGTGAGACCAGGACATGTCAGCATTACCCCACGGCAAAGGGCTACGTGATGTCAACTTAATCCATGTCTGTGATCAAGAGGAGCTGGATGTGTAACAAAATTTAAGAATGGACACTTTTGAGTAAAGTTCTGTAAAGAAATGTGTGGACATCTGAAGGTGAGGTCCAATTCAGATCCCTTACACCAAGGACTATGCTCATGCTCTCCAACTTCAGGCACCTAACTTCAGCAGTTGGGCCTGCTTTCAGCTTTTGAAGACGCAAGCAAAGCAGAAACCCATCTTAGGTGCTCAAACAGCCCTTTGGAAGAGCTTTTCTTTCTCTATGAAGCTCAGGGAGAACAAATGGTTGGCACAGCCAGCTGTAAAAAGAACAAAAAGCTGAGTGATGTGAAGTCTCCTTACAAAGTCTGACTTTCAGAGGTCCAGATTCATCTTTTGATGGCTAAGGATGTAGCTGTTCTCCTTGAAAAAGGTGATTTGAATATCATAGAGATTTTTCATTACCACTAACCTTAAAAGCCAGGATCACTGTACTTTTATCCCGAACTTGGGTTGGGTTCAGCACACCTGTATCACCACAGAAGCAAGAATAACACTTACATTCACAACAGACTCCTTGAATTTGATGTGAAGTCTGTAATTCGAAAGTGCAATGATGGCATCCTCTGCACGTCCTACGTACTCCGTACTTTCACCATGAAGCTCAATGAACGGGACCTTCAGAAGGGAAAGAAAAATCATTCAGAAACCATTTTCCAAAGCTGTGCCCCTCCTCTGAGCACACACTCAAACATGCAACGTCGTAAAATCAAAATTAAACACTGCTGGGATTCAGCCTGGCTGTTACTGCTAAGAAGGAAAGCCTTGGGTAAGGTTTGTTCAGAGGTTAATTGGAGCCTTTTTTAAAAATGATTCCTCATTTTCTCTTAATTTTCCCAAGTCATAAGCGCTTGGTCAGGGAAAACAAGGAATTTGTATGATAACTGAGTGAAATATCCTCACATTCTGGCAAGCAGCCTGACCAACCCCTTGATTTATGCTCTCGGTCCTTACTTAATGGTGAGTGGCACTTTCATAACGTTATTAAATTCACCGTAAAGCAGGCAAAGCACATAAAATGAATAATCTCCTACACTATTGGCCCCAAATATTCATGAAGCAAACTCAGGTATCCAGCTTAGACCAGATCCTAAATGCTACACAGCTGTCGTCAGTCAGACAAATCACACTTTTTGCTTCACATTTCTTACTGCAGGTATGAAAACACACCACTCACTGCTGCTTTATAAAGCTAGAAAACCTGCAGCTGAATTACATTGCACATAAAAATTGCAACTGTTTAATTAAAAATGTGACTTAAACCCAGTTTAGCTGAGCTTGATGAAAAGTGTAAATGTTCAACTTGAAACCAATCTGGTTTTGCATCATCTCAGCTTAAATCAATTTAAAATATTTTCTATTGAAATGGAACAGACTCCCACTTCAGTTGATATTGTGGATAAATCATTTGAATTAAACTGATTTCAAAAGGAACTTTGGAAAATTAACAAAAAATATCCATGTTGTGCAACCTAAGACTTTTGGTTTCTCAGTAACAAGAAGCAGTGGCAGTATTTAATGGCAGTATTTAACGGCAGCATTTAACTAGTGTAGCAATAGTTTTTAAAAACAAAGAGTTCTGAACTATGGAATAAAACCCAACTTGTGTAGTGGTTTCAGGTGTAACAGCTCTATTTTTCAGACTCTCCTAGGTACCTCCTGTAACAGTGCGTGAGTTCCCCGTTCCACAAACAGTACACAATCATTTAAAAAGAAAATGTGTTTCTCGTATGACTGCCCTCAATTGTGAATGAAAATTCTGCAGAAGAGGCCAGGGAACACCCAGATCACCCAGAGCTATTGTGATTCAGCTGGCAGGGAGCAGCGTGGTGATTACCTGGAGGTTCTCATCCTCTCGGATCAGCTGCTTCCTGGGAAAAATCTGATTAGCCTGGATGCATTCAAGGCTGTGCTGAGTCTCTTCATCCTGAGAAACAAAGCCTTACAGTTAACTTCAGCGCTGTCACTGCTGCCTCTTCACCACGTAGCCAGTTATCAGTGACCAGTGCAAGCCCAAACAGGATGGTGTTCAGAGAGTTCAGGTATCAGTAAGTGTTCAGAGAGTTCAGGTATCAGTAACTTACTGAAGTTACCAAACACTCAAAGACAAGCACTCAAACAACTAAAGATGGTATCAGAAACAGGTTTCCTTCCGGCAGTCAGATTAATAAAGTCATTAAAACAAGAGACAGACTTGTAACAGCATCAGGACAAAGCCTTAACCCAGCCTAGCACTGCATTTAAAGTTCAACAGCCTCCCACATGAACATCAATTCTCTAATGGTTTCAGGTTTTAGCCTATGCTGCTCTGTAACGGACCTCTCAAATCCCTTCTGCTTACCATGACAGGCCCTGGAGGGGAGGAGGAACCCTCGCCTTCACTCGCAGTACTCGAAGTCTCTTCTTCACTTACTATTAAAATCTAGAAAACCAGAAAAGCATAACGAGCAAGTTAAATTCATTTTCTTTTGGCAAATAAATACAAATTGACTTTTAAAGACTGAGAACTCAGCCGTTAGAAAAGTGCAAGCAAACAGTAATTATGAAAAGATGAAACCCATATGAACCAGCTCTCCCGAGAGACAGAATTGTTTCAAAATGTGTCTGGCTCCTTCTGTTTGTTCTGAAAAATCATCTTTGAATGTGCTGCTGGGAGAACACCCGTCTGAATGCAGCAATTAGACCACTGCTCGTAGAATTTCAATTTAAACATGTTTGTCTTTCTAGACGACCCTGGATCTTCCCCCAAGTCAGGTGCAGATGGTGATTCATAACTCCGCAGGTTACAAACCCAACGGGATCGTTGTGATCATTCAGCCTGATCTGTTCAGCAACACAGGCTGACGGATCCCCCTGAGGTCATCTTGTTTCAACTACAGCATTTGAATTAAGAGTTCATATACGCATAAAATTCCTCATTATATAGTTATGACTCATTTTCTCCATCCAGGGATGTATCAAAACATCTGTTTCCTTGCACAGACCTTTCCAAGAGATCCACATCACTCTACATTAGTGACCTGCTCTCTCTGCTGTCTAAAAATCCCCCAGTCTCTTATCAACTGTAAATTTTTTGGCAGTATTAAGGAGCAGTCTTGCAGTTTATGCCATTAGGAACTCAAGGACTGAAGTGAATGTAGGAGATACAGTTTGATTTTGAGATTTACAGTCATGGAGTCATGGAATCGTTTGGGTTGGAAGGGACCTCAAAGCCCATCCAGTTCTAAACCCCCTGCCATGGGCACCTCCCACTGGGTTAGGGGGCACTCCAAGCCCCATCCAACCTGGCCTTCAGCACCTCCAGGGATGGGGCAGCCACCACTGCTCTGGGTAACCTGGGCCAGGGCCTCCCCGCTGTCATAGGAAAACATTTCTTCCTAAGACCTCATCTCAATCTCCCCTCTTGCAGCTGAAAACCATTGCCCCTCGTCCTGTCCCTGCACTCCCTGATAAAGAGCCCCTCCTCAGCTTTCCTGGAGCCCCTTTCAGTACTGGGAGGCTGCTCTAAGGTCTCCCTGCAGCCTTCTCTTCTCCAGGGTGAACAACCCCAACTCTCTCAGCCTGTCTTCTTACAGAGATGCTCCAGCCCTCGGATCATCTCCGTGGCCTCCTCTGTACTTGCTCCAACAGCTCCATTTCCTTCCTGTACTGAGGCCTCCAGAACTGGACACAGGGCTCCAGTTGGGGTCTCACCAGAGCAGAGCAGAGGGGAAGAATACTCTACCTCACCTTGCTGGTCCCACTGTTTTAGATGCAGCCCAGGATACAGCTGGCAAATCTTATCTTCTATCTGATTTTTTAACTACAAGTAGGTTGTTCCCCATTAAAAGACAAAAAAGGATTCATTCAGGTATTTTATGGGTTTTTCAATGTACAGCACATACAATAAACAAACAAAAATATATCACTCCAGCTGAGTCAGCTCTCAGTTCATGTCACCTTATTTATAAACACTTTTCCAATTATCCATGTTGTAGTTGACAGAAAACCACTTGGAATCGATCTGCTCCCAAGCACAGCACCACTGCAGGAAGCGCTCGCTACATCCTCTGTATCGTACGGAATGTGTACAAAGGCAAAAGGAGCAGCAGATGCACACTCTGAAACAACAACATCCCGCTGTCTAAGAATGGGCAGTGAGAACGCATTACACTGCCCCCAAAGCCTCTGTTAAAATGGAACGTCAATAAACAAAATGCCTTTATGCCCCCAGAGCAGGGGAGAAACAGCGTAAAAAGGTTTCAAATTGGTTCACAGTTGCAGAGCCTGCAGAAAAACGTGTCTGTGTGTGGACAGATATTCCTGCCCAGGGCAGTGGTGGAGCCTCCATCCCTGGAGGGGTTCAAAGAGCATGCAGACGTGGCTCTTTGGGACGTGGTTTAGCAGGCACGGTGGGGTTGGGATGATGATTGGACTGGATGAGCTTGGAGGTCTTTTCCAGCCTTAACAATTCTATGATCCTATATATATAAAAGGAAGAAATTATGAGCAGAATCAAGCTGGCACTGCCACAAATTCACTAAACGTTAAAGCAAAAAGTAGATATAAAAATCTCAATTTTAAACAAACTAGAAAAACAAAAGCTACAAGACTTCATAGAAGTCTGAATCTATCAACTACAGAAACTTATAAGGAAAGATAAAACAGCAGCACAGAAATTTCCATGGCTGCAAGAACAATGGAGAATGGGAACATAAAGTCGTCAGAAACAAAGGCAATCCAGAAACGTTCTCTACCAGCAGCAAGATGAGGACAGTATTGTTAATATTGAGTTAAAAAAGGCAGGGTTATTTAACATTTTCAGTGCAAAATAAGGAAAAAGACGGTTCAGATGTAATCTGCACTGAAACTGATGAGAATATTTAACGAATCAGAGATAAAAGCTAAAAAGGCCGTCAATTCATCAGGTTTCATCTTTAATAGATCAGAAGCCACAAAATTCCAACCCTTGCATTCAAAACAGGAGATCGTGCTTGCTTCCACCGTGACTCAGTGTTTTCCATACGTCATGTTTGGGTGCACTTATCTTCAAAACCCAGGTCTGCTCTTGCCAGGAAGATACCAGGAAAGGGGGGTTTCAGTCCTTCTCTCAAACGTGTTTGCTTCCAGCCGCAAATCTTTGGCTCCCACTGCATGTTTTTCAGGTTACATGATGCACCATAATCCTCGATCTACAGGATTTAAGAAACGAGCCTCCTACTCCATCAAACTGAAAATGACGGCTGGCTCAGCAGCAGGCATATTTGTCCAATCAGCCTCCACTAACAGCTCGTCCATCAAGGAAGGCGCAGTCTATACTGACTTTGCTGTATATCCTGATATAATGGAGAATAATGATCCAAGAGAAAATGGGTTTCAAACCTGTAATCCATCCCTCCTTCCTTACAATCACGCTGACGCATTCAGCTGTCAGCCCTACAGTCATTCAGAGAAGGACAAAGAGTTTGGGCACATTGAGAGGATGCATTAGAAGATGCGACCTTGGGGACCTGCTGGAGGAAGGAGCCGGTACTGCTGCCTCCTGCAACCAGATGCCTCCTTCCCAGCGCCGGTTCTGCTCCTCTTGGAACCACAGCCACCACTAACAGCATCAGCACCAAACATTTCCAGATCAGTTCAGCCAGACAATTCATGTACAACCTGGACAGAGCTTTAACCAGTAACAGTAATGCCTTCTGAATATAAAAAATACCTTGCTATTTCAAAAAATGCCTTCAAGCACAATTAGCAATGAAACACGTACCTAATTAAAAAGATAAGCTTCATTACAAATCTAAAGCAAGCTTAGCACAACTGATTAAAAGTTTTAATATACCAGGCCCTGTGCTGTAACAAAATTGTCCTTTTATGCTTTGGATTGATTAAATATATTTATTTTACAAGTTGACTACAGAACCAGTAGCTGTTAATAAGAACATTATTAGGTTAGAGAAAAACTCATTTAGCATTTCTTATAGCTGTGGTCCTAAAATCCAGCATAAAACATCAGCAGGGACTATCCAAACCACTGCAGAACACATTCTTATCCTATAACAACTGCTGCATCCAGGTGCAAAACAGCTGCTATTGTACCACTGCAGCTTTTTACATGAATGTTGGAATCTTCCTTTTTAAGGTGAATTTGGGGAAAGTGGTATGAAAAAAAGTAGAGAAGCACAGAATGGTTTGGGTTGGAAGGGACCTCAAAGCCCATCCAGTTCCACTCCCTGCCATGGGCAGCGACACCTCCCACTGGATCAGGGGGATCCAAGCCCCATCCAACCTGGCCTTGAACACCTCCAGGGATGGGGCAGCCACCACTGCTCTGGGTAACCTGGGCCAGGGCCTCCTCACCCTCATCCTGAAGACATTCTTCCTAATATCTAATCTAAATCTTCCCTCCCTTCCAATTTAAAGCTGTTCCCCTCCCCCTATCATCATGCCCTTGTAAAAAGACCCTCCCCAGCTTCCTTGTAGGCCTCCTTCAGGGTACTGGAATAGGGTGGTTCCAGTTTTTATCAGGATTATCAGATATAAACTGTGATGTTGCCAAGACAAATGGTACAAGAACTTACAAAACTTGTTCTAAAACAAATAAGAGTTTGCACGCTCACACTGCTTCTGGGTATGAGTGAAACACTTCAGTGACTGAACTGCTGGCAAAAGTAGCAAGAACATGAAATTGTTAGAAGGAGGTGCCCTGATCTGATGGACATTGAATATACTGAAATAACTAATCTCCCATCAAGCCAACAAGTTGATCCTACTCCACTCATGATCCCACGATCACTAGACTGAGCACAGGGAAAGCAAATGCCCCACTGGGAGCAGGCATGGGGACCACACGCTGTTCTCAGCAGCAGCCCATATTGAGGCAGTGAGGATTCACCATGAAACCACACTTTACATTGCCACTTCTTCCTATACCAAAGCTCTTCACTCTATGTAATAGAATCATAGAACTACCTGGTTGGAAAAGACCTTTGAGATCGAGTCCAACAGTACCTGTCCACTACTGAACGAGATGCCTGAGAAACTCATTTGCCCATCTTTTAAACCCCTCCAGGGGTGGGGACTCCACCACCTCCCTGGGCAGCCTCTGCCTGAGAACCCTTTCAGGGAAGGAATTTTTCCTAATGTCTAATCTGAACCACTCCTGGCGCAACTTGAGGCCATTTCCTCTCATCTTATCACCTGTTACTTGGGAGAAGAGACCGGCACCCACCTCGCCACAACCTCCTTTCAGGCAGTCGTAGACAGTGATGAGGTCTCCCCTCAGCCTCCTATTCTCTAAGCTAAACAACCCCAGTTCCCTCAGCCACCTCCCATAAGACTCGTTCTCCAGCCCCTTCCCCAACCTCGCTGCTCTCTGGACACATTTTCCATCCATACGTTCAGAGAACTCTTCCAGGTCATTCACGTGAACAGCAAAAGGAGCACTGGGATGGTGGGATGGCGAGGAAGGGGCTATGTGACCCACACCTGAAGAGCACTGCCTTGGAAAGAAGAACAAGATTCCTCGTACTGGCAACTCCAACGAGCCGCTTCATTGACCTCCCTCGCAATAACTAATACACGGCACTGCTCCAGAGGACAGCTTTGATACCAAGTGAGCTGGCAAAACACAGCCTGCATAAATCCACTCCCCAGGTGGCCCATCTCAATTTTCTTCACCAGTTGCAAAATGGAATCTGAATCCTTGGTTTCTTTAACTGCAGCTCAAAAATAATCAGCAATTCCATGTCAGCAAAAAACATTTCCCAGAAATGAAATGGAAATGTTCAAATACAGCTTAGGTAATAACTGACCAAGAAAACATCTTCATAAAAAGCACCCTCAGATTCAGGCTCTTGCTTATAAACAGGATCACACATAAATAGAAGGCAGCTTATACACAGTTCAGTGAAACTTGTTTATATTGTTAGAAATAAGATTTTTTTGGTCAGGACTGAGGCCAAAAAAGGTTCTGTTATCAATTTATGGTGCTGCCCTTCCAACTGTAGCTTCATCTGTATTAAACTACACCAAGAAATGGTTGGTCTTGTTAATTCTCCACCTTTATGTTCTGCTCGAAAGGACAAATGATCAGTAAAGGTTGTACCCTCAGACTCTGTTCAGTCAGTACAGGAACATCTTAATTACCTTTCAGAGCTTTCAGATGTGCCTTCTGGTCTAAATTATGTACATAACAACCATCTGTGTGCCAGCGACTCTAAACAAAAAAGACTGTCTAAATAAAGGATTGTTTAAATTCACATATATTTAAATGTAGTTGGAACTAGAGTAGGGAAAAAAAAACCACTGGTGGTAAAAAAAGGACAGAGGAAGCAGTCAAACATTTCACTTTGTTCCCCTTCCTTCTTCGTCCAGACCCTTAATTCCCAGGGAATTTGTGGTTGCCCCATCCCTGGAGGTGTTCCAGGCCAGGTTGGATGGGGCTGTGAGCCCCCTGATCCAGTGGGAGGTGTCCCTGCCCATGGCAGGGGGTGGAACTGGATGGGCTTTGAGGTCCCTTCCAACTCAAACCATTCTATGATTCTGTAATTTATTTTAGTACCAAAATCAAACTGAGTTGACGCTGAGTCTCACAACACAGCCCTGTACACGCTGCGTCACAGCTGTCCTGGAAGTTTTGGACAGGAAGAAACAGTAGGAAATTTGAGCATTACGAAGTCAAGACTGCAACCCAGCTTTGGCAGAAGATGTGGCTGTCACAAACTGAAAACACTTCTTCCCCTTTCACAGGTGGAAGGAAATTATTCCGAGATAAGGACAAACACTTTGCTTCCTGCATTTCAATCCCTGACAGCAAGATTTCCCGTTCCTCCTGGCACTGCAGGCAGAAGTACCTGAAGAGCTTTCAAAACCATTTATGGGTAAGTGGCTGACAACATGGGCACCGGCACATGGCTCGGGAACAGGCGTAGGACAAAGGATCCCATTTGAAGGTTGTGTACAACTAAGAATCAGAAGGCTTTTTTTCAATAATTAACGGCTGCAAATTCCAACTTAGTAAAATATTGATTTTTGTCCATCATCTTGGAAAACACTTTATTTAACTGAGTAAGCAGTGGCAATGGTAGAATCTTCCTTCAAGAGGCAGCTCACCTTACCCAAATAACACAAGTCACTTACCAAGAATGAGAGATGATAAAACAGATAAAACAGTCCTCTGCCCCAGAAAGTTTCACACGACACTCTTCCAACACTTCACATTGGCAACTGCAAAGAAAAAGAGAGGACTTTCAAAGATGAACCTTCACTTGAAAAATAACTCTTTCAAATAGCAGGCAACTCACAAAAGAAACTCAACTGCTACATTAAACTGCTTTAAACTGGAAGGGGGAAGATTTGGGTTAGACACTAGGGAGAAATTCTTCACAAGGAGGCTGGGGAGGCCCTGGCCCAGGTTGCCCAGAGCAGTGGTGGCTGCCCCATCCCTGGAGGTGTTCAAGGCCAGGTTGGATGGGGCTTGGAGCCCCCTGATCCAGTGGGAGGTGTCCCTGCCCATGGCAGGGGGTGGGACTGGATGGGTTTTAAGGTCCCTTCCAATCCAAAGCATTCCATGATTCTATGTTAGATCATCTTAATTAAAGAGGCACAGTAAAAAGTACTGACTGTTACGTAAGTCCTAGCTATCCACCTATTAATATGCTCAATTCAACGATTGGATCCAGAGAGGTTGCTGGTTGAGGAACAGTTCAGAAATCACAGTCATAAAGCAATTCAATGTTTCTCTAAACTTCTCTAGTACACAGAAGTGGAAAAAGAAAATCTACTTGGCAACTCAAGCTCCAGAAGACCTCTCTTATAGAAGATCCAAAAGGTTTTGTACCAATCTTCAAAAGTGTTTTTTAGTTTTACACTAGAACTTGTGGTTTTCTGCCCCAAGCAAGATGAAGACCCCTAAACAGTGGTCATTGTCTCAGCACCTTTGCAAAAAGCTGCAAAGAACCCAAGGTGAACAGCAATGCTTATTGATTCCATCCCTCCCAAGTCTTATTTTTTACTTTCTAAATGCTGTACAAACATTATTTCCTCAAAAATCAATTAAGTATTGTGTCACAAATACATATTTGTCAAACAAATCATAGGGAGAAAATCTGTGCTGTGCTTCATCCCTACGTGGTCACTTCAACAGGAATCAGAGGTCTCCTACAACATCTGAACGACTGGTGGGACACAAAGCTCTACACTAAAACACCCAACTCCAACATTACAGTTTCAGGCTAAGCCCGACCATACCTATAGCACGTGAGCAACCAAACTGATAGAACAGCACTCCCTGTATCCAGCCTACCACAAGATTTGCTCTTTGCAATAACTTGGAATTCATCGCAAGAGAATGCTGCATGTGTGTGCCTGAAAAGCCTAACTCCTACCAACGTATAAACCTACTGCTGGAAATGGTTCGCTTCTCGGATGCACCACAACCAGTGAGAGGTTCATCTTCTGGTCTATTAAAAAAAACCAAATCTCTGGTTTCGATTGATTGTGTTCTGTAGTTTATGGCCTAGAATCAAAGAATCATTAAGGTTGGAAAAGCCCTCTAAGCTCACTCAGTCCAACTGTCAGCCCAACCCCACTGTGCCTGCTAAACCCTGTCCCCAAGTTCAATGGCCACGTGCTTTTTGAACCCCTCCAGGGATGGAGACTCCACCACTGCCCTGGGCAGCCTCTGCCAGGGCTTCACCACTCTGTCAGTGGAGAAATTTTCCCTAATATCCAACCCTCCAAGGAAGGGTGCAACTTGAGCCCATTTCCTTTTGTCCTATCACTTGTTACTTGGGAGAAGAGCCCAAAGAGGCTTACGACAGGGAAAAAATAAAAACAACCTTCAGTACTCAAAAAAGCATATATAATTTCAGGACTGACGCAGTAGAAAGAAATAACTTAAAAAGTACAAACTCCGATGCATCGAGCAGAAGAAATTCTAACATTTCAGACAGACACACTCCAGGGAAATCTCACAGGTATCTACACTCGTTATTGAAACCTGCAAAGTTTGGATGCTCTGCATTAACAGAGTACACCCTATGGATGATCCCTGCTGTTCAAAACCACAGCTAATCGTGAATTACAGTTTTACAACATTTGGTTACCTGCGACAGTTTTCAGCTTTTTATTTATTTTAAAACCCCTCTCACCCACAAGCCAAATGCCAGTTCCAGCAGCTTTATGGGCTGAAAATCAAATACAGCACACAAAGCAGAAAGGACCCAGTTTTACTGTGAGGCACCAGCTCAATTTTGCATCAAGCTGAGCTCCTCAGCTGCCTGGCTGTACAAAGTCACCTTTGATGGGAACGCTCAGCAGCTTATTAAACCAAAAAAAAGCTGCAAAGGCAGACTACGCAACTCCAGGGTGACTCTGAATTCAGAGACAGCTTGCTGGCCACGTCCTTGCTTTTTAAAAAGGCAAGATACAAATGCAGGGTCACAGGAGGCGGACTTAATTTGTGTGGTTAAGGTCCAAGAAAAAAAAAAAAAACCTTCATATAAAAATCAGCAACAAGCTTTTTATTGAATTTAATGAGGTTTGGAAGAAGCCACTGAATCTCAAGAGTTTTGTCGAGAAGTTTAAAAACAGGAGAAAAGTGTTCCAATGTAAGCATTAATAATTCCGCTTTATTCCTGCCAGTATTCAGTAAACCCTTCAGGACGCGCTCATCAGCATTCCTCTCTCAGGGCTGCGAGGCACAGATAAGCCCCTCAAATGTTATCACTTCCGAAGTCAACGCCTCGTGCCAAAGGAAAAAAAATAGCTGACTGAGAGGAGAAATATCACTGTGAGCTCTGCCACCACCTCCAACAAGTAATTCCTTGAGGGGGAGCGATCCCAAGGGATGGTGTCAGAACTGTTGAAGGAACACAGCCCGGCACACCCAGGTCTGCTGCTCCAGAGGGGCGATGCAGCCCCCACACTGTGTGCTCCCACCATCTCCTCTTCATCAGCTCCTCTAATCCCCTCGGAACAGATTCAGCACCATGAGGAAAGCAAAGGGAAAGGGAACAGGAACGTTTCAATAAAACCTACAAAGTCGACCGTGTCTAGTAAAGAAACCAGCTTTGCTCAGTACGTGTTCACATTCTCATACCTGGTTCAGCTCAATTTGCTTACTGAAGCCCAGGTGCTGAAGGACATCTTGACATCTTCCAGTGTTGAATGTGCACAAGCCCCTCTGCCGCAGAGCTCCAGTCCTGAAGGTGATGTTGAGGAGGAACACTCAAACTAAGCTTTGCTTTGAACCATCTCCTCAAGATCTTATAGAATAGAATCATCAAATCATCTGGTTGGAAAAGACCTCTAAGGAGTCCAACCATACCTGTCCATCTACTAAAACATGTCCATCAGAAACTCATCTACCTCTCTTTTAAACACCTCCAGGGTTGGTGACCCAACCAACTCCCTGGGCAGCCTCTATTCCAGTGCCTGAGCACCTTTTCTTGCTCTTGGGCTTTAGATGAGCACTGTGACTAGTACAGAGGCCTTGCCTCTATTGATTTTTCTTGGAAGATGCTGCTGTAGCAATCACAATGTACCAGTGAAACACAAGTAAAGACATAATTGCACAGGAAAACTCAGAATAATGGTTTCCAAGTTGTAGAACTTTTCTTCCTGGAGATACTCCAAACCTGATCAGCCCCTGAGCAACCCCATCCAACATCATGGCCAGCCCTATGCTGAGGAGAGCACTAGGCTGCATGAGCTCCAACCTAAGTTATACCAAGAGACTGTGACAGTGTTTGTCTTGACATTTATTTAAATATAACCCTGGCAAATAGCTGGGAAAAACACTCCTGAGAAGTTTTAATCAACATGTTTGTTTAATGAGGAGACTGGAAAGTTGTTACTGAAGTTTCTGAGCTGAAAGGCTGCATCCAGCAAGAACAGAAGAGGAAGGATTTGATAAGCATCGAGTGAAAAGAGTTTGGAAAAAAAAACAAATCCCAGTTTTTTCCAGCTACAGACAAAGTTATCCTCATAAAGATACAGACAAAACAAATCAAGCCAAGCCAAGCTTTCTCCTGCTAACTAACTACTTGGAAGGTTTGGTTTTCCTCCCTTTGCTGAAATACGGCATTTCTGCACCAGTTACACCACACCATGTCACAACGTTAACATTATGCAAGCACTGCTTCCGAGTAGAAGTTCTCTATTTCTGTTTACACATCCACTGTTCCCACAAACCCGGCTCTGCAGTGGCTGAGCCCTCTCTTGCACCAGGTTAACACACGCTCACCATTTCAGCACCTCTGTGTTTGGCTGCTTCCTGCTCCGTCTTAGTTCACACGCTGGCTATGGGCTGTTCTTGTCCTCCTTGATGCTCTTCCTAGTGGATTTCAGCTTGTTTTCCCCCAAACGACTCCCATCCTACTCTCAGGGTGCGAAGGAAGAGGAACATGGTGCTGCTATCAGCTACTGACCACCAGGGTGATGCAGCTGGCTTGTGGCTGTGCTGAAAACCACAGAGGGATGGGAGCACTGAGACAGCCGACCAAATGCTGTTGCTCCAAGGTCGGGCACTGTACAGTGGCTCCTTTATAGGAAGTTTTAAACATGTACAGAGAGAAGGAGGAATGTCAATCTTCAGGGAGGAATTTTCTTGTTTATACTGCCATGTCTTCCCTATCATACACTTCCCCACACGACGTTGCATCATTTCCAGCTTAGAAAGGAACTGAATATGAAGCATAAACATCAATGCATGACAGAGTAAGCAGGGCCCAACAGCAACACCAAACACCTCCCTTAAGAGAGACGGGAAGTGTCTGGCACACGAGCATTTTGAAACTGTCACCCATTTTCCATTCTACCTGTGCTTCTGTGTGAAGAATAAAATTAATTAGTCCAAAACATCAAAACACTTTTGTCCACATCTGCTGCTGCTCTGACTCACCATCAATGGAAGGCAATTCAGTTCCCTGGAGAATCCTCTATAGGTGGACATACTGGTTTCCTTCATCTTCCCACTCAACAGAGGCATTAATCAGTTTTTAAAGCCGTTTGATTAAGCTGATTATCTTTGCATACTAGTTAAAAAAGATCACTGCTCTCACAATCTTCAAAAAGTAAACGCAGAAGCAACTGTTAAAATTAAAGCAAAACCCATCTCAAACAGCAACCAAGGCTTGAAGAATGGAGAATACAGCAGGGAGGTGGGAAAAGCACTGTTAAGATTGCAGCCATCCAAAAGCAAACAGTATAGAGACAGATCTGATCTTGTCTTCGGAACAGACATTTTCTCCATAACTGATATAGAGTATAAAATCAGTGGAACTTTAGGTAGGATCAGAGTATTATTCCAATAAATACAAGGTTTTTTCCAAGAAAATGTTTCTGAATATAAAACTGTGTATTAAAATTCTCCTTCACTGATCTTCAAACAGCCAAGATCAAACCACCACTGCAAGCCTGAACCCCAAACCTGAGAACATCTACTTTTTCTTATAAGATTTCAGGTTTTCTTTTCTTTGAGTGCCTTTTCCATTTGGATGAGATCCAAATGCTACAACTGTTGATACTATTCATAGCCAGGATACAATTTACCCAGAGATATTCTGATGAACCCCTCAAAGTTCAAATCAACAGCCCATTCTATCATTCTCCTTTTATTTCCTCTGTACTCCTCAATGTTATGTGCATGAGGGACAAATGACGTCTACCAGAACGACTGTGCAGAGATCTGCAAGGATGGGATTTGAATCTCTGCAAGCTGATGGGACACAGAACACAGAGCGAGAGCTGATGGGAACTGAGGAGACTTGGGTAGGTTCCAAGCCAGACAGGTGACCAAGAGTGCTAGGGAGGGGAAATTGCATCAAGCAGCAACCAAAATGCCACAAAAAGCAGGGCAATATTAGATTGAAGTTACGAAACAGAAAGAACAAGTGAGCAAGACTGAGACCAGACAGCAAAAGTTTCCATCTGAAATGGCAGAGCGGAGTAAGGAGGAAATAATCTGCTCCTCGTACTTCCCATTTTTCCACTGAAGCCCTCAGAGCCCATTCGCGATGAGTCAATGCTCCCTCAATTATTTATTCCTTTCTAGAAGAAAGGCAAGAAACAAACAGGGGTAAGAGGTTGTTAATAAAATTGCAAAGGTTTTACTCCTCTTCCCCAAACTCCTGTTCACTCCCTTTCCCTCCTCCGGTGACATTTTGCTTTCGCTCCGTTGTTTCTGTTAACAGGATGAGCAATGGAGCAGAGGGAGCTGCTGTTCTAGGAGAGCACAATGCCCACAGAACAGCCTCCTTACCTGCTGCATTTAGAGATCTGCAAGCAACTAAAAAGTTTTGGAATAGGAAGAACTAAAATCAATTTGATTTGAAGGATCTTTTGGAGTTTCAAGTCACTCTCCTACGAGATCTCCTCCCCACTGAATGACCTCAGGACCCCCACAGACACTGCTACAGCTTTAGCTCCTAAGAGTGTACGCTGACCTCATTTGTACCAGACTTCGTCTGGCACAAAGCTACTATAACAAAACCTCCAGCAAACCACTACTCAGTGCCTTTGTCACAGGACAGCTTCAAGGAAACACCAAGTATCTGCTGTGAACAATTATTTCTCAGTGCATTCAGTAGATTTAGTTGTTATAAGGTGGCCGTAAGAGGAAACTCAGCACCTCACAGGGGCTCCGAGCACTGGGACTGATCAGCCACACCAGTCAGGAACACTCAGGACACCAGAGGAGCCTGTTCTCTGCTATCGAGGTTTGTAACTAGAGGTCACTTTCTTTTATTGCACACCTTGCACAATGAAATTATGGTCTAAAATTTTAATCCATTAATTCTTAATCTGTATTGAAAAAAACTGTTCTGCCAAGGAGGCCGTTTGGGTGAGATGGATGCTCACCTTCGCTTCCTTCATCTAGGAATGGGAGGCCCTTGGAGAGGCTCCATGCAACCTGACACTGGATTACCGCACACAGAAGTGAAAAGTTAACCATTTCTAACAACCTAAACACCAGCACTTGGGAAACTTGTAAGCACACTCGAACATCTTCTTTTATGTGGCATTTTTACTTTTTAAACAGACTAGGTCCACATTCCCTGAAACACGGTGAGCCATCAGAAAAGGTCATGCTCTCACATTGCTCCCCAGCAAAATGCTCCCCTTCATCCCACTCCAGCTCCTACATTCCAGACCCCTTATGACTTCATTCAACTCCTGTGTTAAAGATAAAACACATCCAGAGAGAAGACAGGTTACAGCACCCCTGCTCTACCAGGCTGCACACACTCTTCATTTCCAGACCAGATGCTACATCTTGAAAGCAACCACACCACATTGAGTTTTTATGGAATTTGAGGCAGCAGAAGAATCACTTCAGCACCTGCAGAGGTGACATTTTCTTTATAGAACCAGACAATTAGCTGGCTCATCTCAAACTACTCACGTATTTAGTTCTCAAAGCACTACGCAGGCCAAGTCAAATGGCAGAGTTTACAGTCCAAGTACCAAATACACGCAGAAAGACTGGATCTGCACTGAGCTATTAAGCACACAGCTGAACTGAAGACATCTCCAGGTATAACACACAGCAATGATATTTCTGCCAGCATCTGAGAACACAGGGATGAAAAGCTGGTCTCCTGCAATCAAACATGGCAGGGGTCAGTATGACCACACCATTAGTCCTAATGTTCGTTTACAGGATGAAATAGTAAGTTAGGTCAATACAAGATGAGTGTGAGTCGAGGTACCTCTACCAGCACGTGCAAAACAATGCTGGTAACACAACTGAACCAAGTAATTGTATCCAAAGAGCTAATTCAAGCACAGCGCCAGCTTTATTCAATCACAAGAGACCTCTTTTATGAACCAATTGCCCAAATTTCCCATTTCAGGAGTTATGAAGGCTCAGGTTAGCTTTTCCAGGATCACAAACAGCTGTTTCACAGAAGGCAGTCCAAACCCTTGTCTGGGCAACATCCACCAGACTGCCAAAGCATCAACAGCACTCACTAGTCAACTGGCCACTTAATGTGTGCAAATACTGTGAGGTAAAAGTCAAATTACGAAGAGATAAAACCAAGTCTGCTCTGCATGATAAGGACACCAGTTAGGGCTGAGTAAAGAACCGCTGATGGCTCAAGTGTATAGGAATGTTCCGCCAGCTCTTACCAGACAAGTTCCAGTTTAAGGCCAAACACATGACTTACCAGAACAGGTTACTCCTCACGTTTGAGCAGCTAACCCCTTCCTAGAGCAAATAGGTTACTGCAGCAATCCAGTTCCAGTTCCAACTTTTCCAAATAGCAATGTGCTGTGTTACAAGCCAAGTTTTCCGCAGCCAGAGAAGCCTCAGGCCAGCACTGCCCCTCGGCCAGGCACAGCAGTGAAGAACTCCGGCTCCCTACATGTCCCCAGATGTACACACAGCTCAGATGCCTTCTCCAACTAAGGAGGCTTCCTATATTTAGATCAGGAGGGACAAACAAACTGGTTTGGCTGATCTACAAGAACCCTGCCTCCCGGAAACCTGCTCCCTGATGTCCTTTGGTCAGCTAAGTCAACTCACCAGAGCTGGGAGAAATGGCAGAAGAGCAAATACCTTTTCTCCTATAGCTAAATCACTTCAGTGTCTTCCTGATTATCAAGAGTTATATATTTCCATCTTTTTCCATTCACAGGAAGTCAGTTAATTCCAGAAGCAGGAGATGTAACTGGCAAAATACTACTTTCCATTTGAAAGTTGCAGTTAAGAACCAGAGTTGGGACCTGACAACTGAAATAAAGGCAAGTAAAGAGCAAGCCCTGACAAGGGCCTTACAGACCTGCAGCCAGGGAACACCAAGCCGTCTGCACCTCGAACTACAGTCAGGAGCTTTGAACAGTCTCACTTGAGACTCTCGTCAATTCCCAAGGACTTAAAAGAGCAACCACACATCCCCTTTGATGTGGGAGGCATGAGGCACAGCAAGAAGCCTTGCATCTCTTAAGATCACCTAAAGCAATCTGAAGCCAGCCTTAATGTGATTTTGGTTGAAGATCACTTGTATGTTTTCTGAGTATCTGGTATTAAGTGCAGAGGTGTTCAAACAGACTAGTTAATGTTGTCAAACTGCAAAATGTGTTCCTCCAAGGGCCCCACAGCAGTGAGTTAGAACCTGCTGGCTCTACTACGTACATGTTTTAAGCTTATTTATTTTCATACCCAGTGGCCCCTCAGTCACAAAACCCAGGCACTGTGCAATACAACCACCTTGCTCAAACCTCGAACACGTCAAAGCCAAAACCAATTACAATCTGTAAAGTCCTGTTTCCAGCCTACACAGGCAAGATGGGCTCTGTCATGACAACTACCTCAAACCTTTTCTCTATAGAACGGCTCCCATCATACCAGAGACCACAAGCTCGTCAGTTTGCACTGAAGTTGCATTCAGAGCCAGGAAAGAATTTACTTGGATTAACAGAATATGGTTATTCTAAAAAACTAAACAGCAGGAAGCCAAAGTTAAACATATTTGAGCATTTCAGAGAGGCACCAAAGAAGGTTTTGTGGTTGTTTTCAAAGCCCCTGTATGTATCAAAACACTGAGCCTCAGTTAGAACTAAAAAAGATCTGCAACAGATCGCAACTCTGCTGGAGAAATGAGGGTGGACACAGCCCCAGCTAGCATTTACTGGCAACAGGCAGTCGCTCACCTCCCCACTCCCATATGTAGCTCAATAGGGAAAGATCCATCAATCCGAATGTCGAGGCTTCCTGAAGAGGGGACCAACAGATATTTGCCTCATTTGGAGAAAGGAATCAATCTATATGGTAATCATGTCCCCTCTGAAACCACTGCTTCAATACCCAGGTCAACAGATAGTAAGGAGTTTCTCTAAGAACATGAAGATTTAAGTCTGGATTTCCTCCTGGCTCACTTAGAGCCAGCTCTGTACAGCTGATCAGTTTTGCCAAAAGGAGATGTCACTCCAGTATCATATTTCATACTAAATGCCCTTTAGGAAAGCATGACACTAATAATGCAGGAGTAACCAGTGTCTGTATGTACAGGCAAATGCATTCCTATAGCATTCAATACTGGAAGCACTTAATCTCCAGAAACCTGTTTCCAGTGCTGAATGGCTGTGGGACTGCACTGACCTGTCCTCACAGACACTTGTGTTCAGTGAACTCCAACAGAACTATCCAGAACACACTTCTCCCCAACGTTTGGTTTAGTGTGGATTCATTCACATCAGGCAAGCCCTGACTTAAAACTTCTCTCACTTCTTTTCCCTAGAGAAACTCATTCATATTGGTAGATATAATGAACTGCAAGAAGGAAGAACATTGACACAAAGAACACGAGAGGTGTGAAGTCATTCAAGCATTTTATCCTTTAGAGAACAACCACTCCTTCCCTGTGTGACTCAAACCAAATCTGGTTTCCTAGAAAACACTTGGTTGTAATTAAAGAGTTAAATCATCGATTTAAAGAATAAAAAGTTTGGGCTCTTCAGTGTTACTTAAATAGAATGCATCCACATCTTCCCCACTGGCACTGCAGAACCGAGAGCAGTTCAACAGCGAGTTCTGTTACTGATGCATTAAGGAAGGCAATTATTTTAATTATGGTTTAATCTCAGATTTGTAAAAAGATGTCCATCCACTACCCCCTTCAGTTTTGTTGTGCATTTGAACCATTACCAACCAGGCCTAACCTTCCTTTAAAGAAATAGAAAAAAGTTTATAACCACCCTTACAGTAAATTCAGCAGGTCCCCCTCGAGTTGTGTTTGATGGAGACATGCAAAAACACATGTGCCCATGAGTTCGCTTAAAGATAGGACAATAGTGCAAGTCATATTTGTAACTGTGACCTGTAGAGGTCAAGCTCCAACTAAATGCACAGACATAGCATTTCACAGTGAAAATTAAGATAAAACTACATTAGACTATTTTTATTCGTTAGCCTTCAAATTGAAGTAGTCCCTGGCAACTGGCTTAGCAGCAAAATCAAGGCTGTACTTACTAAACGGGAAACTCAGTGGTCTGACAAACCCGCAGGGATAAAATACCCCAACTGCACTGCCTTAGAGTCCAAAAGTGAATCAGGAAAGTCTGGGGAAAAAGGAGCAAGAGTACTGCAGTTTTGGGTCCTAAATTCCTGCCCTGCTCCTGAGCACATTAAATGGCAAAACCCCTGCCCTCAATCAGTGACATCTTCTTTCATGATGCACACACAGGATAGAGCTGCTGAGAGCATATGAACACAACACTGGAAATTCTGTTTGCTCAGGTACTCATGGATCTCCTTAAAGATCTCACCAGGTGTCAACCTGAGCTCAAGTCCAAGCCAAAAATGGGTAGGAATTTTTTTCCTTCCCAGAACTATAACAGGAAGAGCTGCCTACAGGCAAACCTGTCATCAGGAGGGATGCCTGAAGTTCCCAGGGAGCATTCCCTCTGAGAGAGACTCTGATTAAACACCAGAGCACTCGGCACTGTTAGCAGCCATGGGAACAAGATGGAACATCCAGTTACAAAAAGGCCGAAGCTACTCCTGCCCCTGCAATTAAAGAACTAGGATGGATACACAGGCAAAACAAATCCAGACAGCTGGATGGAACAGGAGAACTGAACACCAGTTAAGCCTAAGCCCTGACTGGACACAGCTCCAATCAGATCAAGCTGCTCTAAGACTCATCCAGCCAATGTCTATCTCCAAGCACATTCTTTCTAGACAACCTGTTCCAATATTAAGGCTGGAATCTTAAAGTTCAGAAAATACTCAAAGGCAAAGGAAGCTTTCGCACCGAGCAAAACCAAGGAAAACAATGCAGATGAGAATGCTCAGAATACTTAAGCCTACCTCACTTCTATTGCAAGGCTTTATTTCAAGACGTGATGCAGCTAGTGTAACAAATCAATATATGAAGACAATCTAGGAGCATATCCTCAGAGCCAAGGTGAAAAACCATTTGCAGTTTGGATAAATAGCAGCTCGTTGGGGGAAGCCCTTCGGTATTCAGGCTTAATGTTTCTGAAAGAGCTTGAATAGACTCTTGTATATCTGGATTCAGTGGCCAAAAAATGGCCAAACACCTTTCCTGGATGAAAGGCTGCATCTCAGCAAGCTTAAATTAATCAATCAGCCAGGTACAAGGACCCAAGGTGCATATAATTTAACAGAAGCACCACAGCTGTGTCATTAGCTTGGACACAAAACACCTCCGCACCAGCCTCAGTCCAGCCAACAGAGCCGTTCTGAAAGCCCACCCTGACAGCAGAGGCTTACAGAACAACTGATTGAACCTAGGAAGCAGCTCTTACATCCAAATTTCTATATTCAGTTTGAATCCCTTTAAAGCTTGACAGGAACTGAAGATGTTCTTTTCTCCAGTCACCATTACCATGGGTGCTGAAGAACAGATCTTCCAAGAACAGGTAAGAAGCAGTGGCCCACTCTGGTATTTCACTGCTTGACACAGAGCAGCTCAAGAGGTCAAAGCACCAGTGTGTAATCACCGCTGTAAGGGAAGAGATCTGTGACAGGGCTGGCACGCTTTGGGGATGGATTTTTGGACCAGGAGTTAAGGTTGTTACAGGCAGTTACACAATTAAGTACACAAGGAAAGCAAAGCTGACAGCCCGAGTTGCAGGTATGGATGACACAGCAGATATTCCACTACTCGTACATGCCATGGACATCAACTTAATCGCGCCCTAAAATGCCTCCATATAAAAAGCCTGGAGTGAAGAATTACACACTAGGAAATGCAAGCACTGTGATCACCTGTGCAGCTCTGGTTCAGCTTCTCTTGGAATATGTATGAACCTTAATTCTCTTCTGCATCCTTTCCTTCCCATGAACCCCTATCCCCACCCAGTGAACAAGATGGACACCGCTGCCTGAACCCAGAACTTCTCATTATACTTGTTTTTAATTAAACCTTGCAGTCAGCATGGAGTTGTGAATCAGTCAGTCTTTTCTACACTGCTCATTTTACAGCCCTTCTTCTGCTCCAGATCCACAGGGCTGACCCCAGTTTTCACTCTATCCCATCTGGCTATGTGATAGTAAGGTATTTTTAAAAGGCTGCAAAATGGAGCACAGTAAGAGCTCAAGGCATCAGAAGGATCTTCCAGTTTCGGTACCCAGCTGTCTGAAATCTCATTCCCCATAGGCTCCAAATTTTTACAGCATTCTGCTCTTTATTTGGGAAGTACAACTCCACTCGCTGGGCTCTGCACGGCAGAGGTCAGCAGGCCTGCAGCTGTGTGTTTAACACCGAACCCATAACCCCATGCACACCTGAAGAAGTTTCCAGCAACAACTCAGCCAGCACAACCCCAGCAGGGCAGGGCCACATCTCGTTCTCCAGGATGGTAGCTGACTGACTCACCAGACCACCTCCTAGAACTCCTTCATAGATAAAGGCACTATTCCTCACCCAGGGCTTCCATACATTCCAAGTAATTTAAGGTCTTACTGGGCCACCCATAAGTTCTGAATTTCTTCAGATGTCCAAGGCATTGCAGCCTCTCCTTAAAACAATCTCAGATACCACTTATGGGGATGAACTGCTGATGCCAGTACACTCACAGCCGCAGTCAAAAGACCAGGCTGTTTGTTCGGTATTTGAATATCCAACCACCGTTTCTCCCACCAACAGCTTAATCTGATTATATTAGTTTATTGGCTCCATTGCAGAGCACAGATAAACCTCTTTTGGAGGGAGATGAACTCCCTGGCAAGCCTTCAGAACAGAACAGCACTCACATTTGGTGTGATAGCTCCATCAACAGCCACAGCCATATTTACCAGGAAGCCCAGGTCATCAAGGATTCCCACTGGAGCCAAAACGAGTCAATAAACCTGATTCCCATAGCCTCATTTAAAGCGGTCAGCCCTGCAGAGAGGGGGAGAATGGTCCACTTTTACTATTTTGAAGATAATGTTAGTGAAAACCCCTTGGCAAATCAGGTCACCTTTCTCCCTTTCAAGTTTTCTTGCAGAGCAGCACAAGGCAGTTTAAGCTGACAGAACCAGATCGAGGAGGTGGTGTGCATGGCACTAATATTTAAGGGACATTCACATTTTACACATGCTTAAACTACAGTAACACTAAAACCAGAAACCCCACAACGTTCAACAGGCTCCTGTACCAAGGTTTCTGTACACAACAGGAGCAGCTCTCCTTCACCAAGCTGCTTGTTGTGGGTCCCCTAGTCTATTTACCAGGCTGCCATGCCCACTCCACACAGCCCTTCAGCAGTGGGCTGAGCATCGCCTCTCTGTACGGCCAGGCAATCAGGCACAACCCCCACACCTTCTGCTGGCTTGGGGCACTCGTTATTTCCCCAACAACTTCAGAAGCAGACTACTTTCTTTAAACCCCTAAAGAAAAAGCCATTAAATTAGTGTTAAAGCCAGTCCATGTAATACACCACGCGCCACCTGCTTCAGTGAGGCATCACTGCCATGCTTCAACTCTGCCTGCCATAGCTTTAACTCATTTATCTTATCAAAAGGATGTCAGAAGTCTTATGCAAGTTCACCTCTACTGTACTCGTTATCCTCTTAGGAGCCACTGAATGAAATGGGAGTTAATGAATAACACAGTAGGAATTATTTCATTATCCCCATGGTGAAAGAGAGCCATCTAATTCTTGGATGTGACGTCAGACTTGAGAAGCAGCCAGTGATGCGTACTCAGGCTTCCACTGCTCAATCAGCTGCCATGCCAGTGGTGTAACAGTGAAAGGCCTGCAAACAGCACTGACAGCTCCAGCGAGTCGGCCAGAGCAGGAAGCAAAGCCACCCCAATTGCAGCCATAGGAAGATTTAAAGTAGCAAGAGGGAGGAGCTGAAGCCAGTCATTTCGCTTGCACAGAAGGGAGGACAGGGCGGAAGGTTTTTAGCAGTGTATATTTAACACACAGGCCCTGCACAGTTATGGCAATCAGTGCGGTTAAAGCACATCAGCTCTTTGCATCCTCCTCTTGCCCTGCCTCTACTTTCACAGAATCCCAATGCCACTACAAGTGCCTCCAGCACTTCCTAACTCATCCTCGCTACTGAAGCCCATCAGAAACTCCAGACATTTAAAGGGACATCTGGAGCAAGGTACAGATCCTTCATCAGTTACTGGCAAGCCTGGCTTATGGCAGTCAAGACCAGGCAGCTAGACAGCACATTTAGAGAGATGATATTTGACTGATTTCATAACCATGAAAGTCCATCCTCATTCAGGACAGCTACACCAGGCAGTGTCCTTCAGACAGTTTGACTCTTGGATACACATTCTTTCCTGTCCACAACAACCCTGGGACCTCCTTTAAACGAAGCAGTCCAGAGCAAGCGCAGAGAAGAGAGAGAAGACATTGGACCAGACCATATGAATCCATTACAGAAGCTTGCAAGGATTACTTACCAGGCACTCCCCTCTGACAGCTCAACTGATGAGAAACACACTCGTACACAAGCAAGCTGAAAACGTAAGAGGAAGAACAGAAAGCCTGGGAGACCAAAGCTAGACCTCCTACAACATCACACACAGTGAAAGGGCCCAACACAAGCTTTGCAAGCAGTTTTCTCTGCACAGACCACAGAAACTGAGATGATTTCTCTTTCGAAGGAATTCGATTTTCCCATAACCCACAGCCTGCAGTCACTTCTGAACAGCCACGCATTACTGAGCTTGCATAACACGTCAAAAGCAAAGGATAATTGTACCATCCTCCAAATCCTACTGGAAGAAACACGATCTTCAAGCCTAGCATCTGCCATTCTGTCATTCTCACATGAGTGTGCACCATGTAAGATGTAGTCATATTCAAGCCCTGGCGTCACAATTACTCTGCCAAAAATGCAATGCTGCAGGATACTTGGCATGGTCCTGTTCATACGATAGCTGGCTTCCATAAGGCTGTTAAGGTATCCAAGACTAAAACTACTAACGTTCTACAAGCATTCACCTTAAATTCTTCATTAATCACTCAAAATGCCTATGTGTAAGATACTGCCATGGGATTAGTATTGTACCTGTAAAATGAATAGAACATTCAGTACGATGCTCTATACAAGGCTGGCTTTGGGGCAGGTTTCTGCTACACTACAAGCTTCTGAATCGGCATGGACCAGCATCAACACTCAGCTCTGCCAGTGAACAGCATCTCCCTGCATGCAAAGAGCATCTGCACAAGCGCTGCCAGAGCTTTTGAGTGACTCCCCTCCCTACAGGCACTTGCTGCCAAGCCTTGAGGTGCTCACCCAGTAGTTAGTGCCCATGCCCCTGCCAGGGGAGCAGCAAAGCACACGGCTGTGCTCCAGCTCTCAGAGCTGGTGACGAGGGCCTAACAGAAAGCACAATGGCACTGAGTGAGGTGAGGAACAAGTTTCTGAAGTGGTAAGCAATCGAAAAGGGTAATGGGATAGAGCTGATGTCCTCATCTGAGGCTCGAAGCCTGAATAATCCTGACTTGTTGAGTGGTAGCTGCTTTAAACATAATCACGTGCTACGTTCCCCACTGAGTCAGAGCTGCCCTTACACAAGCTCTCCAGAGCTCTTCAGCGGGGTCTTACGAGGCTGCACCTACACTATTTCTAAAGCAGTGCTGGATACCAAAGCTGCCATGCCAAGAACACTGCCAGAGCCAAAAGAGATTAATCTTTACTGGAAGCGCCCTTAGTGCCATGGTCCATGCCCGCTGTGCATAAAAACTGCACTACAGCCCTAACGCAGGGTCCTTCCACCTGAAGCCAGATCTTGTGTCTGACCTCGCCTCCTTTTGGAAAGCCCTTAGTGAGCAGTTCTTACCTATTTTGACCACTCCAGGGGACAAAGATGTCTGACTCAGCTGACTCATTTGGTGGGGGACAGGTCTGCAGTAACACTGTCCTCAACTTCACAGTTTCCAGCTTAAACAGATCCAGACAGAAACACTGGAAGGAAGTAAACAGGCTCTCTGTAGAAGCATCAATAATTAAAAAACATAAGTGCTTTAATTCTTTGGCGTTCAAATGGGAAAAACAAGCAGCTCCCAGACATTCCCTACATTAACACAATAAACAGCTGCTATCTTCATAGCTGTAAAGCCACTACGATTCCTTCTGCACACACCGATTCCTCCTGCACACACCGCGCTTTCTGCTGGCCCAAGTATTGCCTAAGTGGGAGTCAGGTACAAAGTCCTTCCACCAGCACCACTGTTTTCTCACAGCTTAAAAACTGATTAAATCAAGTATTCCACTACTGGAATTCTCATTACCAGGAAGCTGTAACAATGCTTATTGCATTATGGTTACAGGTTTGCTCTCCTAATATGATAACTCAATCAGCTCAATGCTTTGAGTTAATTATTATTGCTTAACTAAGGTAAATGCAAACAGAAACCTGAAAAGCATGAAATAAACAGTCGTAAATCAAGCTCAACTGCTTAAAGATAACCTGAATACCTCATGGTCACCTGCAAGTGCCAGGGATATTCTCACATAGCTCTAGTATGCATGAGAAATTTAAAACCCTGATGTTTAGAGCTTCAGAAATTTGCCACATGGAAATTACACAGCAAGGTAAAGACACGGGCATTTGACTGTATCCAGACATTTGCAATTAGCGAAGAAGAAGGGTTTATCACAATATAAGAAAAAAAGAACTAGAATCTGGATGTGATATTTGCAGATATTCTGCCAGACTTCATTTATCAGCAGTAAAGCATAAATAAGCATGAACAATTATCTGGAGAGCTCACCAAACCTCCAGAGATACCAGTCCTCCTCTAGAGCTGCTCTGGCTTCAAAAAGCACCTCCAGTCACACTCTTCTCACTGGACTGAGGGAAAGGATACATGGCCTTGAGGATTGGAGGGAAGATGGCAGGGAGGTTCAGCCATGGCACAGCCCTGTTTCGCAGAAGGGCTGACAGCTGCCAGAGAAGTTTCCCTGACTGGTGCTGATGGGGTTGAAACTGGAACTACTCAAACAAGAACCTGATTTGACATGGCCAGTACGGGATATTCAGCCTATAGACTGAAGACTCCGAGCTCAGAGAGTGGAAGTGGCCTCTACAGAACAATGAGCTTCACTCAGCCAGAGCAGCATGCTGAGAAAACAAGTGACCAGACAACTAGAGAGCGATTCAAGTGTCAGTCACCATGAGACCAGCTGGGACAAAGCGCTTTTTGTCTCTACATTTGAGTTCTTGACAAATCAAAAAGAGATTAAATGTGCGAGTAGACTTGCTTCTACCATGCAGCTCGACACCCGATCTCATGGAAGAGACCTGCCAGCACTCCAAGTGGCTCCCAGAGCAGGCACAGGGACACGCACATCCCCTTCTACCTGCAAGAACTTTGAAGCAAATCACGCCTCTTCAACACTGCAGTGCACTGACAGGCAATAATTTTGCTTACAGTTGAGATGAGATAAAATAAAACCTCAGAAATAAGAGCTAGAGCTCCTAAGTGTATAGGGTTTAAACAGAAATAACTCCATTTTCAGTCTTGTTAGAGCTAGGTGGAATATCCGCTTGAGAACTATGACCAATGCAGGCTTTGTTACCTCCAGGAACAGGCTCTGAAACACACACATTTGTGTTCCGTACATTTTTCATTTAACCTTGCTAAGCTCACCAGCATCAATTTTTGCAGCTCCATGACCAATACAGAGTTACAAGAATAGCTTTCCAGCAGGACATTTCAGTGCACCAGTTCTCCCTCCTAATTAAACTTACAGCTACCTTGGCATCCACAAATGCAGTAACCCACAGGGCCTAAGCACGTTTTACCTGGGGAACACACAGGAACATTTATCAAGTAACACATCAAATCTTACCACAAATAGTGAACAAACCCCAGGAATTCTACTGTTTCAGTTAACAATTAATAAAAGAGTTTGGAGAAAGAGGAATGCACCTACTTCCACTTCCTGCATAAATCTTGAGCAGGACTCAAGCACCTGCACAGGGACAACCCTGGGCCAACCCTAGGATAGCTGCACATTCTGCAGGTGAGACCAACTCTGATTGACTGAGACACAGAACAGGTTCAGATACCTTGCAGTCAGCAGTAGTGGCTGCCCCTTCAGTACCTAGGCCGTCCTGCATCAGCTTGACTCAACACCAGTGTTCGCTCTTACCTCCAGTGTCGCACAACCTGCGAAGCGGCCCTGCTACTCTGCACCTACCCAAGACTCCAGCACACTGGCAGCGCTCTGCCAAGGAATGCTGCTGCAAGCCACCAACTTGACTTCAGCAGAGGGACCACTTCAACTAGAGATGCAAGATAAAGCACTGCAGTTGAACGCTTTACTTCCAGCAACCTTAGTCAAGAAGCACCGTACCAAAAATGCCCCTCCAGAGTTAATCAGGCCAGTCACACTGAACATAGCGGTACGACTCCCAGGTAAACTCAGAAGATGCAATGGCCTGAAGCAACACCGAAACCAAGGTTACGCTGCAGATTTCTACCTCAAGTCTGTCTGCAAGGAAGGCTGTGTCACTTCTGACAAGGAGTTAAAACACTGGAAAGAAAAGTAAGAACATATCAAAGTTGTTATGAACTCGCCTCACCTCAACTCCCATTCCACCTGCTCAGTATGGGCAACACTGCCAACAACTTCACAACAATCCACCTCTAACTCTTGAGAATGGATATAAATCCAGCCTAGTATTTTATACAAAGAAATCCTGCTACTTCTCCCTTTGAAAATTCAGTGAGGCTTTAAAGTTGGGCAAACCCAGCCAACCATACAAACAATAAGACCAATTCTTTACTTCAGAACTGAGACCTTCAGACCCTTCCATTCAACCTACTCCATCACCAAGCACTTCATATTTAAGATATTCCACGCACCCAGCAGATGCTACAGGATTCATCCAGCCTATTTTGTTCACACAAAACATTAGTAAGGGCTTGTCAGTTTGACAGGGGAGAGTGGAGACATCAGATACAGTGTAAAATAGATCATTTCCAAGACAAACCCGAAGCTACACACTCTTCAACTCTAAGTATTTGGACAGATCTGCAGGATCCCACAGGCAAAACCCAGAAGACCAACTCCTAAATCCTAATGTAGAGTCCAACACTGTACACAAACAAAAGTGAAGAATGGACAAGGTGTAACAAGACAGGCATGGCAGTTTGTTTGCTACCAGTCACATTTACTCCTTTCTGTGAAAGGAGAAACTTCCCTGCCCAGTCAGTTCAGAGTGACACACACTTTGGTATGCACAGAACCGAGATCTGGAGATGTGGAACAGAGGTGAGTGAGTAGGAGCTAACTCTTAATCAAAGGCAGGTTTTAACAGGATGGATTCCTGTTCCATACTCAGAATTTAAAGGTTAGAAAAAGCTCCATGCTGGAGGAACAGATCAGCACCAGGCAACGAGCTTTTCATAACATGGCAAAGATGCTCTGAATTCCATGGAGAGACTGAACTATCACTCGCACAGCATGAGCTATGGATTCCCAGCTTCACAGAAAGATCCATAATTTTCTCCTCCACACTTGTGTATGCAATGAACTCTCAGGACCTCATTTAATCTCTACATGAGTTCTGGTCCAAGGGTTATTAAAGAAAAAAAACCCAAAGTAACCAAGTCATGGCCACAATTTTCGAGGGGTTATGGGTGAAGTGGCCCTTCAGCAGCGACCTAAGGAGCAGCAGATGCCTGAGACAAGTTTCAATCCATCATATTTGTTTCAACATGTACAAACTAAGGCAAGTCTTTCAACAACTGTTAGTACAAAGAGGAGAACACAATGGCAAAATTGAACTAGTAGCTATTGAAAGATAGTGCTGATGGTGTTTTCTTTTGCAAATGTGATGGATGCATTAAGTTGTTTTACCACAACCAATCCTCACTCAGCTGAACAAGCCTCCCCTGAACTGGCTCCAGGACATTCCTTCACCTTTGGCATCTTAGTTGGCTACAAGTAGTTCAGCAGACCTTAAGGGCATCAACCACATAGGGACCCTGCTCTTCCCCTTAGGTTTTTTAGAGTCAAAGAGGAGGCTGGAAGTTCTAGAAAACTGATGCTACACCACCAGTTTAAAGTCTGCTGTTCACCAATTCATCCAAGTTCAAAAGCTGGCCTTTTACAAGCAGTAAAAAGCTCAGCTGGTTCCATTCACAACAGCACCGCAAATGCCCTTCAGAAAATCATCTCCGGACTCCCAAAAATCTTTCCAGCAATAAAAACACCGAGGCTCACCAGTCCACCTGAACAGGCTGGAGTGTTCTCTGCACCTGCAGATGCTGCTACCTCACTCCAAGCCCAGTCTGGAAATTTAGACTAGCTCTAGGAATTCTTAAATTGTCTTGGCAAGAGTCGGTAAAAATTTGTGAAATTTAAGCACATAAATTAGTTTTTTGATGGATTTCGGCCTTAGGCCTTTCCTTAAACTGCAAGCTTACCTGGATTCTCCCCAGCCCACCTGCTTGCTTGTCATACAGAATCATTGCACTAAAAACTTCAGTCCCTTCTTGCCCTTTTCATGATACAAGTCATTCCAGACGCATTCTTTTGACAAGGGATGTTTTAACTAAGCACTCCTTGCCTTTGGTAGGTGAAGTCAACATAGCACAGTGACAAATGTTTCTGAATCTGCAGCCTATTGTCAGAAAAATTAGTTCTTAATCAGTACCCTGCTCAGCCCGACACACATTACCAAGTGTTTATGGTGAGACTAAAACTGCACTTAGCTGGAGGAACCAGAAAAAAACCAGTAATAGCTATAAATACTTAAGACATTGAAAGGAGACAAGGTAGATTGTTATATTGCAATTTTGGGGCCCTTAAAATACATTCAAGTAGATGAGGCTCTGCCCTGTGAGGACTCTAATCTGAATGCTAAACAATTTGGGTCTAAGAGCAAGAAGCATCCAGAAGCAGTAAAGGAATTGCATTTGGCATGGGCTGGGCAGACGATCGCTGCGTGTGCAGTGGTTTTGTCACCAGCAGCCATGCACACTGCTAGGACAGTTTGCAAGGCTGGACATAACCTGAAATAGTAAGGTTTAGAGAAAAGCTACAAGGCACAGCAGCACATGGCTCACTCTGCAGTGAGCTGCCAAGTTGCCTCCTCCCCAACCAGAGCAAACCAAACCATCTTATGCAAGAGGAAAAGTCTTCATACCTTTGCGCTGAATGGGAATGTGGCGGTCTGAGGAATGATGCAACAGCACCATTAATTTTAATGGGCCTGCTCTCTGGGTGTGACCCTCAAACGACAGGAGCACCTGAACTTGAACCTTTATACAAACAGCTTATTAAAAAACTGGTCTTAAGAAATGAAAGAAGAAATAGCGTATATTGTCCTTGTCATACCCATCTTACACTTGTCAAATCAAGCACAATCCTCCTGTCCTTTGCCCAGAACTCCCAAGCTCAGCTCTTCTCACCAACCCCACCCTGACCCGGGCAGCAGTCAGTGACAGCAGTGAACCCAACCACCCTCTGCGGAGAAGCATCGTAGCAAGCAGGTTTCGGGATTGCTTCCTGCTGCTTACAGAAGCAAGTTTGGCATTGCTATTCCCTTACTAAAGAATTGCCACACTTAGTCCCTTCCACTATTTCGTTATCGCAGCCTTTCGCAGGTTCACAGTAAGAGGTGCCCATACAATAAAAACACTGCAGAGGAGTTGGAACAACCTGGCAATTTAAAGCAAGGCAACTCTTAAACCAGCCTACCAGTAAGCATTTGCCAAAGAAAGGATAATTTGCCTGGAGTAATGAACTAAGGATAAAGCCACCAGGCCTACAGCTCTCCAATTACTCCTTCTTCCAACGCTTTCGACTCAAGTGAAACAGCTCAGGAAAAAGTCGGCTTCAGCCACTGGTGCAATCAGTGACCAAAGCTACTCCAAGCAAAGCAACAGTGATCTTGGGCAAATCCGGCAAAAGCAGCACCGAGTCAAGGTCAGTATCTCGAACATCACTGGATGGTTTGTTCTCATCTCAATTTCTTACCATGTTGCAGCATTTTAGGGAGTCCTGTTCTATTTTAGACAACCCCAACAACAAACCCATGTTTTTTGGTCTCCTTGCTAGATCCGCGTTTTGCAGCTGCCCTCATCAAGTATCAGCATTTATCCTGGCATTTAAAGATACAATTCCAGTGCAATACAGAAGACATTTTGGTTCCAGCCACTGGCACCTGCAGAAGCGACAGAAGCAACACAGTCACCACCAAGCCTACTGTCACCATCATGCAGCTACACAAGAAGCTACTACTTTCTGAAATGATCTGTTAATGAATATTCATAATCCTTTTACTTTAACAAGGGTTTATAAGTATCACTTACACAGCACTGATGTCCCATACGGTCACGGGTCCTAAAAGAAGGAGCTGTGATTAGCTGTACCCCCAGTTCTCCTGCAAGGAAGTTTCTATAAGGAGGTGGTCTGAGTATTTATTACTGTCAGTATCATCAACCAGGAGTTTCAGAGCAGAAATCTGATCTCCTTACTTCAAAGCCTAACTGACCAGAGGCTTCCCCTTCACTTTGCCAGAACGCAACCCAGCAACAAAGTATTTTACACTTAGATACAGATCTCCAAAACCTAAAATTTCCATGTGGCTTCCCCCTGCAGTCCCCCTCTACTCCTCTGTTCTGCATCGGGATGCTCTGCAGCAGGGAAGTGCACTAACCAAACACCTCCACATCATGTGATACTCACGCTCGAGTCTGAAGGGATTAAGAGATTCCAGTACAAAGTAAAAGAAAACAAGCAAGCTATTGTGTTCTGCATTAGAAAACAACTATGCCTTGACCATAATCCTTTAGCCAAAACTACAAGGAAAGCCTAACAGACCTCAATATTTACCTTCTTCCATCTTCCTCCTTCCCCTCAGAGTTCAGATCTTCCCAAAGTGCAAAAAGGTGCATTCTTTTCAAAGTTACTCAAAGAAAGGTTCACTGAACATAGACAAAGATGATAATTTAATTATAATGGGTATCCAACCAGAATATAATGCCCTGTTCACAGCAAATTCCTGCTACCAGCAGTGAGAGAAAATTAAGAACCTGAATTCTCCAATGTACTCATGACTCACGACTGGTATGCCCACCAATCACCACACAATTAAAGCACAGCAACGCTTAATTGTAAAGATGAACACTTGTTTGATAAGGATTAGTCATTAATTTGATGAAAAGCTTACCCACTCTTAAAAAAACATGCACAGTGCTTAGATGGAAAGAAGGAAAAGATCTGCAGGCAGAAAGAACAAACTTTCAAGTTTCCGTTAATTACACTTCACTTGCTTTCAGGTTCCGTTTAATAAAGGAAAATAATCAAAATCACCCAGAAATGCAACTTGCTTAGACATTTCAATCGGGTTTCTTGGATCAAAATTTCCAACAATGCCTACATTACACTGACATATTTCTTCTCAGAAGTGAAGAGAGGAAATGACAAAAACTTGAACAGAAGAATAAAAGCAAATCTGTTGGCTGACAACACTTAGAAAAGGGGTTTCTACTCCAGTCAGAGCACAGCGAACTTTCTGGGCTGCAGGACAGCCAGAGCAACGTCCTCACATTCATTTCCAAGCAAAGTTGCTCTGCCAATACAGCAGGTGTGATTTCTTCTTATAGCTTCCCATTTTGGATCATCTGCTCCTTGTCAGGAGACAGACATGTAGTTTAAAAGCCTGAACATACAGAGAACATACAGAACAGCAAAGTCAGCTCTGATAACAAGAGCTATGGAAGACAGGGAAGGCACTGAAGGCTGGAGGGAAGAAGGCTGAGGACTGCTTTCAGCTGCAACAAATCCAGAACGAGGTCTGAAAAAGCCTCAAAGCAAACATGCTATCAAGGATGCAATAAACATAATTACAACCAGCAGAACTTTATAGCATCTCATTTCACTCCAGTTTGAGTTTCAGTGATAGCAATTACAAGCTTACAGACAGCAATGCAGTAAGTAAAGCTTGCCCAGGTACGCATTTAGGTCAGTGGCAGCTGCAAGAGATGAAATCAGGCAGCCACAGCAACTGGCTTACTCCCCATCCCGATCTACTCACAGAGAAAAGAGGGAGAGTCAAACTGATGTTCCTGTTCTAACCATCAGACAGGACATTCCAGGGCAACGCTTTCCACCAATTCCAAACCTAGCTGCAACAACTTCCACAAGCAGCTTAGGACTGAAACTCATTCTGAAGGAACATAAGAGCAATATGACAGAGCGCAATACTAGATCAACTACCAGAGTGGGTCATTCTAACATATTCTGTACCACAAACCTGAGGCTTCACTTCAGAAGCACTGGAAGTTATCTTACCCACATGAGATCCACTGTGAGACAGTAAAGGCAGTAAGACTCCAGCCATCATCTGTTTCAGTGTTACAGCAGGTGCAAATAAATCGTTCGCAGCCTCTCTGGGTGCTTGGTCTTTCTGTTTCTATTCCTCTAATTCACCCTTCAGTTTCATCCAGCTCTTCAATACTTTCAGCTACGATTTCTAGCAACTAAATAACTAAAACCAAAATCCTGGTAGTCTGCCCTTGACTTACGAGGTCTTAAACTTTACCTGACAGATACTCAAGGGAAGATCTGATCTGAAATCCTACAGCTGCACAGAAACCCAGAAAAACTGCACAGAACAGTGAAAACACAGAGAAAAGGAGAAGCCATGCTCACAGGACTCGAAGGCTTGCGATCCACATCACCCCTCCAGAAAAGGCTGTTCAGAGGGTGAGCTGGGGAGAGTGTAAAGGCAACGTGCCCAGCAGGCCTCCACTCTGCTCTCCCAGGGCAGCAAGAAAGCTCCCCAAGGGCATGATGCCCTCACAACGGAGTACAATCTCAGCTTCTCAGCATGCAGTCAGGCCTCAGCCCTCCTCTCACACAGTCAGCTGGGAGCAGCTTCTCCCAGCCCCTTCTTGAGAGCTGCACACAGAAAACGGTTCTGTTCTGACAGGAGTCTGCCTTTTTCCCAATTAATACAGGAGACAAAACCTTCTTTTAGAGGCACAGGGAAAGAGGAACATTTTTATTTCTTCCTGAAACTCTGTCCTTTCAGGTAGTGCTACAGAATTAATGCTGGGACTGAAAACCAGGGCTATAGTCAAAATGTTGGAGAAGCAAATGAGGCCCACAAAAGGGCAAGAGAACTGTTCTAACAGTGTTTCTATAAATAATGTCTATATCAGTGCATAAATCTCTGGTTTTACAAAGGAAAACTACAAAGACTTAATTACGGCAGTGCAGCAGTCTTCCCCCACAAACTCAACTGGAAGTGCATGACTTCCCCCCATACTGACTATATGCTGGGAACTAAACCTTGTGGAACGTGAGAAGAATTAAAAATAGTTAAAGAGAGTTCTAAGCTCGTGTGCACAAGAGGCCTCATGGTTCAGACAGGTGCCCCAGCTAGCCATCTCTATTTCGAGCTATTCTGTTTTCAGAAATTTCAGTTAAAACACAATGCAGAGCCTTTCACTGTTTTTCCTTGATGAAAACCTTTCCACACCTTAAAACAGGGTAAGGAAGACCACAAAGAAGAGAGCCTTTAGTAGAAGTGTTACCCATGGAGATAACGTCCTCACTGCACAGGAGCAGCACAGACAGGTAGTAGGTTACTTTGCAATGTGGTTTCCTTTTAAAGTTGAAGCCAAGATTGAAATAAAAAGCCTTTCCAGTTCTTTTTACCCAGTAAGGGCTAAACCAAGTAGGATCTGAGAGGGCAGAACCGGCACACGTGCTAGAGATCTCACCAGTAAAGAATAACTTCAGTTCTGAAATTAAACCAATACAAAAACCCAGCTCAAGACACCCAAGATTCCCCAAGCACCTTCAGCCTCGACTTGCAGAACAGCTCCGGTCTGGGTGCTGGTCTGTTCCACCTGCCCTTCCGGACATCCAGCTCTTTCTAAGGAGCCCACAGACTAATACCAAGCTGCTGATTTCATTCTAACTTCAAGCCAGTTCTGTAGGGGACAGGATCATTTTACACGGCACGCTCCAGCTTCACTCCAGCACCAGTTCTAATGCTTCACAAGATACAGAGCAGATGAAAGTCCTGACGTTGACCACAATCATGTTATTTGTACGCTGGAGAATAATTTGATGAAGAACTGATGTCACAAAAGTCAGTAAAAGCAGCAGCTCAGTCACATCTCAGCTGAAACCTGTCACCAGAACAGCCAATTCCACTGTCGCTGTAGCCAGTTGATCCATCAAAATGAACATCTAAAAGCACAGTGAGACATGCTGAGCTTTGACAACTGGCTTTGCTTTCTCTAAGGCTTGGCTTCTTTCACGTTCTCTCCACTTTCAACCAACACTCAACTGTGAAGCTGTATCTTAAAGTACTTGCACTTCAATCTTTTTTGTTTCATTCATCTAAAGAAGGGGCTTAATACTACTTAGATCTATCAGCAGGTGTTACTGAGGACACATCTGATTACCAGCACGACTGGTAGCTTGTACGACAGCCTGCCCCAACGCCACCCTAGCAACACTGCCCTACGGCTTTTCACTTCAATACCAGTCAAGAGAAAAACAGACTCATTTATCTAAATGCTTTAAGTTGCACCACAATCTTGTTCATAGCATTAACTTTTCGTAGTGGTAATAGCTCAGCACAGCAGCTTGCACTGTAGTTAGTTACAATGCCATTCAGTTTCAATTCTTCTGAAATTCAGCTCTCCCAAGGAAGCGCAAGACCCACCTGTTTAGACAGTCCTGTTTCAGGGTTTGTCTTTCTTATTCTAGTTTGGAGGGGTTCCACCAGCAATGGCACAGTTACTGCCATGTCATTAGTTGTCTCACTGATACATTTATATACACACACATACAAGTTTCAGAAAAACCTCAAACTTGATCTTACCAAGCCTACTTTGTTGCAACTATTTGCAGCATTAACACCTATGAGGAACAATGCCTCCCAGAAATCAGTTCCCTGCAGCGAGACCCACAGAGCACACTTCCAGTTAACAGCTTCCCCTTGCAGCCACATTCATACACAAAACCAACCACTGCTTCCTAAACTTTAATGAAGATGCTCAGCGAGAGGTGTTTCCAAAGATGAACTAATGCTAGGCATCAGCAGCTATGCATTTTAAGCTAATCCTGTAAAATTTGATTGCCCTCAGTGACTCCAGAAACAGCTCGTCCTTCTCAGCTAACACTCCAGAAAGCCTCCTGCCTCGCTTTTCCTCCCCAGCTCACTTTACATGGTGTGAAGCTGCAATCCTAAGCTTCCCTTCTAGGTGCATCCTGCTGCTTACTGAAGGTGAGGAGAGCACCTCCAGCTCAGAACAACACAATCCAGACTCTCCTAACAGACTAAAGGTGAAAGATGCCACTGATTGCCACAAAATAATGTCACGCTTCTTCCCTGCTACTACAGGCTGTTCTTCCTTCTGGCTCTGATCCAGGGAGACTGACTTAAGGTCTTCCTTATGGGATAAAACAATACCTCCCAGAATCACCACGCCACTACCAGAAATGATTAAAGAGGCAAGGGAAAAAGCAAGTCTGGGCTTCTCCTGATCTAGCTTACAATTCCATTCCTATTCACCTCAAACTATTCACCCCAAAGCAAGGGACAGTCTTGCCCATTTCTGTCACCAACCACACACTGAATACAGCCTGTTGACACCAAACAATGCTGCGGTTTGTGACCTTCGCCCATCTCCCAGGCAGCAGACACAAGCAGCCAACACATATGCGAGTTGATGCACCACTCTGGATACAGCAATCCTGCACCATTCAGAAGTGACACATCCAAGGCAAAAGTTGGGATGCACTGGGATTTAGGTCTTCAGCTCTTTACTGCACATAGAAAGCATCAGTAAAGAGTCAGCATTTCAAAGTCCTGACTCAGCACTAAATTCAATTTAGGTGTTTCACACAAGCCATTCAACCACCCTGAAATTTTGAAACACCACAAAGATAAATATTTCGAGTTAATTGACAAGAACTACTGCACGAATCGACTGCTAGGCATATTCCTAATGGCTTCCTTACAGCACTGGGAAGTTACAGTATCAATATCCAGACGAAGGGTGGAATTACAAATCATAAACTCATTTCTCCAATTTAAAGTCCATCTGGGATCTAACCAGCAGATCTATACCCCACCTCAAGCTAGAGACCAATGCAAACAGTTGCACATTATGGCTTAGACAATTCAGTACTCAGAAGCGTAACTGAAACATAACTTCCATGCTTGGATTCAGCCAACGAACACAACCATGAAAAGTGCATAGTTCAGTATCCGGACCTTTCACTCCAGTTCACCACATTTGATAAGCACTAATGCACGACTTCGAGTCAGACGCTCTGGAAGACACCACCCACGTCGAGTCCTCTCTCATTATATCCAGTCACACATCCCAGCGGGAAGCTACCAGAGCAGGAACAGCCATCACGTCCCTTTGACCTCTGCAGCTGAAAAGCTTCCGAACTTTGTGCTGGATGCTGACCCGGTTCCTCAAATTCGCTCCATGGACACAATTCCTTCTTTCTTGCTACAACAAACTTGTCAGGCTTCTCCCCAATTCTTCAGCAGCCTAATGATACCTTTCCCCTTAAGTTACTCCTTTGTTAGGGGTTAACTGCCAGCGAAGCGCTGCACAGCCACATTCCTCCTACTCTCGAAAGGCTGACAACACACTTCGCTCCACCACCCAGGGTTGCACGTAGGTGGAATGAGATCTGAGATAAAATACCGTATCCTTTATCTTCAGCAGCCTGGGTGCACTCCATTTCTATCTCCTCCAGTTGCAGATGGCCATTTTTATTTAAAAAAATGAGACCTTATCAAGCTGACCTGTTCCACCTACTTGGTATCATCTGTGGGTTGCACAGCGTACTACTTAAGCAGGCAAACATTGATATTTTAATGATTGCTGGTGCAGACAGTTGGATATTAACAGTATCCTGGATGGGTACCTAGAAGACCGCCAGCAAGAAGACTGCTATAATTTGAAGCAGGACAAGAGCACCTTCCAGTGCAACCGCTCATACTCCAACAGTGCTCACCAGGAGTTTCTGCTCATCTGCCTCTCCCCAAACCCCAGCACACAGAAATCCTCATCAGCGGAGCATTTCAGAACCTCATGCCCCGCCTCTACTTATCTACAGAAAGTTTCAACACTTACAGTTCGCAGTATTTCCTGTACTATGAAAGAAAGCATTTTTTCCTCTCTTTCGAACCTGCTGCGATCAGTAACAGCTGAAGCAACGCAGATATCGAATGTCAGTCTCCTCCTCTCCTTATCCACAAGCACTGCTCCGTCAAAACTCCTTCACCTCCACGAAAAGTTAATTTCCAAATACTACAGCACATGACTTAATAACAGCCAGAAGGCACCTCAACTCTTTAGATAAAGCTTAGAGCGTGACAGGTATTACAAGAAACCTGCCACAGTTCCTTCAGTCACACTGCCATCCCTTCCCAAGGGACTCACTTAGGCGTTTAAATATGCCTTTGCATCCACCATGGAGCCAAGCTGTACCTCTACGCTCAGCCCTACCTGGCATGATTCACTAGACAAGCTCTCTTCTACAAGAAAGCCCTGCTGCACATGGTAACGCGGACTCACCACACAAGAGAACAAGCAGGTGGAGCACACAGGAGAGCACCTGGCAGACCTGAAGCCTCCAAAAGCTACATGGTCATGCCCAGCTTTCCCCGCAGTGAGGGAAGTGTGTATGGGAAGGAATGAGAGCAGCTTGACGGATAGAGAAACGTAAAGGAACAGGAGGTCTCTGAAAGACCCTAAAAGAATGTACAGCAGAGGGAACAACTTCAGTGCAAAAACTTAAAACTCCATGTTGGGGGGGGAACACTACTCACCGGAGAAGGGCAACACTGGCTCAGATCCCATCAAAAGGACAGGACTGTTAGGAAGAACACAGGGAAGAGGCACCATTAAAGTCTTCAAAATGATGTCAATAAAAATCCTCCCAGAGTCCCACCTATAAAGGGCACGGGAATTCTGCCCAAGCCCAAGGACAGCTGAACACAGCTGATGCCGTGGCCAAGCAGTGGGCACAGCTAGGGGAGCCGATCCCCCAGCTTGGCCGTGCGGGGACCCTGACAGCCCTGTGGGACGGGGCTGTCAGGGACCCCAACAGCCGAGTGGAATGGGCAAGGTACCCCAACGGCCAAGCGGGACAGGAAGGGACCCCAACAGCCCCGTGGGACCGGATGCGACCCCAATGGCCCAGCGGGATGGGACCGGACCCCAAAAGCTCTGTGGGATGGGGCAGGAACCCTGACAGCCAAGTGGAATGGGCAAAGGACGGTCAAGCAGGACAGAGCAAGGACCCCGATAGCCGCACGGTACGGGACCCCAAAAGCCCCGTGGGACGGGACAGGCAGTGACCCCGACGGCCCAGCGGGACGGGACGGGCAGAGAATCCCCTCGCCTGGCAGCCCACCGGGACGGGACCCCCCCGGCCGGCAGCCTCCAGCCCCGCAGGACGGGACGGGCAGGGACCCCCACAGCCTCGCGGGGCAGCACGGGCAGGGACGGGACACACACACCCCTCCCGCCGCAGCCCCGCCGCCCGGCTCAGCCGCCCCGGCCCCGCCACCCGCGGAGGCCGCCGAGCACCGCAGACCCGCGCCGCCTCCCCCGAGCCGAGCGGCCCCGCACCGCCCCTGTCCCTGTCCCTGCCCCGCCGGGGGGGGCGTGCCGGGCCGCGGCCCGCCGTGACAGCGCGGCCCTCCCGCAGGCCCCGCGGGCCAGCCCGCACCCCCCGCCGGGCGCCGCGGCGGCGACCCCGGTGCTGCTGCTCACCGCGGGGCAGGGCATGGCGGGGCGCGCCCACCCCCGTGCCGGGGCGCGGCTCCTGCCGGGCCGGGGTCGCTGCGCTGACGCTGCCGCCGCCGCCGCTCACCGACACAACAACATGGCGGCCGCGCGGGACGCGGGCACGGCGGGGCGGGCGCGCGCCGCCTCCTCCCCCCCTCCCCTTTCCCCTCCCCCCCGCCGCCGGGCGGGGCCGCGAGCGAGACGGAACCGCCCCCCCCGCCCGGCCCCGCCCTGGGGGAACCCGCGGCCCCCCCGGCTCAGGGGACCCCGCCCCGCGCTGAGGGGACCCTGGGCCGCCCTGAGGGGAAACCCTGTCCCGCGCCCTTAGGGGACCCCGGTCTCCTCGCCCCGCTCGCCCTCCCTCCCCGCTGAGGGGATCCCGCGGGCATAAGGGGACTCTCCTCCTCCCGCCCTCTGAGGGGAACCTGCTCCCCTCCCAGCCCGCCCCGAGGAGGACCCGCTCCACTCCCCGGACTGAGGAGACCCCGCTCCCCCCCTCCCTGAGAGGACCCCACCACACAATGAGGGGACCCCAGCCCGCTGTGAGGGGTCCCCACCGCTTTGAGAGGACCCCGCTCCCCCGCCACGCTGTGAGGGGACCCCACCACACTCTCAAGGGACCTCACTCTGAGGGGACCCCGCTGCACTGGGAGATCCTCTCTGTGAGGGGACCCCAACCCCGTTATGAACAAACCCCACTACCCTGAGGGGACCCCGCTGCCCACTGTAAGGGGACCGCGGCTGCACTGTGAGGGGCCTCTGCCCTGCTGTGAGGGGACCCCTCCACGCTCTCAGCGGACCTTGCTGTGAGGAGACCCTGGACACACTGTGAGGGACCTCACCACACTCTGAGGGGACCCCAACCTGCTCTGAGAGGACCCTGCTGCACTGTGAGGGGACCCTGCCGTGCTGTAAGGGGGCTCCATCGCCCTGAGGGGACCCCACTGCATTGTTGGGGGACCCTGGCCCACTGTGAAGGGACCCCACCACACTACCTGGGGCTCCCAGCCACTGAGCCCGGTGGCAGCTCCCCCTCAGCAGGCGAAGCTGGGGCACCCCCTCCTTCTGGCATAACCCTGTTGGGGTGCTCAGCCGTCCACAGCTGAGATGGAGCCTCCTCAGGAGCCTCCCAGAGTTCAATTCCCTTGGGAAAAAACACCCTGTCCAGCCATAAAAACCACTCCTGCGCCTCAGGCCTTCTGGCCAGGGCTCTCCTCCTTCGCTTTGTGACATTGAGCTCAGCTGGAAGAACATGTGTGGCCCCGTGCCATGGCAGACACGCTGGCCAAGCCACCCAGAGCAGCCCACAGCTCCTGGAGCATGAGGTAATGGAGAGCAGGGCGCCAACACCAGGCATGGGAGCCAAAAAATACATGGAAATCTAGAGACAAGCGATAAAGCAAAGGGGAGATGAGCATTAAGCAACAGAAAAGCAGGAGAAAGCTTGCGAGGCAAATGGCAGCAGTGGCACGGCTGGCAGGAAGCGCTGCAGTTCCCAAAACGAAGCTGTAACCAAGCCTTGTGCAATGGAGTTCCTTTTCAGCAGCAAGATTTATATCTGGGGTTTGTGGCAAGCGTGATGGATCATTAATGCTTTATTTTTATACATATCTTTAATTTACAATGCCTTATGTAGGTCAGGTTGTACTTTTGAGAGAGATTTCCACCTGCTCCTCATGTTTGCCTTGATCTGAAATGAAATGCTTACTTGCAAGTGACTATAAAATGCATTCCTAAATTATCCTCAGGACTCTCCCTCTGAGTCCAAGGCTAGTCATTGGAACAGATGGACTTCAGTCTGTCATTAAGGCATGTTTAAGCTAGAAGTGGCATTGATGTTTGGAGAGAACAATACAAAACACAGGATCCCATGTCTTCAAACTCAGATATAAGCCACGCAGGGAGTTGTTTTCTAGTTTTGCTCGCTTGTCAGGGACAGCAAACATTTGAAAGGAAGTTAACCAGCCCCTCTAAGGGGATTTTTTCCATCAACAAGCCATCATCTGAATGCAAATGTGATCTGAATGTCAATACGTACCTTCAGAGGAACTTTGGAAGAAATACAGGTAACTGAAGGGAAAAACAGGATTCCTGGCCTGTTTATACCCAAAAGCAATGAAATAAAATGTTCAGCCCGTACCGTGATATCTGGAGAGGAGGTGTGTTGACAGCACAAGGAAGCAGCATATGAATTTTGAGAACTCCCTGTTCAATGGTTGCCTTTTGCAGAGTGCCTGGACGGGGATCAAGTGTGACCTACTTCAGGAAGCTGCCTCCCAGAGATCTGGGGCTTTTGTGCCACAGGACCTACTGGCTGCTCCTTCTCATTTTTAAAGAGGGGGAACTCGCTGGCGTGCCCTCACTGCAACAGGAAAAGCCATGCACCTCCAGCTGCTTATTTCAGGGACACAAATCAACTTCTTCTTTGCCATTTTATTTACCAGTGTGGTTAAACACATTGCATGAAGATTTTTGACATCTTGTGTTCTGAATCTCTCCATTTCTTGTGTTCCAGTCTGGTTTTTAATAAATGCTAGATATGGCCCCATGTTAAATTACTTTTGCCTCTGTTTTCTTTAACGATCAGGGCAAAGGGCAACAGCTAATGAGAATTATTTTATGGAAATGGAAATTACTGTACCCAAAGGGAGAGCAAGGCCTGTGAGAACCTGACCTGCAGCTCAGGGAATGAGATGTTCGCAAGTCCACAGTTCCAATGGATCTGGAGTGTATCCTTACTCATCCAATGCAAAGTTTTTAATTTGCTGGGTTGAGGGTGGTAGTGAATTACTGAGGAGCTGGCGAAGCATCATCTGTCTTTAAGCAAGAGGAATAAAAGCATTCCAGCCATGGGACACGTGTCAGTCTGACCTGAAGGGTATTAAAAGCTTGGAAAGGAATGTAAAGAAAAAGTAGTTGGGGACAGACGAGTAAGTGGAAAATAAAGCAAAGCACAACATAGCTTTACTAAGGTTGTACATTTGGTAATTGTTTTCTAGACGATGGATAGACAATGGATTTAAACTGGATTTAAGTTGATATGAAATACAGTGCCACATGGCAAGTGTACGGATTATCTGGGAAGCTGTTTGGTAACTGCAGATGAATGACAGTACTTTGGCTGGAAAGGAAGAGTGCTAGCATGGAGCTGAGCTCCTGAAGAACTGACCTGGAAATTATCAGTAGGTTCAAACATTTATTCAATGAATTAACGGAGAACAGGACCATTAAAGAAAAGCTGCATGGAAAAGGCAGGAAAGTCCCCTCAAACATAAACCACCTGCGGATGCGCAGGGAGTGCAAAGAGAAGAGAGAGCAGAGAGCGGCTAGGCGGCAGCACTTTCCCTCAGCACTATCACTGGCTGCCCCTCTCGAACCAGCTGGCCCAACCAGGCACATCTTACCTGCTTGTGGGCTTGCACAATATTTTTCAGTCAGGCCTTGGAACTAAAATTTGGAGTGAGGTGATGGCATTTGGGGATGGCACAAAGTTGGAGACACCAGCACTACAGAGGGAATATCTGTGTTGCTGGAAGAGTGGATAGCATTGAGTGCTGGAACACCGGAAGTAGGATGAGATTTTGTAGTGGAAAGAACAAGGGGGAACTGCTAACTGGAATCTGTGCTGCAAGCTGGGAGCTCATCATTTGGAAATGACAGAAGAAAAAAATCCAAATGTATTTGTTGCTCTGAAGATGACAGCAAACTCCCAGTATGAAGCAGTTCTGGCAAAAAGCACATGTCAACGGAGATAAAATATTTCCAGGAGAAGGGGAAAATATTACTACCATGATACAAAGCTCTGCTGCAGCCTTCTCTGGAATTATGCATACAGCTCCACTCACTTTTAATTCAGGGACACAAAATGTGACTGGAAAATAATTACATGGTAATCCCGAGTTTTTCTTAAGCAGGGATCTTGAAATAATTTGCTTAGCCAAAAAACTGAATGCTGAGAAAGGATACAGTTGTTCTCTGTGAAACTACAGGGAGCAAACATAGAAGTAAACACACCTCCCTGAAGAGCAGGGGTGATGTTAGTGTGAGAGCAAACAAGTATCCGATGGCCACGGAAAGCCTGGGCTGAAACATGAGAACACTGGAGCTTCCAGCAGTTCACTTCCCGAGGCACTTGGTCGTCCTTCCCAGCACTGCCTGACCCTGGTGCAGTTGCCACCAACAGCTGAGAACAGACCCTAAGGACCCAACAGTCCTTTCCGAACCTCTCTCACTGTTTGGGACACAGCCACAGAGTTACCAGCTGTGAAAAGAAAAAGGGTACCTCACGTGGAAAGATGTCATTGGAGCTACCAGCTGTGTCCCAGGAGGACACATGTAAAATCCTGTGCTGGTGGCTGGCAGTGCCCTGCTCTGGATCATCCCAGCCAGGACCCTTGGCTCATCTTCCCATAGAGACCAGCTCCTGTGCCCATGTGAGATGCAGTCCATGAGAAATCTGCACCTGCCCAACGAGAGACACCAAACCCAAACATGTCAGACACTTCTGTATCCCTCTTACTACCCAGTAACCTTTAACACATGTTGCTTTTGGGATGCAAACTCAGGCCTTGGGGCCTGTTCTGTGATGAGGAAAAACTGATGGTAAGGTCAGCTAGGTCAAAAAAAATCCCCAATGCACAGAATCCTCATTTTGTAAGGAGAGTCAGATCATGAAATCCAATGTAGTTCTGTTTTTCAGGACTCCAAACCAGCCAGTTTTCCACCCAAAAGCAGCTCGCTTCATCCTTCCTCTCCCATTTTGTTTCTTTTTTCACCTGTCACCTCACCTCAATGTTCTGCTATTTGATTCAGACCTATCTCTGACCATTGTATTTATTCTGGTGTCCTCTTTGTAGAGATCCTGCCATTCTTTCTGCTCCCATCAAGCCAGCTGTTATTTCATTGCTCATTTAACCCAAACATCAGGTAGTGAGGACATCGGGGTCAGCACAGTGGGAAGCTGTGAGAGGCACCCACTCTCCCAGCCATCCTGATGGGGCCAAAAATTGATTCTCCGACTCATTCCCCTGAAAAGTAGAAGAAGAATTTGAAAATAATGAGATTTTTTTTTATGTACATATGAAATGTCAAAACATTTTCCATAAGTCTCATTTTAGGACTTTTTGTCTTATAATACCCCTGTTTTTTAACCAGAGGTGCTATGGGTGACAGTTTGCTGAAGGGAAGCCGGCACAGTGAAGCGTTCTTGGCTACAGCGATGCACCAAGGCCATTATTATTGTACTAACCAAATACGAAGTTTTGGGGGACTCCAAAAGCTACAGTGGAATGGCTATGGGGACAGTGTCCCCAGGTGGGAGCGAGCCGCCCAAGCCTGCCTCTGCAAGGATGCAGGAGCTGGTTGGCACCCAAGAGCCCACCTCCCTGCAGGTCAGGCAGAGCTGGGCTGTGCCCAGTGGTGAATGGCAGGACAACGCTTCAGTGTTGGATTTGTGTTGAACATCCCCAGTCTGCTGGGGCTCAAGCATGGGGCGTTGCTTGGTGGGTGATAAGTGACTTCCTGTTCAGTCATTTTTGCACTGGGAAGTAAAAGATGAAGATGTCGACATGGAAGATAGACCAGCAGTTCCGTGTTTGGAACTCTCACTTTATGTCTGTGTATATTATTTTCTTGTAAGACAAGTGATCGTCCCCCTGCACTCAGCGCTGGTGAGGCCACACCTCAGATCCTGGGTTCAGTTTTGGGCCCCTCACTCCAAGGACCTTGAGGGACTGGAGCGCGTCCGGAGAAGGGAGCGGAGCTGGGGAAGGGGCTGGAGCCCAGGGGTTCTGGGAGCAGCTGAGGGACCTGGGGCTGTTTAGCCTGGAGGAGGCTGAGGGGAGACCTCATCGCTCTCTGCAGCCCCTGGAAAGGAGTTTGCAAGTTCACAGAGTTCACAGATGACACCAAGCTGGGAGGAAGTGTCGATCTGCTAGAGGGTAGGAAGGCCCTACAGAGGGACCTTGACAGGCTGGAGAGATGGGCTCACTCCAACAGCATGAGGTTTAACAAGTCCAAATACCGGGTCCTACACTCTGGACACAACAACCCCATGCAGAGCTCTGGGCTGGGGACAGAGTGGCTGGAGAGCAGTCAGGCGGAAAGGGACTTGGGAGTGCTGGGGGACAGGAAACTCAACATGAGCCAGCAGTGTGCCCGAGTGGCAAAGAAGGCCAATGGTGTCTTGGCCTGCATCAGGAATAATGTGGCCAGCAGGACTAGGGAGGTCATCATGCCCTTCTCCTCGGCACTGGTCAGGTCACACCTCAAGTGCTGTGTCCAGTTCTGGCCCCTCAGTTTAAGAAAGATGTTGAGATGCTGAAGTGCGTCCAGAGGAGAGCGACGAGGATGGGGAAGGGGCTGGAGCACAAGCCCTGTGAGGAGCGACTGAGGGAGCTGGGGTTGTTTAGCCTGGAGAAGAGGAGGCTCAGGGGAGACCTTATTGCTCTCTACAACTATCTGAAAGAAGGTTGTAGTCAGGCAGGGGTTGGTCTCTTCTCTCAGGCAGACCAAGAGGACAAGCTTTGTCAGGGGAAGTTTAAACTTGATATTAGGAAACAACTCTTCACTGCAAGCGTGATTGGCCATTGGAATGCGCTGCCCGGGGAGCTGGTGGAGTCACCGTCCCTGGAGGTGTTTAAAGGGAAATTGGATGAGGCACTTAGTGCCGTGGTTTAGATGATGAGTAGGTGTTGGTGTTGGGTCATAGGCTGAACTTGATGATCTCAAAGGTCTTTTCCAGCCTTGTGACACTGTGAGGTTGTGGTGAGGTGGGTGCTGGGCTCTTCTCCCAACTAACAAGTGATCAGATGAGAAGAAACTGCCTCAAGCTGCACCACAGGAGATTTAGATTGGATACTGGGAAAAATGTCTTTACTGACAGAGTGGTGAAGCCCTGGCAGAGGCTGCCCAGGGCAGTGGTGGAGTCTCCATCCCTGGAGCGGTTCTAACAACGTGTGGCCGTGGCACTTGGGTACATGGTTTAGCAGGCACAGTGGGGTTGGGCTGGTGGTTGGACTGGAACAGCTTAGAGATTTTTTCCATCTTTAATTATTCCATGATTCTATCACCAATAATTACATTGTTTGCCTACTGAGCTGAAAATACATAAAATATTCAAAGTATTTTATACTGAATGTGTCTTTTCTTTGGAGAAGTCAACTGAGAACTTTAAGCTGCCATGTACATTCTACATTGCTACAGTAATGCTGCCTGAAAATTGCTTTTAATACTAAAGTATACTTTCAAATTTTTTCTATTTATTATTATTATTACTACTAATAAAGCATATAGATATTTTCCTAATAAGCACGCTTAAGATCCTTCCTCTTGAAGTGAGATAGTTACGATCCTGATGTACAGAAGAGAAACACAAGGCAGCAAGAGGCCAAGCAGCTGTCTAATCAGAGGGGCTGCTTCAGAAAATGGAATTATCTTAACTGATTATCTTAATTGGTAATTCTTTCTACTGCAGAGCAGTGCTGGTAACCCTCTCAGGACCAAGCCTGGAGGAGGGAGTTCCCAGCCACAGGAACTTGCACCATTCAGAAATTGAGCAGCTCCTTCATTCTGCTTGGCCAGGTGGACACTGGATCGCAGGCTCGCGAAGGAGGAGGGGGACCAGGTGTGCTGTGCAGATGTGATGCTGTGCTGAGAATGGACTAGGAGGTAGCTCGGGCCATCCTTGGTGTCTCTGGGTAAGAAATAGCCAGTGATGAGATTTTATGTTAGGAACATGCTTAGAGGGGGTTAATTGGAGAACAGTGGAAAATGGAAAGGATATTTAATAAATTATTGTAGGATCCATCCAGTCAACACTTTAATGATAGCTCCTCTGTCTCTGTGGCTGGGCAGAACGTGCTGTGGGAGGCGTTCTGCTTCCGGTAGCCCTTGATGAGCCCAGTCATTATTATATTATCAGTAAGATAAAGTGGAAAAAAAGGGAAAAGTAGAGCTGGGTTGAAAAATTGCAAAGCCCAGGGCTGTGCTGGTTCATTGTTGTTACTGTAATTGCATTTCAGCTCTTAGAGGAGATAATGGCCGATTTCCACAGATTTGCCGTTTAACACTACAGTTATGTCTTTTTTTAGATTACACAGACATTTCCCTCTAGGCATTTCATAACTCTTTCCTTTTATTTCTGTTTTTCCAATGCGTTTAGAAGCAACAGTCCTGCAGCATTTCCTGCGCCTTTGGAGCCACATATGAACAGCAGGTGGGCAGGATGCCATCTGTAAACCCTGGTGATCTCCTTTTGGAACGAGAGGGACAGTGGCTGTGCCTCACCTTGTTTACCTGCAGGGAGGAAGGCACTTGGCCCAGTGACCGCTGCGACTATGGGTCAGGCAGGAGGGAAACAGCTCTCTGTGGTTGCACAGGAGTTGGGCAGATATTCCAACCAGCTTCCAAGCTGGCACTTGGGACTTTCAGGTGGGATTTGGGAAAATGCAGGCACTGTGAGAAGCTTGGTGCTGTTCAGGGAGCAGAGTGCCACAACGCAGTGTTGCCAACGCAGGAAAGTGGCTGAACCCCAACAGCACCTTCCCGGGGTTGCTCTGGCCTTGCAACCAAACTTTTTGTGCTCCTTGAAATTTAAAGGCTGCTTTTGTGCCTATCACTCACGGAGTTGGGAGTGTCCTTCCTGCACAAAGCGTGCTGAGGAGGTGAGCAGGGAGCGTCTGTCAGAACCTTGCCCGCGCTGCCAAACCCAGGTGCTCCTTCAGCCCTCGCCTGTGACCACTGATCACTGCTTCTCCCATCCTAAGGTTTCAGATATGACTTCCACTGTCATGGAATGTTAAAGGGCTTGGGAATATTGTGCCCAGCTGAAGGGACGTGCGTTTGGTTGACTGGTTTGATCTCTATTTATTTGCAAGGTTAAATTTAATTTGTATGCGTATCTGTGTAATTCTGGAACTGGGTTTACACACAGTAAATGGCAACAGCGTTTTGGGCAGAGGCTCCAACAGCTCATGGTGCTTTAGGAAACCAAATATGGAACACACGATTGGTAAGGGACAAAAAAACCAAAAAGAGGAATAGTGCCCTAAACCAGCCTGCTGGCAGGTTCGAAGCCCGTGGAGTCTTGTGGAGCCTGGCCAAGGAGGAAGAAGGCTGGCAAAGGAGGAGGAACAGATGCCTTTGCAAGGGAATTGTGTTTCAGATGCCAAATGATATCTGTTCTCCACTAAGCAATTGGAGCAAACCTCAGATCCACCATCAGCGATGGATTCTGCTCCGGCAGGCTGCTTGGCACAGTGTGTTGGTGGTGGGGCTACAGCCGGGGGCCTGGCTCACATGGGTGAAGTCTGAGGAATAGAAATAAAAGATATTTCACATTAATGTGAGCAATTCAAAAGGTATGGGAAGAGAATGGTGAAACAGCAGGTCCTGGAGACCTGGTGGTGACATTCCTAGTGCATGCCGGTGCCACAGCCCGGCCTGTCCACTGCCCACCTGCTAGGAGAGCTGCTCGGCCCACAGCCTGGGACCCTGGCTGGATGGCATGGGGAGCAGCCATGCCTTGCTCCCCTCCTGTGGGGTACAGCACCCCAACACCCAACACACACCAAGAAGGCTGAACGTCAGCAGGGCTGGGATGGGGAAAGCAGGAACCTCATTACATTCCTGTTTCTAATTCCAAAGCATTTGACTATGACATCCTTTTCTGTACATTAGAGAGACATAGGTTTGATGGATGGACCACTTGGTGGACAAAGAATTGGGTGAATGGTTGCACTCAAAGGGTTGTGGTGGGTAATTCAATGTCCAGGAGGAGGCCAGTGGTGAGTGTCGTTCTGCAGGGATTGGCATTGGGACCTGTGTTGTTCAACATCTTTTTGCAGCTGTGGACGGTGGGATTGAGAGCACCCTGAGCGAGTTTGCCGAGACAGCAAGCTGTGTGGCATGGTTAACATGCTGGAGGGAAGGGATGGATCCAGAAGGACCTGGACAGGCTGGAGAGGTGGGGCTGTGAGCACCTCATGGAGTTTAACAAGGCCAAGGGCAAGGTCCTGCACCTGGGCCTGGGCAATGCCAGCACAAATCCAGGCTGAACAGAGAATGGATTGGGAGCAGCCCTGAGGAGAAGGAACTGGGGTGTCAGGGGATGAGAAGCTCAACATGAGCCGGCAACGTGCACATGGACATGGGTCTGTTGGAGCGAGTCCAGAGGAGGCCACAGAAATGATCCAAGGGCTGGAGCAGCTCTGTTATCAGGGCAGGCTGAGAGCATTGGCACTGTTCAACCTGGAGAAGGCTCTGGGGAGACCTTAGAGCAGCCTCCCAGGACTGAAAGGGCTCCAGGAAAGCTGGGGAGGGGCTCTGGGTCAGAGAGTGCAGGGATAGGGTGAGGGGGAACAGTTTTCAGCTGAAAGACGGGAGACTGAGATGAGATCTTCAGGAGAAATGTTTTCCTGTGAGCGCAGGGAGGCCCTGGCCCAGGGTGCCCAGAGCAGTGGTGGCTGCCCCATCCCTGGAGGTGTTCCAGGCCAGGTTGGATGGGGCTTGGAGCCCCCTGATCCAGTGGGAGGTGTCCCTGCCCATGGCAGGGGGTGGGACTGGCTGGGCTTTGAGGTCCCTTCCAGCCCAACCCCTCCATGACCCCCTGACCCCGCATGCAGGCCCCGCCCCGCCCGAGGCAGGGGACAGACGTGGGCGGGGCCCCCCAGGCTCCGCCCACCCCGCCGCTTCCGGTCCGCGCCGGAAGTGCTGGGCGGCGGCTGCGGAAGCGTGGCGGGGCGGGACGTGGCTGCGCGGTAAAGAGTTTCGGCCCCGGGGGCTCAGGGCGGGTGTTGTGGGATTAGAGCTTTAGTTGGGTGACGGTGTCGTGGGACCTCCGGCTGCCAGGGAACCAGGGCCTCGGGGACGGGGAACTGGGGACCGGGGACGGGACCGGACGGAGACTGGGACTGAGGTGGCCTTGGGGTGCCGAAGTCCCGTTCTTACGCATCCATTAGCCGGGGTCATTCCCAGGCGTCCCATTCCCAGGCATCCTGTACTGAGCCTGTTTTCAGGTGTCCCGTGCATGGGCGTCCCGTTCTCGGGGTCATTCCCGCGCGTCCTGTACCGAGCCCATTGCCGGGTGTCCTGTTTTCGGGTGTCCTGTACCGAGACTGTTCCAGGCTTCCTATTCCTGGGCATCTTATTCCCGGGTGTTCCGTACCGAGGCTGTTCCCAGGTGTCCCATTCCCAGGTGCCCCATTCCCGAGTGTCCTGTACCGAAGTTGTTCCCAAATGTCCCATTCCCAGGTTATCCCATCTCCAGGTGAGCTTTTGTCAGGGCTGGCCTCTTCCCAGATGGTTTTGGCTCGGCTGTGGGGTTGGTGCTGGCCGGGTTGCGGAAGGCCTTGCTGTGTTTTCTCGTGTTGCGAACCCGTGTGTCTGTGGCGCGTTCAGAGCAGCTCTGGGGACCCCGAGAGCCACACCAAGTGTGATGAGAACTGCGACGCACCTTGGCCTGTTCTGCTGAAGAGTGGGGTTTTCAGAGAGTGTTTATTGTAAAACCCCTGAAAATGCTCTTGCCAACATTCCAGCCTTTAAATTCCTTTGGAAAGACACTGTTCTCCAGGTTTCTAAGCTATCCGGTGTTTTGGCATTGCTCTGGTGTCATTGTTTTCAATTTTATTATTGTGAAAAATCACACTCGCAAAGGTGAGGCAACACAGGTTTTGCCCAGGCCCATAGGGGAAGGACGTTTCTGCTTCACTTGCTGTCCAAGCTGGGATCTCCCAGATCCATGCTGCTCGGCTGTAGGGACACTGCTCTTGTGTTCATTGTCCTTCCCAGGCAGTGGGAATGTGATTAAATGTGCACATGAGGAGATTCTGAGCTTGGATCTCACTGAGAAGGTAACTTGTCAATACTGCTTTGCAGAAATCCCTACACCGTAACTCCCCCGAGAAACGGAAAGCTCTGTTACCCCGCAACTCTCAGTTTTGTTAACATCTGACTTTTTAACATCATAACAAACTTCCTTCTGAACTACTCTGGTGTTTGACATACAGGTAGTTTCTATGCTGGTTCTGACTGGGAGAGATTTCATTCTCTCCACAGTAGCTGGACTGGGGCTGTGTGATTAGATTTGTGCTGGAAATGGTGCTGATAACACAGGGCTGATTTAGTCAGCACTGAGCAGCCCTTCCACAGCGTCAAGGCTGTTTCTGCTTTCCAAGCCTCCCCACCAGCAGGTGCTGGGGGTGTGCAAGGGGTTGGGAGGGGACAGGACAGCTAACCCCAACTGACCCAGGGGATATCCCACACCATGCGGCATCTGCTCAGCAATATAAAGCTGGGGGAAGGAGGAGGAATGGAGGGACAGCCTTAGTGATCATAGAATGACAGAATGGTTTAGGTCAGGAGGGACCTTAAAGGTCACCTAGTCGCACCCCTGCCATGGGCAGGGACACCTCCCACTGGATCAGGGGGCTCACAGCCCCATCCAACCTGGCCTTGGAACACCTTTAGGGATGGGGCAGCCACCACTGCTCTGGGCAACCTGGGCCAGGGCCTCCCCACCCTCACAGGAAATCATTTCTTCCTAAGATCTCATCTCAATCTCCCCTCTTTCAGCTTAAAACTGTTGTCCCTCATTCCTGCACTCCCTGATCCAGAGCCCCTCCCAAGCTTTTCTGGAGCCCCTTTCAGTACTGGGAGGCTGCTTTAAAGTCTCCCTGGAGCTTTCTCTTCTCCAGGCTGAACAGCCCCAACTCTCTCAGCCTTTAGGTGTGATGGAGCCTGGAGATGTCTGCACTGACGGGGGATGTAGTGAATGAATTCCTCATTTGGCTTGTGCACACGTGGCTTTTGCTTTCCCTAAGAAACTACCTTTATCTCAATCCATGAGTTCCCTCACTTTTACCCACCGGAGGGAAGCAATTGAGCAGCTGTGCTGTGCTTAGTTGCCCACTTGGGTTAAACCACGACAGTTTCACACAGTTAACTATTTCTGAGCCTAAAAAGTCTGTGGAGAATTAAAACATGGTTTTGTGAACACTTGTGAAACGAGCAGTGGAAAGGAAGGCTGTGTACCTTTTCTGAGTGAGTAAGGAGTGATTCTGCCCTGTAAGCACCGAAATCCTTCTTTGAGAGGTGCCTTGGCAGGGTGTCCTGATTGCTCTCCACTTTATAGAGCCGGGAGATAGACTGCAGGGACTAGAGAGTTCGCAAAAGCAGAGACTCAGCCCAGCTCTTCAGGAACCATGTTTAAATACCAAACTCTTGTATTAAGCAGTGTCCCAAAATGCTTTTTGTGGTCCTGGATGATGTGTGTGGTGTCTCAGTAAGGAACAGGAATGAGAGCATTTCATCTTCTGAGGCTTTGGAGGTGACTCTGGGTTTCCCACAGGTTTGGCTTTTGGGCAGTGTGGGAGTGGCTTTCGTTTCCAGCCACTGTGTGGGCATCACAGTCAGACTCTGACCTCTTGTTGTGCTTTTGGTTGATTGACCTTGTGAAACCCATCCTGTTCCGTTTGCTGAAGACAGGAAAAAGTCACCACGATGCCAGCATTGCCTCTGGACGAACTCCAGCTGACAGAAAGGGATCCCAAGACGGGGAAGCTGAGAACTCTTCCGGCACTGGTGAGCTTTGTTTTTCCTGAAAGCCAAACAAGAACTTTAACAAATCGTTGTCCTTTATTTGGACTGGGCAAGATCACCCCTTGTCCAGGGTGTGATGAAATCTGGTCAGCGTCTATGCAGAGAAATTGTTCTCTTCATGGCTTAGTGCATTCAGATGGTTGAGAATTCCTTTTTCAGTGGTGGGAAATGAAAACTTATGGTGTTCAAAATCTGTAGAAAGCTCTGTTCTGTCAGGGCTCCTTATTCTTTTGAGGAACAGCCCGATGAGCACTGTGATCTTGGCTGTAGCAGAGAGAATGCTGTGGGAGCTTTTGCAAGCCCTGCAGTTATCACTGGGATAAGTCTGTCCTCTTGCTGCATCCTGGCACCTCCTGTCCTGCAGCTTCAACTTGGTGAAATCAAAAAATTAAACCAGGGTTACCCTTTTCTGGCAGAAATAAGCAGGCATGGAGAGCGTCTTCTGGGTGCTGCAGCTGTGGGACCTGTGACGGTGCCACTCACTTGTGAGCAGGATCACCCTGGGCAGAGGCGTGGGTTGAGGCAGAACCCAAAGCCGCTGCTCGCTGCTCTGGCTCTCGCTCCTGGCTGGGAATGTTTGGGCAGAGCCCATGGGAGGTACAGTGAAGTGTTTCTTCTCTGTATTTGGTGGTCGTGAGGGTTTGACTGCATGGAATGCTGGGCAAGAACCAGTTTGGAGTGAAAGGAGAGGGTGCAGGCCACGTTTCAAAGGTGTGAGGTTACGCTGTTGCTGTTTGTTTTGAAGGTAAGGGCGGGATTTGCTTCTGGTTAATAGAATGCAAGGAGCGGTATCTACCAAATTATGAAGACCTGAAAATATTGCAGATAAATAAAGGTACTAACACACTGGTCTGCTGCCTTGAGAGATTAGAAAATGAGAAGCTAGCAAGGAAAATGGGAAAGCAGGGAAGTGAATATCAAATTATATTGAAGTGTGACTTTGTGTTGGTTTCTTAAAACTTAGCGAGCAGTGTAATTGGTAACTGGGCATTCCTGTCACTTCCCTGTGGTTTTAACACAGTGTTCTGGCTTTCTGCAGCACCCAGAAATAAAAGCAGATCGGTCTTTTGTGCTATACAGACCGCCACCCGTTGTCAGAGACCCTGCTTTAGTGGAAGAGTTCTTGGAGCGAGCAAAATTCATTGCAGATGACCTGAACTGGCTTCTCGCTTTGCCTCATGACAAGTTTTGGTGCCAGGTAATGATTGTTTTGTGGACACTGAGGACCTGTGAACTATCGAGGTGCTTTTGAAAGCCACGGACTTGAAACCGTTCTCATAAAAAATGATATATGCTTGTTATGTCATTTGTCAAGCATTTTAATTACTGCACCTTAGAGGGCAGAGAAAGTGATATTTCCCTAGAGATTCTGCAGTGTGGATTTTAAGAGTTTGTATTTGATGCATGTGTAACTCCTTTTAGCACTCGTGAATGATTTAGATTGCTTTTAACTGGGCTGCCCACGAGTGCAACCTCTGAATGTGTGTCGTTTCCTTCTTTCTTTTCTCATCTTCTATCGTGCAAGGTAATATTTGATGAGACGCTTCAGAAATGCTTGGATTCCTACCTGTGCCACGCCCCTCGCAAGTTCGATGCATTCCTGGATTGCCATCCAGAGGTGAATGACATGCAGAAATGCCTTCATCGCAGTGTCTTTATGACCTTCCTCAGGATGTCCACTCACAAGGAGTCCAAGGTAAATATTTCCCTGCCTTGTAGGAGCTCCTTGTAGGGCTGTGTGGCTTCAGGAAAAAGGGAATTGGAGAAAGTAATTGTAGAATCATAAAATCATGGAATGATTTGCATTGGAAGGGACCTTAAAGCCCATCCAGTTCCACTCCCTGCCACGGGCAGGGACACCTCCCACTGGATCAGGGGGCTCCAAGCCCCATCCAGCCTGGCCTTGAACACCTCCAGGGATGGGGCAGCAACGCACTGCTCTGGGCAACCTGGGCCAGGGCCTCCCCAGGATGTTTTTTACCTGCATGTCCAACTGTGTTTCTCTGCCTGGCTCTTTTTATTAGTCTGTTTCTCTGTATGGAGATGAGAACCACTCAGAGCTGAAGCATCCGAGCTATGCGATGAGTTCTTAGGAAGGAGACCCAGGCAATGGCACATTGCCCTTGTGTGGTGGTGTGAGCATCACTGCATGAGGAAAAAGAGCAAGCTGGCCTTTATAACTGTGTGGAACAGAGGCTATTCAGGCCACCAGTAGCCGAGTGTCCTCTCTCTGCCACACAGTGTCACGTTATCTGTCCTCATGCTTCTCTCTCCTTGAACTTTCCCTAGGTTTGGAGCACAGAAAGAAGTTGCTCTTAATTAGCTTTCTTGCCATCATAGTTGCAAGATAGGCTCAGCTCAAATTGTGTGAGCACAGCTCCCGTGCACACCTGTGGAATTTTCACAAGGCCTTTGAGCAGGATAAACGAGACACCTTATGTCTTGGGAATTACTCCCTTGATATCCCCCTTGGCTCACAATGCATTGCTGATCCTTTGGATTTTCCCAGTGGTGATGTTCAGGACATTTTGAGGAAAGGTCTTGAAGTGGCAGTTGTCAGAGTGGGGCAGGAATGTGTAGAAGGAACGCTGGAGTCTGCAGCTGGCACTGCTTCCGCAGGAGTACTCGACACCTTTATGGTGTCTTTCATTCCAGACACTGATTAAATCTTAGCGCTCCAATGAGGCAAATGAACATTTGAAACCATTTCATAGTTGAGTAGTTTGAAGAGAATGAATGATCCGTTGTCATGCAGGCAGCAGCAGTTTTAGAAACTGAGCCTCGCCAGCATGAAGCCCAGTCCCTCCACTCCAGCGGGGAATGTGTGTCCAGCGTTTCACTGGGATTGAAAACATTTGCTGTCGTAGGCAAATTTGTTTTTTGACAACCCAAGATCCTGGTTGAGCTTGCTCGCTTCTCAACCCCAGAAATGATGGAATTTTTTTTACATAGGACTTTAAAAGATGTTCTTTCAGTGTTAGGAGTTGTGTGGTTTTCTGCCTACTGGAAAGCCAGGGAGGGGCTCTTGATGAAGGAGTGCAGGGATAAGATGAGGGGACCAGTTTTAAGCTGGAGGAGGGGAAACTGAGATGAGATCTTAGGGAGAAAGATTTTCCTGTGAAGGTGGGGAGGCCCTGGCCCAGGTTGCCCAGAGCAGTGGTGGCTGCCCCATCCCTAGAGGTGTTCAAGGCCAGGTTGGTTGGGGCTTGGAGCCCCCTGATCCGGTGGGAGGTGTCCCTACCCATGGCAGGGGGTGGCACTGGATGGGCTTTGAGGTCGCTTCCAACCCAAATCATTCTGTGATTCTATGCTTTTGACATGGTGTTCCAGCAGTCCGGGTATTGAACTGCCAGTCCTGTGGTTTCTCCCCACTTGTCACTGGTGCAGTTGTCTGTGGTGCCTCAGTTCCACTCTTCCAGGATACCAACCACCTTGGGCTCACCTCAATTTTTACCCTGTCAATTCCAGTTAAAACCCTTCCTGTGCCTGGTTACTCATTTCTACTCCTGAGCTGAGCTGTTTCGGTGTCAGCTCAGCCGTTTGTTTGGCTGTGTGTTGAGCCAGGTCTGGAAACTGCCCTGGCTGCAGGTTGCTTTTTGGTTTAGCATTTAGGTCAGTTGGTTTTTTCTGTGATCCGAGGCCAGCGGGGTGTGTAGGGTAGTGGCAGTGGGATGCAGCAGGAACCCAGGGGTGCACAAGCTGCTGTAAGCAGAGTTGCTGCCTTTTGTGAAACCAAATCCTTTACGCACCTTTGAGAGATGTTTTTACAGGTGTCATTATGCTGCTGGAGTGCTTGCAGAGGAAGATCTGGATTATCCTTTAAATTACTGTTTGCTTTTCTTTTTCGCTTTGCAGGATCACTTTATCACTCCCTCTGTCTTTGGAGAAATTATTTACAACAACTTCCTGTTTGACATCCCTAAGATTCTGGATCTCTGTGTGCTCTTTGGAAAAGGAAACGGCCTCCTGCTTCAGAAGATGATCGGTCAGTTACAGCCAAGGAATAACTTGTTGTGTTTAGGCTTTTTATTACTCCTATAATGGCAAATGATGGGGTTTTTCACCAACGTTACTACTCTGAAAATGAATTGTTCAGTAGCAACTGGAACTGGATTTCTAGAGCATTTTCTAGGTCAGATTACTCTTTTCACGTGTTGTGCCTGCTGCGTAGCCATGCTGAGCTGGGCTCATGGTGCTAGGTGTGAGTTATGCCTCAGCAGTTGTTTCCCATGCCAGTTAACTGTGTCGTCAGCCACTGTAAGAGGACCATGAGTATTCTGTAAAATCCTGGTAGGGTTGGGAAGGGGCAAACAACTCAGTAGGGAGGGAAGAGGTTAGAAGACTGAGCGCAGTCCAAGTGCCCATGTGAGCGCTTTTCTTCCCAGAGTTTAGAACCAAGTAAAGTGTGCAATGTGAAGTAATCACCCATCTGTAAAGTGGGAGAACTTGAAATTCCAATGCAGACTTGGATGTACATAGGGCTTCCAACCACAAAGCACTTCAGAGCATTGCTCAGGCTGTGCTTGTCCCTACATTTCCCTGTATTTCTACAGCCTTAGTGGCAAATGCATATTGAGCAATGTCTCAACGTTGGATGCTGGAATCTGCATAATGAAGACAGAGAATATTGGTTGAGCTTCTGTATTTATCATGTGCTGCCTTCACAAGGGAATTACACATGATGTTTAATATCCACCTGAGCACAGATGGAAGTATCAAACCTTGGGTTAAGTGAGCTCTTCTTCCTGAATTCTGACGTGCTTTGTCTGCAGTCCATGCAATGAAACTTCCCCCTTTCTTTGGTGGTTATTTTTGTCTCATTTCCAAGTTTACTAACACAAGAAGCACTAGAGATCACGTGATGCAGCCAAATTTCCAGACCAGAAGATCTTAAACCTTTGTGGTTTTGAATCCTTTTATCCTTTTTCAGTAACTTCCCCTCTAAATCCATCTGTCGAGCCACCCAAGTGGGGAGAAGGCATGACAAGATGCGTAGTTCTCTTTCAGATGTAGAGTGTAGATTATCTGGGTCTTAAAATATTCCAAAGAAGACCTAAGTGTATGAAACCCCCTTGGATTATAGTTATGGTTTGGAGTGCAGCACAGCAATGCTGCATACAAGTGACCAGTGGTTTGCTCGCCTCATTACTTGCATTATGTTGTGACACTGGTGGCACAAGCAGTTCTGGTGTGTAATTCATAACTTGATAAACTTTAGGTTCTTCTCAGGGTATAAATTGTTCTGAACCTGTCTCGTAACTCTTACCCATGCTCTGTCCTTGCTGGCGAACTCTGTTAATTCTCATTGTCTGAGCAGTAATTCAGAGGGGAATAGGCAGCCTCAGTGCACACTTGGTGAGGATTTATGGTGCACCATTACTCAGTGGAGTATTTTGTACAGATAATGAAGTGCTAGTAATATAATAGCAGGGATTACTAAAGCCTCATTACCTTTAGGAAATATTCTGCACGACATTTTCCAGTGTATGCTGAACTGTTATCAGTAATTAAAAGTCAACTCCGGCTGTCAAATAAAGGAACCCGGAATGTTTAGCGATAGTATCCGCGTTACTCATTGATTCAGCCTCTGGGGCATGAATCATCTAACACCTCATTTGCTCTGCTCTGATGAGCATATTCCCATTACCGGCTCTCCAGTGGCACCGAGGAGTAGATGAGCCGGCTTTATGGAGCAGGCCCTGTGTGCGAGGCGAGCGGTGAGCCTGTGCCCATGCCCTCAGTGATTTTTAGCTGTACCTGTAGGATGGGGATGTCAGTAATGACACAAATGCATCTTCTGGTGTGCATCTTCTTGTTGGCAAATGTCAAAACTCAGGGGAATCTTCTCCGTCCCCTCTCTCCTCAGAAAACATCTTCAGTCAGCAACCGAGCTACTTCAGCGACTTGGATGAGACTCTGCCCACTGTCCTCCAGGTACTGCTTCCCTCCTTGGCCCGGGGCTTGGCTTTCATCTGGAAATGAGACGGCGTTTAGAGAGTGGGAGGAAGCAAATGTGGGCATAGCCAGGCAGAGAGGATTTGTAATTGCTTGCTTTCTCTGGTTTGTGCTCATTTCTGTCAGGTAGATATTGAACCTTTATTTAAAACTACTGCTGGATGACTGTTTGCTATCGCCTTCCTCCAGCTTCTGGCCTTCTCTGCTGTTTAACCTCAAGGAATTTACGTTCAGCACTTCAGAAAGTAGGCAGAGGAAGCATTGAAACTTAAAATGACTTAAATGAGGATTGTGAGAGGTAGCCAAGACTTGATGTGGCAGAAGCATCACCACTGCAGGTTCTCGGGAGTAAATGACGATCTGTTGCGAGGGATGCATTGTTGCTGTACAAAAGGCATTTGGCACCTCTCCATGTCTGAGTTTCTGTTTTTATAAGCAGCTTGTGTATTCCCTGGACTCAGTAGGCAGGGTTCACATTTAACCTGAAGGTACCTTGATATCTTTGTACCCTGAAAATGTCATGTTTATGTCCTCAAAGAGCTCACCTGTGCACAAAAATAACCAAACCTGGGTGCTGTTTACTCCAGCACACCTGTAATGTCACTTGACTTGTTGAAAGCCCACATTTTTCTTTCCTTCCATGTGTTAAGAAACGATTACAGCTAAATCTCAGAAGCGATACCACATTTGAAAAGCATTCTAGGATGCAAGACTGAACCTTCAAATGAGTTACTGGGGAGGACAGCAGAGATTCCATTTGTTTTTTATCATGTACATGTGCAGTTGCTCTACTGAGCGCTGTGTTTTCGTAACCGTTGCAGGGTGATACGGTGTATCTCATACCAGCGTATGGATATAACCCCTCCAGTAAAGATGTGCCATTACTGATCCCTTTATCCACTGAGTATTTATATGCTTACACTGCCACTGAAAGGAGTCGACACCTGCGTGGGTTTAGGAGCTTGCAGGCACTGTAGATTAGTAATATTAAGCCTAGTTATGCAACTTCAGTACCTTTAGCCCCATCCCCTCTTTGGGAGGAGGGCTTGACAAATCTCTCAAGGTGCAACTGTAGAGGAGTTGCTACACCAAAGGTGGTTAGCAATCCACAATTCTGTCAGCTTCTCCCCAGATTCTTTGTAAGCAAAAGCCGCAAAATCCGTCCTGCCACCCTCAGGGGAGGGGGTGGGTGGGCTTTGGCACCAGCCCATGGCAGGAGGTGGTGGTGACTTCCCAGCTGTCCTGCTGCTGCCTTGCAAAAAGGGATCCCAGGTGGCTTCCCAGTGTTGGCCTTGCTGGCTGATTTTTCTCACCTAGTTGAGGGTTTGGATTAACTGCAATCCATGTCTCAGCACCACAACCATGTGCAGCTGTGCTTAAATTACTTGCAAGTCGCATGGAGTTTCAGCAGCACAGTGTAGCCCTGCCGGCTGTAGCCTGCAGGAGTCATAGAATCATAGAATCATGGAGTGGTTTGGGTTAGAAGGGACCCTAAAGATCATCCAGTTCCATCCCCCCTGCTATGGGCTGAGAGAGTTAGTTACAGCTTCCGTCTTCCACAGCTTCGGGCCATATGGGAATGGTCCCACATTGCATATGCGATCATAGCAGTGGCTGTGAACAAGAAAAAGCATGTCCCACTGCTTTCTCCCATCTGTGTTAACACCATTCTGTTCTCCCAATTCAGGTGTTCAACAATATCTTGCATAAGTGTGGTTTGCAGTGTGAAGGAGCTTCTGCTGAGCCCCAGAAACTGGAAGAAAAAATAACTGTGACTCCTGAGAACATGCCCCTCCAGGTAGAACTCCATGCTCTTTACCATTTGTGGTCCTGCAGAGCGAACAGTCCGTGCAGCGGTGAGACCACAGGGTCATTCTGTTCCCAAACAGAGACGGCTCATACAGCACATGGTTCCATGTCATTGTTTCGCTGTCCTGTGACTTGACGGAGCCTTTCCGCCACGAGCTGGTTGCTTTGCTCTTGTGCATTACAACCACACCCATTGCATCGTGGGGACTTTTTAAACCTGACATCTTTTTTGCTTAAGCAGCTCTTGAGAATGGAACAGAGCACGTGACTTTTTTCCTTCAGAAATGTTTATTTAACAACAGTGTACCTTACCTCTAGTTAATTAAGGGGATTTTTTTTGTGCTGGCTGCAGTTGGGATTGTATTATAGATCTTTAAAGGATAGAACTTGTAGCAGAGATGATGTTTCTGCCTCTAAGACCCAGTAACGTGTAATGTGTTTATGATTGATAGCAGACTCTGTGCAGGCAGGAAGAGATTTGGTCAGTACGTGATGTGTCCCTGTTAGTGCATTATACCATGTTCTAGGAAAACTTGTCTGGCTTTTCTCTCACTAATTGCTCTTTCTCTCAGGAGCTGAAGGACATTGTGCTGTACTTATGTGACACTTGCACAACACTCTGGGCGTTTCTTGACGTCTTTCCGTTGGCCTGCCAGACCTTCCAAAAGCATGAGTTTTGTTACAGGTACATCTTGAACTGCAGAGCTTGTCTTGGTGGAGTGAAAGTACTGAGTGTGCTGCTGTGTCCTGTCCCATCGTTAAAAGAGCAGACAGATTTAATGCAGCTAGAGACCGCTAGGTGCTCACTGGCAGGAATGCAAAGTAATAAACGAATGAATACTGGGATGTCAAGAGTTTATGTGTTCACCTTCATTATCTATGAGTGATCCTAGAGTCAGGCAACCAGGAGAATTTCAAAACCCAGCTGAACAGGACTTGGTGTGCTTTGGAAAGAGTGGTGAGGGATGAGGAGAGAAGAGCTGTGGACAAAAAGAGCTTCCTGCCACAGGACCCAAAATGAGGGAATTGAAAGTATTTCAGACCAATAGTCCGTCACAGCCAGTTGATGTTACACCTACATTTTAAGCTAGAGAGCATTGCTGAGGATGAACAGAGGCTGGGTGTCTGCGGGAAGATGACAAGGCTGCACTATCATAGCTGGCTGACAGCTAATTCCCTGTCCAACTCTGGATCACGGTGTTGATGAGCCAGGGTGGTCTCCAGGACCAGAGAGCAGAGCCTGTTCCTATCGAGGCTGCAGGTCCCCGGGTGGTGCTTGCTCCGGGTACTGCAAGCCCCAGACCATCTTGCAGAGCCCTGCCTAACAGCCTGTGTTTGGGACCAAGTGAAGTGTTAATTTATTGTCCTTGTTTCCCATTTTGTTTGCTTGTTGATGTAGAGGAGCACACATTTGGGTGTTGCTTTGTTTCCAGTCCTGTTGCAGACCTCTGAAGCCTTACAGCTCCAGTGGTTCATGGGCCTCTGGCTGAGTCACCCTGCTCGGGGTGTGCAGGTCCCTGTCCTCTGTGGATGTGGGCAGGAGTTGGTTATAGGAAGAGGAACGTATTGTTGGAGTACTGGTGGCTGTTTGCATTGGCAAGCAGTGCCACTCACACGCTTGTTTACTCAGAGGGAAGCTTTTTGCTTTTAATTCTACTGCTGATGTCAGAGATGGGCTAAAATAGCTGTGATCTCCGTGCAGTGGAACAGCAGCAGCATTTGCATTACTGCTCCATCTGGACTGATGACGGGCTGTGGAGTGTGAAGAGGGAAAACTGATTACATAGCATCCTTTTGGAACCTCTGTGAGGCTGAATTGGTTTGCAGGCTCTTGGCACTTTCTCTCCCTAACCAGGAGTATCACCCAGCTCCTGCTACATTTGCCTCCAGGATAGCGTATTTGGCTCTTAAGAGGAGACATGGACATCGTGTTCCTAATGGAGCCTCTCCTGATCAGTCCAGTGGCCTTGGCTTTTGTGCCAAGTGCTGTAAACCATTATTTGTAAGGTCCAGCTACTTGGGAAGCAGTACTGGCTGTTACTCTGTGAGGACATTTCTCTTGGTGCTCATTCCTTGCAGGAAAGGGTCTGTGTTGGCTACCTGGCAAGTAAGGTGTGAAACTGGACCAAACTGACTGCCTTTGTTTGATCCCTGCCCCATCCTATTGAAACATCCCCTTAGGTTCTCTGCATGTTGGTTACTTTCATCTGAATGCCCACCTAGAGCAGAGTTGAGTAGCGAGACCAGGAAGGCTTTAGTGGAAATCACATCCTGCTTCATATCTATATGTTTCATACAGTTTTTAGCATACAGCGAGACAAGGCCATGGGATATCAGAGTGGGACGGGATGTTTTGTGATGGACTCGAGCACATCAAAAGAAGTGTGGCCAGCAGGTCAAGGGAGGGGATTCTCTCCTGCTGCACTGCTCTAGTGAGACCCCACCTGGAGTCCTGTGTCCAGTCTTGTGCCCCAGCACAAGAAGGATATGAAGCTGTTCGAGCGGGTCCAGAGGAGACCACGAGTATGATCCGAGGGCTGGAGCACCTCCCATATGAGGACAGGCTGAGAGAGTTGGGGTTGTTCAGCCTGGAAAAGGGAAGGCTCCGTGGAGACCTTAGAGCAGCCTCCCAATACTGAAAGGGGCTCCAGAAAAGCTGGACTTTTTACAAGGGCCTGGAGTGACAGGATGGGGGGGAATGGCTTTAAACTCGAAGGGGGAAGATTTAGATTAGACATTAGGAAGAAATTCTTCATGATGAGGGTGGGGAGGCCCTGGCCCAGGTTGCCCAGAGCAGTGGTGGCTGCCCCATCCCTGGAGGTGTTCCAGGCCAGGCTGGATGGGGCTTGGAGCCCCCTGATCCAGTGGGAGGTGTCCCTGCCCACGGCACGGGGTGGGACTGGATGGGCTTTGAGGTCCCTTCCTACCCAAACTGTTCTGTGATTCTACATCAGCTCCTTGCAGACTGTAGATCTGCGATTGGGATGTTTCTCGGTTGGGCAAATGGTTCTGTTCAGTAGCAGGATGTCTGTCAAATGCATTTCTCTGCCTGGGTCTTTAGAGACACTGTGATGCTTTCCTAGAGCGCTGCACTTTCTCTATCACATATTTGCTTGCTTCTGTTCCAGGGGACAAGTAACAGGATGGTGTAATGCTCATGGTGGTACTAGTGAGGGGAATTTAATGAAATTAACCATTTGATTGGTCTTTTAGCGAGCGATTTTTTGAAACCTTGGCTGACGGTTACTGTTTTGTTGCTTCTTTCTACAGATTAGCTTCGTTTTATGAATTGGCAATTCCTGAGCTGGAATCTGCGATTAAGAAGCGGCAGTATGAGGATAGCAGGTGAGAACGTCTGCAGAGGCCTTTGCTGTTCAGTAAAAGCCTCCCAGGGCTGCGTTAAAAATTCACTTCACGCTGCTTTACGCACCTCTGCAGAGTCTTTCTGTCTCTTTTAATGCTGCTTCAAAGAACTCTGCAGGGATGGCGTTTCTCAGTCCAAATTTACCTGGGCTGCCAGGTGGCTGGTGATTTCTTTTGCTGCTGTCTGAGAAGAAACTTGATGGGAGGTGCTTTCAAATTGTCACAAAGTGTGAAAACATGAATGATATCTCTGTGCATGGATTGGTCTCAGTTTAAGGCACAGACTATGCTGGTGCCTTTAAGGTATCGTGTCGAGCTGTTGGGACAATTGATGGTTGAGACCATCTTTGTTGAGAGTGGGATTTTTCCTTAATCGGCATGAAATGGCTCTAATCTCTCATCCCTGCACCAAAGAAATGATTCTGCTCCCCCTCTGGAGGAATAACTCTGGAGCAAAGGTATGTTAAAGATTTCTTGTGCTGGCACCAACAATGTGTTCTTTTCCGCTCTCCGAAGTGTCTGTGCTGATCTCTGGAGGAGAATTTCACACTCCAGGAAGAAGATGGTAGAAGCTTTTCACATCCTGATAAACCAAGTCTGTCTGCAGCCCCTCTTAGAAAGCAGGTATTGGCACCTGGACACTCTGCGACTGACCAGTTATTTGATTGTTGTCATGGGGGAGATGGTTTCCTCGTTTTTGGATTTACTGGAGAAAATGAATGGTTGTTGAAGTTTGTGTTGGGGTTGTGGCCAAAGGCTTTGGCTGAGATCAGAAGTCTGTTGTCCTGCGCACCAGGAATGTCCCACATGAAGCTGTATGACCCAGAATTGGTGTGGTGAGTTGTGTGTTGGCCCCACTAATGTGGAATAAGGCTGTGGTCCAACAAACTTTCTAACATCAGTTTATGGCTAAGTTGCAATTCTGATGCCATGGGTAAACACCCTGACTGAGACACTGTAGGAAATGCAGTGTTACAGCTGACTGAAACAGTCGTATTAAATCTAGGTACTGTTGCCCTTACCTTGCTTTTACTCCTCTCCTATTTGAAACTTGTTAACTGGTAGCTGTGTGAGTAATCTCAAAATGAAGGCAATTAGAACTATACTTGTTTTAAAATAGAGAAACTGAGGAATAAAATGACCCAAAATCATGCTGCACATTGGAGACTGAGTCAAGAACCTGGATCTTGATTGCAAGGCGCACGCTTCCTCTTTGCCTCTGCTCATCACAGGTTTTGTAGATTGCTAAGCTTTGTGGCTCTTGTTCTGCGGGTCTGTTGGTGGCATTTCTTATGAGGGACCTGGATTTGCTTCCTTGAATCCCTCTGTGACTTGGACTAAATCACCTGGACTGTGCTGTAAGTCCAGTCCTTAAAGGAGCAGTAGAAGCCTTGCCTTACACATGCTTACTTGAGTATGGTTTTTCAGCACCCACAGGAATATTGAAAGCATAAATGAACCAAAGAACATAATTCATTCAGATTCATAGAATATTAAGGACTGTGTTTACTTCAGAAGTAGTAATAGCTCCAGAAACTCATTGCCAGTTTGATGAGAGCTGAGGCTTCTGTGAAATGAGCCAAGGACAGGCTGAGAGAGTTGGGGTTGTTCAGCCTGGAGAAGAGAAGGCTCCAAGGAGACCCTAGAGCAGCCTCCCAGTACTGAAAGGGGCTCCAGGAAAGCTGGGGAGGGGCTCTTGATCAGGGAGTGCAGGGATAGCATGAGGAGGAACAGTTTTGAGCTGAAAGAGGGAGATTGAGATGAGGTCTGAGGAAGAAATGTTTTTCTGTGAGGGTGGGGAGGCCCTGGCCCAGGTTGCCCAGAGCAGTGGTGGCTGCCCCATCCCTGGAGGTGTTCAAGGCCAGGCTGGATGGGGCTTTGGGGTCCCTTCCAACCCAGACCATTCCATGGCTCTGCTGCAGACAGCCCTGTCTTACAGTGAGGCTTGGTGCATTGGCAGCGATGGGGGCTTTGGATGCTGTAACAGAAAGGCTGCAACAGCAGTTTGCTTGGCAAAGGTTCTTCCACAGGTGAGCACATACTTTCTCCGAGGCTCGCTGCTGCAATCCCAAGCTGTGTCATAGGAGTGCAATTACAAAAGCACCTCACGCCCTTTTCTTCTTGTTGTAAGTCTGAGGCATCAAACTATGATTTTGTAAAGTTTCTCAAGTCTTGTAATTCTGTCTGTGGTGCGGCTTTAGATTGAGCTGGTTGAAATGTTTACTGAAGCCATAAAAGAAGCTTGTTTCTATTTGATGCTTTGCTCCTGTGAGAGCCAAAAAATGATCTGCAATCTGTTTTCAACTGGGATTTTCCCATGCTGTACAAGTGTGACTGGTTTGGCTAGAGAGGCAGAGTGTGGAGATGTGCAATGCAGTAGGCTTAGCCCATAGTTTTTCACTCTTGTGCCATTGTTTTCTGCAGCCGTGAGAATATTCAGCCTTTTATTGAGGAATTTCTACAGATCTTCAGTTCGGTGCTTCAGGAGAGGAGGTGAGTCTGGCTGAAAAGACGCCCAGGGGAGGGTCAGCTTGCCTTCCGCTTCCATCCTTTACAACAGAATTGCCCGAGACGTTATTATGAGGCGTTATGATTGCACTTGGGAGTTGGAAATCATTCTGACTAGCTGGCAGAACTGCTGTGAGAGGATTTCAGGCTGCAGTGCAGGCTTTATTGTAAAGGTGAGGAGGATGCTGCATGACGCTGGAGAATAATGTTCTTCAGTCTCTTTAATCCAGACTTTCAAAGGGAGGAAAGCAATTTAGCCATTAGCTACCTTGACAGGTTAGGCTGTTATTACTAATCTGTGCTTCTCAACTGGGATGACCGGACCAGAAAGACATTAAGTGCTAATGCTGAAGATGCAGAGCAAGTAAGTGGCTGAACTGGGAACTGAATCGTGTCCTCCTGACGGCACTGTCATTCTGATCATGTTCAAATCATAAACCCTATTTTCTCTGTAATGCAGCACTGGATTGCAGGTCTTAACTTCATGAGAAGTGTGACAGCTGACTCTGGCCTGAGGGAAAGTGTTGCTGCAATGTAGTGGGAGTGAAATGGCCGCAGCATTGCAGGCTGGAAACCAGTATTGTGTGAGAGGTTATATGTGTTCCCACCTGAGCAGAGAGGAAGTCAGGGTGGCATCGCAGAGTGGTAGACTGTGACAGGTCTGTAATTTGTTGAGTTTGACTGATTGCCCTTTCTTCTATGCTTCTAGATTTCTCCGTGACTACGATGAGCTGTTTCCCATCGGGGATGATGTCAGCCTGCTCCAGCAAGCATCCTCCACGCTGTATCCTTGGCTGTCACCCTGGGGTTTGGCAGACCTGGCTGCTGCTGGATTCTCTGCCGCCAGTGGCACTTCCTCTCATGCTGCCTCTGATTAAACTGCACAACTGGCAACGAGCAGTGGGAAGTTTTGCCTTAAAAAGAAGAGAAAGGAGGGAATGTTGATGTAGGCACAGGCTTGGGAATCGCTGAAAATGGCCGTTACTCCAAGGGAAGGTGAATATGTGCATCTAGAAATGTCCTTAATGCTGTCATCTTAGAGATGAGACCAGGACAGCCTATATCCTCCAAGCAGTGCAAAGTGTCTGGGAAGGGGAAGACAGGAAAAAAGCACAGGTTGGTAAAGATCCAGCACCACCAGCAGCGTCTAATGGAGCATCAGCAATAGCAGAGAGCACTGCTGAGGATGTGGAAGAGCTCGGGGCTCCGTATGCGTCAGACGATGAGGTGAGCAGAGCTGTGTGGGTAGGACTGGGCTCTGTTCTTTCTGTCCTTACTTCGTTCATCAGTGAAGAGAGGATTGGTTTGCTTGGGTTTGGGAACAACATGTGTTCTAGTCTCACTTCTTACCTTTGCTGGATCTCGGTGCAGCCCCGAGTGCCTTGACAATGAGAAACAAAGCTACCTCTGAACCCACCGGCTTTCTCTCTGAGCAAATTGCTTCCAGCTCCTGTTGGCTTGGGTGTCCTGTTGCTGTGGTTTGTTCTAACACTGCCTCAGCACTGCAGCTCACGTGAGCATTATTTAAATGCACAGTTCTTGTGTTATTTGAGGAGAGGATTCTCCAGAGCGTCCTTGCTGGCTCAGGGGCAGACAGCAGTAGTTGTGTGCCCACGTCTGTGCCATAGATCTTGTGTGGTACCAACAACCTCCCTGATTTCTGTTCTTTGACTTCTTCGTGTTTAAATTCTAATCCCCTAGACTGCTGTGTTCCCTTTTTTCCTGTATGTGCCCACCTTCCCTTGGTTGCTGTCTCTTTCCGTAACCCCTCCAGTTCTCTTTGGTGTCCGCAGTGTGCCGGGGCAACCGCTGCACCCATCGCCAGGGTGTCGGGGGTGGAGCTGGACTCGCTCATCTCTCAAGTGAAGGACTTGCTGCCAGACCTCGGTGAGGGCTTCATCCTGGCCTGCCTGGAGGAGTACAGTTACAACGCGGAGCAAGTGATCAACAACATTCTGGAAGATAAGCTGGTGCCATACCTGGATAAGCTGGACCGGACAATGCAAAGGTGTGGGATGGCTTTGATGCCTTGTGGTTTTTTGTCTATGGATTCACAGAATCATAGAATTAATCGAGTTGAAAGGGACCCAACAGGACCATCAAGTCCAACTCCTGTCCCTGCACAGGACACTTCAACATTCACACCGTGGGGCTGAGGGCATTGTCCAAATGCTCCTTGGATCCTGGTAGACTGGGGGCTGTGCCTGCTTCCCTGGGGAGCTGTTCCAGTGCTCCACCACCCTCTGGGGGAAGAACCTCTTCCTAATGTCCAGCCTAACCCTTCCCTGGCATCTTCCTGCCGTTACCTTTAGTCCTATCATTGGTCACGAGAGAAGAGTTCAGCCCCTGTTTTACCTTCCTCCCTTGTGAGAAGGCAGCAAACAGCTCTGAGATCCCCCCTCAGTCTCCTCCAGGCTGAACAGACCCAGTGATTTCAGCTGCTCCTCATACACTTCTCCTCCAGACCCTTCCCCAGCTTTGTGGCCTCCTCTGGACACTCTCCAGTAGTTTGATGTCCTTTTTATCCTGTGGGGCCCAAAACTGCACCCAGTACTTGAGGTGGGGCTGCACCAGTGTGGAGCAGAGCGGGACAACCTCCTCCCTCAACCGGCTGGTGATGCCGTGCTTGATACACTCCAGGACACAGTTGGGTTGTCTTTTAAAATCATTCTCAATGCAGGGGGGACACCAACAGAGGTCTAAGAAGTTGCATGTGCATTTTGTTGGGATAGAGAGCTGCAGTGAGGGCTTCTCATTTCCGTATGCTGCGAGCTTTCTGTCCTTGTGTCCCTGCAGAGGGCTGGAACATTATCTTAGAATTGTGAAACGGTTTGGGTTAGAAGAGAACTTAAAGATAATTCAGTTCCATCCCCTCTGCCATGGGCAGGGACACCTCCCACTGGATCAGGGGGCTCAAAGCCCATCCAACCTGGCCTTGAACACCTGAGCAACCACAATTGGGTGATATCCCCCTGGATGGGGCAGCCACGATTGCTCTGGGCAACGTGTGCCAGGGCCTTCCCGCTATCATAGGAAAACATTTCTTCCTAAGATCTCATCTCAATCTCCCCTCTTTCAGCTAAAAAACATTTCCCCACATCCTGTCTCTGCACTCCCTGATCCAGAGCCCCTCCCCAGCTTTCCTGGAGCCCCTTTCAGCACTGGGAGGCTGCTCTAAGGTCTCCCTGGAGCCTTCTTCAGGCTGAACAACCCCAACTCTCTCAGCCTGTCACTGTTCACTGCTCAGCATTTCAGGCTGCGTCATGTTTTCTGACAGAGGGACAAAAATACTTGTATGTTTAATGCTCAGTTAAGAACCATTACCGTCCCATCATGGGGACGTTGTAGCCTGGGCCGGGCAGTAGAATGTTGCCTTCAAAATTTTTTTTTTCTGTGGAGAGCAGAGTCCTAGGTTTTAAAATCACAGCTGTCCTGCAGGGAAGGGCATCTTCAAAGGGAATAATTCAGCTGAAATTCAAGCTGCAGGGTCAAACACAGTGTTGGATAGGCTGCTGTTTTGTGGTTAAACCAGAGAGAGATGGGAAATGGCAATTCAGATCCGTTTGTGTCTGCCCTTTGACAAACTTGCCAGGCTTGCTTGCTCCTCCCGGTTGTACATGGGGTGTAGGGTTACAGCTGGCAGTGGAATTGATTTGTTTCAGTGTGTTTGAAGCTGCTAGCGTGTGTTTGTGCTGCAGCAGCAGTTTCTGACTGAGTGTCAGGACATGAATGTGCTGTTTGCTCACATTTCATGGAGGAATGGGCAGGCTCTCACCAGTGCATTGAAAAAAGAAAGCATCTTTATCAGAAACATGATGTAAAACCCCTCAGTTTTGCAGCCACCTTCACGCTCTCCCAGCCAGATGTGCTGACATTGGCACAAGAGAGGCGGGGTGGGCTTTGGGAAGGATGGGGGTTTCTGCAAAGCCAGCATTTACAGAAGATAGGGCTGGATTTTTGTTCTTTTGCATCTTGAAACAGAACTTTCAGCTCAATAGAAAATGTGGGGTTTGGTCGCTGCTGATTTGAGAAGTGAGCACAGCAGCATTTTCAGCTGGGCTGACAGCACCAGGTGAATGTAAAAATAATGGTCTCGATTTATAAGCTGAACAAATGCAAACCTGAGAAAGAATTAAGAAGGAACCGTAGGGAGATAAATACCAGGAGATCAACAGAGGCAAGTCATTGGGATTTTTGCCAGCATGTAATTCATCACAGCGTTTGGCTTTATTGAGTTGCTGTTTTGAGACCAGGCAGCCTGTTAAGCAGAAGTTAAATGAACAGAAGTATTTTGGGGTTGCTTTATGTGGGCTGCTTTAGTTTCCCCACAAAGACAAGCTTTGAAAGCCATGCCTTTGATCCTATATCCATGCCACGTGGTGGTCAGGTACCACAGTGCGGCTGTGAAATGAAGGCATTGCGACCCAGGCAGCTGGCAACACGAAATGGATCTTGGATGTGGATGCTGTGGGTGACTGAGATCAACAAAGAATAAACTGAGGCCCAGGAAGGAGAGGACTTGCACTTCCTTGATTCAGCTTTGGTTTTATTCTCTGTTTTTCAAACAGGCAGCTGAAGCCAGACCCCACTCCTCTCGTCACTTCTCGCTACAACGTGTTCCAGAATGATGAGTTTGATGTTTTCAGTAGGGATTCCATTGATGTTTCTCGGATACAGAAAGGCAAGCGGTGAGTATCGTGCACCCTTATTAACCCTGTCTGTCAGGAGGAATAAATACCTGCAAACTCATCTCTCCTATAAAGCTCCTGCAGGAATTTGCTGGCAGGGGGTGAGGCTTGTCAAAAATGTCTGCCACAGAGACAGCGAAATGAAATGTTATTAAGAGGTTGGTTTCAGTTCATGTTGTTCCTAATTGACTTTCCTCTGGATGCTGCTAGAGATTACTCTGCCAAGCCTGTTTGTAACCTTGGGCTCTTGCTTCTTGATCTTAATGTTAAACTCGTACTGAGCAACAAACCTTGAAAAGCAGCCCTCTCTGTGGTCTGGGATTGACTCAGAACTGAATCATGATTTGGTGTAGATCCAAGTGAAGCTTTGGTAGGCATCTGCTTCCAATCTGACAACACTTCGTGGCTTAGACTGCTTCTGTGTTGCAGCTGCTGTGAGCTGCCTGTGCAAGGACACAGCTTTGCTTTCCACCTCGCGTGGTGTGTTGTGCTGTGCCACACTCTGTGTAAGTTTAGGTTCTGGCATTGCTGTGCCGGCTCCCATTGATGTCAGCTCTGTCTCTACAACGTGGATGGCTTGTTTCAGGTTCATCTGAAATACTTCCTCTAACCAGCCAGGTGTGATCACTGTGTTGGCGAGCATTTACACAGAAAGTAAATAAAAGTCAGGCTGGAGATGGAGCCGCATCGCCCTGGGAGCTCCCAGTTAAGGGTTTCGTTGCAGAGCTGCATTAGGCTCTAGGGAGAAAACCACTTTTGTCCCAAAGTCCAGTCTAACGGCTCCTCAGCAGCAGTGCCAGAGTGTTTGTACAGCTCAGCTGTGCAAGAAAGTGATTCCTTTTCTTTCTGGCCAAAGCAATGATTTTTGAAGTGTCCATAGCTAAGAACTCACAGACCCAACCTCTTTCCTTTCTCCTCATTTTGTTGCCTTGCTCAGAGCGCAGGCAGGTGCTTTGTCAGGAGGAGCCTTGTGCATGCGCGTGCTTGATTGTCTCCCATCTCCTCAAAGTACTGCACGTGCAGGTGGCTGCTGCAGCAGTTGGGCAAGGCCAGAGAGCACCGTTGCCATCCGGCGTATGAAACAATCCTGCCTGCAACTCCCAGTACAGCACACTCAGTGAGCTTTGAAAGTCCTAAGTCATCCCTGAGCAGGGCAATGGGACCCTGGTCCCACAGCATTGCCCTCCGGATGCTGCCATGGAGGCTGTGTCTTCTCCCTAACAGGAGCATCAGAAAGTTGCCACCTCTGTCACCTCACTGTTACGAGATTATCCTCTACCTGCTCTGTTCCTGGAGTCTCTTGGTCTCTCTCAGGCTATGTCTTCATTTCAAAACAGTTCTTCTTACACTGAGAATGCTCTCTCTGCAGGACTCTGGGCGCATTATTTGTGTTTGGAGTCCTGGAGGTAACTGGCTGACATCAGCAATGTCCACTCTGTGCCCACAGCCAACCATATCCAACTAAATCAAAGGATTCGCTCTAGGATCTTGCTCTCTAGGATTTAATGTTCAGAACTCCGTAAATATGAAGTGTCCTTTCAGCACTAAAAGTGACTCTTCCTCAGCAGTCTTTCCACAAGCCAGAGGCCTGATGCTTTACCCAAGTGTCGGGTTAACAGGGTTCTCCCAGCGTGCTTTGAGATCTGCTTTGGATTCCAATCCTATCAATGTTTTTCTTGTCTCCTTAAAATCTTTTGCTCCCCAGGTTCTGTCTGTGTTCAGCACTGTTGCTGCTAAGTGTGGTGTCGCAATAGTGCTTCAAGAGCCAGGCCATGTTGGGTCCCGTTGTGCTGCTACATATAAGCGGTCTGGGGCAGAGACTCATAACGTGACAGAGGTACCCACACCAGGAGGAGGAGGGGCACAAGCATAAGGGAATGGCCGTTCTAGCACATTCATGATGCTTTACTGATCCTGAGATCAGCAGCCGGCTGTGCCTGTCCAGCTGTAATTGCCAGCTGAATCTGTTTCTGGAAGTCACAGCATGTCCTGAGCTGGGACTAGAGGAGTTATCCCACTGTTTTTCCTGGAACTGGTGCCCAGAACTTGGTTGCAGCTCTCGTGCCAGTCACCAGACCAGCTCAACAGGAAATAATTACCAAATCCTGAGTCCAGGCTCATGCTAAACAGCAGCAGGAGATGTTATCCCAGCCTAGTTATGTGTGAACCAACCACAAACTTTGCAGAGCATTTTGCAGGCATATAACCACATGAGTCATGGAAGAGAGGGGAACCACATCTTGGTGTGAGATTCTTAATGAAAATCAGGCTGCTTTGATGACTTCCCGCTGCTGGCCAGCGTGGCACAGAGGTCCATTCCTGAGTCACAGGCAGTCTGCCTCAGGTGGGTTCTTTCCCTGGTAACATCCAGACACCAAGCAGACCCCAACGCATGTTCCTCCTGGACTTCGAAGGCTACGGATTATCCCACGAACACTTGACAGTGGAGTCCCCTGTTGCTTTGCCACAGGCGTGTTCTTGGCTGGTCTGAAAAAGGGACTTCAAAGAGTTTATGCTTGTGCAGCTTGAGACTCAGCATCTCAGTGGCTGCTTCTTAATGCCTCTGTCAAACTGCTGTTTCTTGGTCTTCCCTTCTTTAAAATTACTGTAGTCTGCTTTTTTCCTAGATTTTTAAATAAATTGTATGTGCAGTGCTTTAGTGGTTCTGATCCAGCCTATATCAATCCACTCTGGTTTGTTCTTTTCATTCTTAGTTGGGCTTATTCTAATCCTTCCTTGCTGCAGTGGTGTTTTTTTTGCTCTCCCCAGCCACATTCTTATTTTTTCCTCAAGCTGAATTTCTTGATGATAGGAACATCCATGTCCATGCAGCAGTGACTCTGACGCAGCCCTAGTCCATGATTTGCAGCCGTACCTGCTACCGCAGCAAGAGAATTCTGCAGCGTGGTGTAGGAGGGCAGAGCTGTCTCCTAGAGTGGAGTCTGTGCCTTATACCTCGCCGTTCCAGATCCATGGACTGCTGGTGTTACGTGCATCTTGGCCCAGTTTCAGCTTGAGCATAATTGTGTTCAGCCTCCCGTAAAAGCAGCTTCCTTTCTGTCTCAAATGACAGTGGAGATCTCCAATGCCTGTTCTTATCTGCTATGTAATCTCGCTGGGCTTCTGCTTAAAAAAGACTTTGTTCCAAGCCAGAAATGGGCAGGTTTAGTTGCCAAAACCCTGTTATAAATCAGATGGGAAATAGTTAGGCATAAGCAGCGCTGGTGGAGTTTGAGATGCAACTTCTGTTGGTTCGACATCCACTTACAAACAGGAGAAAGTGTAACTCGCAGAGGTGACCTTTACCTGCCCTTTCTGTGTCTGCCTCTCTGTTTCTGCGCTGTGGAGCACAGGAGGGAGAAGGACACGACCAGAAGTTTGCTGAATGACAAGCGCCTGGTTGCGGAGCTGAGGGACCGCTACAACCAGTACAGCGTGGTCGTGGAGGAGGTCCCCGTGCAGCCAGGAGCGGCTCAGCTCTACACGGAGGATTACGAGGACGAGTACGATGACACTTATGATGGGAACCAAGTGGGGGCAAATGATGCTGACTCGGACGACGAGCTGATCAGTAGGAGGTGGGTGCTGTGGTTTCAGAGGGTGGGAGGTGGATAGGAATTGCCACCTGGGGCTGTCTGGCTCACACAAACCTGTTCAACGCTGGGATTTGTCTCTGTTTCTTCATGAGGACATGTGTGCTTCAAATCTCCCCTTTTTCTGCTGCAACTGCTTTCTCTGTAACATGCAAGGAGGGAGCTTTAGGTGTCCCTTCTGCTATTGATAGGAAGCGTTGCCATGGCCTGTGCTCAAGATGTTCTCAGGTGTCTGCAGGACTCGACCATTGCCCCAAATCATAGAATCATGGAAGGGTTTAGGTTGGAAGGGACCTCAAAGCCCATCCATTCCCACCCCCTGCCATGGGCAGGGACACCTCCCACTGGATCAGGGGGCTCCAAGCCCCATCCAACCTGGCCTGGAACACCTCCAGGGATGGGGCAGCCACCACTGCTCTGGGCAACCTGGGCCAGGACCTCCCCACCCTCACAGCAAAACATTTCTCCCTAAGATCTCATCTCAATCTCCCCTCTTGCAGCTGAAAACCATTCCCCCTTGTCCTGTCCCTGCACTCACTGATCAAGAGCCCCTCCCCAGCTTTGCTGGAACCCCTTTCAGTAGCAAGGATCACCAACAGATCTCAGAGGGGGATTTGCTGCTGTGCTGAAACTTGCGCTCAGCAGCGCTTCTGCTCTTAAAAAACTGTCATGCAGCCAGGGAAAACAGGCTGTTGTGAGTAATTGGGATTGAGTGTAGCTGGCTGCTAACCAGGAAAGGTTCAGCATCTAGAAATCTGTACCACCAGACTCCTCCTCCTTGCCAGTCTCCTCTGACTTCTCAGTGTTGATACCTGGAATTCAGTCAGATGGATGCACAGCTCTCTGCACTGACTGACAGCTGGAGGGCTTGGTTTCTGGGAAGCAAAGGGTTAGTTTGGGATGGAAATTGTAGAACATTTAACTTAGAAATAAGAACTGAAGGTAGAACACACACCTGTTAACAGCTGGTTTAACGTGTCTGAAAGCAGCTTTCTGAATTCCAGTGTATTACGAAGACATCACCATTTCTAATTGCAACCCAAAATCCATCTTTGGGGTCCTTTGTCCATTTTGTTCTTCCTCCCCCCAAAGCATGGTGAGGATCAATTTAAATTCTTTTTGCAGTTTGCCTGTAACAGGGTGACACTCGGGTCTTTTCCCCTATTTCAGTTGCTCAGTGCTCACTGCTCCTAGGGAGGCAGTAGGAGCAGTTAGTGGATGTTACTGCTGGAAACTGGATTTGTAGGTTTGAAGTGACAAAAGCAGTGCTGGTTTTACCTTTATTTCTTTGACAGTGGAATGTTGGATCTGAATTCTGGTGGAATTTAGACACACACATAGATATTAAAGAAGAGCTGTAGGCACATGGTGAATTCCACCTCCACCCCCAGGCCCTTTGCTGCTCTGCATGTTCAGGGTGATTCACAAAGCCTGATGGGTTTCTCCAAGTATTTCCCCCCTAGGAAACTGGGGCACAGCAAGGAAGCTGGGATTCTGTGGATAAACCAGTCGAGGCTTGAGAGGACAATGCTGTCTCATTACTCACCCACAGTAAACATGTCATCAGCCATGGGGTCTCTTTCTTTTCCTTCTTAAAAACAAGCAAATCCCTGAAATGTATAGATTCTGAGTTTTGAAAGACATGATGCAAACCAAAAAAGGAGGTGTCCTTCAGTGAAATGTTTGTGTCTGTACTCTCGTCATTGCTGGCTGTTTGTGTCTTAATTCCCAGGCCATTCACAATCCCTCAGGTCTTGAGACCTAAAGGAAAGGAGGAAGGACAGGAGGAAGAGGAAGAGGAGGAGGATGATGATGATGAGGAAGCTGAGAAGGAAAGAACCAAGGTGACTGAGTTTGTGGTTGAAGTTGCGTTAAGATTTACCAAACGTTTTACCTGCTTCACTTGCAGAGCAATGTGGAGTAGATTTCCTCTTGCAGAGAGCGAATCTTTTAATGGCAGCGTGGAGACTGAGCAGCTTTCAGAGTGGCTGCTCCTGCAGTCTGTGGGCTGGGAAATGTCCCCTGCCAGGGCTGACCATACCCAAGCAATGACTTCTGCTCCACGCAGAGGTTTTATCTCCTTCATTCCATAGGCAGACGATGCCAGCAGAACGCTCTGAGGGTCACTAACGCTCTGCTGCCATGGGCGTACTGGCAATAGTGCTGCTGATGGTGTGGCTGGCAGAGGTGGGAGGTGGAAAGAGTCTCAGTGAGGTTTCCTGCCAAGTTTTGTGTGAGAGTCACTGACACCAATCCTGCCAGCTCCACCAGAGGAGAGGATGGACAATGGATTGACTCTTGTTCCATGCTCCAACAGAATTGCCTCCTGCGCTGGCCTTTTGCGTGATGCTGACGTGTTTGCTGACCTCTTTCTTTCCTTCCTTCCCCTACTAGGACCACTTTGTGCAGGACCCTGCTGTACTGCGGGAGAGAGCTGAAGCGCGGCGGCAGGCTTTCCTTGCAAGGAAGGGGTAAGTAAGCTTCTGCCTCTGTGGGGTAAAACCGGAGCTCTGCAGTTAGCCAGTGTTTTGCTGCTGACTGGAACTCTTGGGAGTTCCTTCATGTTCTTTTAGGCCAGGGTCACTGCCACTGGGGTGGTAACTTCCTCACGCAACTGGTACTTCATGCGGGTTGTTCTGTCCTATCTCCAGGGATGGAGACTCCACCGCTGCCCTGGACAGCCTCTGCCAGGGCTTCACCACTCTGGCAGTGAAGGAATTATTCCTAATATCCAGTCTAAATCTCCCCGGCGCAAAATTGAGGCCATTTCTTCTTATTCTATCTCTTGTTGCTCGGGAGCAGAGCCCAGCACCCACCTCACCACAACCTCCTTGCCAGGAGCTGCAGAGAGCGAGGAGGTCTCCCCTCAGCCTCCTCCAGGCTAAACAGCCTCGGTTCTCCTAAGCAGCAGAACTTTATATGAGATAGGATCTTGGAGAGCACAGCTTCCCAGAGCTGGAGCAGCTCCCAGAGGGATTTTGGGACAGTTTAGTACCCAGTTTAGTCACAGACCCAGCGTGTGGAGGGATGCAATCATTGCATGCCTGATGCTGGGCTCCTGCAGAGCCAACTGAGCCAAGGCCCAGGGCTGGCAGCTGGACTCCTCACTCCCCACTGGGTCTCACGATCAGTGTATGTTGTCCCCTAAGCACACGGTGTGCGTGTGGTGATGTCCTTTTTCTGTGTACTCCAGGCACAAGCACGACAGCTCTGGCGTTGTTGGGAACGTGAAGGGACACGGGCAGAGCCGGGAAACGGTGCAGGAACGAAGGAAGAAGGAAGCGAACAAAAGCACGAGAGCTAACCACAACCGACGAGCCATGGCTGACCGAAAGCGGAGTAAAGGCATGATTCCTTCCTGAAAGACTCGGAGCCCAGGTGTTGCATCATCCTGATCCTGTGCTGAGGAGGTGGCTGCTGTGCTCCCTTTGCTCAGGGGACTGGATCTTGTGGTTCACCTGGCACTTCAGCTCATGGGGAGCTGCTTGCCCTGTGGGAGCGCTGCCTGTTCCTGGGGAGGAGCTGCTCCTGGGCTCACCCTGCCTGCAGTTCGGTTTGGAGAGACGGACGTGCCGGTGGGCTGCACCGCGGGTGCATCAGACAGGCTGCTCCAGCCATTCATTTCCTTTTCTACTATTTATAAGCCTGAGAATTTTATTTTCGTACTGGCTCCTCACGGCCTCTCTGCCTCTCTGCAACTCAAGTGGCTTCCAGGCCACGCCGAGAGCAAGGCTTCCCAGTACAGCCCTCACAGCTCTCTGCTCCACTGAAATGCCTTATCCTGAAGCACAACTTGAAGGCTGGCAGGAAACCGCTCAAGCCATTCCCATTGCTGACAGACTCACAGGAGTTGAGGTGAATAAGAACTTATCCTAAATCTCTGTCCCTTGAGCGAGGTGTGTGGAAACAGAACGTGCAAATAAAGGGTTGAAATCTTTTAGCTGGTGTTTTAGGCTGGTACAAGCCGTATCAATCTCTAAGTTGGAGTAACCTCCACAGCCTTTCATCGCGCTGTATCTTCAGGCAGTGAAACCCACTCGCTGTTTTGCCTTGGTTCAGTGTGATGAGATGGAGCCACAGCCTCTGAACCTGAAGGCACTTGAAAATCGGGATCAAGGCATCCCAAGCAGTTTGGCAGCAGTGTGGAAATGGGAGTTGAAGGCAGCAGGGCTGGAGTCCCTGGGGAACTGCCTCCTCAATAACTGCTGTCACACTCTGTGAAGCAGAACCGCCCTGATCATCTTGTTTGCTGTTGGGAAGCCTGGGAGCTCGTAGTAAACAGCAGTTTGTAGCTGCTGAAAGGGCTTCTCCTGCAGCTGCCTCATTATGGAGCTGCTCCCTAGGCAGGGAGGTACAGATTACTGAGCTCTCTTCGCAACCCGTGTGCAAGGTGCTCATATTCCAGGGCAGTGGCTGCTCACTGCGCCTCCGTGAGCCCTGGGGCAGCTGCCAGTGGTGGGGATGAAGCTGTTGCCCGCGCTGCTGTCACGCAGCACTGGCACGGTTTTGGAGTGCTGTCCCCGGCACAGAGATGAGTGTTCAGGTCGGTTCTTCTGCTCTGGGCGCCATCCCTCCACCCCACACTGTTTTCTAGTGCTGGGGTTCTCATCCCCACACTGGCATCAGCCCTGGGCTGTGCAGTGAAGGCCAATGGCATCTTGGGCTGTGTCAGACACAGCATGGCCAGCAGGGCCAGGGCAACATTTGTGTCCCCATACTCAGCACTGGTGAGGCCGCAGCTCAAATCCTGGGTTCAGTTTTGGGCCTCTCACTCCAAGAAAGACATTGAGGGGCTGGAGCGCGTCCAGAGAAGGGAACGGAGCTGGGGAAGGGTCTGGAGCGCGTCCAGAGAAGGGAACGGAGCTGGGGAAGGGGCTGGAGCGCGTCCAGAGAAGGGAACGGAGCTGGGGAAGGGGCTGGAGTGCGTCCAGAGAAGGGAACGGAGCTGGGGAAGGGGCTGGAGCGCGTCCAGAGAAGGGAACGGAGCTGGGGAAGGGGCTGGAGTGCGTCCAGAGAAGGGAACAGAGCTGGGGAAGGGGCTGGAGCCCAGGGGTTTTGAGAGTGGCTGAGGGACCTGGGGCTGCTTAGCCTGGAGGAGGCTGAGGGGAGACCTCATCCCTGTCCACGACTGCCTGAAAGGAGACTGTGGTGAGGTGGGTGCTGGGCTCTTCTCACAAGTAACAGGAGATGGGATGAGAGGAAATGGCCTCAAGTTGCACCAGGGCAGGATCAGACTGGACATCAGGAAAAATTTCTTCATGGAAAGGGTTCTCGGGCACTGGCAGAGGCTGCCAGGGAGGTGGTGGAGTCCTCATCCCTGGAGGGGTTTAGAAGATGGGTGGATTTAGTAGCGAACAGGCACATGGACTCGATGTTCTCAGAGGTCTTTTCTAACCAGATGATTCTCTGATGCTGTGTGCGAGCACTGCCCTTCCAGGGAATCCCAGCACTACCTTCCCACTTCCAAAGGCTGCAGGAGCACCTCGGTAACCAGTTCTGGCACGCAGGCAGCTGTGAGTTGTACATAGGGGGCAAGGAGTGTGGATTAGCGCTGCTGCCAATGCTGGGGCTGCTCTCAAAGGGCAGCAGCGCTGTCACTGCCAGCAATCCGGAGCGAGTCCCGAGTGCTGGCACGACAGGGCTTTCCTTTGCTGTCAGGAATGCCCAGACCCTGCAGTGAGCAGGAAAAAAGGCATTGCGTTTACCAGCTTGCCCAAATCCACTGTCCAGGGAAACCACCTGCTGGGACAGCTAACTACTCCGCTATAGCTGCTGTTCTCTGGCCTACGAGTGGTGTTTTCTCCTCCTCCCCAGTACCACATTCATCTGTAGTTCTCACTTCTAAGCAGCATTATTTCTGTCCCAGACTTAGACCCAGCCCAGGGTGCAGCAGATGCTGGCCCAGGGCAGATGCCGGCAGCATCTTCAGTTCTCACTTCTAAGAAGCTCTGTTTCTGTCCCAGAATTAGATCCAGCCCAGGACGCAGCTGGCAGCGACACAGGCGTGGCCTCACACTCGATGAAATGATGCTGAGAAAGCTTAAACCACTCCTCTTCAGCATCTCTATAAAAGCACAGCCGGGGCTGTGGAAGCTGTGGTTGGGTTTTGCTCAAAAACCACAAGCAGAATGGTTTTTCAGTCCCTTTGTGTTCCTAATGTTTTATTCCTGGCACCTATCTGCAAACCCAATAAAGCTGCTTTTGGTAGCGCTGGCTCAAATTGGCTCTGCCTCATCCATTGCTGAAATTCATCCTGGTTAGTTGGGAACAGAGCAAGGAGGGAGAGATTGAGCTGGTAGAGCAGGGAAGTGGGAAGAGAGGAGTCACTTGGACAGATCCTGCTACAGCTGCCTGCAAGCCTGGACCAATTAATAACTGTCAACTGAATGGTCATCCCAAACGGGACCTGAACACCCCTTCCCTGTGCAGAAAGGTGTTAGAAATGACCACCGAGAGCCAGAGGGGCTGCATTGAGGTTACTGCTTCCCCTGACAGCTGTTGGAGCAGAGGCTGGAACTGGAACACTCCGAAACTCCTCTTCCCCATTGGTTAGGCAGACTGGAGGTGGCCTTGGAGCCCACCAGACAAGGCAGTTCTTCCCCTCAAGCTGTTTGAAGAGCCAGAAGCGGCCAGGGAAGAGCTCTGGATCCCATTTCAGTAGGTTCTGGACACTTCCCTACCCACCAGCACCCACCCAGAGCAGCTCAAAGGGCTGGTGAGGCACTCATTCCATGGGTCACAGCAGGGAAGGACAGGCTGGTACCGAGTCCCATCTTACATCAGCGATGGAAGGGGTTCTCAGTCGTCGTTCTTCAGCCTGGAGAAGAGAAGGCTCCAAGGAAACCTCATAGCAGCCTTGCAGTACCTGAAAGGGCTCCCGGAAATCTGGGGAGGGACTTTTTACAAGGGCCGAACAAGGGGGAATGGCTTTAAACTGGAAGGGGGAAGATTTATATAAGACAGTAGGAAGAAATTCTTCATGATTAGGGTGGGGAGGCCCTGGCCCAGGTTGCCCAGAGCAGTGGTGGCTGCCCCATCCCTGGAGGTGTTGAAGACCAGGTTGGATGGTCCCCTCCAACCCAACCCATTCTATGACTCTGACTGCAGAAAGCATGGCCCTTTACCCAGCGTCACAGGGAGCGGCAGCGCTAGGAACACTGTCGTCTCTCCCAGTATCCTGAAAAGAGTTGGATTTCCTACAGCATGTGGACACTGAGGCACTATTTAAGAACTCCCCCTCTCCCAGAGAAGGAGCAGGTGCACACAGGGCAGAGGACAATCAAGGAGCACAGAACCATAAGAAAGTGACCAGGAAATGTTTATTTTAACCCCATGAGTTTCTGGGCAGCAGCAGAACTCCCAGAGTCCATCTAGGTGTGCGTCACATCAGTAGGGGGCTGATACAATCTGGCTCGGAGTTGTTCCATCAGGAATCCATTCTCAATTTGACACAGCGGTTTCAGGAGGCTGAACCCTTCTCTGCGGCGTCCCCTGCCACCCCAGACTGGGTCCTGCTGCTCAGCGCTTCAGTCCTCGCTCTGCTCATACTTGTGCTTGATGTGCTTCCACAGCTTCTGTAAGCAAAACAAACAAATCCGATGGGATCCTTAGCCAGCTTTGTCCTGGGACAAAGGTTCACTTTAAAATGCAAGTTATCATGAAAGCTATGTCTGCAACAGCAAGAGAGGAACGAGCTGGTCAAAACCACTGGTCCATGCACCAGCAGGTACAGGGCAGGGTGGGCACGGCCATCCTGTGCTTCCCAGCATGCTCTGCTCCCAGCAGCAGCCATCCCACACAGAGGCTGCGGGAAGAGCCGCAACACACAGCCAAGAGCCACCATGGGGGCACAAAGCTGCCTGCTGCTGTGGCACAGCCACATAGGAATGGTCTCCTGAGTGCTTCACCTGTCCCCTCCCTCCTTTCCTTGGGGGCTCAGCAAGATCAGCACCCACAGATGCTGCCACATCCCATCCACAGAGGCGGCAGCAGGATGGAGTCCTTGTGCCCGGAGCAGGGAAGGCACGCAGGGGCTTTTACCCCAGACAGAAAGAAGCAGCACCCATCTCACTTCGCCTCTGCTCCTCATCTGTGAGTCAGAGATCATCCGAGAATTCCAGTCCCTTAGACCAGAGGAGACATTTCTGCTCCCAGAAACACCAGGATGCACAGAGAAATCCCATTCCAGGGAATAAAATCTGCTGGCACAGCTGGGAGAGAAGGAAGTGCTGCGCAAGGGTGAGGCGAGCACCAGGCTCTGCAGTAGACAATTCTTTAGGTTTTCAAATTTCCTCAAGAATTCTATTTCCCAGCCCTGCTTGAGGAGTGTTGAAAGAAAATTAACTCTACAATTACAGACAGGAGTTGAGTGCAAAGCTGGAGCTCAGATCTGATTTATGTCAGCTTTTAGCAAATGACTGCTGGTAACAGAAAGCAGCCATGGCCCTGCCCGTGCCCTTGCTTCGTCTCTGTGGCTCTCCCAGCTGCAGGGAATCTGCAGCATTGCATCTTTGCTGCTTTCATGACCCAGCTCAGAGGCCAAACTGCAGACATGGTGCTGTGAGGGAAGGCACAGGGCAGCCCTTCCCAGCAGCAGAGCCATGAAACCCCATCCCTGGAGGTGTTCAAGGCCAGGTTGGATGGGGCTTTGAGCCCCCTGATCCAGTGAGAGGTGTCCCTGCCCGTGGGAGGGGGTGGAACTGGATGGTCTTGGAGGTCCCTTCCAACCCAAACCACCTAGCACCTCCTGCCCTCTCTCGGGGCATGCACTGCCTTGCCTCATCCCACCCAGGAAGCTACGGTGTGTCCTGTCTGACTGATGCAGTGTTCAGGCAGTTCTTGCCCCACCACAGCTCTGCTCTGACACACAAGGAGGATGTGTCCCAATCTCTGCTACTACTCTGACCTGGACAGCAGCCTGGCTGTCCTGCACAGCGCTGCACGTTCACCGGCCACTCTGGCTGCCATGAATGGATCTCGCCAGAGCTGTGGCCCTATGGAGCGCACAGCAACCTCAACCTGCTTCACCCTCCTGCATGCCATCGGCTCTGACACCTTTGCCTGAGGCCCTGCAGCCAGGGAAACCCAGGAACACCCTGACGACTAAGCGCCACGGCAGGAGCAAGGGGAGCCCCCGGGGAACGTGGGGTGGCAACTCAGCTGGGGCAGCACCGAGGGGCTGAGCCGTGAGAGCAGGGCCAGGTAGCTGCGGGCAGCGGAGCAGGAGGCATCCCGAGAGGCCAAGTCAGGAGGCCGGAGGCAGCCCCGGGAGCGGGCAGGTGAGCCGGGGGCAGCTCCGGGAGCTGGGTCGGCCGGCCGCGGCAGCCCCGGCATGGGATGCAGGAGCAGCCCCAACTGCAGGGGCCAAACTGGGGGCAGCCCGAGCGGCCGAGCTGGGGCGGCTCGAGGGGCAGCCCCGGGAGCGGGGCCGGGAGGCCGGCGACAACTCTGTCAGGGGGCAGGGGAAGCCGGGGGAAGCCCCAGCAGGGGGCGGAGGCAGCAGGAGCACCCCGAGAGGCCAAGCCAGGAAGCCGAGGCAGCCGCAGCAGTGGGCACGGGAAGCCGGGGGCTGCCTGTGGAGCCAGGCCGGGGCAGCTCCAGGCGCAAAGGCCGGGCCGCGGGGCCAGGCCCAGGAGGGGCCGCCCTGACCTTCAGGCCCGGGCCTATCCCCCACCCCGCGGGGCGGGCTCTCCTCGCGCGCCCGGCCCGCCCTTACCCCGTGGTTGAGGTGCTCAAAGATGGCATCGGCGCCCTGGTCGAAAGCGCGCTCGAACAGGACGGCGCCCAGGACGATGGTGAGGGCGAAGGTGGAGGTGCGGCGGAAGAGCGCGTTGTACGCCTGCCGCAGCAGCGCCATCTTGCCCGCGCTCTGCGCGTGCGCGGGGGAGGGGCTGGGGAGGCGCCCGCCGCGGGGCACCACGGGACAGCAGAGACCTCCAGGGGCCAGCGAGCCCAGCTGCTGCCCCTGCACAGGGCAACCCCACACTCACCCCGTGGGGCTGAGGGCGTTGGCCAAAGGCTTCTGGAATATTGTCAGGCTGTGCCTGCTTCCCTGGGGAGCTGTTCCAGTGCTCCACCACCCTCTGGGGGAAGGACCTTTTCCTGATGCTCAACCTAACCCTCCCCTGGCATCTTCCTGCCGTTCCCTCGGGTCCGCTCAGGCTCAGCGCCTGCTCCTCCTCCTCCCCGTGTGAGGAACCTGCAGGGCGCGATGAGGTCCCCCCTCAGTCTCCTCCAGGCTGAACAGATCCAGGCACTTCACTCGCTCCTCACACACTTACCCCCCAAACCCTTACCCAGCTCCGTGCCCTCCTCTGGACGCTCCCCAGCAGCTTCAGATCCATTTTATCCCGTGGCCCCAGAGCTCCCCCAGTGCTCAGGGTGGGGCCGCCCCAGCGCGGGGCAGAGCGGGCGTTGGGGCACCGGGGTGTGGGGCTGTGTGGTGGAGAAAGGTGGTGGGGGTTGTGTGATTGGGTGTGGGAGGGAAGACGGGGCGGGAAATGCGTGGGGTTTTTTGGGGGGTGCAGAGGAGGAGGGGGTGTGTGTTGGGGGGAGGAGGGGTGGTCGTGTGCAGGGGGGATGGGGAGGGCGGGGTGTAAATGGGGAGTGGCGCGGGGCATTCTGGGAGCTGTAGGCGCCGAGGGGCCCTGGCGCGGGGCATTCTGGGAGCTGTAGGCGCCGAGGTGCCCTGGCGCGGGGCATTCTGGGAGCTGTAGGCGCCGAGGGGCCCTGGCGCGGGGAGCCCCTGGGAGCTGTAGGCGCGGCCCAGGCCCGGGCGGGGCGAGGTGAGCGGGGCAGGCGGGGGCGGGAGGGGCAATGGTTTCCCTGCGCAGCCCTCGCGCGGGCCGGGGCTTTCTCGTGGGCAGCCGGGAGGGCCTGAGGGCGATGTCCTGGCTCCTCCCGAGGGACCCGGGAAGCGGCGGGCTCGGGGCCGCGAGGGAGAGGGAACGGTGCCCCTGGGGGCCGTGGAGCTGCGGGAGCGAGTGCAGAGGAGGCCTCGGGGATGATCCGAGGGCTGGAGCAGCACCCGTAGAGGCCGGGCTGGGAGAGCTGGGGTTGTTCAGCCTGGAGAGGAGAAGGCAATGTGGCCAGCAGGGAGCAGGGAGGTGATTGTGCCCCTGTGCCCAGCGCTGGTGAGGCCACACCTCGAGTGCTGTTTTGGGCCCCTCACTCCAAGAAGGACCTTGAGGGTTTGGAGCGCGTCCAGAGAAGGGACCGGAGCTGGGGAAGGGTCTGGAGAACAAGTCCTGCGAGGAGAGACTGAGGGAGCTGGGGTTGTTTAGCTCAGAGAAGAGGAGGCTGAGGGGAAACCTCATCACTGCCTACAACTGCCTGAATGGAGGCTGTGACGGGGTGGGTGCTGGGCTCTGCTCACAAGTGACAGCGATGGGACAAGAGGAAATGGCCTCAAGTTGTGCCAGGGGAGGTTTAGACTGGACATTGGGAAGAATTTCTTCACTGAGAAGAGTGGTCAGGGATTGGCACAGCTGCCCAGGGAGGTGCTGGAGTCGCCATTCCTGGAGGTGTTTAAAAAATGGGTAGGTGAGTTCCTTAAAGACATGGTTTAGTGGGGAGACAGGTACGGTTGGACTTTATGATCTCAGAGGTCTCTTCTAACCTTATAATTCTATGAGATCTTAGAACAGCTTCCAGCACTAAAAGGGGCTCGAGGAAAGCTGGGGAGGGGCTCTTGATCAGGGAGTGCAAGGATAGCATGAGGGCAACGGTTTTGAGCTGCAAGAGGGGAGATTGAGATAAGATCTTAGGGAGAAATGTTTTGCTGTGAGGGTGGGGAGACCCTGTCCCAGGTTGCCCAGAGCAGTAGTGGCTGCCCCATCCCTGGAGGTGTTCCAGGCCAGGTTGGATGGGGCTTGGAGCCCTCTGATCCAGTGGGAGGTGTCCCTGCCCTTGGCAAGGGTGTGGGACTGAATTGGCTTTGAGGTCCCTTCCAACCCAAACCATTCCATGATTCTATGATCTCTTTGTTTATGTGTGTTTGGTTCCTGCATGCAGTGGCTGTGGGAATCTGGGGATCTCTGGGGTAGGGCAAAGCCTCTGCTGGAAGCCATCGCAGCATCAAGAAAGTGCCCAGTGCCTTCACTTGCCCTGTGTCTGGTGCTATCCCTTCAGAAAGCCCAGTTCTTGTTTTCCAACATTACCTGCCAGGGTTTGTCTCTTAGACAAATGTCACTAGCAGCCCACGTGCTGCTCCCAGGAGGATGGGTTTGTGTAACCATCAGGTCTGGCTTGGTCCCTGAGAAGAATGGGTTTGGGGTGCTGGTGGGTGAGAAGCTCCACATGAGCCAGCAACGTGCGCTTGCAGCCCCAAAAGCCAAACCGTGACCTGGGCTTCATCCAAAGCAGAGGGACCAGCAGGGCAAGGGAGGAGATTCTGCCCCTCTGCTCTGGTGAGACCCCACCTGAAGCCCTGGGTCCAGTTCTGGAATCCTTGGTGCAGGAAGGACATGGATCTGTTGGAGGAAGTCCAGAGGAGGTGTTCAAGGCCAGGTTGGATGGGGCTTTGAGCCCCCTGATCCAGTGGGAGGTGTCCCTGCCCATGGCAGGGAGGTGGAACTGGATGGGCTTTGAGATCTCTTCCAGCACAAACCTTTCCTTGATTCTATGATCCCAAATCGAGCCAGTGCTTCTGGATTTACGCTGGCTGTACTGGAAGTCAGAATCTGTCCTTCTGTCACTGTGAAGGTGCTGGCAGACCCTGCTGGCGTTCCGAGTATTTCTGTAGAGAGCTGAGCCCATTTAAATTGGCAGCCGAGTATCACAAGCTCAACACTTGGAGTTAATTAACTTTGCATCTGCCTGGCCATCCAAAGGGGCTGAAACAGCCCTGGGCCCGGGCTGTGAGCGAGCAGGGAATTGAGGTCAAGGCCCAGCGGCAATTCTTTGAGTTCAGTGTGGAGAAATGCAGTCACAGCCAGACAAAAACAAGTCTGCCACGTGCCCATTTCTGGGTCACCTTCTTTCCTCCCTCTGCATCTCAGGGAAATCAGGGAGAGCAGCCCCGGGGAGCCCTAAATAAAATCTGCTGCTGGTAGAGCGCAATGTGGAGCAGTTTGGCAGCAGCTCCAGAAGAGAAAATGTGGGATGGGGCACGTGGGATCTTGCCTGGAGTTTTACCAAATGCCTCAGCTTTGTGAGGGAAACACCTGCGAGGTGCTGGGAACATGCAATTCCTTAGAAAACATTGCTCAGAGAGGCTTACAACGAGGGATTTTGTTGTTAATACTTTTAAGCACCAAGATACAAGACAAAGCCCTGGGGTTTTTGTGTTTGGGTTTCTGCAGGAAGACTTTAAAGCTTGTGCAGAGCCTGTCTGAATCCACTTATCCCTCCCTGTGGGTCTAGGGGTCCCTTCCCCAGAATTCAGCTGCAAATCAGGATCTGGAAGTGTTAAGAGGAAATGACCAAGCCGCAACCGTTCTTTATAAAGCAGCCACGTTATTTCATAATGACTGAGATGGATTTAATTAGAAAATGTCTCTGTTTGCAGCTGAATAATGCTCTTTGTTTACTGTTTGAGCCATTTGGGAGAGAAGAAGTAGGTTAGCCAGCACGGCTCAGGAGCAGCTTTTATTCCCGGGTACTGGTTGAGTGCAGAGCGCTCTGATCGCCGATACTGCAGAGAGTTGTCGGAATCCAGCCAAGATAATCCCTGCCATTGAATTCTTCAAAAGATGGAACGAAGCACTCAGTGTAGTCTTCAGAGGGGGTGATCTCTGAGACAATCTGATGCTCCTCTAATTGCTTTTATTATTCTGTTCATCCCCCGCAATGGGAATTGCTCGGGGAATTTGGGAGCCAGCACCTCTGGGGTTTGGGATCTGGCTGCTTGCAGGCTGGAGGAGCTTTCTGCCCTCCTTGTTGGGGAGGGAGGGGGAAGGAGCTTCTGCAATTATTGCTGTCGGGGTGATGAAAGGCAAAGTTTGAAATGCGATTTCAAAGGCTGGCTGCTGCTGGGCTTCTGCAGGCAGAATTCCCATGGAGATCTGGGGGAATTTGTGTGGGACCACTGCAGAATCTCATTTGTTTTCCCCGCTCGCAGCAGCCACTTCTGCAGAGATGGAGCTCAGGAGCCAGCAGCTGAAGCAGGAAGCTTTCATGTTACCAAGAACTTTGGCAGACCGAGGCATAGGATGCAGAAGGGGGGGGGGGGTTCAACACTTAAAAGCCGCAGCAGAGCTGCAAGTGGGCCAGATACTGGGGGTGAGAGCATTCCTTCCGGATTCCAGCAGCCCCACCACAGGGCAGGGAAGCTGGCTGCAAAACACTGGGATGATCTAGTGGATCATCCTAGCAGAGGAACAGCAGATGGATCTGGACATGGAGAGCCGGGCAATCACCAACCACACGAGGTTTAACAAGGGCAAGTGCTGGGTTTTGCCCCTGGGCCACGGCAGCCCTGGATCCACAGCCTGGGGAGCGCGAGGCTGGAGAGCAGCCCTGGGAAAGGGACCTGGGGGTGCTGGGTGAGGGCGAGGTGAGCCAGCAGGGCCCTGGCAGCCAAGAGGGCAGCCGTGTCCTGGGGGGCATCCAGCATGGTATTGCCAGCCAGGCGAGAGAGGGGATTGTCCCGCTCTGCTCTGCACTGGAGGGGCCCCAGCTTGAGCACTGGGGGCAGTTCTGGGTGCCATGGGATAGAGAGGATCTGAAACTCCTGGAGAGTGTCCAAAGAAGGTCACAAAGCTGATGAAGGGTCTGGAGGAGAAATCATATGAGGAGAGGCTGAAGTCACTTGGCCTGTTCAGCCTGGAGAAAAGGAGACTGCAGGTAGACCTCATCATGCTCTGCAGGTTCCTCACACAGGGAGGAGAAGGAACGGGCACTGAGCTCTTCTCTGTGGACCTGAGGGAATGGCAGGAAGATGCCAGGAGAGGGTTAGGTTGGACATAAGGAGAAGGTCCTTCCCCCAGAGGGTGGTGGAGCACTGGAACAGCTCCCCAGAAGCTGGAGGAGGGGAACTTCAGACCCCAAGCCCTACCTGACTGCATTAGTGTCCACGCAGGAGCTGGATCTGATGGTACTTGTGGTTTCCAGCCACACCAGGGAGGGATGGGTGGCTGATCAGCACCACTTCGCAACGGTGTGTCATCAGGAGAGCAAGGAAGAGACCTTAAACAAGAGGAATTTGAGGTCAGTTGAGTATCTCGAGCATTTTACCTTCACTGTACAGGTTTTCAAGGCCCTTGAAATAATCAGAAATTCTTTCTATTGGATGCAGCTGGAGGAGATGTTGTTTTAACTCATGGTGTGAGCCCTGAGAGACTTCCAGGGACCTGATTGTGAAGCAGCAGTTCTCTGGAGGCGAGGAGGAAGGGAGTTCAGCACAGCTGGTGCTAGGCTGACTGGCAGGAGGCTTGGCAGAGCTCGGCGCACTCCGCTCTGAGGGATTGCCTGTTGCAGTGGCTCTTCCCGCTGATTCTGAGGAATTGTTAGGGAGGCTGTGATGGATTCTGGCCCCGGTTTATTTAGAAAATCTTTATTCCTTGCACTGGTCTCTGTGCCATTTTTTAAACGCATTTGGCTGTCAAGGTGTCAAAAACTGGAGAATTGCTTTTGGAGCTTATCTCCCAGTCCATCCGTCTTGGCATTTATCAGGCACCTTTGTGTCACTCAGTTGAAAGCTCACAGCTCCTCTCAGTGTCTGTTCCCCCAGCAGGAGCAGATGATGGGGACAGGGCTGCAGGTACCCCCAAACCCTGTCTGCTCTGCCAGAGTCTGAGATGTTCCAGGCCCAGCTCTGATGAGAGCACCCATGTTCTGTCCTGTTGCTGCTCAAGTCTCTGCACTACAAATACCTGTGGGATAAACCCTGCTCCCCTGTGGGTGGAGGAGGAAAGCCAACCATGTCCTGCGCTGCACCCAGAGCAGTAGGACCAGCAGAGTGAGGGAGGGGATTCTGCTCCTCTGCTCTGCTCTGGTGAGACCCCACCTGGAGTCCTGGGTCCAGTTCTGGAGGCCTCAGCACAGGAAGGACCTGGAGCTGTTGGAGCAAGTCCAGAGAAGGCCACGGAGATGATCAGAGGGCTGGAGCACCTCCTGTAGGAGGACAGGCTGGGAGAGTTGGGGTTGTTCAGCCTGTAGAAGAGAAGGCTGCAGGGAGACCTTAGAGCAGCTTCCCAGGACTCAAAGGGCTCCAGGAAAGCTGGGGAGGCACTCTGGATCAGGGAGTGCAGGAATTAGATGAGGGAGAACGGTTTTAAGCTGATAGAGGGGAGATTGAGATGAGATCGTAGGGAGAAATGTTTCTGTGAGGGTGGGGAGACCCTGGCCCAGGTTTCCCAGAGCAGTGGTGGCTGCCCCATCCCTGGAGGTGTTCCAGGCCAGGTTGGATGGGGCTTGGAGCCCCCTGATCCAGTGGGAGGTGTCCCTGCCCCTGGCAGGGGGTGGCACTGGGTGGGCTTTGAGGTCCCTTCCAACACAAACCATTCCATGATTCTATCTCCAGGTTGCTTTCAGTGGCTATGGAGTTGGGGTTCTTGCCTTCTGGCTGCCAGACGGCTGTCGTTGCAGTTGCTGTACTCAGTGCAGAGATATCTCGCTGCTGTCAGCTGGGGAGGGGGAGCAGAACAGTCCTGGATGCACGGAGTGAAGAGGTGGTTGGGTGAACCGACCTCAACCTTGTGCGCCCTTAATGTTTGTAACACAGCCTTCTGCTTGCTATGCAGGTGAAAGCAGCTGGTTCATCATCTCTGAGGACATCCTGGGTTCCTTCCTTACCTTGTGGAGAAGGAAGACGGGGAATTGCCTTCCTCTTGCGTGGTAGCTCATGGAAGTTACCTGTGGTCCATGGCTTGAAGTCCTGGGGCTGCAGTTGGAGGCTGTGGCATGGACCTCCTGTTCCTTCGATGTGAACACAGGATGGTTTCTGCTGCACCTTCCCTTTACATTTGGGAGCCACTGGCTCTCCAAGGTGTCTCTGTGTGCTCTGAAACCCAGCACACTCCGGGCAGGAGGATTCTGGTGTTACTTTGGGCAATAGACAGGAGAATTGGAGATCTGAGCCTGCTCTCCCATGTGGATGCAGGAGGCACTACCTTGCCAGTCTCTGATGAACAGGAATATATACTGCTGGGTCTCGCCTCTTTCTCTGTCTGCCAACCCTAAATGATTTGAGTTCCTCTCCTTCGGAAGCAGGCGCTGTAAATCTTGGATGCTCCGTGCCCGGGGAGGCATGGCTGGGTGCCGAGGATCCGTCTGATGGTTCCCAGGCCGCGCTGATGCTGCTCTGCCAGAAGAGAGATGGGGAAACGATACTTCTGTGACTATTGCGACAGGTCCTTCCAGGACAACCTGCACAACAGGAAGAAACACCTCAACGGGGTGCAGCACCTCAGGGCTAAGAGGGCCTGGTACGACTTATTCCGAGGTGGGTGCTGCCATCTGTCTGTTCCCCCTCTCTGGGACTAGGGAGGTGACGGGAAAGGGGGACGTGTAAAAAAAATCAGTGCTGGTGGGTTGTGTGTGGATTGTCTGTTCCAGTAAATTGTGGGCTTGGTACTGTTGCTGTTGAGTGGTTTTGGAGGCGAAACCCCCATGTCTGGGTGTGGGAAGGGGAAACTGTAGATAGATGTCAGCTGGGACTTGAAATGAGGTGGAAGAGATAGGGAGGTTTCTGAGAAAAGGGGTTGCGGATAAAGCTCTCCTAGCATCATGGGTGAATCTGAGACAGGAGAACTCGGAGAATAAAGTGAGTTATGGTCTGAAGGTCAATCAGGGGTCTTCTGCAAACCGGAGCTGGTGTCTGGCATGTGAGGAGCAGGGAATGAATGCGTGGATGGAGGCAGGCTGTACCCATGTGCCATGTGACCAGGCAGGAGGCTGGCAGCAGTTCTCTGCGCTGGGTGGAGGTGTGGGTGCTGAGGTGGCCTTGGGAGAGGCTGAGGATGCACCTGCTCCACTGGAGATCCCAGAAGGGTGAGAGGGCTGGGGAAGCAGCTCAAAAGCACGGTGTGCTCAAACCGATCTTAGCCAAGGTAGGGAGCAGAGGAGGGGGGCTAGATGCACTGGGGCTTTGGCAGGGAAATGGTTGGTGTTTGGGGCTGGAGGCTGTGTCAGGATGTGCTGGAGGAAAGCGCTGTGTCCTCTGCCTGTTTAACAGGACTCTGTGCACCCAGCTCAGTGCTTTGTCCTGGCTCGCTGCACAGGTACCTGTGTTTTAATACCAGCCCGAGGAGCACAGTGAGAACGTGTGCCCAGGGTCCTTGTGTAACTTGACAGTAGCAAAGACTTCATTCGGGTTAAACTGATTGTGAAACTGTTGCCTGTGTGTTCCTCTGCTTCCTTTGATTCCTGGGGATTGGGAGCTGCAGGCTGTGTGTGCCTCCTGGCTCACTGGGTGAGGAAAACACCCTGCAGAGCAGAGGATGATTCTGTTCTCTGCTTCACCATGTGTGGAAGGTGGGAGGGTTCTCTGGAGCTGCCAAGTGTGGAGGACCTCAGCCCCAACCCAGCTCCAGCTGGGTCGGTGATGCTGAGGCAGGTTACCTAGCACTGTCCTTCTCACCTAGCTGCAATCCCTGTTTTCCTTCTGATCAATGAAATTCCTCATCCCATCCCTGATCATGGGGTTTATCTCCTCTTGTCTCCAGACTCTGTGGCCTGACTTCAGCCAGTGCATGGATCCAGGATCCATGGGAGCTGCTGTATCTTTAGGGCTCATTTCCCCCAGGCTGTCTCAGGAGGGTGAAGGAGCATTCCAGTGGTGTCTACTGGAGACCTGGCACAGGGCTCTCTGAGCCCTTGCACAGAGCTGTTCTGAGAGCTCTGCCTGCTCTTCCTTGCTGCACAGACGTGCTGCAGAGTCCTTGCTTTTCTGTCACGCTTCTTTTCCCCTGCTGGCGTGGGGAGAAAGCATGAAGCAGAGCACAAAGAAGGTGATATTTGCAAGCCAGGGAAAGGCTGAGACCAGGGGTGCGGACAGAGACTGTTTACTATCAATCTGTCTGTTGCTTAAAGTCCTGGTTGTTGTGTCAGATGGCTTCCTGTTAGACTGCTGACTGGTTTGGTACCGTGATGTTGGATCATTCCATGAGTTGGACTCGATGATTCTTATGGGTCCCTTCCAACTTGAGAGGTTGTCCAATATGATGGGGCATGGCTGTGCCTAAGGTCTTGACCCTGTTCTACATTGTCGTCCATCTCCCATAGATGCTGCTGCCATTCTGCAAGAGGAGCAAACCAAGAAACCCTGTCGGAAGTTCCTGCAAACAGGTGAGTTCTTTTGAGGTAGAAACCACTGCTGGGGCTCCAGCAGCTCCTTCTGGAGAGCCCAGGTGTGTGTCTATTGTGGAGGGCCTGGGGCCATGTGTCCGATGTGCATTGATCTTGGATTTGCCCACACGTTTACAAGGGAGGACCTTGTGTATGCAGCCCCCATGGAGCTTGTGGCTTTCATTCCAGGACAATGTGATTTTGGGTCCAACTGCCGGTTTTCCCACATGACGGAGCATGACCTGGAGAAGCTGAGTGCCCAGGTGCAAGGTGAGTCCTTGAACAAGGAAGCATCCAAGGGTCTCGGAGGAGTTGCTGCTGAGGGGTTGTGCAGCATGGTGCCTGTACGCAGCAAAGCTGAGCGTGGATCCCTGCCACCTGCCTCGTGCCGTGAGCCTGCAGCGTGGCTCTATGTGCTGAGGTTTCTCAGATGCTTTCTGCTCTTGCTCTGCTGGCACAGACACAGGCCTAGAGTAGAGCGATGCTGTTACCACTTAGCAGCAAGTGTCTGAAGCAAGAATTGGGCTTTCTGAGCCCTCGGGGTTTTGATCAGTCGGGGAATAAAAACTACCAGCAGCAGAGGGCACTGGTACTTCACTTCCCCTTAAATTTATGGATTTGATTTCCCCCCACCTTCCTACTAGTCTTGGGGAGCTGCTGCTGCCATGCTTGGGAAAAGCTAGCCTTCTGTCAGCTGGGTTATCCTGAGAAGTGACTGGGGGGGCCCTGAATTCAGAAACGGCCCCTTTTCCCATGGCTTTGTGTGGAACCGAAGTTTGGGCAGAGGAGGAATGGCAGCTGTGAGTCACTGCGAGTCTCCAGAGTGCTTCTGAACTTTCCATTCTGAGACTGCCCGCTCCTTCCTCTGGAAGGGGTGGCAGCTCTGCTTTCCCTGTGAGATTCATTACTTTGCTGGTGAGCAACAGTGTGAGTGAGGTGTTGGAGAGAACTTATGGATCCACTGGAGATTGGCCAGACCCAACCCTGACTTGCTCAGAGCAGGATAAACCAGAGCAGGCTGTCCAGGACCACGTTTGGGTGTGTTTTGAGTATCTCCAAAGCTGCAATCTCTACAGCCTTTGTGAGCAATCTGTGTTTGACCACGTTTAACAGAAAAATATATTTTAATATTTAAATGGAAATCCCTGTATTTTGGGTTGTGCTAATGGTGCATCCCTGTCTCTGCGGTACTGGGAAGCCCAGCACTGGACACAGCACCTGGACACAGCCTTGCCAGTGCAGAGCAGAGAGGAAGGATCGCTTCCTTCACCTGCTGGCAATGCTCTTCCTAACGCAGCCCAACTTTGGTGCAGACCTGCCCACACTGCTAGCTGAAGCCAACTGTTGTTTTGCCAATAGTCTGGCAAAACCAGGCTCAAGTGTTGGAAGTGTGTGTGTACAAGTATGCATACGGATGCGATGTGGGGTGTGCGTGGGGTAGAGATTCCCTCCTGGACTTCGGAGGGGTTGGATTTGAGGAGGCAGGGCTCTGCTGAACCCAGGGGAGCGGGAGGAAGGTTGGCACTCTAGAGCTATTCCAGTCCTCGCCGTTGCTGAGTCAGTCTGTGAGTCCCCGAGGCGACTGTAAATCAATCGCTGAACAACGCTGGCAGTCAATAAAACCCACGGAGCGCTCCAGCCAGCCCTTCTCAGAGAAAGATGCTCGTCATCCCTGCTGCCAGCCCGGAGCCTCTCCCTGACCCTCCTCTGCTGCGGGGTTTAACTGCCAGGCTCCCAAGAGGTGGCTGGGATGTCAGCCTGTTTGCAGCAACCTGTAGCATTTCCAGTCGTTGAAGGTTGTTTATTGCCAGGGAAGTGAAGGCTGTGGAGCCGAGTGGAGCTGCAGGGAAGGCTGGCAGGCTGCTCTGCGCTTGGGCAGCTTTCTTTGCCAATTACACTTGTTATTGAATATTGACTTCCGTCAAACGGGTCAGGTGTAAGTGGAGAGCTGGCCAGTGAGAGAGCTGGTTCCTGGGGGGATTACTTGGAAGCCTTGCATTTGTATTACCTAGTCAAACATTTAATCAAACAATTAGGCTTCAAGGAGCGATGGCCAGGCAGCAGCATGGTGCCTCGTCCTTGGCTGCGCTGCTCTAGCATGGATCCCTGGTTGTAGAGTTTAATCCCGCTCAGCTCTCATGGTGTTGCTCCCTGGAAATCCCGTGTGAGCTAAGCAAGCAGGCTGAGCACACAGACCTCTAAATCTGATCAGCTGAGCCTGCAGGGAGCTTGGAGGGATTTGTTGGAGGGAAGAGCTCAGCAGGACTTGGTGGAGAAGAGGTGGAACCCATGAAAGACTGGATGGAAAAACCAAGCCACCGTTTGATGTGTTCTGGGTACGTTTCACCACTCCTTAAGCTCCTGAAACTTGGTCTTTCTTGGTGAGGCTTAGGGCAGAGCTCAAGGCAAGCTTGTGTGATGGCAGGTTGCATTCGTCACCCAGAGACTTGATCCTCATGGCGTGCCCGTTGGCGGTGTCCCACAGGGATGTGCATTAGCCCCCAGCCCCGGTGTTCCCATGCTGTGGGCACTGCAGCTGGTGATACAGGATAGAGCAGTGGTCAGGATCAGGCTGCCTCACGCTGCAGTGTCAGTGTCCTCCAACATTTCCCATCTCAACCTGCAGCACCTGGGAGATTTCGACAGGCTTTTGCAGCCAGGGGTGGTCAGGAATTGAGATGAGCTGCGAGCCTGGAAGCTCCAGAGCCCTCTCAGCTCTGCAGAGCCTTGTGTGCCTGAGCCAGAGATGACCACGCTTGGCCTCTGCTGGGAGTCGACGGTCTCTTGGTGGGTCAGCAATTCTCCACTCTCCTCAGCCCTGGTGCTTGGGTGTAGAAGCAGAGGAGCTGTCAGGCTACATTGAACCCGCGTCTCCCCTTGTCCAGGGGCAGATGCTTTGGGAAAAGGTGCAAAGCAATCCTGTAGTAGGCGGTGTAGACTGCCAACCCATGTTCAGGGGTGGGATCGCATCCTAAACCACAACAAAGCCCTTTGGAGTTGTTTTTAGCACTGCTAAGCCATGATGGCACTTCTTCGTTGTGCAAATGTCCAGCCTGTGCCTGGTTCCTTGGTAAGAGATGGTGTTGGTAGTTCTGTGTCCCTGAGCTCCCCTTGCTAACCATGCAGTTTTATTACAGCCGAAGGAAACATTACCTTATTGTTAACATTTGGCCTTTCCAGTGCGGGGAATTCACCCTGGTGTTTGTGTTCATCTTGTGGGTTAAACAGGAAAATTTCTGGATGATTCGCTGTTCTATAACAGCTCAGAGCATGTCCTAGTTTGGCTCCAGCATTTCTGCACCCCGTAGAATACACTCATCAAGAAGCAACAGTTTTTCCACCTTCAGCAGGGAGGGAGGCATATTCCCAGCTGTTCCCGCATCAAAGCATTACCCTGCTGCATCTGCTGCATCATTCATCAGCCAGACACTTCCAGGCTGTCATTTTAAGTACAGTCATGTCAGGAGAAGTCACTGTCAAATTGCCATCTTCTTGCTTCCAGTTATTGGCTCCCTGCTAATCTGTGTCACTTCTGCTGGTGGTATCGACACGGCCCAGCCTCTCTGGTGAGCTCCAGCAAGGCAGGGCTGCAAGAGGAGACGGGTGTCTGCAATATATCCGTGTGCTTGGAAGGATTTCAGTGGCCCTGCTGGGGTGGCTGCAGTCAACCAGTTCAACTTCACGATGAGCAGGAGCACTTTCGCAGTCAGCAGCCAATTCTTGGCTGCGGGGTGGTAACTTCTTAAGCTGATCATATAGCAGGGCCTCATCCACCTCATGCAGTCTGCTGCTGTTCCTGTGCTCTGGAGGAGTTCAGGCTGCCACATCTTCCTGCCCAGGGAGGGAGCTGAAGGATTACCTGTAAATCTCTCTGCTAGGTGACTTGGTCAGTGTCTCGTGTGCAGTGCTGCCTCATTCAGGAAGAAAACTCACACTAAAAGTTACATGGAAAGAGAAGATAAATCTGAACTCCCTCTCTGGCATCATTAGAGAGGCACTTGATGACTACAGATGCTCTTTTAATTGGCTGTAATTAGCCTTTGAAGCGAACGCCCCAGTGAGAAGAAGGGGGAAGCGCCTTCGCACCTGCCTTGCTGCTGCTCTCTGGCTGTGCGATCGTGTGCGAGGAGTAGGGCTGGCACTTGTGTTTCCCAGTTACCTCTTGGAACACCTGCGGACAGTCAGGGAGTATTTCCAGTCTCCAGGTGGTTTCGCTGGTCCCTGGATGGGCCATGGGAAGAGGAAGACAAATGATGTAGAGCAATGGAGCTGGGGAAGGGTCTGGAGCCCAGGGGTTCTGGGAGTGCCTGAGGGACCTGGGGCTGTGTATCGTGGAGAAGAGGAGGCTGAGGGGAGACCTCATAGCTGTCTGCAGCTCCTGGGAAGGAGATTGTGGTGAGGTGGGTGCTGGTCTCTTCTTCTCATCACTTGTTACTTAGGAGAAATGGCCTTGATTTGCACCATGAGAGGTTTAGACTCGATACTGGGAAAAATGTCTTCACTTAGAGTGCTGAAGCCCTGGCAGAGGCTTCTCAGGGCAGTGGTGGAGTTTCTACCCCTGGAGGGGTTCAGACAATGTGTGGCCATGGCACTTGGGGACATGGTTTAGTAGGCACAGTGGGGTTGGGCTGGATGAGCTTAGACGTCTTTCCCAACCTTTATGGTTCTATGATTTGCCTTTTGGATGGGCCTGTGTCCAGGTGGACGGAGCCAGATGTTGTCCATACCTGCTGCCTGCCTTTCCAGCCCGAGGATTGGAGCACTTTGGAGCAGTAACTCATGGAGCTGCATGAACAAGGAGCCAACTGAATGTCTTATCTGGATACCTGAGGTCTCATTTAGACCAGCATGAGTCTGGAGTTGTTCCACTGCAACCAGTCAGCTTTTCCAGTCAGGACAGGGTGTTGTGGCTGCTCAAGTCCGTGAGCTGTAAGCATGGTGGGGACACTTTGGGTCAGTGGCTTTGGGCTCTAAACAGAAGCTGTGGCAGTTTTTGGTCTGTTCTGTGTTGGGACATGGAGTGGGATGAGAAGGAAGTTTCAGAGGTAGGTAGAGGTGAGAGATACCTGTCTATGATTTCCTTCCCCACCTCATCAAAGCCTCTCGCAACCACTGCTTGTCCCTTTGCTGAGGTGGGATGTGCCCCAGCCCTCGTTAGGTAGGGAAGCCTTGGAAGAATGGGAAATAAGCAGTCAGCTTTGCCAGGGAAGCTTAACCTGGGAGCTGACTTCAGATATTGTAGAATCATTGAGTTTGGAAAAGCCCTCTTAAGCTCATCCAGTCCAACCATCAGCCCAGTCCCACCGTGCCTGCTAAACCATGTCCCAAAGTGCCACGGCCACACGTTTTTTGAGCACTTCAATAACCCGAGTCTGAGCAGCACCCAATTCACCAGACCAAACTGCTTCCCTTCCCAGGGCCCTCAGCTGCCCAGGTGGTTGGTTGAACCCCAAATGACTCTGCTGGGACTCTGCTCCTTGGGAGCAACTGTAGGAGACTCCAGCAGTCCTGTCTCCACCCTTATCCTTATCACCAGGTTGCAGAGCAGCACCTCGACGTCAGGACCACGGGCAGGCTGTCTTTGTGGTGGCAGCGAGTCTGTCGCCACCCCTCCCAGCAGCAGCAGCAGCAGCAGCAAAGGCTGGATGACAAATTATCCATCTCCGGCTGCTCATTGTGTAGCACATTTCTGCCATCCTTATTAATATTCAACAGGCGGATGAATAATTGGTTGCCACCACTAGGATGAAGTGATCCTTCACTCTGCCCAAGCAATACTAATTTCACACCCTGTCTGGAAACGTATAATATTTTCCTTAAATGTGTGACATATGGCGGGTCGGTGCAGATCAGGCTCCTGGTGGGCATGGCTGCAGGTGGCTGGGCTGATCTCTAAATGGGATCAGGATTCTCCCAGAGTGCTTGTCTCCACACGGTTTGTCTCCGTGGGGCAAAGGGGAATGACACACAGCTGCCTCGGCTTCCTTTTCATTAACATCAGTGTTTGTTTTTCAAAGTATCACATTCCCTTTTCTGTTAGGTGGGAACTTTCCGCTAGGCTAGGGATGGAATAGCTCGGAACATCTCCTCAGCGCTGTCACGAGTAGGACTTGTGTCACGTCCTGCTGGACCTTGATCTTGGCTGGCATCCCTTCCTGCTGACGGCGACTGGGGAGCTGTGCTAACTGGGGAGCTGTGCTAACTGGGCAGCTGTGGGTTTTGACCAGTGGTAGAGACTGGTCAGTGCTGGGCTGCCCTGCTGGCTCTGTGCCCCTCTGCCCAGAGTGGACGGTGCTGCAGGATGGGGTGCCTGCTGGCGTCTGCCCCACGCAGCCCTCCTGGAGTAATGGAGGAGCTGAAGGCTTGAAAGGACCTCAGGCTGCCCTGAGTTCCCTACGGACACTGCCTTGCTCATTCCTAACTTGCATGAGAAAACTCAGGAGCTTTTTCCCTTCCCTCCCTCCCTCCCTGCGTTGTGCCCGGCTTTGATTTTGCACCCTGGCCTGGCAGGGCTGGGCACCCCCCTCGCACCCTGTCTCTGCAGGGGCTGCATCACGCAGCATGCGCCTTAAGCAGACCTGACAGCCTCTCTGAAATCCCGTCTCCTGGTAGTTCGCTCGCTCTGAACCTTTCAGACTCTCACGGCCTGCCAAGTCTGCATCGATCCGGACAGACATCCCTGTCTCTCCCACCTAACTGGGCAGAGCCCCTCCTGCCAGTTGAGGGACGCATCTTTGGAAAATGCTCAGGGCCAGCAGAGGGTGTTTCAAGCAAGGACAGGGACTCTCTGCCCAGAGGGGGAGATGTCAAAGTCCCCTCAGTTAAGCGCCCAAACTGCCACCATGCGCTGGCTTCGTTCTTGTTCCTGGCTCTGGCTGGCTGGAGCTGTCACCAGCGAGGAGCCCAAGCATCAGATGGCAGGAGGAGAAGGAGGAGGGGCTGCCACAGGCAAACTGCAAACTCTCCACTGTAAGAAACTCTGCAGGGTAATGAGCAGTGGGTTTAATGGAGTGAAAGGACTGCAGTGTGAGTGTCTGATGGCTCTGTCTCTCTCAACCAGGGGAGCAGAGGCTGAAGGAGCTGCAGCAGGAGGGAATGGACATCCCGCCTGGCACCATTGAGGATTGGCTGGAGAAGAGAGCAAAGAGACTGAGCGCGGCTCAGAGTAACAGGTACTGGTGCTGGGGAGCATCTGTGGGAGGGCTGGCTGCTGATGCCCCTGACACCGAGGCGGGTCCCATGAGAGGGGTATGAATGGCACAGGAGAAGGCGCAGGAGGTCAGAGGTCCCCACTCAATGGGAGCCCACCCCTAAGCTGCTGATTAACACTCAGCCTGCCAGCGCTGCGCTCCTGCTCTTGGCACACACTACAGCCACATGTATAGATCCAGCCTTGTGTGCCCGGATCAGAGACAGGCCGAGGGGGAACAGTTTTCAGCTGAAAGAGGAGAGGTTGAGATGAGGAGATTTTAGGAAGAATCGTTTTTCTGTGAGAGTGGGAATGGCCTGGCCCAGGTTGCCCAGAGCAGTGGTGGCTGCCCCATCCCTGGAGGTGTTCCAGGCCAGGTTGGATGGGGCTTGGAGCCCCTGACCCAGTGGGAGGTGTCCCTGCCCACGGCAGGGGGTGGGACTGGATGGGCTTTGATGTCTCTTCCAACCCAAACCATTCCATGATTCTGCTTGTCTGCCCACATGCAGAGGGGACAAACAAGGCCCTGCTGCCCATGGCTGCTTCCCTGAGGAAGGCAGGCAGAGCTCCTGTGCGCTCCACAGCATCCAGGCACGCCTGGAAGGACAGTACCACCACGGTGCTGAGTTACTAATGCTCAGAGTTCAGCAGCAGGAGCCTAGGCTCATCTGTTGACAGCTTCCCCGTCCTCTGCCTGTCCTGTCTGCACGTCTCTGCCGGTTCCTGCCAGGGAGAGGTGGAATTAGCTCCTCCTCGTGGCATTCATTCGGATTCGGACGCCTGACGGTGCCTGCTGTTTCCTTGCTCACCTGACTGTGCCGCAGGCTTAATTGGATGACATTTGGGCAGGAGCCAAATCTCCCTTTTGTTCTTTTTTCTGTTTGCTCCTCTTCTCTCTCTGTTTGGTCTGGGCAAGATCTTCCTTCTGGTGCTTGTCTGGGCTTGTTGTGTTCTCTTCATCCATCAGCTTGGCTGCTCTCAGCCTTGCCGTGGTGCTGTAACCTTCCTGCCTCTTGTACTCTTTGCTTGCCTTGCCCGTGAATCCCTTGATCCTGGGGTAGATCATCTCTGCCAGAAGAAAGCCATCACTTTACCCAAAGAATTTTTAGACCTTCGGAACCAGCAGGTTGAGGGAGGGGATTCTGCCCCTCTGCTCTGCTCTGGTGAGACCCCACCTGGAGCCATGGGTCCAGTTCTGGAATCCTCAGCACAGGAAGGACATGGAGCTGTTGGAGCAAGTCCAGAGGAGGCCACGGACATGGTCCGAGGGCTGGAGCACCTCCTGTACAAGGACATGCTGAGAAAGTTGGGGTTGTTCAACCTGTAGAAGAGAAGTCTCCAGGGAGACCTTAGAGCAACCTCCCAGTACTGAAAGGGGCTCCAGGAAAGCTGGGGAGGGACTTTTTACAAGGGCAAGTAGTGACAGGATGAGGGGGAATGGCTTTAAATTGGAAGGGGGAAGATTTAGATTAGACATTAGGAAGAAATTCTTCAGGATGAGGGTGGGGAGGCCCTGTCCCAGGTTGCCCAGAGCAGTGGTGGCTGCCCCATCCCTGGAGGTGTTCAAGGCCAGGCTGGATGGGGCTTTGAGCACCCTGATCCAGTGGGGTTGGAACTGGATGGGTTTTGAGATCCCTTCCAATCCAAACCATTCCATGATTCTGTGAAAGTGCTCTGGAGCTCCTAAAGGATATCCTAGAGACCCAGCTCCACCTCCGTCTTCTCTGGCAGCACTGAGTAGGAAGGATTCAGGCTGGGGTGGAGCAGGTCGTGGAGGCCTGATCTCCCAAAGTGTGCTGGGAAGCTGTTGCTGTGAGCAGCCTGTGAGCGCATCTGAGTTTGTCTCTACCTTGCTGAGGGCTTTCTAGCTGCATGCCTGGCAGTCACCGTGCAGCTCTGCCTCGCACGGTCTTTGAGTGCGCCACAGTGCAAAGAGAAGCCGTGCCGGACTATAAGTGGCTGTGTGGCCAGGCTGGCTGAAGGGCGGCACTACCTCACAGGCAGTAACTTCGGCCACTTGGGTGCAGAGCTGCCCTGCTACCTTCCACCCATGGATGATGCAGCTGCTGTGCCAGCTTGGCTGGGCACAAAGGGACAGTCTTTACTTGGAAGCCTCTGCATGATGCGTACCTCCAAAGTCACACTGTGCCTTCACTTTCTAAAGAGTCGAGGCGGAGTTGGATAGAGTTCATGTAGTTCTTCTAGCAGTGGAGCTCTGCCAGGGTGCAATTGATTTTGAACCTGGTTTCCAAAGGAAGTGGAGCATGTCCATGCACGTGAGTGTTTGCTTCTGCCATAGCTGCTGCGGAGCCCACTTGCTGCTTTCCATCGGAAGGGGGTCTGGGGCCTCAAGGATACTGAGATGCTGTTGGTTTCGTGAGCGTGGAAGTGGGAAGAGGGATCCCATTAATGCCTTCAGAAGGGAAACATGCTTGACCCTTGCTACACAGGCGAATCCCTGTGGGACAGCCTTTCTGAATGCTCCAGCTGTAGGTGAACCTTTGATAGCACTTGTCTCTTATGAGGCCCCAGGGAGCTGAGTACCCAGGCAGCATCCTCCCTATTGATTAGTTCTTCTCACAGAACAGCTCATTAGTTGATAGCTGGGCTGTTCCTCCTTGCAGCATGCCTCGTCGTGCTCCCCATCAAACTGTGCTGCTGCAATGGGGGCTCCCCTGTGTGCCTGAGCAACAGGACCGGGACAGAACCAAACATATTCCTGCCCATTAGGGGTTTGGTGTGTGTTCCAGCAGCCTTGGCTCATCCTCAGCTCTGTAGAATCCCCAGTAAGGGGATAAACCGTAGCCCAAATGACTTTGCTGTGTGCTAATTGCCTAGAAAACACTGCACTCGACTTTTATAGCTGGCTTTCGGCCACCTCAGTGGCCCTGCGGGGAGAGCAGGGTGCTGCGTCTCCGGAGCATTATGTAAAGGAGTTTGATTAGATTTCTGCTCGCATAACAATTAAAAAGATTCATCAGGAGCAGAGGTAGAGGCCTGAGGAGCTGGAAGGCTGCTGTCAGGGCTTGTGCTAAAGAACAGATGAGTTTCCTGCACTCAGGAGTTAATGGAAAAGGTACGTTTCCCATGAATTTAAGCCTGCCTTGGCCAAGCGCTTTTCTTCAGCTGGTGAGAAAGGTGTGGTGCTTCTGGCTTTTGCCCTTCGTCAGTTGGGTGTGAGGTTTGCAGTGCCCCAGCGTGAGGGAGAGACAAGGAAAGAAGCGTTCCCCAGGCTGTGAGCTGGCAGAAGAAGCCTGTTCCCTGCGCTGAAGGGTGCTTCTGTGAGAACACCCCAGCGTGCTGGCAGCGTCTCCGTTTCCGAGGGGTCCTTGTCCTTTGGGAAGTGCACAGCTGGCCTGGGACTCAAGCTGCTCGGAAAGAAACATCTGCTCGTTCTGTTTGTTCTTCTCCAGACTCAGCTGTGAGAAGAGCGAGGAGCAGCCGGGATGGGGGGAATGGGGTCAGCCGTGCCCAGGGTTGCTGCTGCCGTTCCCGAGGGGGCTGCACCGCTCTGCTCCCCCTTGCCTTGGTGCTCCCATCTTCTTCAGTTGGGCACGTGCTGCGTTACCCAAGCACTGACCGCTTGAATGTGCTGGGGGGTGGCCACACAGGGGTTCTGCTCTTGGATATCCCTGCTTGTTGGTAGCCAAACCCCTCCTCTGCTGGCCCCCCTCCCCCTTTGGGGGCTGTTGGAAGGGGCTTAGCCCCAAAGCAAGGCCTTGCAGCGAAACTGAGCCAACCCCATCTCACCTCTCCCCATCTGTCTCCCCACCCCCGCAGCGCTCTGCCAGAGAAACCAGTGCCTTTCCAGTACCCACCAGGCTGGCCGCCCATACAGGATCTGCCCCCGTCCCTGCAGGCCCCTCCGCCTGGAGGGTGGCCTGTGCCTCCCAACCTGCAGTGGGGCTGAGGCACAGGGACCCCACAGAGGTTCTGCTGAAGATGGACTTCTTCCTTGCCTGCTCTCAGAAAGGGACAGGATTATTTATACCCACTTTGATGTCAATAAAAGCCTCCTTGCCATCGCAGCCTGCGTGCGTCGTGTTATTTCTTGCCGGGCAGCCGCCCATGGAATGGGCTGGTTGGGCCATCGTCTCCTGCCGCTGGAGCTGGGATCTGCAACCAGGCTTTTAAAACTGATGTTTAGTATTTTCTCTGGTGTTTATGACTTATGTTTGTTTCTGTTAAACTCGATGTGTAAAACTGCTCCGGTTCAGGTGCCACAGCTCCTAATGAAGAGCCTGGGGAGCTCCCCTAAGCCCTCTGCTCCTGCTGCCGCTGTGCTGAACATGAGACACATGGAGGAAAGAATATCACAGAATCACAGAATGACCTGAGTGGGAAGGGACTCGCAGGGACCATTGAGTCCGACCCCTGTCCCTGCACAGGACACCCCAACACTCACACCGTGGGGCTAAGGGCGTTGGCCAAAGGCTTCTGGAATATTGTCAGGCTGTGCCTGCTTCCCTGGGAGCTGTTCCAGTGCTCCACCACCCTCTGGGGGAAGAACCCGCTCCTAACGTCTAACCTAACCCCCCCCCGGCATCTTCCTGCCATTCCCTCAGGTCCTATCAGTGGTCACCAGTGGTTCTCCCGAGGTTTCTCTTTCTTCAGGAAAATAAGTAAACAGTGAGTGCCAGCGGGGCAGACACCTCCGTGGGTCGCTGCCTGCTGTGGGAGCTGGCTGGCCGGGCATGTGCTGGGCACTGGTGCTGGGGACAGGTGAGGAGGGATTCCACGGCCCTCCTGCTCGCTTCAGGCTGCACCAGGAGCTGAGGGGCAGGCACAGTGACCAGGGAGCCCAGTGTGCCTGCCTCCAGCTTTTCTCACCTCTCTGTAGAAGACTGTGGGGGTGATTTTTCGGCACAGCTTTGGTCTGACCAAGCCCAGCTCAACCACAGCAAGAGTTTAGAGTCATCACTCCTCACCAGGAAAGGGAGGGATGAACAAGGCCCTCGGCTTTTTCGGGAAGGTGGGTAAGTGCTTGGCTTCACCGCCGAGCTGCTGAGCATGTGGGGTCCCAGCCAGCAGCGTCCTGGGAGAGCAGCTCTCCGGCAGCAGGTCTGTCCAGGATGGCTGCACCCGCTGCCAGTGCATTCCAGGTTTGGCCGTGCATGGTGGTGGCAGGTCCAGATTCATGAAGAGCGCAGGCGGGAGCCAGCTGCCTTTGGCCAGACCTCGCCTGGATGACGGCACCGCCCGGCTGGCTGGGGCAGGACAGAGCTCCCACCGTGGCGTGTGCGGTCACTGGGAGCCGCAGCCCGAGCACGCCCCGTCTGAGGTTGAAGCCAAACGAAAGCGTGTTTTCATTCTTCCTGGTGTAGCTGCGGTTCCTCTGCTGAGCTCGGAGAGCGGGAGCCCAGGGTTTGGGCTCAGAGGATGTGATATCAGCCCTGGGTCCCACCTTTGCCTCCCCTTGCAGGAGGTGAGCAAGTGCACCCGTGTGGCACCTATCTGGGGACAAATCAGCATCCCTGGGAAGAAGGGGACCGTGCCCTGGATGCAGAGGTTGCACAGCTGCCAGAGGCCAAACCCCAGAAGGGCTGTGGGATGTTCTGAGCTGCCGGGCTCTGTCCTTATCCACCAGAGGAGCAGCTTCGGCTGCTCTCTCCATCCCACTTTGCTGTGTGACCCCAGGCCCTGGCACAGCACTGGGGGGAGCCCTGGGGAGCTGGGGGCTGCGGGGGCTCAGCCCATCACCCCCACCACTCCCCTGACTTCCAAGGGGGACAAATTACTCCAGTGAGAGTCTGACGAGTGGCAGTGGTGGCAGCCAGGCCATGTGCATGGGCACCTTCCTAAGGCAGCTGCCTCTGCCGGCAGAGGCAAATCAAAAGAATGAGAGCTCCCGTCTCTCCCACCCACGTTTTGAGGACGGCAGCTTCACAACCACTCATAACAACACGCCTGTGTTTGGAGACCCATTTTCACTGGCTCCCAGATCCCATTCCTGCTCCATGTGCTTCAGTCCCGGGGTGTTTTGGAGCATCCCTAGGAGAGTGGCAGGTTCAGGAGGTGTTGCTTTACCCAACATTCACAATCCTACAGCTCTGAAACTGCTCCCCAGGCCCTGCTCAAAGTTGGTAGAGAAGCACATCTCTGGGTGAGCAGGGAACTGTAAAACCAAACTGTAAATGAAAATTACAGCATCAAACCCAAGCGCAGCTGCAGCCCCTCTGCACTCTTCCTCACTCCCAAAGAGATGAGTAGAAACTCCCAGTAAAGCCTGAAAGCCGAGGGCAGGAGCATTCCCTGCCAAGCACCAGCCTGGTCTGGGAGGCTGAGAGAGGCTGGTGGAGGGGAGAGTAATTAAAATTGAGTTTTCCTGCAAAGACTTGTGTGATCTCCAACAACTGAGGCCAAGCCGAGCATCACTCGCAGCGTGTCGTGTCTTCATGGAGCCGTGTAACTCCCGGGTACTTGTAGGAGCCTGTAAATTACAGGTTTTTATGGGGGTGTATTTCACAGCGTGGTGTCAGGAGAGGTAATGATGGCATGTATCACTGCCGGCCAGCACGCAGCCGGAGCGGGCAACCCCAGAGAAACGCTGCCTGCCGAGAGCTGCACAGTGGGGAGGGAGACGGCGAAGCAGGAGAGGGTTCTGGGTTCCTTCCCTTGCTCTAGGTAGTCCAGGAGATGGCTGGTATCCTGCTCCCCAAGGATGGTTGGTACCCTGCTCCCCAAGGATGGTTGGTACCTCACTCCCCAAGGATGATTGATCCCCTGCTCCCCAAGGATGGTTGATACCCCACTCCCCAAGGATGATTGATTCCCTGCTCCCCAAGGATGGCTGATGTCCCACTCCTCATGGATCACTGGTACCCCTCTCCCCAGGGATGGTTGGTGCCCTGCTCCCCAAGGATGCTGCAGGGATACAGACAGCCCCGCAGGACTCGGCGTTCCCGGCAGGTCCTGGGTGGATGGTGGGGAGCTGAGGCCACCAGTGATGGCACGAGCCAAAGGGCCTTCGGTAGAGCAAGAGCAGGAGTAATTTATCAGGAAGCTTTTAGGGAAATGAGCAGCTGCTGGGCCCTTGCCAAGGCACAGCCCCGCTGTGCTCTGCCCGGTGTCCTCTGGCAGCTCTTGCTGGGAGAGGAGGGGGGACAGAATGGGAATGAGGATGGGAAGGGGGATGGGGACAGGACAGGTTCGGGACTGGGATGGAAATAAAAATGGGAATGGGAGATGGAGATGATGGAGATGGAGATGGAGATGGAGATGGAGATGGAGATGGAGATGGAGATGGAGATGGAGATGGAGATGAGAATGGAAAGAAGGACAGATGAGGAAGGGGACAGGGGTGGAAATAAGGATGGGAATCAGAATGGGAATAGGAATGGTGACAGGACGGGGAGGAGGGATGGAAATAAGGATGGGAATGGAGATGGAGATGGAGATGTGGACAGGGATGAGGATGGGGACAGGGAGGGGAACAAGGGTGGAAACAAGAATGGGTCTGGAGACAGAATGGGGACAGGACAGGGACATGCATGGAAATAGGAATGGAAACAGGAATGGCGATGGGGATGAAAAGGGCAGGGATGAAAATAAAGATGGGAACGAAAACGGGGACAAGGACGGAGATGGAAATGGGAACAGGGATGGGGATGGGGATGGAAATAAGGATGGGAATGGGAATGAGTACAGGTGGGGACAGGGATGAGGATATGACAGGGATGGGGCTGAGGCCTCCCCACACTGCTTGCAGCACCAGAGAGGGAAATAACCTTTACCAACCACTTCCCACCCCAAGCCACTTCCCCCTGCACCAGCTGTCTCAGCCCTGCGGCCCCTATGGGTTTGCTGCTGGGTTTGCTCTGTCCAGCGGATGCCGATGGCAGCGTCCACGCAGGACCCTTCACCCACCTCCCCTCACTCGCAGCCGTCCCGCACCTTCCCTCGCTGCAGCACTCACACAGGGAGATTTTTTCCTTCCCTAGCAAGCATTTAATTAAATTAGCGCAGAGCATCGCTGTCTCACAGCAGCCACACTGAGCCATCCCTGGGAATGGAGATGGGGACAGGGAGGGGTCAGGGATGGAAATAAGGACGAGAATGGGAATAGGAATGGGGAAAGGATGAGGAGGAGGGATGGAGATAAGGAGGGGAATGGGGACGGGACAGGGAGAGGATAGGGACAGGGATGGGGCTAGGGATGGAAATCGAAATAGGAATGGGAATGGGGATGAAGAGGACAGGTATGAGGGCAAGGTGGCAGAGCGCTGTGAGGCCGGCACGTGGGAAACGTAGCCGGGACCCTGTGCTGCTCTTAAATCCGGAGCTGCCATCTCCAAACCTGCCGGAAGAATTCCATTCTCCCAATTCCCATTAAAATTAATTGAGCAGCTTTGAAAAGCTGAGCGTGGGGGATCACATTATTCCTTTTATCTAATTTTTCTTTTATGTTATTGCATTTTCTCACAAATTTAATTGTCCTCTTTTTCTTTTTGCTCCCCTTATGTTTTTTTCACAGCGTCGTAATAGGCCTGGTTAAACATGTATATATTTATACACAGGCATCTTCAAGGCCACGTGTGTTCCTTCGGAAATGCTGGTTCATAAAGAAATCAAAACTTTCCGCGGGGAGATGGATGAAATTTCATTACGGGTGCGGAGCTTCCCCCACTTTGCGAGGCAGCCGCAATGATTTCATTGCCGTGGAGCGCTTCCCATTTCCATTTCTCATTTGGACGTTCGGTTCAATTTGTTTGATAAATTAGATGAGATCCAAAAAAAAAAAAAAAACTAAGAAACAACCCAAACCCCAATCTTGAAGCAATAAAACGCAGCCGATTCCTTCTGGCATCCCCAAAAAAGGGGTGTCCTCCTGCTCAGGGCTGGGGAGGTCTGGATGGAAGGTGGGGAATCCCAGGCAGACGCAAGGAGGTTTCCCCATGTGGGGGTCACACAGGGCTGCAGGGAGGTGAAGGCTGGGGTGCCGACGCCCCGGGGATGGTCACCCCCAGCCCCTTTCCCCACAGGAACCCCCGTGATGGGAGCAGCGTCCATGCTCAATTCTCTCACGGCATCGAGAGCTTCCCCCGTTTTTATTTATTATTTTAATCTATTTGCCATTAAAAATGCATCGCGGGGGGCTCGGGGAGGGCGATGCGTTAGGCAGGCACGAGCCCCCGCCCGTGTAAGCAGACGTGGCTTTCCGCGTGAGCTTGGCTGGGTTTCCGGCATCGCTCAGCACGCAGGGGCTTACCCCAGGGCCAAACCCCACCGTGGGCTAAATCAGGAGTAACAGGGGTGCTCCCCTCCCTGCCAGCCTCGGGGCAGGGTGACCAGCCCAGCCTGGGGACGGGCACCCCTGAAGCCTCTGTCAGCCCCGTGGGGCAGATCCTGGCTCCCCTCAGGTTTGGTGCTAAGCTGGTGAACGTGCTGCTGGGAGGGCTCCTGGGCTGCGCGTTCTGCCCCTCGAGGCACTTTGTCAGGCGAATGGCCTTAAAACATTCATCAAAAGCCAACATGAAATGTCAGGACGTGGAGACGAGGGGGAATAAAGCTGCTCGGCGCTGGTGCTGATCCATGGGAAAGGACAGGACCCGTGGCAGGAGCCATGGGTCAGGGTCAAGGTCAGAGTCAGAGTGGGGGACACTGGTGGAAGTCACTGGATCTTCTCCAGCTCCAAGTCTGAGGATGCTCCAGCCCCCAGGATGCTGGGGGACCATGAACCCTGACCATTGTCCACCTCCCTTGCTGAGACTCCGCCGCATGGGTGCTGCACAGCCCTACATCCATCCCCTCACCCCATCGCATCCCACTGCATCACCAGGAGCCCCAGCAGCACTTCAGAAATCCCAGTTTTATTTCAGATCGGAAACAATCAACCAGGAAGAAAGAAAAGAACCAAAACAAACAAACAAAAAAAAAGAACCAAAAAAAAAAAAATCAAAAACAACTTTAAAGAATGAGAAACGGCCCCAAATCCGAACCAGTCCGGTGCCCAGGTGGGTGCTACATACAGGCTGGGGGTTCGGGGAGTGTAGGGCTCCAGCTTTTCCCAGGGGGAATCAGCTCAAAGTGCATCAAGCAGGAGGTCAGCATCGTCCCCCCAGGTGGGGAAACCGAGGCACGGGGTGGGGGTGGGGGTGGGGGAGGGAAAATATCCAGCCCTTGGCAGCCAAGTCCATGCAAACGCTCCCATCTCAGACTTAGAAACCATCTCAGGCGCGAGTATTGCTTAGGGGATGATTTGGTTTTTACCATAAATATAGAGCTAGAGACGCTGGGATCGGTGTATCCGGTGGGATCCTACGCCCCGGCGTGGGGGGGGGCAGCACTCGGGGCTCCATGCACATTACATGCACTTACGGGGTTGTTTTTTTGTTGGCAAGGGTTATTTCTGTGTGTGTTTGTGTGTCTTTGTCACAGTTCCCATGTTCTGCAGAGCCATGCGATCGCATCGCCCCGGGACAGCAGGGACCCGGCGCTGGGTCTGCTCTCCTCGGGTTCGCCCCCCACTCCCGGGGGGGGGGATTTTGCACGTCTGATTCAAAAATGGATACATTGATAGATCTATGTAGGTATCTCTCTGTACTCCCCGCTGTGGGCGTGGGTCCCCGTGGGCGCTCAGGGCAGCCCCGTTACTTCATGCCGCTGCGCAGCACCTGGTTGGCGGCGATGAGCATCACGCTGATGATGAAGGCGATGGCGAAGGCGCAGATGAGGCTCTTCCGCACGCAGGTCTGCCGGATCTGCTGGCTGGAGCAGGCTGCGGGGAGAGCCCAGGGGTCACCCCAACGCCCATCCCCGTGGCGTTGGGGCTGGCGAAGGGGCATTCGGCATCCCCAGCTGCCCGGCACTCACTCTCCACGTCGACGGGGCACTCCTCAGCCGTGCCCATGTGGCTCTCCTCCTCCGTCATGATGATGTTCTCGATGTCCTTCATGGAGAGGTGCTCGCAGAAGGTGTCGTACAGCAGCCGCTTCAGCTCGTCCACCGTCAGCTTCTGCATGTCGCACTGCGGGGAGCGGGCGGGGGGCTCGGGCAGGGGCCGACCCCACCGACAGGGGGGCACAGTGATGCTGCAGGGTTCCCCAGCACCCTCAGGTGCTGCTGTTTGGCTGGATGTCCCCATTTTTGGTTTGGGGAAAGGGCTGGTGGCCTGCCCACTCCCCAGGCAGAGCAGGGCTGGTGGCTCCCAAGAAGGGCACCCAGTGGGTGCTGGCACCATCTGCCACTTCGTGCCGAGGAGGGGACAGAGAAGCCTCAGGCTGGTGCAACCCCCAGCCTGCTCCTGACCCCAGCCCTGGCTCTAAACTGAGCATTTCCCCTAATCCAGACCTGGAGCCTGAGCTTGACCCTCACCCTAACTCCAACCCTGTCCCCAACCATAGACCTGATGTTAAACCTGGTCCTGACCCCATCCCTGACCCCAACCCTGGTCCTTGCATCTACTCAAACTGAGACCTAGAGCCTGAGTTTGACCCTCACCCTGAACCCAACCCTAATCCTGATCCTAAATCTGACCATGACCCCAATCCTGACCCTAAACCCTAACCTTGACCCCAATGCAAAGTCTAATCCTTACCTTCACCCTCCCCCAATTCCAACCTTGACCCTAATCCTAGCCCTGCCCCTAACTGTGACCCTAACCCCATCCCCACCCCTGACCCTGTGCCATCCCCGGGGCTCTCAGTGCAGGGGCTGGGGGTGCTGCCCCCCCAGGGTGGGATCTGGGGGTGGGGATGGGGGGGTCCCTACCTTCCAGAAGACGGTGTCAAAGTCGGTGCCGTGGAACTTCTCCGGGATGCCCGAGGTGGACAGCTTGGGCCCCAGTAACGTCACGAACTCCTCGAAGTCCACCTGCCCGTCACCTGCGGGGCGCGGACACAGCTGTTGCCCCCGGCCTGGGCACAGAAGGGTCCCCATGGGGCTGCCAGGTTGGGGGGACACCCTGTCTGGACTTGGTGATGACGCTCCCCGCATTCCTGCACAGCCCAGGGCAGCTCCTGCTCCAGGGGGGACCCCACTCCTGGGCTTGTCCGTGCGGGAGACACTGCTCTGGGGGGACCCTGCCTGGGGCGCAGCACCTGGGGGGCTCAGGCAGCACCCAGAGCGCCCCCATCACACCCAGGATTCATTAAGAGCCGCCCTGCGCTGGCCAAGAGCAGCAGCTGGGGTTACGGAACCTTGGACTCGGACTTCAGCAGCCAGAGCCCCCCAGACTGGCTGGGAACCCCCAACACCACCCAGGATCCCATGGATGGTCAGGGACCTCCAAAACCAGCCATGGGGACCTCCAGCCACTTTGGGGTCCCCCAACGCTGGCCAGGGTGCCCAACATGGGCCAAGGACCCTCAATGCCATGTGGAGACCCCCCAGTGCTGGCTGGGGACACCCAAATGCCATCTGGGGACACTGAGAGCTTGCTGGGGATCCTCAGTCCCACCTGGGGACAACCAGTGCTGACCGGGGACCCTCAATGCCATCTGGGACCCCCAATGCAAACTGGAAGTCCCTGGTGTCGACTGAGCCCCCAGTTCTGCCTGCAGACCCCCACCGCTATCCAGGACTCTGAACACCAGTTGGAATCCCAATCCCAGCTGGGACTCCCATGGCACTTGGAGACCCCTGTGGTGGCTGTGACCCCAGGAAGGTGCCACCGTGCCGGCCGTATCCTGCGGCTGCGGAGGCTGCTGGTGTCGGGGCTGTCAGGCTGGCACTAACGATGAGTAATGAAGGGAGCAGCAGCTTGGCAGCGCTGCCAGAAAGGCTTTTAAATGGGGGGGGAAAGGAAACCAATAAATTAACGAGCTCTTTAAGGTCCCAATGAGTGTGGGAGCGACAGGGACGGGGCGACGGTGGCAGTGGGTGCTGGAGGCACGTGGCCAGTCTGGCTCACTGGGTGGTGAAGGAGTGGGCTGCGGCGCAGGATCCGACCCCGGCAGTGTGTGCTGAGCTGGGAAAGGCACCGTTCCCACCCTAAATACTCCAGGAGCCTTAAATCCTCCTAACAAAGCTGGGGTGGGGATGATGATGATGATGATGATGATGATGATGATGGGTGCTCCAGCCACAAGGCAGACTCGGGATCATCTCCTCCCGCATCCCATGGCAGGTCCAGCAGTCACCAGCCAGCGGAGCAGAAATGGGCCACAGGAGGTGTTTCACCAAACTGGGGGTGCTGGGGGGTCCTGTCTCCATCCCGGAGCGCCCGGGTCCTACCGTCCATGTCGAGGCGCTGGATGATGACCTCCAGCTCCACCTCGTTGGGCATGTAGCCCAGGGAGCGCATGGCCGTGCCCAGCTCCTGCTTGGAGATGAAGCCGTTGCCATCCCGGTCGAACACCTTGAAGGCTTCACGGATCTCTGCGGGGGGGAGCAGGGATGAGTCTGGCTGCCCCACAGCCCTGGTCCCCACAGAGCCCCCATGGGTAGCGCCGGTGGCCCCAAATGAACCTCCCATCCCTCCGGTCATCGTGGGGTCCCACTTAGAGAGTGGAAACTGAGGCACGGCAGGAGGGGCTGCCACCCCTGCAGGGACCAGAGACCACGCAAGCAACACCCTGTGTGTGTCCTGGTGGGGGGTGGCATGGGGTGGGAGTGGATGGGGATGTGCTGGGGTCTGGGTGCTGAGGAGTGGGGGTGGTTGTGCGGGTGGGGGTATCAGGAGCGGGGTGCACACCCCCACCCCCACACCTCCCCAGGAAGGGTCTGACCCCACCCCACCCCCCCCCCCCCCGAGGTGGCACCAATGGACCCCAAGGTCTTTGCTCCAACTCCAGCCACCCACCCGCGGCACCCACCCTGCCCTTGGCACCACGCAGGCCTTTGCAGCCAAAATCACAGCATTCTGCCCCAAAACCACCTTCCTTGGGGGGGCCTGAGCTCAGGAGGGGGCTGCAGGTGGGGAGAGCCCGGGCACTTTGCACCCATCCCGGGGTTACAGGGTCGGTGCCAGAGCTGCGCTGTGCTTCAGCCAAAGTCCACCAGCTCTTGCCAGTGTTCAGTCCTCTCCCAGGCAGAGGAAGATGAGATGGAGCCGGGGAGAAAGTGAGAGGATTTGGGGTTTCTGCCCCAAAATGAGCCCCTGGGATCTGGGGAAAGGTCCCTGTGGAGTGGCAGGAAGAAGCTTGGAGAGCAGTGGGGAAACTGAGGCACCGTGTTTGTCATCGCCCACCCAAAAGCCTCGTGGTGCCCACGGGCTCCATCTGCCTCTCGCTGCTCTTGGGGCTTTGGTTCTTTGGGGGGGGGTGTGTGTTGCGTTTTTGATGCCTTCTAACATGCCAGGAAAGAAGGGACCAGGCGAGTTTTATCGGGAACACCAGGAAGAGGGGCCGGGATGTTGGTGCCCTCTCCCTTTGCCACGCAGCAATCTTTGCCGGCTGCCGGAGGGGCTGGTGCTGGAGGAGCCTGGCAGGAGGAACACGGGCTGAGAAGTTGGGTTTGGGGGCGAAAACCCCACGTAGGGCTGTGCTGCCAATCCCCAGCACCTGGGGACGTCGCTGCCTGGAGGATGCCCACGGAGAACATCTTCCAAGGTGTTTTGAGTCAGTTTGGAAGGGTTTTGGCCTGCCAGTCCGATGGGTGAAGCTCCCCCGTGCCCGGTATCCCTGCCTGGGTGCTGGGATGCTCCTGGTTCCCCTGCACTCATGGAGAACCCTGGTCTGGTTTGGGCACCTTCAAAATTCATCCTTTGAGGATGCTCATCCCAGGCCACCTGGAGCTCAGGGTGCTGGAGGAAAAGGAAGGACGTGCCCTGACAGTGGCCAAAGTGGGGTCCCAGCAGGGTGCCACCCCCAGCACCCCAACCCTTGCCGGCCGAGCCAGCAGCACCCTGAGCCCCCCTTTGCACCCTGCGCCTTCTGAGCCCCAACGCGAAGGGCAGCTGCAAGGCCGGAGAGTGGCTGGGTGTCACCAACGTCCCCCAAACCAGAAGGTGACCGGGAAGAGGTGGCAGTGGGTGGCAGCACAGCCCCCCCGCAGCGGCGCAGGTGTCTGGCGCCTCGTGGAGTCACCTTGGGGCTCCCGCCACTGCCATCGATCCACGTGGCGCCGCGGGCATGCAGCTGCAGGTGGGGTGCTGGGAGAAACGGGGTGCTGCCCAGGGGCACCCCGCGCCTATCAGCACCCATCGGTGCTGCGCGAGGGTGGGTGCACAGCCACAGTGCCCTGGCACAGGCGCACACGTGCAGTGAGGCTGTGCACTCACACATGCACGGATCATGCACACACGTATGCACCAATGCCTCCCAGTGATGGACGTGTGCACGCGCACACACGCAGAGCGATGCTGCACTTGTGCGCGTGCACGCGAACACGTTGCAGGGATGCACTTGTGCACGCACACACGCCTTGCAGTGGTGCTGTGCTTGTGCATGCACACACACGAATGCCTTGCAGTGATGCCCTTGTGCATGCACGTGCGCGCATACAACTTGCAGCGATGCTGCACTTGTGTGTTCAGGCACTACATTACAGCAATGCTGTACTTGTGCATGCACACACACACACTTGCGGCAGTGCTGTACATGTGCGTGCACGCACAACCACGTTGCAGTGACGCTTTACCTGTTGGTGCACACATGCAGACACACACGCACAACTCCATTGCAGCAATGTAGTTGTGCATGCACGCACACACAAACACACACACAACTTGCAGTGATGCTGTACTTGCTCATGCGCACACAGCTGCGTTGCAGCGGTGTTGTACTTGTGGATGCACACACAAACACACGACCCTGTTGCAGCCATGTAGTTGTGCATGCACACACAAACACGTTGCAGTGATGCTGTACTTGTGCATGCACACATGCAGACACACACAGAGGGATGTAGCTGTGCATGCACACCCCCTTGCAGCGATGCTGTACTTGTGCATGCACACACACTGTCTCTCTGCAGCAAGGCTGTGCATATGAACCCGTCCGGCTCTGACGCTGTACATGTGCACACACACCCTGCAGCGAGGCTGTACATGTGCACACGCTGCAGTGATGCCGCTTGTGTGTACACACAGCCACACACAGCCACCCCGCAGTGAGGCTCGGGGTGTGCAAACAGATGTGCACGCACACACACTCGCTGTGCAGCGGGACCGTACGGAGGTGCGCACACTCGTGCACTCACAGCCCCTGCAGTGAGGCTGTAACTGGCACATCAGCGCACACACACAGCGCCTGCAGAGCTGGGGGCACACGCACTCACCCTCTCGCACACCCGGCGTGCACCTCTCTCGCTGTCTGCCTGGGGCTCCTGGCCAGGCTTTGGGCCAGAGCCCCTCACCCCTTGGTCCGGGGGCTCCGTGCCTCAGTTTCCCGGTGGGGACTCCCTGGGCCTGATACCGAGCCCCCTCCCGAAGGCTCAGCGGGGCTGTGCGGGGGGGGGGGGGGGCTGCCCTGTGCCTCAGTTTCCCCTTGCAGTGCTGGGGATCCAACGGGGTCAGGGGTGCTGCCTCCGCCAGCAGAGTGGGGTTCCCTGGGGACACCCCGAGCCGGGGCACCCGGGGGGGCACCGGCAGCGCCCGTCCCGCCGCCCCAGCAAACTTTTGGGGTGCACAAAGCCGTTGTGGTGCCGACGAGCTGAGACCGGCGCAGCTCATGGCACGGGTGGGCAGAGCCCAGTGGGCGCTCCTGCCGGCCGGAGCCCAGTGGCACCGGGACCACCGCGTGGCGGGGGAGTGACACGGGTGACAGGCCCCCCGGGGGCCTCGCCAGTGTCGTATTATGACAGCGGGGAGGGTGGCCCCGCTACCCGGGAGGGGTCCGGCCACGCTCGGTCCCTGCTGTGTCATTTGCCACCGCGGCCACACCGAGGCTGGGACCCCCCCCCCCCCCCCGGGACCCCTCCAGGACACCCCTCACCCCCCCCAATTCCCAGCTCTCTCCCCTTCTCTCCTCTCCTCCTCCTCCTCCTCCTCCTCCCCATCCAACCATCAGCATCCCGCTCGCCCCCTGCTGTGTCATTTGTCACCGCGGCCACACCGGGGCCGGGACCCCCTCCCCTGGGACCCCCTCCCTCAATTCCCAGCTCTACCCCCCCGCTCTTCTTCCTCGCCTCCTCCTCCTCCCCCCCATCCATCCACCCGCAACCCGCTCGCCTTCAGCATCCCCCCAGCCCCGGGGTGGGGGGGGAACGCGCACCCCAATCCCCCCAACCCCCCCACCCCCCAGCCCGGGATGGGCCCCCCCCAGCCCCCTCCCCACCCCGCTCACCCTCCAGCTCGTCCTCCGGGATCTCCACCGGGTGCTGCTCGGCGAGGATGTTGGGGACGGTGTAGATGCCCCGGTACATCAAAGCCGCCGTCACCGGGTGGAAAGGCATCTTCGGGGCTCCCCAAAAAACCCAAAGTTTCAACCCAGATCTCTTCGGGGGGACTGGGGGGGTTGTGCCCCAGCAGGTACCGGGGGATGCTCAAGCCAAGTTAGCGGTGCCCGCCGCCCCCCCCAGCCCGGCGCCCCCCGGGGCCGGAGGGACGGGGCAGCCCCTCACCGGGGGCTCAGGGCGCGGGGGGGGCTCCGCTCGGGGGGGGTGCCGGCTCCCTCCTCGCACACCCCCTCTCCCGAAGTGCGAACGGGAGGCGAAAGCATCCAGAGGCACCGGCTAAATCCCGGCGGGGGGGGGACGGCGCTGGCCATGCCGGGTCCCCCCCCCCGCCCCGCCGCTCACAGCCCCCCGGGGCCCGGCATGGCGGGGCTGAGGCCTCTTCTTCTTCCTCCTCCTCTTCTTCCTCGCAGCCAAGTGTCCCGGGCTCGGTCCCCGCCGCCGGTTCAGCCCCCGGCGCCGCGCTCCCGCTGCCCCCCCCGCAGCATCCTCAGCCGCGGCCCCCGAATCCGGCGAGAAGCGGGCGGGTTTTGAATGGTCCCGCCTGGCAAATGGGGCTGGGGGCGGGGGGGAGGGCGGGGGTACCTCCTCCCCCCGGGGGGGGGGGGCTGGGGGAGGGGGGAGTTGCGGCAGAAAGGGTGGCACAGCCACCCGGGAGCATCCCGGGCCGGATCCTGCCCCCCCCCAGGGCTGGGGCACCCCCGGCGTGGGTGCTGGGGGTGGGAAACACAGCCCTGCAGGCAGGGCTGGGGGGGCTCTGCGGCACCCCCTGTCCCAGGGTCCCTGCACGGGGCATCCCAGGATGCCGGCACCTCGGGGTACCCATGCATGGCACCCAATGCCCGGGCAGTCATCACCCCAGGGTCCCCATATGTGGAACCCCAGGCTATCAGCACCCTAAAGTCCCTGCATGCAGCACCCCATGCCCGGCAGCTGTCACCCTAGGGTCCCTGTACTTGGCACCCCAGGACTTCATCACCCTAAGGTCCTCACATATGGCACCCCATGCCCAGGCAGTTGTCACCCCAGGGTCCCCATACGTGGCACCCCAAGTTGCCAGCACCCCAGGGTCCCCGCACACAGCACCCCAGGCTATCATCACCCCAAAGTCCCTTCATGTAGCACCCCATGCCTGGGCAGTCATCACCCCAGGGTCCTCATACCTGGCACCCAACACCTGGCACAGTTGTCACCCAACACCTGGCACAGTTGTCACCCTGAGGTCCCCATATGTAGCATCGCAGAAAACCACCACCCCAAAGTCCCCACACATGGCACCCCATGTCATCACCCCGGGATCTCCACACACAGCACCCCAGGATACCAGCACCCTGAGGTCCCCACTTTTGGCACCCTGTTTCCAGGCAGTTGTCACCCCAGGGCCCCTTTATTTGACACTCCAAGACATCATCACCCTGAGGTCCCCACATGTGGCATCCGATGCCCAGGCAGTCATCACCCCAGGGCCCCCATACTTGGCACCCCAGGGTCTCTGCAACACAACATCCTGCATCTGGGCAGTCGTCACCCCAGGGTCCCCATATGTGACACCCCAGGACATCTTGAGATGCCCACACATGGCACCTCATGCCTGGGCAGTCACCACTTCGAGGTCCCCACACTTGGCACCCTAGGCTGGCATCACCCCAAGGTTCCCCAGGTGCTGCGGGGTGGCAGGGACATCACGGCCAGACCTCCTGCTCCCGCGCCAGGGCCAAAACGAGCTGTGGAAGGGAACCAAAGCGCAGCCCGCAGTCTCCATCCCCGCTCCCATCGCCCCCCGCTCCCCGCCAAGCCCTGATCACATTTTTCGCCTTCTTTCTCACTTTGTCATTGATTAATCACAGCCGGGCTCACGCGCCAGGGTGGCTCCTTGCCACGCCGTGTGCCCGTGGCATCCGTGTCCCTAGAGCGTCCCTAAGCACCCTGGTACCCGGGCAGGGAAGCTGCCCAGGATCTGGCCCCTCTTCCGCCCAGATCCCACCGTCCTCCTTGCCGGGCTTGTCTCCCAGTTGGGGATGGCCCCCCAGACCCCGGGCCACTGGGAGATGGGGGTCACAGTGTCCCCATGCCTGGTGGCGTCTCCCTGGCTGGGCAACGGGTGCCCACCTGAACACCAAGGATGCTCGAGAGTGATGGGGAAACTGAGGCACAGCTGGATGGGCTCCAGATGTGCTTCTCACGTTGGGACTGTCGCAAAAACCCCCAACACTTCGGAATGGGATTCCTGCCACTCCCACCCCTTCATTCAGATCCCCCCGGGGATCCCACAGCCACCCTGGCCACGTGCTCAGCCTCAGTCCAGGCTGCTGGGAATTCAGGCAGACGGTGGCTCCATCCGTCCCCTGCGCCGAACCTTCCACCTCCCACGGAAGCATCGGCCGGGACCCCAAACTGGGGCTCCCCAAAACCCATGGCCCTTCCGCAGCCTCTTCCCGCAGCACCGCTGTGCAGCTGGTTGGGTTTAACCAGCTGGGGTCCTCTTTAAGCTATTTTTTAGCTGGGAGAAATTTCCTTCTCCAGCAGCGGAAACCACGACAGCCGCGCTCCTGAGCTGGGGGATTTGAGCGATGAGCAAATCCCCGATGCTGTGGTGTCGGATCCCAGTGCAGGATCCTTCCTCCCAGGATGTCACAGCTTGGGCTTGGCTTTTCCCAGCTCTTACGGAATGTTCCCCTCCGTGGGGCTTGGGATGATGCTGGAGGATACGGCCCATGCCCTGTGGGCAGTCTCTGGGGTCTAATACTGTGGTTGAGCTCCTGGAGGGGGATGATGTTGAGGACAAGAAGCAACTTTTGGGGAGAAAACAGCCGGAAAAGGCAAAGTAGCCTAATGGAAAATCTCCTTTTTTTCCTTAGTGGATTAATTTGCTCCTCAATATTAAGGAAGCCGCTCTCCCAGTTAATTCCCCTTTTGCCCACCGGAGGCCTCGGAGTTGAAACTCATTCATTTCTCGCCATCCAGCAGGAATAATATTCCCAGTTTCTGGGGTTTTCCCCCCAGATCCCTGTGGGAGCTCTCCGTGCTCCGCAGCAGCGGGAACCTGTTGGAGCATCCTTCCCTGCGGATGGGGGAGGCAGCTGCTCCATCCTAGCTCCTGCTGCTTCATCCCTAGGGATGGAGGGGGTGAGCACGCGGCGGCACGGGGGAAAATGAGAATTAAACAACGGCTTAATTGCATTTGAAGTCTTGATTGGTTTTTTTGCTCATTAGGGAGCAGCTGCAGAGCAGTCTCAGTGTTTTCCCGGCGCCTGAATGGAGACCCCCATCCTGCTCGACCACACTGTTCTCTCCCTCACGGGATGAAGGCTGGGATCTTCCTCCGGTACAACCTGCGCCATCACCCACTGCTCTGCCCCACATCCTTATTTACCTATTTTGGGGTGAGAAGCTCTGAATTGGTTTCTTCAGAGCTCTCTCCATCACCACGCACTGAGATGTTGGGGTGCAGACAGCAGCGCCCCGAAACCCCGGGGATTTCAGTTTAGAACCGCAGCCGCAGCCGGGTGATTTACACGTTTCCCACACCACCGGGACGTCCCTCGTGTCTCTTCATCATCCCTCCCTTTTTTCATTAGCAGTTCCTCGTCAAGTTCTCCCTGTATTTATGAGGGCTCGGCCCAGCCTTGCCAGCAGCTCAGCACCACCTCTCCCCCCACCCCCTCATCCCTCCCCAACAGCACCACCTTCCCCCCCCCCCCCCCCCCCCCCCCAATTAGTTTATTCCACTAAAAAGGCAGGAGAAGGGCAAGCTGGGTCCTTCGTTTCGTGTCTTATTTGCAGCTTTAGGAGGATCTTGCTCTTAAGAGCTCCCAGGTTCACATCCCAGAATACCTGTCCTTATTTTTCTCAGGAAGATTTGGGGGGAAATTAAAAGGAATAAAGCCGTGCCTGCATGGAGATGGGGCTGATTTATCTTTGATTTAATCTCCTCCTCCTCCTTTATCACTGAGCCATGCTCCTCAGCCTCCTCTGGCAGGGCTGGGCCCCTCACTCCCTGCTGGCCCCTGCCCAGCAGGAGTTCCAGCACTGGATCCTCTCCCTGCCCTCAGCATGTCCTGCCAACTCCGTTTATCCAGGTGTTTGCCAGTCCCGTCTCTGCCACGTCCCTCAGCTGAAATTCCCAGTTGCCTTTGTGGAGGAGAGAGAGGGAACCTGTCAGGGATGGGGAGAGGGATCGGCGTGGGATGGAGGTGAGGATGGGCAGGGGATGGGGATCCCTCATAGGGATGGGGATGGGGATAAGGATAGGGATGGGAATGAGGATGACGATCACTCCCAGGGATGAGATGGGGATGGGAAAGCTCACAGGAAGGGGGAAAATCTGGCAGGGATGGGGATGGGATGGTGTAAACTTGGGCTGCGCGCCCTCAAATTCCGCAGGACAATGCCATGGACAACTCATTCAGGGGCAGTGTGAGGATGCTGGGGTGGGGGGTGACACCTCAGTGTCCTCCAGGGCACAACATCTCTCATGCTGGGTGCAGGGAGGGGACATGAGTGGCCAGGGTGGCTGTTGTGTCACTTTGAAGTCACCTGCTGGCACTGAGCCCTTGGAAGCACCGGAGGCATCAATCTCTCAGGGCCGTTGCTGTCAGCTGGGTATTTAGTGAAATGTTTCTTAAATGAACGCTTGATGGAAGAAGAGGGATGGCTGCAACGTACCGAGCCACAAGGTTATCCCTGCTGGCTGCCAGCTCCCAGTGCCCGCTGCTCAACCCCAGGGGGGCGGCTGCGATAACGCGCCGGGGAGGCTTCGGAAGCCGCTACCCAGCACAGCCACAGCCATTCCCACACCGGGATGTATTCCTGGGAAAATCACACTTGTGGTGGGGCAAAGCTCCAGGCAGCTGGTGCAGGTGGGGAGGGAAGGGAGAACTGGAAAGGCTTTGAGAGCCCCATTGAGTTTGGGTGCACGAGGGCGAAAAGAGCCCCTCTGTGGCAGGAGGAAAGGCTTCTCCATAGGAGAAATTTTTCTTTATGAAAAGTGGGGAAAAGTGAAATGATCCTGATCTTCGCATCCCTCTGAGAGGACACGGCCCGGGGTGCTGAGGGCAAAAGCGACTCCACTCGTTCCTGCCAAGAGACCAGGTGGGAAGAGAGCTTCCAGGGAGCTCAGTCAGGGACCTTCTTAACCTCATCAACTGCAAAAAAAAAGATCCATGAGAGGCACAGGGAAGGAGAGGAGTAGGGAAGGGTGGGATCCAGCTTTTGGAAGGGGTGCAGGAAGGGGAGCAAAGGCTCTGGGAGAGGCACCACACGAGGGTGAGGCTTCCCTGAACCACTCCCCTAGGCTGAACTTTAAGCACAGGAAGGACGTGGACCTGTTGGAGCTGGTCCAGAGGAGGCCACAAAAATGATCCAAGGGCTGGAGCACCTGCCCTATGAAGAGAGGCTGAGAGAGCTGGGGTTGTTCAGCCTGGAGAAGAGAAGGCTCCAAGGAGACCTCATTGTGACCTTTGAATACTTAAAGGGGGCTGATAAAAAAGATGGGGAAAAACTTTTCAGCAGGACCTGTAGCAACAGGAGGAGGGGGAACAGTTTTAAATTAAAAGAGAGGTTTAGACTAGATCTTAGGAAGAAATGTTTTCCTGTGAAGGTGGGGAGGCCCTGGCCCAGGTTGCCCAGAGCAGTGGTGGCTGCCCCATCCCTGGAGGTGTTCCAGGCCAGGTTGGATGGGGCTTGGAGCCCCCTGATCCAGTGGGAGGTGTCCCTGCCCATGGCAGGGGATGGAACTGGATGGGATGAACTTCAGCCCTTGCCCTCAGTGCCAGCAGCACGAAGAGCAGCAAATGCGTCAAACCCCACATTACAGCACCCGTGAAGCTGGGACACGGGTGGGTGCAGGCACCACGTGGGTCACGGAGCAGCTTTGCTTTGCTACAACCAACATCAAAGTCAGACTCCAAACCAAAACCCTTGGCTGTAAAACTGTTTGGTCACAGCTCGCACACCTCCCTTGCAAGCATCCCTATGGCTTTTTCCTCTCCGTACACCCTACCCCAACAACCCTCCCTGCATCGAGCTTTGCCTTCCTGCCATTGGTGATGCTCCCTAGAAAACACTGGCAATCAGCTGTGCCTCGCTGGCACAGCAACCTCAGGTCAGGATAGCAGCTCCTTCCCTTCAGGATACTGTGAGCTCTTGCGCTGGGATGTCCTGTTGCCAGGACCTGGTGGTATCCAATGTCATGGTGCCAGGGTCTAGTGGCATCCTTTGCCCTGATGCCAGGATCCAGCAGCACCCAGTGCCACAATCCCATGACCAGGTGCCCAGTGTCATGGTGCCAGGTCCTGGTGGTACCTGGTGCCAGGATGCCCAAACCAGGCAGTACCCAGCACAGCGATGCCCAGGCCAGCAGTAGGCAGCACAGCAGCCAGGTTATGATGATGCCCGGTGTCCTTGTAGCAGGGAGTGGCTGTGACCAGGCAGGAGGAAGCGATGGGAGCCCGACTCCAGTGTTGCTGCTCCAGACCTGACCACAGCGCTCTGCAAGCAGCGGTGGCAGCAAATGGCCGGGGAGGCCAGGATGGATGAGCTGCTGCCCGAGGTGATTAATAGGGGAAGGAAAATTAATAGAGAGGGAGAAGGGGGGAACGTGGTTGGTGGGATCCTGGCCAAGGTGGTGACTCTTTCCCCAGGGCCGTGTCCCCATCACAACCAGCCACGTGCTGGTCAGCAGCGCTGGCTCGCTCTCCTCCATGCTGAGAGGTATCGGCCCTTGTGCTCTCAAGGCAGCAGCTCCCAGGATCTCCTGGGCACCGGCTCGTCCCGAGGTGCTGCATTGGTCATTCATCCAAACCATGCGGTTCTGCACCCCTTCACGTGGTCCTGCACCCCACTGCATGATTGCACACCTGGTCCTGCACCAACCTGCAGCATCCTGCATCCCATGTGGTCCTGCACCCCACCCCGCGGTCCTGCACCCCACCCTGAGGTCCCACAGCCCACCGTAGGCTCCTGCACCCCATCACACCTCACAACCCCCTGCTCAGCCCAAGCAGCCTCCAGAGATTCACCCTGTGCTCACGGTGCAAACGCAGTGGCTGGAGCAGCTCCGCGTGGATTGTTTTTGTTCATAGCTCCCACACACCGTCCCCTCACTGGTGCTTGGCCTTGGGGGCACATCCAGCACCAGCCCTCAGCCTGGCCAGAGTTTTCAGCTCTGGAGCCATTGCTTCCCTGCTGACAACCCCCCCTCTTTGGCCGTTCAGCCCCTAATTAAGTCACAGATCGGGCTTTTAATTACAGCTTTGTGGCAGCTGCCCCAGGGGAGGTGCCAGGGCAGGAGATGCACAGAGCTCGCCAGGTCTCTGCCCCCGGCACCACCTCCCCAGTGAGGCTGCCTCTCCCTTTTTATTTCATTTTCTTCCCCAGGAAGACAACGGGCTGTGGAGAGGAAGAGGGACGCAGACGGCAGCGCTGTGCCAGCCATCAGCCCGCACCAGTGGGGATGGACGGAGATGGATGAGGGTGGCGGCGGCTGGCAGACACCGGCCAAGCAAGGAACAAGGCCTCTGCATCCCCAAGATGCCGTCCCTGAAGAGCAGAAACTGGGCTGGCTTTGACCCCAGGGAGCAGCGTTTTACATTGCCATCCTTCAACCTCCACCCGAACCACATGGGAGCCGAGTGCCTGTGGGCATCCTGAGCTCTCCAGGGTGCCAGAGACCAAGGACGGGGTGTCCCTTCAGCTGTGCCCCCAGTTCCCTTCCTGTGCTGGGTCCTGGTTGCGGGTGGGCAGAGAGTGACCCCTGCAGAGCCACCTGCAGCTGGGGGGTGCCCTGTCCCACTCAGCTCCAGCCTGTACCCATGGTGGCCTGTGGCCAGCTGCCCGCTGTGCCATGCCATACTGTCCCATGCCATGCTGTGCCGTGCCGTGCCAGCCTGCATCCATTAAGCAGTGAGTCAGAGCCAGGCCGGTGCTGACTAACATCTGCGCGTCAGCTCTGAGCACCCATCCTGTGTGCCAGGGCACCCTGCTGTGCCCCAGCATCGCTGGGGTGCACAAGTGCCCCTCCCTGCTTCACTTCCCCTGGGCAGGCACATCCCACCTGCAGGTGCCCTTCTCTTGGAGGTGCACCCCTTGATGTAAAAGCATCCTGTGTGCAAAGGCAACTCCCTCATGCAATTGCACACCCCATTCTCTTCCCTTGTGTGCACACCCTTAAGGCAAGAGCGATCCTCACGCAAATGCCCTTCCCTCGTGCAAATGCCCTTCCCTTGTGCACATCCACTCTCAATGCAAAAGCATCCCTTGTGCAAACGCCCACCCCATAGGCAAATCCCTTCCCTTGTGCACACTTGCTTCCCACATTCGCCTGCACATGCAGGGGCACCCCAAGCACTTGCAGCCCTGCCCAGGGATGTGCCAGCACCCCCCCTGCCCTCACTGACCCCTGTACCTGCTCTCCCCTCACTCCTAGAGGCACTCAGTGCTGGAGCAGCACCCTAGGGTGCAGGGGGGCAGCAGGGGGTGCGGAGCAGTTGTGGGGTTGGGAGACACCTTGGGTGCTGCCTGGCACATGGGACGAGGCTGGCAGACCGATCAGCAGCACATGAAGCCAGCCAGTCACATCAGCATCATCTCTGCCTCAGTTTCCCCATCCGCCCCTGCTCTGGCCCCAGCTCCAGGCTAAAAGTTGGGATCTGGGGACAGGGACGCTCACGTGAGCAAGAACTTGTCTCCAAGCCAGCATCAAAGCCACCCCTACTGTTCAAGTGTGTGCAGAAATGCTGCTGAAAATCCAGCTTCTGCCTTGGGTTAGCAAAAAAACTCAGTTTCCAGCTGTGGCAGCAGGAAGGCACTGGGAGAGGGGCTTGGGAGACACCGTTTGGTGGGGTTTTTCCTTGGGCAAAGCCACCCCGCACCACCTCCACCACCTCCTCTCCTCCCCTGAGATTGATTTTGCTAAAAAGGAAAAAAACCATCAGAACTAAATTTCCTTTGAAATCAGAGGAACGGCCCAGCGTCTGGCACAGGAGGGCAGGGAGCTGGCACAGGGCTGCCCACTGCAGTGCGAGGGCTGCCCAGCTGCAACGCTGCCAGGCGTGAGGCTGCGCGCGTGCAATGCTGAGAACAGGAGGCTGTGAGTGCGCGCAGCCCTGAGCGTGCAAAGCTCACACTCATGGGAGGCTGCAAGTGTGCCAGGCTGCAAGCATGCAGCGCTGTGAGCATGTGGAATTGCAAGCGTGCGATGCTGTGAGCATGCAAGGCTGCGAGCGTGCAATTGTGCACGCAGACAAGACTGCAAGTGTGCAGTGCTGTGAGCGCAAGGAATTGCAAGCATGAAATGCTGTGAGCGTGCGATTCTGCGTGTGCACAGTGCTGGGAGCATGCCAGGCTGCAAGTGTGCAGGGCTGTGAGCATGAAGTGCTGTGAGCGTGCAAGGCTGTGAGCGTGCAATCCTGTATGCACATAAAACTGCAAATGTGCGGTGCTGTGAGTGTGCAGGGCTGTGGGTGCACAGTGCTGCGAGTGCACAGTGCTGGGAGCAGGCGTGCAAGGCTGTGAGAGCGCAATGCTGCAAGTGTGCAGGGCTTCTGGTGTGCATGGTCTCTCTGATCCCCAGCATCGGAGAGGAGAAGGAGACAACCTGTGTTGGACGTGGCTCCGGATGCACCCGGCACATCCCACTGCACTGCTGCCCCAGCACCACAGCCTGGGCTGGGAAAAGGCTTTCTGGCTTCACTTTTGGGTTGAATTCTGTGCCCGGGGGCTCTGCCTGTCCCGTGCAGGCAGGGTGGGCACGGCAGGAGCTGCATTATTGCCACCAGTGGCTGCAGGCAGCGCACCCACCACGTGTGGGAAATCAGGTCACCCTCCACCTCCCTCTCCCACTGCCTCCCAGCAGCCCCAAAATCTTCCCCCATTCCCCCATCACCATCTCTTTGCAAAAAAACCCCCTCCATCCCACCTCTACCAGCCCTGCTTAAAACCACGAAAAAGGGAAATACCCCTCCATCCCCCCAGCCCACCCGCGGGCGCTCAAGGATGAGCCCTGGTCAGGAGCTCCGTGCCATCTCCCCGGGTTTTGCTGCGGCTGAGCAGATAAATAAGCGCATCCTTCGCTGAGCGCATGAAGTCACAGTGGGGCTGGGGGTGGGAGCAGCCCTCCAGGACCAGGTCTTGCCTGGCCTTGGTGTGTTCAGTGGTTTGGTGAAGCCCCACCGGCAGCCCCAGCTGCGCCCCCGCATCACCAAAGGGGGTTTATCCATCATTAATTAAAAATTGAGGTCAATGCAGCGTTATCGTTTATTTATTCCAGGCATGCCGAGATCAGGCGGCATCGGGCAGAGCCCCAGGGATGGCAAACACGGAGCTGAGCACCCCAAACCCTGGGAGGGTTCGCACCCGGCTGCAAGCGGGGCTGGAGGAGCCCTGAGGGAGCAGGGACAGTGGGACCCCCAGAGTGATGGGGAGGGGGGAACCATCCCAGCCCCGCAGGGAGCTGCCGGAGGGATCTGGGGCCGCAGGCGTGCTTCCCATAAAACCCTCCCTCTGCCTTTACCTGCAGCAGCGAAGGGCTTCGAGAGGTTCTTCCCAAAGAAAGAGACCAAGCAAGTCCCAGCTCCCCCTCCTAGTGCTTGGAATTTTTATTAAAACAAACGAGAATATGGTTATTTCTTCCGAGTACAACAGTCCGGGGGAACAGGACAGCAGCTGTGCCAGGTCACAGCCAGAAACATCGCAGCCACATGCAAGGAATCAATTCAATTTAAATAAACAGGGTTCAGGCTGCGATCTGCTGCGCGCTGAGCCCCGGGCTGACCCTCCGGCCGGCTCCAGCGTGGCTGTGGGGCAGGGAAGGGTGAGAAAGGGAGGAATTGGGGGTCCCCAGGGGATGCCCAGGGCAGCACCAGCTCCCTTGAAGGGTAAATTGCAGCTGAAGGGAGGCTTTTCCCAGGCAGAGGGCAGGATTTGGGACGGCGACATGAAGGAAAGGTCAGGGCATCCCCGTCGCCCTGCGGCCGCTGCCGGGGCTCTGAGCTGTGATCGAAGGCACCCGATTGAGGACAGGCAGGAGCTCACCTGCGAGGACATGGCAGCTTGGGGATAGTGGCATCCCCAGGGAGGTTTGGAGGAGCTGGGAGGTCCCAAGCTGCCTTATGGGGTGCTGAACATCAGCACCCAACACCAGCCCAGCCCTGAGCCCCCCAGCTCTGTCACAGTATGCAGGCTAAAAAGGTTCTATTTGGTTGGCACCAGCTGTTCTCCTGCTCCTTATCCCCTGCAGAGAGGAAGAGGAGGAGTCCTTCCTCCCACCTCCTGCCTCTGCCTCCCCTCCCTCATTCCCGCAGCCGGGGGGTCCCTGTGGCCACCCCCGTCCTGCGCCCTGCCGCCTGCCTCCCACCTCTGCCAGGAGAGCCGGCGCGACAGCCCCTGATTTACAGCACTCTACTGAAACATGCTCTGTGTTCCTAATGGAGCTCCAGGCACTGCCGGCGGGCTCCGGGCTGGCACACTGCTGCCGGAAGGAGAAGGACGGCATCCCTGGCAGGGGACACCCTTTGGCACGCTCCTCCGCTCGCTGCCAGGATGGGGAGCGTGGCCGCACTCCCGACCCCAGCAGCCGGCGGAAAGCGTGGAAGGCTGAGCCAAAAAACTATGCTAGGAGATAAGAAACAGGTTGGAAATAAAGGAGGATGAAGGGACACTAAGCTAGAGAACATCACAGTTCGTGGGCAGCCGGGGCCCAAGTCCGTCGGTGTGCAGAGGTTGGCAGGGAGTGATGCCCGGCTCCCTGGCCCCGGCTTGGGCACGGCAGGCAGCGGCGGTGCGCAGCGGCTCTCGCTTCCTAGAGCTCCTCGAAGAAGGCCACGCGGGACTTGGTGCTCTGTAGGGTGAGCTGCAAGAGAGCAGAGGGGCGGCTGAAGGGGGACGGGGCTTCCCGCAAAGCCCCCAGCTTCATCCCCCCGGGACGGCTGAGCAGCAGGGAGCTGCTGCCTTCGTCCCCGCCTGGCACAGCCCCTGCCCCTCCGAGAACACCAGGGAAGAGGGCAGAAGCAGGGATGTCGTTCACGCACAGCGTCGAAGCCCACGTCCCCAACTGCGACAAGCAGAGCCCGAAGGCGAGCGCGAGGCGAGGGGAGGCAGGCGGGGCTGGGGGAGCTCCCTGAGCCCTCTGCCTGCCGCCAACACCGCTGCCCCCCACAGAGAAGGCTGCGGAGGGGCCTCAGATCCAACCAACACAAATTTAGGTTGTGTTTAGGAAACACAAGAACCCTGACCAAAGGTGCCGGTCCTGTGGCACCTCACCACGGCACAATAAACCCCTTGGGCTCCCGCGTGCTCCCTCCTTTCTTTGCCTCAACGATGGAGGAACAGACAGGGCTCCTGCAAAGTGGAGGAGAAGCAACCTCCACCAGCTGGTGACAGGGGGATGTTACCCTCTGCTACCAGTTAGGGACCACCCTCTGTCCTGTGCTCATGTCCAGCACCAAACCACCGCCACGATGGGATGAACGCTCATGCCCAGTGTGGTCCAAGCAGCCACAACAGGGCTCACCACCACCGTTCCAGTACCAGCGTGGGGCTGACGCCTTCCCCTGCCGCAGGACCTCGCCCCAGACCTGCTCCCTCCATCCCACAGGAGGACAGAGCTGGAAAGCCCTTGTACGCAGGACTTTGTCCTTGGAGCCAAGGCTCTGCGGGACTTGGAAACTTGGCCCAGAAAAGCTTCTTGCAGTGCTATCCAAGGAATCACACCCCATGGAGGAGCCACGAGACTGTTTGCTAACGGGTCAAATAAGAGATGAAGGAAACACCCTCAGCAGGGAGGAATAAATCCCAGTATTTACAGACAACGGCCCACAGGAGCGTGGTGGGAGAAGTGCCACTTCCAACCAGCTGCTGAATCATCGCAAGAGTTTGCCAAACCAGCCGGCTAATTGTGAAGGCTTCGTTTCTGCTGGATTAAGCAGTGGTGCCTTCCGCTGGGGATGCCAGTTTTGCTGAAACAGGAATCCTGGGATCATGTTACAGCGAGTTAAGCCTGCGATGGAGCTGCCAAGAGCTTCCCTCGCCCCGCTTTCCCCCACAGCCTTTCCTCGGTAATTCCTTCACAGCTCTAATGCCATTCGGAAAACGTCTGTACTGCAGAGGAGATTTCTGCAGGGGCTTAATACCCTTTGCTGGCAGCAGCTCCTGGGCCAGGGATCTCTTCTCCTCCTCCTCAGCATCCTCTCAAGAGCTGGATGGAGGGTGGAAGAGATGGGACAGGGGGGTCTGTGTGCTATGGGCAGCCCTTTGCCTCACTTGCAATGCTGGAGAGGGGGAAAATAAAAGGAGTGGGCAGCCCCAGCTTGACAACAGACCCACAACAGCCCCGGCACAGGCTGCTTTTCAGCTCTTCCAGCAGAAATCCCACCTGTGATACCACGCAAGCATCTGGCTGGGCCACAGGGCAGAGAATTTGGTGTATAAAACCTGAGTGGACATCACGGCATGCAGCGTGGTCCTTCCCTTTGAGCAGACCTGATGGGGACTGTGGTCCCTGGCATCAGGAGGCTGGAGGGGCTGAGTGGTCCCACGCACCTGCACGAGTGCCAGGGCTCGCAGTGGAACCCAGCCACCCACCACAGCCCCAAATGGGGAAACTACTCTCCTGTTCCACCTGGGGAGACCTCCAAGAGGCCAGACACCCCCAAGAAGGAACTCTACCTCCCAACACTGTGCAGCCGAAGCCATCTCTTCCGCAGGCTGGATGGTGAATCGAAGCGTCCCAGCACCTCCCCAGCCTGCGGCAGCTCACAGTGCCGCTCCTTAAAGCGCAGCGAGGGGAGAAGCAAACTCTGATGGAGAAAAGAGAGCAGCCGGCTACAGGCGCGGACAAGGCAGCGAGGGAGGATGTTTCCCTCAGGCTTATAAGGGAGATTCGAGTCAGCTCTCTTGCTCTCTGCCTTTAGCGATGCGCAGCTCTCCATTAATCCCACCCTCACTCTCACAGTGCTGGGGTAGCTCAAGGCAAGACTTGGGCAGCAGCCTCTTTGCCCAAAGCTGTGCCTTCCTCAGCAAATGCCACTGCAGCGCCAAGGAAGCACGCAGAGGCCGAGCTCTGAGGGCACCCAGCACAGGCACAAGGAGAAAGAAGAGGTACAGCCTTGCTCTTGCACCAAGAGCTTTCATCTGTGACTTTCAAAGGCCCCCCCGAGATGCTCAATGTTGCTTTCTTTAACCCATCCCGGGAAACTGAGGCGCAGGAAGAGAACCCCTGCTGCAGGCAAGGATGGGTGTTCATGAGATGGGGTCCTGCAGAGGTGGGAGTGCTGAATTTCAAGAGGGCCATGCCCTGCTACTTGGCAGCACTCAGCACCACCCAAATGTTGCCATCCAAAAGGGAGACAACAGGGCTGCTTCCCTCACCCTCCCATCTCTCACCACCCCCATGCCACACGCTGGCTGTTTCCAAGAAAGCCAGGAGGCTTGTGCAGCGCTGGCGTCTGGGCAGGAGGATTCCTTCCCATTTCAGCTCCCTGAAGAGCAGCCTCTGGGCTGTCTTGTCCCAAGTAACCCAGAGGGCATTAGAAAAGCACCCCAGGAGCAGGATCCGGGCATGGTTGCTGTTAGCAGGAGCAGGGTTACTGCTAAGACCTTGGCAACGGCTTTGGCAGAGGAAGGGGACAGCAACCCCAGGCTGCTCCACCTGGAGCAAAGACACCTCTGGCAGCCACCAGTGGGACCTCCCACACAGGGAATCGGGCACCGGGGCTGCCCAGCTGCTCTCCAGCAGCTGCTTTCTCACATCCGATTAGAGTCAGGCACATGAATAAGTAGAGAGGAAATTAAAATCACTCTTGACTGCACACTGACTCTCCACTACCCAGGCTCTGCTGTGCCTGGAGGGAAACCTCCCCCCTTTCCTTGTTCTTTATTTCAGGCTTGTTTTCATTGCTGTTGAGCAACTGCAGGCAGGGCTATCCTGGCTCCTGTCGCAGGCAGCACTCAGGTGAGCTCGCTGCCGCCGGGCATCGTGCCATTCCCCGTGGCCATGGCTCTTGCCAGTGAGCGTGGCTCGGCTGCAGCCCGCCTGCGGCACAGGGTGAAACCCGAGGGATCCACGGGAGAAAGACAGGCAGAAGGGAGCTCCTCGGGGCTGGGAGCTCCTGCCAGCCTGGCTCATCCCAGCCAGCGCTGCGGTGTACACAAAGGTGTTGTGGGAGCCCTGCAGCCAAGCTCACCTCCCATCTCTTTTCAGCTGCAAAACCACAAGCCCTAAACAGCTCTTTGCAGGGAAATCCCACTCCCTCACACAAGGAAACAACCGGTTTTGCTCTTTTCTCCTCCACAGAGAGCAGCCTCTCCATCATCCACTGGGGGAAAGCCCTAAGGTGGCCTCCAGCACCTCCACAAACTTTCCACACCCTCTGCCTCCCCACTTTGCCCAGGCAAGGAGAAATAAATAAAGGTACCCGTACCGTAACGTTGTACAGACGAGGCAGAGTGATTAAGAGCGAGTTACATTGTCGTCAGTGCCGAGAGGGGGGGGGGAGAAATTGATTTACAAGCAGTATTATGATAATCTTCCTGCAGGAGGGAGGGTGGGCTCCACAATGCGCTACCAGAGCCATCAAAGAAAATTTAGAGAGAGAGAGAGAGAGAGAGCACAATTAAGCGGCCAGAGCTCAAATGAATCAAGACATGAGAAAAGGAAGAGTCCCACTCCTTGTATGCCTGTGCTGGGGTTCCTCTGAGCTCTGCTTTTACCCAGGGCTGCTGAACTGATTTGATTAAAGAAAAACAAACCAATAAAAGCAACCCAATAAGTCCCTGATAGCCCAACGTGGTTTTGAGCCCCTAACCCAATAACTGCAGGCACAAGGGTTCTGCTGGATGGGAAAACCAAACAGAAAAACCACCTGGGCTCCCAGCGAGCCCAGCAGAGCTGGTGCCCTCCCTGTGCGTCGGAGACGGGGCACAGCCAGGAGAAGGGGCATTACAGATCACATCAACCATACCACATCTTCCCGATGAACACAGAGAGGTTTAAAATTTATCTTTTCCTTATCTTGGAGGAGAGGGTGATCAGTGCCACCCCTGGTGGCATCACCTCACCCCATGCGACGCTGGGGACATCTTCCTCCTGCTAGGAGAGAGCCCTGCGGTCCCTGCTCCATCATCACCCAGGTGCTGCGTACAGTAAACCCTCTTTATTCCTCCCCTGAATGTCCTTCTCAATCCCTGCCTGTTCCCCAGTCCCCACAGGCCAGCTTGACCTTTCAATTCCCACCTTTACTTTTGAAACCCAGACTTCCCTGTTTTCTCCTCCCCATCCCTCGCCGTTTCTCTTACTCCCACGCCGCCGTTTATTCTCTCCCAAGCACAACTTTCCCCCAGCCTCCAACGCTTTGATGAGTGCGTTTAAAAAAGAGCAGATGACGCTCCAGTTGAAGGAAAAGCTTTTCAAAGGCTGCCACAAAAATAGCTGATAGGCCTGACGTTTCCTAGTTTCCTTTCGCTCCTTGTAAACAAGGAAAGGAGGCTGCCGTGTCCCACTTTAGCTGCCAGGGAGTTTCACTTCCCGGCTCCCAGAAGCAGGGCGGAGAGAAAATGAAGTTAGCAGGGACACTTCCTCGCACACACAGGGATGTATGGACAAGGTGTGCCTCCACCCCGTCCTACGCTCGGGAAATGTGTGCCTAGAGGTGTCCAGAGCTGCTCTGCTCCCCAGGTGTCTCTGGCTCTCGCCTGGATCCCAGCCAGGTGCCAGGCAGGGTAAGAAGCCACCATTCTCGCTCATCCTTTCTCTCAACCCTCACGGCTTCCAAGGGAATGGGGAACACTGGAGCTGCTCCTCCTGGGAAGTCCCTCACTGGTTGAGTGCCCACAGCCTCTGGCTGTCTTTTCCCCGCCCCAGTAACCCAGAGGGCATTAGAAAAGCATCCCAGGAGCAGGATCCGGGCACGGTTGCCGTTAGCAGGAACGGGGTTACTGCTAAGGCCTTGGCAATGGCTTTGGCAGAGGAAGGGGACAGCAACTCCAGGCTGCTCCACCTGGAGCAAAGACACCTCCTTCTCCACCTCCTGCCCAAGGAGAAAGCACACAGTCTTCTCCTCTCCTGGTGGGCATGGATCACACAGTGATGCCACACCACGTCCTCTGTGTCCAGCCTGCCACAGGATCCACAGGAGAGGATGGACCCACCAGCTCAGCCTGCTCCATGCCATCCAGGCTCCCTCCTGCATTCTCAGAGCAGATGTGTTCCTTGTCCTGGTCTCCTCTCTCTGATGGATGAAGCTCCAGAGGCACAATAACGTTCTCCTTCCCTGAAATGGCTATGGTCCTCCATCTCCCCAGCAACTACTGAAGCAAAGCAGACACATTTCATACAGGGGTGGCCGCAGGTCCCAAAAAGGGAGAGGTGAGGGAGTCCCCAGGAGATGTCAAAGAGACCCCAAAAGGCCTGTTAAAGTAATGAAGGGACATGTTTCAGAGATTCCTAGTGAGATGCCAGCCAGCCCAGCTGGAAAACAGGTGGAGAAGCCGTCTGCCCCAGTGCCAGCCTCCCAGAAACCTTCAGCCTATCCAGATGATTAAGTAGCCTCATGACATTTGGTGGTGGCACAGCAGCTTCATATCTGTATCACGAGATTCGGATGGCAGTGCCCATCACTAACTCACCAGTGTCCTCACACTGCTGTAGAGGACAGACCACAGTGCATCCTGAAGGTGAGAGGAGAGAAGACAAGCCCACTGCAGCCCATTTTGCTCTGCCTGGCTCACACCTTTGTTCCTGGCAGCCAGGAGCTGCTCATTGCTTAAATCCAAAGGGGACGATGCTGCGTCCGCGAGACAATAAACCCCAACTGGTCTACTGGTGATAAACAAGCAGATTTGCAGTAACTCACCCAAACCCCACGGGCCTCAACAAGAGAAAAAACACCTGCACTTCCCAAGTCGAGGGCAACGCCGCACCACAACCAGGATCAGCCAGGAGAGGAGCCGGCAACTGCTCATCCCACCAACACACCTGTCCCATCCCCACGGGCACCAGAACTGCTGGCCGAGGAGCCAGCTTGAGCCCCAGAGGAAAGCTGTGATTGAGAAACCGCCAAAAGCTGGCAGGGAAAGGCCAAGCCCGTCTGCTGAAGGACCAGAGCGCTGCTCAAGGACAAAGCCGCTTGTCTGGGAACAGGCTTGGAGATTTGCTCTTTGCTTAGATACTTCAAAGGGCTTAAATCACAGTAAATAAGCATGACTGTGCAAGGAGAAAGCAACTGGAATGAAAGACCTTATTGTGTTTTAAAGCTGCTGCCTGTCCTGGGAGCCTTCCTACACTGGAGGACATGAGAAAGAAGTGGGTTTTTCATCTCCTACTGCAGCCTAAGTGGCAAACGCTCCTGAAGCCGAGCCAGCCGGAGCGAGCAGTGCCAGCTCACAGCAGAGCGCTACGCAGAAAGGAAATCAGTTTCCGGATGAGGTGTTTGTGCTGTGCCCACAGAGCTCATAAAAAAGGATTAGCATGTTAACCACGTAATTAAACATGAAAAACTTAGCAGGCGTCTTCAAAGGCAGGCAACAAAACCCAGAGGTCACACTGCAGCACTTGCTGTGCATCTGGTTTAATTATGGGGGCTCCTCCCAGGCACCAAATCTCTCCTGGCTGCTGGATTCTCGCAAACCGCCAGGGCTTCATCTCACCTCCTCGTGCTGCGGCCACAAGTGGATTTTGCCCCAGTTCCTTAGAATCAGGATGTTTTGGGTTGGAAGGGACCTCAAAGCCCATCCAGGTCCAACCCCTGCCACGGACAGGGACACCTCCCACTGGATCAGGGGGCTCCAAGCCCCATCCAACCTGGCCTTCAACACCTCCAGGGATGGGGCAGCCACCACTGCTCTGGGCAACCTGGGCCAGGGCCTCCCCACCCTCACAGCAAAACATTTCTCCCTGAGAACTCATCTCAATCTCCCCTACTGCAGCTTAAAACACTTCCCCTCACCCTGTCCCTGCACTCCTGATCAAGAGCCCCTTCCCAGCTTTCCTGGAGCCCCTTTCAGCACTGGGAGGCTGCTCTAAGGTCTCCTTGGAACTTGAATTTCACATGTTTGACTTCCTCAAACAGAACAGCAGGTTTCAAGCACCGCCAGCCTGCCCTAGAGACATCCAATGCCTCTCCCAAGGTGTCCTGGACCTGTAGGGTCACCTTTCGGTTTAACCACTTCCTCACTCTTCCCAAGGAAACATTTAACAAGGAAAGTGGCTGCTCCCAGGAACACCTGCAGCCCCCCCCAAGAGCGCCGGCAGCAGCCAGCTGGCACAAAACCCTACCTGGAGTGATTTACAGCTCTGCCTGCAGCCCAGGTCCAGTCAAGAACAGCACAAACCTGTGCTGATTGCTTCTGGGTACCAGCCAGGGAGCAGTCTTCATTTAAAGCACCCTCTTGCCTCTTCCGTAGAGCTCCAGAGGTGCTGAGAAGTTGCTCCACAGTTGCCTGTACATGCCCTGCTCTGTGTGAGCCCTCGGAGTAACTCTGCTAAGGTAAATTTCCTAAGGTAATTACCACCAGGTCTGCACCCACCCTCACGAGCACTGCTACCGCAGCATCTGTGACGCTTCTTCCTTTAGCACTACCCCCCCAAACTTGCTAAACTCTGTAGGTGGGCAAGAACCGCGGTCGAGGAAAGAGCGAAAAAGCTTCCCCAAACCCATCCTCGTGGAGGAGGGACTCGACGCTCTGCACTCACGCAGCCTGCGGATTGAGGGCAAATCCTCAGAGGAAAGCAGGCTCCAGAAAGAAGAGACCGCAGCAGGAGTCACCAGCATGAAGGATGCAGGGGACCAGCAGTGGCTCTGACAGCCGGTGTCCCCAGGTGTGATGGTGACCAACAGTGCACCTCCAGCGTGCTCTCCCTGGCCCCCCAAGCTGCAGCCTTGTCCCAGAGCTACCTGCCGGTACCAGCTGTCCTCAGCCGTCTGCTTTACATTCCTGCGATACTCAAACACGCAGACGCTGGTAACGCACCCACGTGCTGCTCCGCTCCGAGACAGAGCTGTGCATTTTTAGCCTATTAAGACAGTTTTGGCAGCAAAGAGTTGATGGGGTTTGTTTGGTGGTTGGGTTTATTTTAAATCCTGAATTTCTTTCTGCAGCAAACAAGGGGGAAGGCCCTGCTTTAGTTCATTAAAGAAATCTTCAAAGGCCACCCTGCATCTCCAATAGCTTCCCAGCCACCGGCAGCAGCGCAAAACCAGGCATGTTTAATTATTTAAGCATCTACGCCTGCACTCCCCCACTGATGTTGCCAACTCAACTTCTGCCAAGAAAAGATGTTTCCTAGCAAGGAGGATCAGGTGGAAAAACGAATGCAGAGAGGCTGTGTAACGCCAAGGGAGGCAGAGGCGGGCAGGACGGCTGCCTGCGACATGCTGCACGGGTCCACGGCGGGGACGGGCAGCGTGCTGCGCTCTCACCGGCACGTAAGGAGCATTGGAGGGGTGGCAGCAATGGCTAGAGCAGGGCATACCACAGGCAAGCTCATGCACGGGTTAGTATTCCAGCCGGTGATCCCATCACCCCACGCAGAGTACCTTGGAATAACCTACTTTGAAGTCTCAAATGCAGATAGGTCTTCTGCCCTGGGCTTGAGGCTAAACCAGCAAAATAAAACGAACAAAAAATAGAATCCTCTGTGATACAAGTAAGGTCAGGTCATTCGTGCAATCTGTACAGCTTGCCCCGAGCACCGAAGCGATCAGTGGCTTCCAGGTGGGGCAGAGTTGGTATTATTTAAGTATTGCTAAATTGTTATCCCATTTCCAGTGTCTTGCATTTTCCTTTCCATCACAATTGCAAAGACAAAAGCCCTCCTGACCTCCTGGTAACAGGAACAAAAGCAGTCTGTAATTTTAACCTGACGTGCTCCACTAACAGACTATTATTTAAAACCCTTTGCTCCTCCAGTGAAGATGCAGGAGCCGGGTGGAAGGGAGGGGACGGGACAAGACTCCAGCTTCAAAGGAACCAAGACTGACTGCACAGTCCCAATTACAGCCACGAGCCCTGACAGACATCAAAATGATCACCCAACCACCTTCTTTAAGGGAGACAAATGGGACTGTCAGCTCTCTATGAAATTCTCTCTGTCAGAAGTCAAAATTTCACATTTTCCATTTAAAGTGAAGGCTCTGAGCACAGAAACAAATCCCAACAAAACCTACTGGGAGCAGAAACGACTTTAGGTTCTATGATGACAGAAGGGCCTGTGAAGATTTTTCTGTTCTCTGCTCCAGTGGGACAGGAACCTGAGTAGCTCAGGGCTCGTATAGGGAGTCTGGGAAGCGAGACACACTAGAACCACTTTCCTGCCCCAATTCAGGGACCAGAACTCCCAGCCACAAAAGTCGGCATGAACTGATACGTTCAAATCCCTTCAGACATAACTCTCAGCTGGGAGTAGTAAAGAGAGAAGGATTTGGTTTTAAAACCTGGAGTTGTTACTGCAGCCTGCATGCTGTGCCATAAGGATTTAGGAATCCTTCCCAAGGACGTCGCTAGCAGAAAGCCAGCAGGATAAAACACTTTCCAGGGTGAAAGCCTTTGCTGGCGAGTGGGGGTGACCGCTACATCCCACCATACCAATTACAGCATCTCGTTACACAGCGCCCAGCTGGGAGAACAGCAGAGCTGAGGAAAAGGATGGGATGTGAAAATAAGGAACAGGCTTTATCGTGAGCTTTCAGGTGTGCCCCATGCTGGCAGAGCCAGACACCCTTACTCTTTGGCCACAATACTCATCCCAGCCGCAGGGCCCACAGTGCAGGCAGCAGACACCTCACACACCGCCTGCTCGCAGTGGATTTTGCTGTCGGCAGCTGAAGCTGTGCTACAGGTTACTCAAGAACTGATTAAAGGAGAGAAAAAGGCTTTTGGCTTTTTCTGCTGAGAACCCATAAGTCAGGTGTATTTCTGCCCTTATTAATTCACCAGACAAGCTCAATGCTGCTTCCCTGCTGTGCCTGTAGGGAATGGCTGCGATCGGCAGGCAGGGCTTTTCCTGTCCCTGGGTCACTAGGACAGCAGATCCCTTCTCACAGCATTCCTGAACAGCTTTTGTTAAGGTTCAGGAAGGCCTTCAGGCCTCGAGACCTTTGCCTCCCTTCACAGAGCACTGACGAGACAAGGCTTGGCTGTGGCAAACACAAGCCAGGACCACCCAACGCTGGAGTTCTCTGCACCCTGGTTCAAAGCTAAGCAGCCGGGGAAGAGAGCCTAGATCAAACAATTTTATTATAACAACTTGTGCAAAAGCTAATAAAACAGAAGGGTTATTTTGTTGTTGTTTGGAAAGGATTTCATCAGGCGAGATACAAACTGGAACCCTCCGATACCTTTTTAATAGTGTTGTGCTTGCTGTTGCCTCGGCTGGCGTTCTCGTTGTGCAATATATCCAGAGCTGTCTCTCTCTCCTTTAGCTTGAGTGCCTCAATTTCTGTCTTCAGCTCGTTCAGCTGCTCCTGCAGGTGCTTGCTCTTCTCCATGTACTCGACCCTGGCACACACAACAGAGTCTCAGGTCAGGACCAGACCAGCCAGCTGCACGTGGTGACACGATAGTGGAATTCTAACACAAAAACCTTGTCTTCACTTCCAGTGTGCGGAACCAACAACGCCAGCGCACAGCAAACTACTCTTAAGCTGAAAGAGGGAAGATTGAGATGAGATTTTAGGCAGAAATGTTTTGCTGTGAGGGTGGGGAGGCCCTGGCCCAGGTTGCCCAGAGCAGTGGTGGCTGCCCCATCCCTGGAGGTGTTCAAGGCCAGGTTGGATGGGGCTTGGAGCCCCCTGATCCAGTGGGAGGTGTCCCTGCCCATGGCAGGGGGCAGGACTGGATGTGCTTTGAGGTCCCTTCCAACCCAAACCATTCCATGATTCTATTATTTGTTTGTTATTAAAAAGAGGACCCAGACAGCTGACCCAAAACCCTCTAAGTTATGTGTTACTATATTACACACTTTACATATTACATATATTACATATTACTATTATGCATTACTATAAAACAAAGCCAAAACAGCGCTGTTGGCTCATACGTCTTACTCTCCCCATTTCCAAGTGAGGCTGCACCGTGACACAGGTCAGCATCACAGTTTCAGCCTACAAGACAGCGGTTTCAGCAGCGCTGCTCTCCTCCACCTCTCCCTCTTTCTCAAACCCAGCTCCCATACTCAAAAATCCTGCCCGCCAGGACGGACCCTGATGTACTGATTTCTCATGTTTTAGAGGGATTTAGCTTGTAAAATGTGTAGGAGCAAACACTGCCCTCAAAATATCAGGTATCTTTTGGACACACAGCATCCCTGGGAGAGAGAAAAGGCTCCCAAAAAAAGAAAGGAAGGAAGAAACCCAAACTCAGCCACTCTTGGGACTCAGCCTTCTATGATGAAGCATCAATAGAGAAAAATAACACCATGCCAGCCTTGTCCTCATGATTAGGCACTGGGACTAAAAAGAACCTTTCCAGAGAGCCAAATGTGTAGCGAGGTTTATCCCAGCACCGTGGAAGGGGAGCAGTCCCGGAGAAGCCAGTGTAAACGTGCAACTGCTTTCAGCATTTGACAGAGCTGAGCTCTTCCCGCTGAGCAGAGTGGGATGACCTAGTTAGGAACCTGGGTACAGAACCAGGAATTATCCTGTTATTTTTGGCTTCTATCTTTTTCCTTCTGCCTTTAGGAAAAGCTTTTAACCTCTGTCTCCACCATAGCGGGCTGTTATTTCATCCACAAGAGAGGGAACTCTGCAGAGGCAAAATAAACCACGCTCTGGGATCCAGGGCGTTTCATTCCAGCCCCGGGAAGTTTTGGCCGGAGCGCAATGGCAGAGCCCTTCTGGCTTTGATCTACTACCCAGTCAATGAACAAAGCACATTATTACTACAGAGATTAAAATCTGATCCACTTTGATTTCTGCTAAATTACTAATTTTGAAGGCTACACTTGCACCCTCAGGAAAACACAACATCAAAGCTCATAATCACATCCAAACTTGCTTGCGCGCACTTTTTATATATATACATGACACAGATTCCAAGAAAAGGGGTTAAAGCCCTAATGTGGGACCTCAGTGCAGGCTCCAACTACCCTGACATGGCCTGGACGTGCTGCGAAGGCACAAGCACCAGCCTGCAACAGCACAGCACACCAGCAGCCACACTGCTGCTAGTCCTTCCTCCCAACATGGACAGGTCAAGCCCAAACAAGAGTCAGGTCAACCACACGGAGCGGAACTGACTGGTGTGAGGCTCAGCATGCTTAAACTCACTTTACACGAGCAGCAGAGAGGCAGCTGTGAGAGCAGCAGCCACATCACAGAGTCATGGAATGGTTTGGGTTGGAAGGGACCTCAAAGCCCACCCAGTGCCACCCCCTGCCATGGGCAGGGACACCTCCCACTGGATCAGGGGGCTCCAAGCCCCATCCAACCTGGCCTGGAACACCTCCAGGGATGGGGCAGCCACCACTGCTCTGGGCAACCTGGGCCAGGGCCTCCCCACCCTCACAGCAAAACATTTCTCCCTAAGAGCTCATCTCAATGTTCTCTCTTTCAGCTGAAAATCATTCCCCTCATCCCATCCGTGCACTCCCTGATCAAAAGCCCCTCCCCAGCTTTCCTGGAGCCCCTTTCAGTACTGGAAAAGGGGAGCTGAGCTTCTAGTGACCTGGTCAATGCGAACCCAAAAGACTTCTCCTGCTTCCACCTCCCACCTGTGCTCTTCTGTAACATCAAAGTCCCTTTCAGCCCCGGTGCAGTTCCTTCCACTGCAACCGAGGTGCAAACTTCAGCCCTGGCCAGCGCAGACACTTCCCACGTACTTCTCTTTCTCGATTTCCATTGAAAGCCTCTTCATGTCCGTGTCCTTGAAGTCAAAGGACAGGCTCTCGCTGATGAGGTTGAAGCTTGGCAGGTCGGTAGGCAGTGCCGTCGTACTTGAGTTCATGGACTGCTAAAGAGAGAGAACACAAATACATCACTTCTGGCAACACAAGCGTTCGTACAGCAAATGTTCTGCAGCAGAGAGGTAAAATCACAGAATGTCCTGAGTTGGAAGGAACCCACAAGGACCATTGAGTCCAGCCCCCGTCCCTGCACAGAACAATCCCAACATTCACACCGTGGGGCTGAGGGCCTTGGCCAAAGCCTTCTGGAATATTGTCAGGCTGTGCCTGCTTCCCTGGGAGCTGTTCCAGTGCTCCACCACCCTCTGGGGGAAGAACCTCTTCCTAATATCTAAACAAAACCTCCCTGGCACATCTTCCTGCCATTCCCTGGGTTCTGTCAGTGGTCACCAGAGAGAAGAGCTCAGCGCCTGCTCCTCCTCCCCCTGTGAGGAAACAATAAACGGTGATGAGATCCCCCCTCAGTTTCCTCTTCTCCAGGCTGAACAGACCCAGTGACTTCAGCCTCTCCTCATAGGACTTCCCCTCCAGACCCTTCCCCAGCTTTGTGGCCTCCTCTGGACACTCTCCAGGAGTTTGATGTCCTTTTTATCTTGTGGCACCCAAAACTGAACAAGGTGGGGCCTCACCAGAGCAGAGCAGGAGCAACACCTACACACACAGCACAAGGGGCTACTTGCTAACACTGCAATACGGCCCCGATCCACTACACACAGAGGCCGAAACACCCTCTTCTTCGAGCTGGGTGTATTTTACCTTGCAGCAGCACTGAACTGGAAGGATCCCACGATTTCCATGTGGAAAGGGAAGTGGCACGCGTATTCCTGACGCAACACTACTCACACACTCTTTCATTCGGAACCAGCCTCAAACTTTCTCGAGAGCAGATTAAGCAGCTCTTTTCCAGCTGGTGATCTTTCACCACAGAGGAAGGCAACCACCCCCCACACAGGATCAGCCAGAAGATCCCCTTGCTCCATTCCCAATCTGCTCTTCAATTCAGAGCTATTGCTGCTCTGGGACCCTGCTCTTCATGGTAGCAAACAGGAGACAAAACAATCCCTGCCTACAAAATTTATTGACAAAACTTCCCCAAATCCAGGTTTTATCACTGCTCTGCCACTTTAAACAATGCCAGACAGAAAGAAGCTACCTCCTGGGAGACATCTGGCAGCTATTTAAGTTTAAAAGGTGCAAGGTGCGAACAGGTGTGACAGCAGGGTCCTGTCCTCTGCTGCCCCCCAAAGCGTGAGCAGAGAACAACGTAGCCCCAAGGGCTAACTTAGCATGTGATTTCAGTAAGGTCCATGGAGTCACACCTTAAAGTTCCAGGAACCACGGCTGAATTCAGTCAAAAATGCAGAGATCACAATCACTCATGTCACACCTGAGCAAGGATTTGGGTCTTTTGCCCTCCTGCAAAATGTTGTGATGTTCCCTGCTGACACTGCCAAGCCCTCCCCTAAAAAAATGACCCTTCTCTCAGTCAAACGTTCTGCCACATCTCTAACAAATGGGCTTGTTTTCAGCAGAGGAAAAGCACCCTGACTCTAACCATCAGTCTGCTCTTGCAGTATGTTAGACGAGGTTGCAAGCAGTGGCACACGTCAAGGCTGGCACAGCTGTTTCAGACAGCAGACTGTGCGCGTGGAACTGAGTCGGAACCGCTGCCGGCGTGCAGAGCCCTCATTTTAGATAGGAGAAATCCAGCTCGGTATCTAAAAGGTCACCCACCTTTCTGCTAAATGCTTGTAACAAAAACAAGGTGCTCAAACCCACCTGGATGGGGGGACGGCAGGAGACGATGCTGCAGAGACAGGCAGCTCCGTCACACCAACAGCTGGTGGAGTGGTTCATAGAATCATGGAATGGTTTGGGTTGGAAGGGACCTCAAAGCCCATCCAGGTCCAACCCCCTGCCATGGGCAGGGACACCTCCCACTGGATCAGGGGGCTCCAAGCCCCATCCAACCTGGCCTTGAACACCTCCAGGAATGGGGCAGCCACCACTGCTCTGGGCAACCTGGGCCAGGGCCTCCCCACCCTCACAGCAAAACATTTCTGCCTAAGATCTCATCTCACTGTCCCCATTTTATTTTAAAACTGTTCCCCTCATGCTATCTCTGCACTCCCTGATCCAGAGCCCCTCCCCAGCTTTCCTGGAGCCCTTTTCAGTACTGGGAGGCTGCTCTAAGGTCTCCCCGTAGCCTCCTCCAGGCTGAACAACCCCAACTCTCTCAGCCTGTCCTCATACAGGAGGTGCTCCAGCCCTTGGATCACCTTCATGGCCTCCTTTGGACTCGAGGGTACCTGACCCAACAAATGAGACCCAGAGCTTCAGCCGGCTCCTTCTTTCCTTCCCTCCCCTCTCTATTTGGGTTACTCCAGGAACTGTTTGCAGCCAGCTCCGACTCAACAAGCACCGCTAGCGCCAGGGTGGTGACAGATTTACTCTGCACAGTAACCTGCCTCTTCCCTCACCGACAGCTCGGAATTCACAAGCAGCCAGGGCTCGTCCCCGGCTTGCGCTTCGGCTGGACAAATCTGAGAGGGACAACATTTCATCTACCCTGCAGAGGAAGAGCCAACACCGAGCACAAGCATAAAGCAGGTGGCAAGCAAACCGGCACCGCTCAGCCTGGCTGGTGCTTACAGGTACGTTAGACTCCCACAACAGGAGGGCACTATTTCTTCCTCCCCTTTGCGATCGCTGCTAGTGCAGAACACAGCCACATTAATCCCAGAGCAGGTGCTGAACAGGAGAGCTGAGTCCCTCAATTCCAGTCTTGAAGGAAAGAGGACAGGTCTGCCAAAGCACTCAACTGATTCAAATACTTGCATCGCATTGACATTCCGGTCCCTTCCCCGTACAGCACACAGGTGTTCGCAGCGCCCTTCCCACGTGAGGTTCTATCATCTCTGCCATGCAGGGGAGCCAGGAAAATCACAACCAGCCTGGTGGCCTTCAAACAACCTTTAGCAGTTTTTTTTTTTCAGTACAAGCTCGTTGTTTCTTGTTTTTAAAAAACCCCAAGCAGCAGCAGTAACAGTTGAGCAGGAATTTCAATTGCTGCAATCATTAAGTCCAAGATGTGGATGTCAGGGTTACTACAGCCGCTTCCTCGCCTTGACTCACCACAACGAAAAACTGGTGGAGAAGTCAGAGAGCAGCAGTGAGGAAGAGTAAGGAAAGGTTGGATTAAGGAGCAAGAGTAAGAGCAAGGTCAGGTTGGACGGTGCTCTGAGAAACCTGATCGAGTTGAAGATGTCCCTGCTCACTGCAGCGGGGTCAGACTGGATGACCTTCATAGTCCCTTTCAGCCCAAATCATCCTGTGATTCTAAAGGAAAGGGCAAAGCAGGAGCACACTGAGGGCTTTCAAAGGCAGAGGCTCAGTTTCCAGAGCGAAGCATTTCCCTGCCATTTGCAATAGTCCCAGGCAAGTCTTGCACAAGGTGCAGAGATTTCTAATCCAGGGGAGGTGGAGTGTCACTGGGACACAGGATGATGAAGAGGACGTGGACCTTTTCCCTTATGTGTTTCCTCACCTGGAACAAACTGCATAACCCTGTTACTGCATTAAAGCAATCTCCTGCAGTCAACAGCAGCGAGCAGCGCGCTGACAGCGGTCATTCCTCTGGAGAACAGAGCGAGCGAGACGAACGATACGGACGAAGCACAGAGCAAGTGGTGTCAGGAGGCTTCCCCGCAGGGAGAGCTCCTCCTGTTGCTGCCACGGCCTTCACTTCGCTGCTCAAGAGTTCGGGTGAGCCCAAAGCAGCCACTTGCTACTGCAAGAGGATCAGAGGAGAAATGACTGCCTTCAGTCTTGCCAGGAGTGGTACCTGAAGGGCAATGAAGGAGGTAAGGAACCCTCGCCAAGTCAGTAAAGAATGAATTTTCTCCCAGCCCCGGCGGCCTGAGACTCAGATTCACGTCTTCTTTCTCATGCATCACCTACCAGGCCCATCACAAAAGCAGTCTGGGCTTCAAGGAGAAACAAGCTTTAAAGAACCAGGAATGGGGACTGGAAAGTTACAAGAAAAATATAGCTTAACTGTTTCTTGCTTTTTCTGCAACCAATCCATCCACCCCCCCCTCCCTTTCCTGCTCTCGTTCCCTCAGAGACAAGTCCTGTCTGGCTCTCAATGCCAAGGGACGAGACAGCACGAGCACCGAGACCACAGAAAAGAACATGCTTGGCGTTACACCCTCATTAAGGGAGAGAGGAGCTGGAATCCTGCACTGTTTGGCAGAGCTGCCATTCACCTGAGGGACACGAGCCTCCCAGCAGCAGCTTTCAAAGCTGCTTCATCCCTTGGGCCACCTGGGCTCGTTCCCAGCCTCGGGCTGTGCCTGCCTGCCTGGTCCCTCTGTGTCCTGGCAGGGGTGGCAGGCTCGCCCCGATCCTGCTCTTGGAAGCGGTGCACAGGGACAGGATCCCAGCACATCCCACTCGTCTGCCCCAAACACACAGGCAGCAGAGCAACCAGGGAGGCCATGGGGGAGGGAGAAATGAGATCAGCGTAACGGGGGATGGAGGGGCTGGCAAGGTGTTGTCACCTGGATATGGGCACAACAGTCATGTTGGCATCCTCCTGACCTTGGAAAACAACAGCCAGCAACTCTGTGTGACACGGTGCTCCTCCCAGGGTACGAGAGGGGCAGAAGCTGCCTAAGAGGTCTCTGCCACCTAACTGGGGAGGAAAAAAGCAAGTCCCCTTCCCTCCTGGCAGCAGCAGGAGGCCAAGGCTCTTTAGGGAAGGGAGAAGAGGCAGCACCATGTGTCTGGAGGCAGTTCCATGCAGATTGCTTCCAGGCAGATGCAGCTGGAGGGGTGGAGCTGAGCTCCGTGCAATCCTACAGCATTCCAGCTAACGAGGCTTTAACTCCACAGGCAGGAACACAGCCACGCGCTGCCCACCAGCACAGGCACAGGGGCGTATTCGGTTTTGGGCACCTCTGTCCAAGAAGGAAATTGAGGGGTTGGAGAGCATCCAGAGAAGGGGAACGGAGCTGGGGAAGGGTCTGGAGCCCAGGGGTTGTGGGAGCGGCTGAGGGCCCTGGGGCTGTTTAGGCTGGAGAAGAGGAGGCTGACGGGAGACCTCCTCGCTCTCTGCAGCTCCTGGAAAGGAGGTTGTGGTGAGGTGGGTGCTGGGCTCTGCTCCCAAGTGACAGGAGATGGGGTGAGAGGAAACGGCCTCAAGTTGAGCCAGGGGAGGTTTAGATTGGATATCAGGAAAAATTTCTTCACTGACAGAGTGGTGAAGCCCTGGCAGAGGCTGCCCAGGGCAGTGGTGGGGTCTCTATCCCTGGAGGGGTTCAAGAACCGTGTGGCCGTGGCACTTTGGGACATGGTTTAGTAGGCACAGTGGGGCTGCGCTGGTGGCTGGACTGGAGGAGCTTCGAGGTCTTTTCCAACTTTAACGATTCTATCATTTACACAGAAGGACTCGCTTGCCATGGTTCTGCTGGCTGGACTAAGGACACACACAGCATCAAGCAAGTCAGACACGTAAGAGCTGCCCAAATATCAACACTGATGTAGCCATGCAGCAGGGTGCCACTGAGGACACTCCACCCTGTGCACAACTTAAATCCAGAACTGAAGAACTGGTGGATCCCAGAAACCCACTGACTTGTGAAACAAGAAGCACTCCAAAGCTAAGCTTTAGAAGCACCGAGGCAGCACGCGGCTGAGGACCCCACAGCTACAAGCACCTGACGATTTCCCATCACTGCCACCTTTAAAAGCTTTTTTGCAGGGAACTTCAGAGAATTGTGATGAAAAGTTACTTCATCTCAAGCCCTTTTCAATCTGCTCCTCAAAAGTTTCCAGAGTGGGGGGAGAAGGCAGCTGCAGGTACAAATTGAAACTGCAGTGCTACCCAGGTCGATAATTCCCATGTGCGCCTGTTGAGTTTAATCCTGAAGCTGCCGGGCTCTTCTCCCTTCAGCCCTCCGGACAGCGAGGCCGCCGAGTCGGCAGGGGAGTGGCTGCATGGGTACTGCAAGCCCTGCAGCACAACTGGAGAAGGTGAGGAAAGGAACTGCCAGCGCAATGGTCATTTAGTTTGGCATTTCAGTCCCCAGCAGCAAGCGGGACCAGACGCTTCAGAGGGAAGGCGTGAAATCCTCTTAATAGGCAATTACGGAATAATCTCCCTTTGAGGAAGTTTTTTTTCCAGCACAGTGTCCAGTTTATGCCCGAAGAATGAATTTACAGGTTCTGAACAATGTTTATCCCACCTAACAAGGATAAGGACATTCTCCATTTCCTAAGCATTTAACCCTATTTTAAAAGCTGTCACTGATCTTTCACACGTGCGGGCAAAGCGTGGCTCTGACACGGCTGTTAAAATGGATTAAAATTTGCTGCCTCTAATTTCACCAGCAGCTCTTGTAGCAGGGTGGGGGGGAAGTGATCTTCTGCTGGATGAAAAGGGAGCTGCTAAGGGCTTCTGAGCAGATGTAAGCAATGCAATGAGGCAGCTCACACCCCTCCACCGACGGGATGGAGACAGGAGGCTCCACCAGGATACGGAGGGGGGCACACGTAGGGGCTGGGAGCTGGGGACTATGGCACGGATCACTCTTACTGTGTACGATGACTTGCTGGTGATCTCCAAAAGCTTCTGCTTCGCTCTCCGCTCAGACTCGCGTGCCTCTTGAAGGTCTTGCTTTAGCTGATCAGCCTCCTTTGCCCTACAAAGGAAAAGAGCAAATGGCAAATATCAGACTGAAGTTGAGAAGAAAGGGGAGATGGAGAAGCAGGATGACAGTGTAGGTGTGGAATAGGTTGAGGTTTGTCCTGCAACAAGACCAAAACTAAGAAAACATCTGAGCAAGGGAAATGCCAGAACCTCTTGCAGGTGGGACATTTTAATTAACACAAAAATGCGAGTGATAGAAGGGCAGCTCCGACATGGGCTCTGAGTGAGCGAGGCTCACGGCTGGAGACAAGTGCTACGATGCCAGGATGGGGAAGAACAACTTCAGAAGCTAAACTGCAATTTACAGCAGGAGAGGCAGTTTTCTGACAAGCAAGCCTCCGGTAATGATTATTTACCACATTCCAAAAGGAAAAAGCACCCAAGGTGGCACAGCTTTGCCTGCTTGCAGTGCCCAATAATTCCAGAACCAGTATTTATTTACCCTTGAGGCACAAGGACTCCCCCACAAGGAGGGAAGGACACTTTCTCTGCTGGACTGAAATCACAGAATCACAAAATGGTTTGGGTTGGAAGGGAACTCAAAGCCCATCCAGTCCCACCCCCTGCCGTGGGCAGGGACACCTCCCACTGGATCAGGGGGCTCCAAGCCCCATCCAACTTGGCCTGGAACACCTCCAGGGATGGGGCAGCCACCACTGCTCTGGGCAAATCTGAGCGGAGACTTCACAACAGAGAGACCAAGGCAAGAAGAGACCAGTGCTCATTCAAGCAGAAGAGCTGACATCAAGCAAGCTCTCACATGGAAAGGAGTAATCGGTCGGAAGGAAACAAGAACGATCTTTTACTTGCTCACTACCAAATGCACCGTGGGACCTGGGCTCTGGTATCAAGAGGGTAGAAACACCAGTCTTAACAAGAAGCAAGGACTCCAGGTGCTAGGGAGACCTCAAGACTAAGCTGGAACAGAGACCTCACAGCTGGCAAGAGCTGAACAACTGAGGGGTAAACAGAGGAACAAGAGAAAACAGGGAATGTAGGTCTACCATCCAGAAGAAAAAACACTCCAAGTGTTATTAATGTTGTCAGATTCTTTGAGAAATGCTGTGGGTGTTTGCAGAAATCACCCAAAGGTTGAGCTGGCTTCTGCTGCTGCTCTCGAGCTGCAAGCAGTGTGGAAGGCAGGGTCTCAAGGACCACAGCACCTTCTCCCTTGCTCACCGACAGACCCTATCCCTGCTGCTTTCATCACAGTATCTCTCCCAATGAAGGCTGCAAAGAAGGGTCTCCAGCACCAGTCCAGGGAAGGATCAGAGCCACCACTGCTCCACCAGCACCACTTCCCACTCAGGGACTCCAAACGGCAAGATGGAAGAGAGAAACCAGCTGAGCCTCGGGCCGTTTGCTGTGGCACACGCATGGGAAGCCAAGGCTCACTGCAAACTAACTCCCAGCATGAGCTGCTCTTTCAGCTAAGTCAGAAGGGGATTGGAAAGCAAAGCAGAGGCAGCCGCAAGGTTGTACCCTCTGACCTCCTCTCCGACTCCTCCGCCATTTTCAGTGCCAACATCTCTGCCTCTAGCACCTTCTGTTCCATCAGCCGCTTCTCCTCCTCTGTCCGGATGGCCGTGGCTTTGATTCGCTGCATCTCCTGTTCAGCTTCAGCTGCTTTCTGAGCCAGGAGCTTGGCCTCTTCCTCTGTGATCTGAGCCTTCTCAGCCAGCAAGTCTGCTGTCTCTTCAGACCTCATCTGAGAATAAAGGCAGCACGTTAAGCCATTAAGGGCACTGAATGCCTCCCCAAATGTGTGTACGATGCCTGGAGCAGAGTCCAGAGCTGTTCGCTCCACACGGCCGCTCACAGAGTCCCTCCCTTCCATGAAAGCCTGCAGCCTTCTGCAGCCAAGACCTGGATGTGCCCAGGCTCTGTCCCAAATCATCCTCCTTTGTGCTCCTGCCACAGCAGGCTAGCAGGATGAAATCAGCTCCATCCAGCCTCCTGATCACCATCCACCAGCAGCAGTTTGAGAACAGCCACAGCACAATCACAGCATGCTTCTAGAATGCTTCAGCAGTGGGAAGAGTGAGGAGCAGCTGCAATGCCTCGGGAAAGCACCTCCCAGAGACTCACCAGAGCCTCGTTGGCCATCGTTGCCTCTTCCTTTAACTGCATCAATCGTCTCTCCAGCTCATCCCTTGTCCTCTCAGCCTCTTCCCTCATTTGCTTCTCTCGGGCCAGGCGCTGCCTTTCCATCTAGGAAAAAGGTATCGGGAAAGTGAGGAGACACAACACGCATTAGAAAGGCCTTCCAGAGTACGAGAAAGGGCGACTACGTGGGGATTAGAGCCCAGGATTGCACTGTTGCCTCCTCTCTCCTTATCGACACAGCGCACTTCACTCAATAGGGGTGATCGGATGCATCCTGTTCTCTGGAAGAGCACCATTCCCGAGACAATCCCCTGTCCTCTGATCCGGCCGTTACCCACAGCGCTGCTTCACAAGCAGTCTGATGTCCCCAGACAGTACCTCCCTATGCTGTCTCACAGGGTGGATTTGGGGTCTCCGGCTATGCCTGGCGCTTCTGACAGCACGAATGGGTGTAGGGGCAGTCTGAGGACATCTTCAAACCACACCGCAAGGCAGGAGTTTGAAGGATGTGGATAGCGGCTGCTTTTGACCAAACTTCTAACCCAGCATACTGGAAACCTCACTTCCACTCGTTTATGGGAGAGATCACAGGATTGTGACCACCCTGTCGATTCCTAGATATGACAAACAGCAAACAGCATTTCCTCTCCCGGAGGGGAAGGTCCAAGCTAGGCCGAGACAGCCCACCGCAATCCGGCCACCTCTTCCCAGAAGATGCTGAGAGTGTTGTGCAGACAGAGCGTGCCCAACAACTCCCTCTCCACTAACCAAGCGCCCAAAGGCAGCCATCGGGCTAATTAATGCACCGAGTTTAAAACACTTCAGTACAACAGAGATGGGTGCATTATAAATATCCACACTACAGCAAGGATGCGCAGCGCTGCACAGGCCACCTGCTGGGTTTAATAAGGGAAATAAGTGCAACAAGACACATTCCTCTGCTTCTTGGACACCAACTGCGTTCTGAAAGTGGGACGCCCACCGCTCTAACGGCTCTGCTTCCCTCTACTAAACGTTCCCCTCATTAATTATCATTATGATCTGCATCCTGCTCAGGACTTCCATTAACAAGAATTCCCGATATAAAAGGACATCTGGAATCAGCTATCAATGGTGAAGCCTGGGGAGGGAGGAGAGAGCAGGAGAGACAGCACGGTGGCTGGTGCAGGGGAGTGCAGCCAACCCAAGCAGAAGCCTGACCTTTCCCGTAGAGCACAAGTGCTTTAGGTTTGAGAGCTCCTGTGAAGCACTAAGATCCTGCTCTCTCGGTGCCCGTGGGTCACCTCCCTCACCTCTCCCAGCACGTCAACTGAGCACAAGATCTCAGCTCTTGCTGGTGTTGTTCAGACTCACAAGATTGCAAAACTTGTCCCTGAAGCCATCAGTGCTTGGATGCCTTGCTGTTCCTTCCAGGGAGGACCTTTTGCTCCACTAACGCCAACTTCTTACTGACCAGAGTAACCTCCGTGGGAAGCAAAAAGCCCCTCTTCCCAGAAGAGATGGCCTGGTTACTCTCATCGTCACTCATGTCCTGTCCCCTCCTGCCACTCCAGAAGCTATGGGAAGGAAAGCTGCTCCACGAGGTGCCTGCAAGAGAAGCCACATCCCACTTCCAGGCCAGATGAGCACCCCAACCCCAACAGCAGCACCATGCAGGCATCTCTGTGGACACGCTCGAATCCATTAACTTATTCCCTTGAGCATAAGACTCTCCTGGGTGTAAGCGACGGCTTTGGATTCTTCTGCTGCTATCTAGTGGCTTTATCGTGAAAGGGACATTTATATTCTAAGCATCAGTACTCAGATTAGCTGTGCGGGTTTCAGTGAGTAGAAAAGGTCTACGAGCAGAAAACAATGATTCATACAATCCAATTTGCTGATATATGCTCATCGGCTACACTCTGCTGCCTCCAAAGAGCTGTTCTTGCCGCCTGGGCTGACCTGCAGCAGCTAAAGGAGGCCAGCACCGAATTAGCATGCAGGCTGCACGCCCCGGGATGCTGGCACGCATTCCATCACCATGTAATTAGAAAATGAGGCAAAGAACTACGGCAAAGCACAGCTCCCCCTCACAGCCCTGGCTTTAATTACAAGCAACTACCCCAATGTACTACGTCCTTCCAGCTATGGCACCCAGGCATAAGCCGAGGCGGGGAAGATGCACACACAACTTGTAGGACACCCGGATTAGCTCTTCCTCCTTGTCCTCCAGACTTTGCTCCTGAACGTGAGGCTGGACTCAGGCTGCTCAGCTGCCACCACCTGCGGAGCCAAGCTGGGAATGACTGGCGAGGTGGAAGCAGGCTACTAAATAGACATGTTCGGCTGGACCCTCCCTCAAAGCTGCTCCGTGGGCTGGATGTCGTTCTAGAGACTGCTGTGTCCCAAGTTCATTTGCATTTCTCATTTTGGCACACGGTCTGTTTATATGAGATGTCTCTCACCTGCTTCCTGGCTTTCTCCTCCCTGGCCTGCGCCTTCATCTGCTGGACCTCCAACGAGTCTGCTTTCCTCCTTCTCATGAAGAGGTCGTGGTTTCCAATACAGAGCTGAAGGATCTATTCCAGTCAAGGGTGAAGAGCGGAGAGAAACAGCTGTACACACGATGACGATGAGGTAGTTTTTATTCTTGACACACAAAACCACTAGAGCTGCTTTGGTTTGGTGCTTGTAAGCGCTTCCACCCACTGTTGTCAAAGCCTGCGAGCTCTCATACCCACATGCCGGGCAGGGAGCCAAGGCACAGCCCACGTCCCATCCCAACCACCAGCTCCTGGGCTATCGGCTGCGCTGCAAACAGAGAAGTGGTCTCTGCAAAGAGCCAGCACAGCATGGTTCTGGCAAGTTTTATACCAGTCCAAAAAAGGCATTAGGCCAAATAATGGAACAAAGATATCTACAGCTTCAGCCGGTTCCCTGGTTCTCACTGCCCCCTTTCTTTAGGTTCAAGACGAACCTGCACCTTCTCCCAGCCGCTTGTTTAAAGCACAGAGATTAAAAACAGAAGGAAAACCACCTTCCATCTTGGGACAAGACTACACAGAAACAGAAGGCTTATCAAAAGCTTCCCTGGACACCTTCAGATACCTGTGCTGAAGGGTTTTCAGCACCAATGTGGTTTCCCCTAGAACTCAAGGAGTGGTGGCAATACCAGGGGAGGTGGCAAGGAAGGTGGCAATACCAGAGGAGGGTTAGCGAAGGCGTGGGTGCAGAGAACAGTGAAAGCTCTTTCAGCAATAAAAGCAGGTTTCTAAACTCAGATTCTTTTCTAAAGGACTGATGCACATGCTCATCTTCCATTTCATGAATAACTTCTCTGGAGTCAGAACTACAGCTCTGTGACTCTGATGAGTGCCAGGAACGAGGCCGTTGTTAAGAAGCCCCATTTCCCTATGGCACATGAAGTACAGGATAGTCTATAACCAGTGCAGCAAAGTTCCCCTCCCTCTCTCATTTGGATGGGAAAAATATCTCCCTTAGCCTTCTGCAGGTCCCCCATGCAACTTAACGTGGCACAAAGCCACTACAGAACGTGGATCAAAGCCCCTTCCAATCCAGAACACCAGCTAATGCTGGTCCCTAACAAAGATGCTGAACAGAACAGCTCAATGGAGCCCCCTCCACCCTCGTACAAGGACGGTGTCCTCAGGAGAGATCAGCCTAGGAGAAAACAGGGCTCTGACTCTGGTAACAGTGCATCCCAAACCAGGGAGAGCTACATCACAGGGCAGAGGAGGAGAAAGGGGATCTGGATGAAAGGCAAAGCTTACAAGAAAGTTTTACTTACTTCTGCCACGCAGATCAGCTGTAACCCAGGAGCTCAGAAAGGGAGCACAAAGCAGGAGAGGGGGAGAGGTTCTGTGAAGGAGCTTGATTTGAGCTTCCCCCTTCTGCAGGAAGACCTTAGAGCAGCCTTCCAATAAGGAAAGGGGCTCCAGGAAAGCTGGGGAGGGGCTCTTGATTGGGATTGCAGGGATAGGATGAGGGGGAATGGTTTTGAGCTGAAAGAGGGGAGACTGAGATGAGATCTTAGGAGGAAATGTTTTGCTGTGAGGGTGGGGAGGCCCTGGCCCAGGGTGCCCAGAGCAGTGGTGGCTGCCCCATCCCTGGAGGTGTTCAAGGCCAGGTTGGATGGGGCTTGGAGCCTCCTGATCCAGTGGGAGGTGTCCCTGCCCATGGCAGGGGGTGGGACTGGATGGGCTTTGAGGTCCCTTCCAACCCAAACCTGTGATTCTCTTCTAGAGGCTATGACCAGGTCTGTGAGTGCTCTACCAAACCACAGCCACAGACCAGCCAGTGCAGTACGCTCCCTCCTACTGCTCCAAGGAAAAGCCCCGACAGAAAACTGTCTTGCGCTGCCGGCAGAAACTGCTGCTGCAAGCAATAAAAATTACTCTGTCTGTAGACTTACCAGCTTGTTCACACGCAGCTTTGATGAATTGAATTTAAAAACATCAATCTTTTTGTCCAATGGCTTAATCGTAAACTGAAAAGGAAAAAATAAAGAGGGACAGAGTTATCAGAGCACGGTGCATTTAATAAAAACACAGCTATAAAAGTCTTACTGAAAGCTTTGGCTCAGAGGAGGTCAGCAGTGGCCGACAAACAACGCCGAGAGCTGTCCCCGTGGCTTTACGCCAAGCAAGAGGACTCACAGCAAAAGCAACCAAGGAGACAACTGTTCCTCCGGTCAGAAAACCGCGAGCGCCACAGAAGCAATGAGAGTGGTGTCCACCCCCAGGCTGCAACGCCCGACAGCCAGCGTCCTCTGCAGGGTGCCCTGCAGAGGGCAGAGACAGCTCAGCACCTCCCGAGGCAAGACGCCGCTCTCGTGGCAGCTGCAGGGAACGGAGAAGGCACAGCAGAAACTCGGGACACTCCTGAAGGGAGGAAAAACCAGCTCGGCTACCTGACGGATGGGCAGGAGGGTTGCATTAGAAATGGGAGCTGCTGTCCTTCCCGTTGACACCTCGCATGGGCTCCCCAAGGGATTTTACACACATTTTGCTCTCCAGAAGCAAAAGTGTCACAAGACCACTCTGCAATTCCAAGTATTATTCCCTCGCTTTTATTTACACCAGCCAAACGGTTCTAACCACAGCCCGGCTTTACCCTCTCCAAAGAGCTTTCGCAGAGAGGATCTCTCAGGAGGATACATCGCCACGCTCAAGGACTTTGGGAATACAGCCCCGGGATAGACACAAGATTCCGAACTAACAAAGGGTACTTGAAGAGATGGAGTGTTCTGCCACACCGCATTTTTTAGAAGGCCTGCGTCTACTCCATCACTCCCCCACAGGCTACAAAAATAACCAGCTGAAGAGACAGCGCCGGAGCAGGCAGTGCGTGTCCATTAAAGTAGGTCTATTTGTCAATACATTGTACTCCCTGAAAAGGGCTCAGCCGAACTCACCCTGGCAATGTTTTGTTTTGTCAGTTTAAGAGCCAATCTTTTAAGACTCTCACACAGGCAGACGTGCGTGAGTGTCCCTGGACTCGGGCTCCGGCAGAAGTCCCACCACTCACTGAAAGCAGCAGCAGAAATATGCCAGGAGAGGAATTTCAGCTCCATGTAAACAGTCAATCTTTGTTCCAACGGACTAAACCCCTCTGCCCGGTCGCCGTAGCTGTCATCCCCAGCTATTTAGCCTGTTTACTATCACGTCAGGTCTACTTGTGGTCATCCTATCACACAGACGATTAACCCAACGGAAGGTGTCAGTTCTTTCCTCCCAAGAGAAAGCTCTCTTACAGCCTTGTGTCAAGGCCTGGTTAGGGAGGCTTCAATTCCCAGCTTTCAGAGGCAAGGTCTGAGCTGACAGCTCCCACCACACTCATCTGTCACCGGCAGGAAAGCCTTTGGAGTCACTAACTGCGCTGCTTTACAGAGTTGTGAAGCTCTTTTATTTGTAAGGAGTAAAACAAGCAAAGAAAATCCCAGCGTGGCCTTATAAAACTTCACAAGACATGCAATAAAAGCAGCTGACGAGAAACCTTTAGCTTTTACCCTGATCGATATCACGTTTAGATTGGAAAACTATTTTTAATTAAGAAGTTCATTTTCTTCCTTATCACGAAGGTGGGTTGGTTTGCTCTGAGCAGCTCCCCCAGACTAAAAATGGAGCAGATCAGCTTCCCCTCTGCAGCCAACTTCCCTGCTACTCTCAGCTCCGGTTTGGTGGTTCAGAAGATTCATATTTATGTTCTGGCTTTAATAAATATCTATGCAATAGCAGGCTTAAATTACTCAACTTCCTAAAAGGATTCCAGCTGTTATGCCAAGCCCGGCAGCCTGGAAACTCAAGATGATGTAATCACAGGGCAAGAGGCAAGAGCTCTTCTCACCAGGAATATATCTCGCTGTATTTCATAACACAGTAATACACACTGCAATATACACAGTGAGACAGGGATCTCAACTTCTGAACTTTGATATTTGGGCTAAGCACATCAACAGCAGGTTTGTAGCTTTGAAAAAAAATCACATAGAGGGCTTGAACATCCTCTAAAACCAAAACAGGAGAACAACTCCCAGCTGACCTCTCATATGCCCACTCCTGGAAGGCTTCAGAAAGGCTTGAAATTAAGGTTTCAATCGGAGAAGCTGAGCTGCCCTTAGCTAAGCCAGTGATTGCAGGCACAGCAGATAGAGAAGCTAAGAGAAATCATTTTAAATTGCAATTGTGTTCTTACTGCTCTGAGGGAAGAAGGGAGACATATCCATACCTCTTTATCGCTGTAGGAGATATTCCGGATCTCATTCCATGGAAAGGAGATTTTAGGAGTCAACCTGTTGTCTGGGTCATAAATGTGAAGACCCAAGGCGTCAACTCCGAGGAGCAGTTCAGTGCCCTTTTTATTCTATGGGAAGAAAGAAAAGAGCAGAAACCTCTTTTACTCCACCCGGGGGGGTGTGACAGGAGTCAGTCAGCTCCAGCCCTGAGCACTGACCCACCAGCACTGCGCATTAAAAGCACCTCTGCCACCCCAGGCTGCAGCAAGGACTCACACCAAGGCACTGGGGCCATCTCCCAACTCTGCTGGCTCCCCAGGGCTCCGCTCACCCGATCTCACAGCCACACAAAGCCTGAAGATGAACACCAGAGCTACGTCGGCAGGAAAACACGACCCACAGCCAACACTCACCCTAATCGCAAAGTAGTTCACTCCATACATCTCCAAGTCCTGAGCTATCTTCAAATACTCCATTTCTGCTTCATCTCTGTCAGACAAGAAGAGGCCAGGGTTACAGCGTTGGGTAGGATCAGAGAGAGGGGTTCTGGCTGCTCTTTCTGATCCTAAGCACACACACAGATTTAACGCCTGCACTGTTTCTATCACACAGGTCGAGCCTGTCTTTGCTGGCAGGATCAATACAGCAAATCCCGCTCTGCAGCTTGCCGGCATCTCAACGGCTGCTGGCACTTGCCTAGAGAGACGCAGCACTCCGAGTCTTGCTTGTCCATCTCCCAATCCCTTCAGCATATTTAGTAAATCCTTGGCTGAGAAGCCACTGTTTCAGACTCATTTGACTCCAGGCTTATCCCCACAAGCAGCATTTACCCCTCCAAGGCAGCAAAACAGCCATCAGCCTGAAGCCCCGTGCCTACAGGAAAGATCAGGAAGTGCAGGGACTGGATGAGGGGGAACAGTTTCCAGCTGAAAGAGGGGAGATTAAGATGAGAACTTAGGAAGAAATGTTTTCCTGTGAGGGTGGGGAGGCCCTGGCCCAGGTTGCCCAGAGCAGTGGTGGCTGCCCCATCCCTGGAGGTGTTCCAGGCCAGGTTGGATGGGGCTTGGAGCCCCCTGATCCAGTGGGAGGTGTCCCTGCCCGTGGGAGGGGGTGGCACTGGATGGGCTTTGAGGTCCCTTCTGACCCAAACCATTCCATAATTCTATAATTCTTTTTCCTCGCCCAAAGTCAGGCTGGCTCCCTTGGCAGCCCTGCCCCCTTGCCCCTTTGCAGGCAGCCCCTCACCGAGCATCAGTTCTAAATTCTTCAGGAATCAGTGACCAGGGGGCAGCGGGGCACATCCAGAGCAAAGAAAGCCCTTTGCCCTTCGTGTGTCTGCTAACAGAGACACACAAAGTGTGCCAGCTCTTCGTGCTGGATCAACCCTGCTGTCAGCAGAGCTCCTCCATCACCAGAACCCCAAAGACTCTTCAGGCGAGGGGACTGACCCACCACCCAGCACTCACTCACCGCGCTCTGCCTCGGTGCTCTGCATACCAGGCTGTTATCCTTTCCTCCCACATCTCCGGAGTCATCTGGTACAAGTTTATTACCTGAGATACAGAGGGAGACAGAGACCAGGTCACACTACTGCTCGTCACAGTCTCCTTAGCTAGAAACACCCCAGCACCAAGCAAGCCCTTCCCAGCACCATGGCTGACTTCAAGATGGGCAACAATCGCCCAGCGCTCACTCAACCCTCCCAAGCACGCAGCCCACATGATCTGTCAGGGGTGCAGACAGGATGAAACCATGAAACAAAGAAAACATTTGCTTGTTTTCATTAAAATATGTCAGAAAGGGATTGCATTCTCCTCCCCCAATACATCTTTTGGGATTGTTTGTGCTTGTAAAGAAGCCCAAGGAAAGCAAAGCAGGGTGCACCCCGACGACAGTCCCACACTGACCCTCTGGGCAAAGGACTCTGTTCCACAAAACACCACGAGGCTTGGAACGTACCCCTCTGCTCGGCCGAGCTCCTTACCCGCTTTGGAAGCAGCTCCTCTTGCGCCAGGAAGCCTCGTTTGTGGACATTGGGATCGTAATCGCCATACTGGAAAGAAGCAGAGATATTGAGCCCATCACACGTTAGCAAAACGGGCAATAAAACTCTTTCCCCTTACACATCCACCCCTTGGGGAAACAGCCAATGCAGACTGCTCACACCTGTCACGTCACAACCTCTTAGAGCAGAGAACACACGCTGGTCAGCAGATTCAATGACTGTGTTGTCTTTGTTGTTCGATTGCTAATCGAAACTAAAATCCTCCTTCTACTCATGCAGGAGAGGGGGAAGCAGAATAAAACTTCCCACCCATCACCTGATGTCCACCATCACCGACATCCACCATCACCGACATCCACCACCAGCTGACGTCCACCATCAGTACACCAGCTGGACTAGACGATGGCTGCAGGTCCCTTCCAATTGAACAATTCTATCCTACTCTAATTTCCATGCCCAAACCCCACTTCTTACGATGCAGGGAAAGACTCACTCTAACTGAGAGATCCTTGTCATTCTCCAGTAATGGGACAGGGAGTGAAGATAAGGACAAAGATGTGCCCCAAAGGCTGATGGACACCAGTAATTCGGGTGAGGCAGATGGTTTCTCTGTTGCTGTTCACCACCCTAATGAACAAATATGCAAAGGATAACAGGAAGTTGACAGGCTCCTCTCAGGAAGGCGTTGGCTTTTCTGCCAGTGGGTCTGTAGCTCAACTGGGCCATAGAATCCAATTTGGATTTCTTAAGCGCATCCAGTAATTACTAGTATTTGTTTAGATTTACATCTCTTTGAGCAGCATATAAAGAGACTGACAAATAAAACTCCTTATTAACAGATGGAAAAGCCAAGCGTCCCTGCCGTGCGCACAAAAATGAATTTACCTCCTGTACGGCTTAAGAGGGCAGGAAACCGGCCCCTAAAATAACCTAGAGAGCTCAAGAGAAGAGGACGATGGATATAAGGCACGTATAGGAAATGCTGCGATTTCAATTCACCTGGCGAACGCAATTACCGGTTACACAAGACACAGCAACCTTTGCTCAGTCACTCATTTGGTAAAGGAGACAGCCCTCCCTCCCTGCCTTTCTGAGGGGCCCCTGCTCAGAAAGTACAAAACGGTGACAATTTATAAAGCCAGAACATGTCACACACAGTGGTCATCTAAGAAGTCAGGATGGACAGGAAGGCAGCACAGAAAGAACGTGGATCTGTTAGAGTGAGTTCAGAGGAAGCCACGGAGATAAAACAAGGGCTGGAGCACCTCCTGTACGGGGTTGTTCAGCCCAGGGAAGAGAATGCTCCAGGCAGACCTTAGAGCAGCCTCCCAGGATGGAAAGGGGCTCCAGGAAAGCTGGGGAGGGGCTCTTGATCAGGGAGTGCAGGGATAGGACAAGGGACAATGGTTTTTAGCTGAAAGTGGGGAGATTGAGATGAGATCTTAGGCAGAAATGTTTTGCTGTGAGGGTGGGGAGGCCCTGGCCCGGTTGCCCAGAGCAGTGGTGGCTGCCCCATCCCTGGAGGTGTTCCAGGCCAGGTTGGATGGGGCTTGGAGCCCCCTGATCCAGTGGGAGGCGTCCCTGCCCATGGCAGGGGGTGGCACTGGATGAGCTTTGAGGTCCCTTCCTACCCAAACCATTCCACGATGCTTTCCATACCAGCCTCTTTCTAATGACACAACCATCCCATTTTACGCTAAATCCCAGAGCTCAGCATCAGAAAGCCTACACATCCATCCTCTTCACAGCCCAGCAAGCGGCGTTTCATAGGTGACAAGCAGGGATTAAAGGCACAAATATTGATTTGCAGCCAACGCTGATGCGAAGGAAGCGTGCAACAATCAACACTGACTCAGACTTCAATTAATTCAACAAAACCGCCACGGATTTCATTCGGGAGGATGCTGAGCAGCAGCAAGTGTCTGTCTTCCGAGGTCTACAGATGCTAGGAGCTTCTCAGAGAGCAGCGGATTGCAGGTACATGCGTCCCTTGAACCCACATCAAAGGGAACAGCAATAAAAGCACAGCACTGGCAAAAGAAATAACTCCAATAACCTTGGAAAGGCAGAAGATAAATCAGTTTTAGGTGATGAAAATAACAGCAAATAGGATTAACGCGATTATTTTTGGTTGTGATCTACCGTGGAGATCCAAGACTTATGTATGGATTATGGGATTTTCATGTGGTGAAAAATATTGCCACGTCCCAAAAGAATGTTTGTACTGAGAGGGAGTCTGGATGAGAACACTAATTATTGACAAGTCAAAAACCAACAAATGGCTGAAGTATCGCAGTAGGTGTTGGTTCAAATGATTTGTCAAACAGACTTCTAAAAAACTTTTCAATTAAATCATTACTTCAAAACTGCCATGGAATTCCAGCCCCCGTTAATTGAGCTGTATGATTAATATTCACGGTTGCACATGGAAGTTGCCTTTCCTTCGTTTGTACACCTGGTTTAGAGCGTCCTGGATAAACACAGGCGCGTTCAGCTTCCAACGATCAACACCAAGGGTTGTTTGCTTTGGGGAAAAAACAGAAATAGAAGAGCTGTTTGGAAGCAATACAAGACCTGAAGTGCTGAGAGGCAGTGGCATGGCAGCGATCTGCAAAAAGGGGAATCATGGAATGGTTTGGGCTGGAGGACCTCAAAGCCCATCCAGTGCCACCCCCTGCCATGGGCAGGGACACCTCCCACTGGATCAGGGGGCTCCAAGCCCCATCCAACCTGGCCTTCAACACCTCCAGGGAGGGGGTGTCCACGACTTCTCTGGGCAACCTGGGCCAGGGCCTCCCCACCCTCACAGAAAAACATTTCTGCCCAAGATCTCATCTCAGTCTCCCCTCTTTCAGCTTAAATCCCTTCCCCTCATCCTGTCCCTGCACTCCCTGATCAAGAGCCCCTCCCCAGCTCTCCTGGAGCCCCTTTCAGTCCTGGGAGGCTGCTCTAAGGTCTCCCTGGAGCCTTCTCTTCTCCAGACTGAACAACCCCAGCTCTCTCAGCCTGTCTTCCATGGGAGGCACTCCAGCCCTTGGATCATCTCCTGGACATGACCATTTTGGGCCAGGATACATTTTTAAGTAGATTCCAGTCTATTTAAAACCTGAGCCGCCTCCAGCATCTGAAAACAGCGTGGGTGGTTGGAACGCAAGGCTAGAGGGGAAAGCACACAGTAATTCCCCAAATGAACACAGTGATATAGAAATAAATAAGCTTTTATTTTTACAACCCAAGCACTTACTTTGTTATTGCAGGTAGATGTGCAACAACGGCACAAATGAACCTAGCTGTCAATCGAATGGCTGCAAACACACCACTATGGCAGGCGATTACAGCCCTAATCACGCAAAGCAGCACCTTATTAGTGAAATTACTGTGCTCAGTGGACACTTTCTTGTCCAGAAAGGACATCATTATCCTGTTTAACTGAAGGAGATGACCTGCAACATCTTTCCTCCCAGCTCCGTGCTTTCACCTTTCTCATTTGCTGAAAGAAAAGCATAATCACAGAATGTCCTGAGTTGGAAGGGACCCACAAGGATCACCAAGTCCAACCCCTGTCCCTGCTCAGGACACCCCAACACTCACACCGTGGGGCTGAGGGCGCTGGCCAAAGGCTTCTAAAATATTGTCAAGCTGTGACTGCTTCCCTGGGGAGCTGTTCCAGTGCTCCAACACCCTCCAAGGGAAGAACCTTTTCCTCATGTCCAACCTAACCTTCTCCTGGCACATCTTCCAGCCATTCCCTCCGGTCCCGTTACTGGTCATCAGAGAGCACAGCTCAGCGCCTGCTCCTCTTCCTTCCCTTGTGAGAAAGGAATAAACCGCTATGAGGTCTCCCCTCAGTCTCCTCCAGACTGAACAGACCCAATGACTTCAGCTTCTCCTTATATGGTTTCTTCTCTAGACCCTTCCCCAGCTTTGTGGCCTCCTCTGGACACTCTCCAGTAGTCTGATGTCCTTTTTGTCCTGTGGTGCCCAAAACTGATCACAACACTTGAGGTGGGGCCGTACCAGTGCAGAGCAGAGCGGGAAGAAAGGAAAACCCTGCCCGGAGGGGCAGGAAGGGAAAGCACTGTCTGATGCAGACATGAAAGTCTAGATTAGCAAAGGAATTGGAAGATGAATCCCTCTTCCACCTGCTCCAATCTCTGTGCAGAATCAAGATGTGCAAGGTTAGACCCTCCGGCTGACCTCCTCCAGGTGACCAAGTGTTGAGCACATTGAGCACTGCTGCTGAGCGCAAGGTCAGTGGCCGAGCAAGGGGACGGCAACAACAGCTCTGTAGCAAATTACAGCCTGTTCCGCAGCAGGCCAAGGGTTTACAGCGCTCAATATCCACCCAATAGTTTATTATTGTGGGAAGAGGAAATGTCATCCCCGTGTATCCTCAGCTCAGCAGGTCAGCAGAGAAAAAGCCACAGAAATGTTTACTCATGCACTCTAATAAGAGTGATGAATGTTTCACACAAATAGAAACAATTCTGAAAGCAAATCCTCTCTCCCTGGCTGACGAGTCCCTCAAACAACACGTGGTTTCATCAACATTCTGACTATCCAGAGAAAATATCTTTTTTGTAGTAAATTCAAACATTCATCATCAAAGGACAAGGCTGCACGTCACCCAGGGCTGTGTTCAGACAAGCCCACGGGTGGATAAGGGGTTAGGAGGAAGATTATCCTGGAAAAAGCCATGGGGCAACACAGACTGGATTACAGATCCAGCCAGCCTGGACCAGACCTTCCCTTCAGTCACCAGCACCAAAGCCCCTCATCTGCCCTGTGAGCTGAGGTGCTCTCTAACCACAGAGCCACCCTCTCTTCTGAACCTGCCCAGCAGTCCCGCTCCTCAGGGACCCGCAGACAGCCCAGAGCCAGGGCATGGCCACCCACCCATGGTCCTGTGAGCCAAACCACCTCCCTCAATTACATCCAGAGAGCCCAAATGGGCCATGACCACAGGGCTGCAGGGGGTATGTAGCTGGGCTGCTATCGGACTCCAGTCACTCCTCTGCTTTTCCAAAGTCATTACCTTTACACGCATAAACCAGAGATCACAGAATCACCTGGCTGGAAAAGAACTTTGAGATCATCGAGTCCAACCGTACCTGTCTACTACTGAACCAGATCCCTGAGAAACTCATCTCTCCGTCTTTTAAACACCTCCAGGGATGGGGAGTCAACGACCTCCCTGGCAGTCTGCTCCAGTGATTAGCTAGAAGACTCGTTAATTGAGCAGCAGTACATGTTATGCATGTACAGGGATAAATTACTTCACCTACTGCAAGAACATCCCTGCTTCTATCCCTTCCCTGCATCCCAGGAGCCCCTCTGCTGTGGGCTGCTGCAAGCTGCTCCAGGCTGGAAATCAGCGTTCAGAGCAGAATTCAGTCAAAGAATGAGGGGAACTTAATGGCCATTGAGTTCTTCCTCCGTTTAGTGAGGCCAAGATCAAACCTAAGATGAAGGGAGAAGCCAGGAAGAGCCATTTAGTGGTGCAATAACGTTTACACTGCAAGCTGTAGCACTCAAAATAAAGCAGTTATCATGATGACAAGTATTCTAGGGAAGCAGGGAAGCTGTGAGTCCCATGGCTGGTTTGCCTCTGGCTACAACAGCAAAAGCAGGGAGGAGATCCAAAAAAGCAGGGGCTCGGGGAATTCACCCGCTCCAGCAGAAAGCCACCTCGAGCACGATTGCAGCTCAGAAGCTGAGCATTTGCTAAAGAGTCCTGGAAAGAGACAGCAAAAATCTGTCCAACGTCTGAAGGCAGCCAGGAACCAGCAGTGCAGAGTAAGGAACGTTGCTAGCGTAGTCATAGAATCCTAGAACTGCTTGGTTGGAAAAGACCTTTGAGATCATTGGGTCCAGCCGTAAATGTTCACTAATGAAACAGATCCCTGTGACTCCTCTCGCCGTTTTTTAAACCCCTCCAGGGATGGGGACTCCACCCCGTCCCTGGCAGCCTCTGTCAGTGCCTGAGAACCCTTTCAGGGAAGAAACTTTTCCTGATGTCCAGTCTGAACCTGCCCTGGTGCAACTTGAGGCCATTTCCTCTCATCCCATCACAGGTCAGTTGGTAGAAGAGCCCAGCAACCCCCTCACCACAACCTCCTTTCAGGCAGTTGCAGACAGCGATGAGGTCTCCCCTCAGCCTCCTCTCCTCCAGGTTGAAGAACCCTGGGTCCCTCAGCTGCTCCCCATAACACTTACTCTCCAGCCACTTCTCCATCTCCATTCCCTTCTCTGGACGCGCTCCAGCCCCTCAGTGTCCTTCTTGGAGTGAGGGGCCCCAAACTGAACCCAGTATTTGAGACGTCCCCTTTAATAGCTTTCCCTGCCTCCCCTTCCTTGGGAAGCAGGTAGACTGCAAAGCACCTCACTGCCCAGGAGCAACGTTAACCCTCTGCCAGCGTCAGCGGGCCCCTAGAGAACCCCCGTGTGCCTACCTTGGCTTGGACGGCGTAAGAGGCCAGCAGGACAGAAGCTTCAGGAGGACAGTAGATCTTCTCATCCAAAATCTGCTTCTTCACCTGCACACGACAGTAAAGGGACTTTTAGCAGAGCAGTGCAAAGCTTGACCATCACCACAGATGGCTGCAGTTTGTTTCAACTTGAGCTGTCAACCCACAGTTAACCATTTTCCTAATGTTAATTACAATTCAGGCCCAGGAAGCTTCCGGTGCCTTGGAAGGGAAGGGTTCTGGCTTTCACAGGCTGCCTTTTTCATAGAATTATTGAGGTTGGAAAAGCCTCCTAAGCTCATCCAGACCAACCATCAGCCCAACACCCCTCATCTCGAGGATGTGACAGCAGGGCCCGAGGCTGGCCGGCAGCTGGAAACGAGGGAGTCCGGCCCGGCAGCAAGCGCTTGGGGCTGGTGAGGTTACCCTGGCCCTCAGAGTAAATCATAGAATCATGGAACCATTAAAGCTGGAAAAGGCCTTTGAGCTCATGCAGTCCAACCACCAGCCCAACCCCACCATGCCTGCCAAACCATGTTCCCAAGTGCCACATCTACACATTGTTTGAACCTCTCCAGGGATGGAGACTCCACCACCACCCTGGGCAGCCTCTGCCAGGGCCTCACCGCTCTGTCAGTGAAAAGATTTTTCCCAATCTCCAATCTAAACCTCCTCTGACACAACTTGAGGCCATTTCCTCTCATCCTATTCCTTGCTACCTGGGACAAGAGACCAACACCCACCTCACCACAACCTCCTTTCCAGGAGCTGCAGAGAGCAATGAGGTCTCCCCCAGTCTCCTCCAGGCTAAACAGCCCCAGGGCGAGTTGTTAAGAAAAGCTAAATTCATATGTGGAACACGACAGAATCCACATCCCGCTGCCGAAGGCGAGGGCCGGGGGGAAGTCTTGTGTGTAAACACAGAGATAAAACCTCAGGCATAAGCTATGGATTGATAGAACATCTCTACACAACACTAAATTAAGAAAGAAGTTAGCAGCCAGGTCTCTGAGCACACAAAGGCTTTGCTTGGGGATGTTCAGGCCTCATTATGAGTCAGCACTCACCTGTGCTGGAGGCCAATTCCCTCCAGTCCCACCGGCAGCCAGGAGAGCTGCAGGTCACCTCCTGGCAGCGCTTTCAGCAGCAGGCAAAGCCCTGCGCACGCTCCCAGAAGGCCCAACGTGCAGTTCCCAAAAGCCAGGGCTTTACATTTCCTGGCTTCTGTGCATTAAAAAATTAAACCTGTCATGTTCGATATTTTTTGGGTTTGCACACTTAATTTTCCTGAATAAGGGAAAAAAAAAAAAAGCATACCATTTCCTGGGAGACTTAAAAGGTTTGTCACAGATGCAGGAACATCCCTTTGAATTTATAACATGCTTTGAGTCCTCAGAGTTGGTTACAACATAATCACAGCAGATATTCTCATGCATTAAGATAAAAACAGGGGAGTTTGCAAGCTTATGTGCGTTCCCGTTTGCCACACGTGTTAAAGGCTCCCCTCGCCATCAGAAATCTTAGCAGAAGGTCACAGTCTGCATGTATAAAATGCAGCTTTAACTGCTTTTTCTCTCCAATTTTCCTTTTCAAAGATGCCAACAGCATTTTCTGTCATCAAGGATAAAGCCCACGGCAAATCGGACATTTAAAAACAGCCCTAAGGAGATCCTGGTGAGCAAGGCAGACCGCAGAAATTAACAGCAATGGTTTGCAGTTAGAAGTCCTTTGGCTCTGAAGAACAGAGATGAACTTTGGAAGCGCATGGAGCACCATGAAGCTGGTGAGCAACCTTCGATATCCCTGTGAAAGGGCAGCGCAAACGGAAAGCAGGGGTACTTCCAAGAGCACCTACACCCAGGTTGCCTCTACTTTGGTGTAACAAACAGGAGTGTCTTTTTCACATATATAATTCAATTATTTTAGAATCTTTAAATCGGCAGCTGCAGAGCAGTTAAGACATCCCAACAACTACCCAGCAGCCCAACGAGGGCTACTCTGCTGCTTCTAACTGTGGCTGACACAACCCTTTACAGCCAACCAATCTCATCTGAACGCAAGCTCCTGTGATAGCAGCTCTTCTTTACACAGCACAGCCACACCACCAGCTGAGCTGATTCCTCAGGACGCAAAGTTTTGTAGCATACTTGAAAGAAAAAAGCCTGCAGAAGTGTTCACCACGGTCTCCAGATGCTTAACATAAGAGCACAAGCCACTGGGGCTGCTGAGGTCTCCCCTTCTCCTCTGCTTCTGCCATCGGCCTCCGACCAAGCGGCGCTTCTGGGATCTCCTTCTGCTCCAGTTACCTGAAGGCTGTTTTGCAAAGAGGTGAACCTCACGTCCAGCCTGAACACGAAACAGGTTGGATGCATTCTGTTCTCGAGGCTGAAATCCCCAGTTCATGGAAAGATGTTATTGCGTAGAAAGGTGATTGCTATCCCTCAGCACAACTGCTGCCCACACCCTGCAGGCGTGGACTCCAAGGCTGTGTGTGCCATTCCAGCCACAGCTGATGGATTCATTTTCCCTGCCTACCACACACTAACACTACAACCACCTAATCATTCCTGACAGCCAGTTTACCACTTCTGCCAGTCTGGGCATCGGTGACTGCTTCATCCAGACAAACCGTCTCCGACCTATTTTAAGAAGTTCTTGTTGTTGCAGACAACTCCCTTTGGAGAGGTGGGAACATAACAGTGAGGATCCACTTCACTGACCAATTTTCTGACCTGGGCACCTTTTCACACCTCTGCTCACCCCGGTTCCTTCTCCCTCAGGATGAGAACACGATACTGACAGGCTCCTACCTGCAGGAAGAACAAGTGCTGGGTGATTTCCTGGACCAGTTCCTCCTCAGCATTCTCAGGATAAAATTTGGCCAGGAAATGAAAGGTGACGGGCTCCTCTGTCGGAACATCGTGATCCAGAACCTGTGGACACAAGGGTCATTCAGATACACCTTCCAATTCCGTCAGCGCTGTCTCTTGGAGCTAAGACACAGCTCCCTTCCGTTCAGACCAGCACATCTTTTGTCAAGCACTTCAGACAACCAGAACATACAACCTAACCTAAGTAGTTCAGAAACCAGTTAAAAAAAGAAAGCAAACAAACATTCCTGACATGCAGAAGGAAGCAAGAAAACAAACACAGCAGAAACAAACAGCATGCAAAATGAGACAGCCAAGGCCAATCCTGATCTGCTGTGCGCACGTTGCCGCTCCCGAAACTTGCAGAGCGATGTGATATCCTGTTACGCCACCAGCCGACCTTCTCGTCGTTCCCCTGCACTGCCTCCTCTTGGCTTTCAGTGCTGCTCCTCAACACCTTCCTCTTGTCCTGGCTCTGTCCGGTTCAGGTCCATGTTAGTTTACCACCGGGGTGTGACATGCGAGACGCTCAGACCCCCCTCACAGTCCCAATGATGGTTTTAGTGTAACATCCTTTGGATGTGAACAGAACCACATCTATCACCTCTAACTGATGCGGGACACAACCCACCCCTCAGCAGCCTGAAGATTCACATATTTGGGAAGCGTTTCCTCCTTTGTCTCCATCTTCTTCTCACTCCTCCGGTCTCCTCCTCCCTAACTCTTTGTAGACCTCAACAATTAAAGAAGCCAAGGAACAACTTCACTTTTCCACTGAAGGTTTTATGTTCAGGGGCATAAAAGAGCGACTTTCGGGTTTCATTTGTGTTAGTCACCCTCAAGTCCAGCATCCCAGCACAGGCGTCTCCCAGAACACCTCAAGGGGCTTCAGTGGACGTGTTTGAGGCTTCACAGCTCAGAAGGAGCTAAGCTGGGGTACCTCTGTCAGCTCTTCCCAGTTTGACTTACAGATGCCATGGGGATGAGATCTAAACACAATTCACACCGAAATCAAACCACACACAACCTAAGGCAATGAAAGGAAGACGGAAGTGCATCCTCCTTTGTCACCTCACAAAACCTCTCAAGGGAAATGTGGTTCCAACCTTCTTGTCCATTTTGAGCCACGCCACCGTATCCTTGATAGTGTACTGCAGCCCAAAGAACCAGGTCTCTCGGAGTCCCAGCGTCCTGCACACCAGATCAAACAGGTCCTTCCCCTTCCACTTCACCTGCAGGAGAGCAAATGGGAAGCAGAGTTACAAAGATGGATTTCAGCACTTCATCTCCGTTCAACCAAATCCATTCTTCTGTCACCTCACAATGCCTTTGAGAGTGTGGAGAGGGCATCTGGTACAGATAAGAACACATCCTAACGAAGCACAATTTATATCCTTCCATCCGATCTCATCTGCTGATCTCCAACTCCTCCCTCACCAGGAAACCAGGATGTCATTTTTTCCACCCTGCAAACACCACTGTAAACAAACTCCCCTGTTTCATCCTCTGGCAACCCATCGATATTCAACAGCAGCCTTGATGGATCTGTTCAGGCTCCTTCAGAACCAGGCACTGCTATGAGCAGCCTGTTTACAGCAAGAAATAAAACCATTCTTAACTGCCCTTCAGCAGCTTTAATGTCTCTACCTACAGCCCCAGGCAGAGCAAACTCTGATATCAGCAAGAGGGTTTCACAGACCAGGGCACACCGCACTCCCAAAAATCAGAAGTGAAACGATCTAAGTGTGTTCATCCAGAGCCAACGACCCCGCACAGGTAACGGGGAAAAACAGCTCAGGAAAAGGAAAATCATCGCTGTTGGTATTGCCAGCAGGGTGAGGGAGGTGCTTCTGCCCCTCTACTCTGCTCTTGTGAGACCCCACCTGGAGCCCTGGGTCCAGTTCTGGAATCCCCAACATAAGGACATGGAACTGCAGGAGTGGGTCCAGAGGAGGCCACAAAAATGATCCGAGGGCTGGAGCACCTCTGCTCTGAGGACAGGCTGGGAGAGCTGGGGTTGTTCAGCTTGGAGAAAAGAAGGCTCTTGTGAGACCTCACAGTGGCCTCCCAGTACTGAAAGGGACTCCAGGAAAGCTGGGAATGGGACTTTTTACAAGGGCCTGGAGTGACAGGATGAGGGGGAACACATTTAAACTGGAAGGGGGAAGATTTAGATTGGATATTAGGAAGAAATGTTTGGCTGTGAGGGTGGGGAGGCCCTGGCCCAGGTTGCCCAGAGCAGTGGTGGCTGCCCCATCCCTGGAGGTGTTGAAGGTCAGGCTGGATGGGGCTTGGAGCCCCCTGACCCAGTGGGAGGGGTCCCTGCCCATGGCAGAGGAGTTGGAACTGGATGTGCCCTTCCAGCCCAAACCATTCTATGATTCTATGAAGTCAGTGGTTCTCTCTGAGCACATTTTAATGGAGTCAAACTGCATTTGCTGCCAAAAACATTGGTGACAAAAGCAGCTCAGGAGCAGAGTAAATTGGTCCTGCTCAAAACACCGTGTCCTTCGCGGAATCTCGCAGCTGCATCTATGTTGGTGCTGAAGTTTGCTCATAAAAACAGAAGGCGTTGGGAGGCAGAAAGGTGAAGAGGAACATAAAACAGAAGAATCTAATGTGCCAAAGCCACTTAGGTCTTCCATCTGCAGGCTGGAAATGATTGCTGGACCGAGACATATGGCCATTACTCCAAAGCTCGAGGGCACAAGGATCCGGGCACATTCTCTTGTCACTACAGCTCAATCTCGGTGCCACCTGGACGGCATCAATATTAATGCTCAGGCAGGGCAGGGACGGCTCCGCTGTCACCCACTGCCGCCTTGTGGGCAAAGATGCTGAGAACAAGCTCATTCCCATCATGGCTTTGATTTAACGAGGATATTGCTATTTTCTCCCCCTCCCAGGGCGCGCACACATGCTGACAGGCCCGGAATAGAATAAAGCCGACGCTACCCTCCAAAAAACACCACCCCGGGACAGCTCTCCACAGCAATTCATATCAAGCACCGTCAACACCTCGAGGTCAAAAACACCAGGAGGAGCAAGTTTTGCAGCGTTATAATTATAAACCCCTAATTTCACACATTTAGGCAGCCTCCGGTGCCCAGGATGAGCTCCAGCTCGGCGCAGGACGGCTCAGACTGCAGATCTTTTCCTGACTATTATTATAAGAGGGAGGTTAATTCAGGAGTTCAGACAAAACAGAGCGAGACACATTTACACAGCTATTTGGTACCATTTTTCCAGGCACATAAAACCCAGCTACCATCAAAGGGCTGTTTCTTAACTGGAATTAAATTGTTTTGCATAAAGCATTACCAGCTCCTTCCCCTTCTGCAAAGACTCTTGCTTTAGAGGGGCGACTGTCCGCACACAGCACCAAACCTTTCCCAGGACAGGCTCCTGTGTCACAGCCTCCCCAGACTTCCCATGGGATCGGAGCAAGCCCTGGCTGGGGTTTCACCGGCTGCAGCTCCCAGCTGAACCAGAGTTTCACAAAGGCACCCAAACCTCATTCCTCATGCTGCTCCAACCACCATGACCCAAAGATTCCTTCCTCAAAGCAAGCCAGCAGTTGGCTTTAACAACCAGCAGTGAACATTAAAGCAAGGGCTTTGTGCGTTTTCCCCCCTCCACAATTTTAATTTGGTGAGGGGACTATTTTAAGCGATTCTGCTGCTGGGTTTCACACCACCGCTCTGTCACTGTGCACGTACACTATGGCAGAAATATATATTTAACGTTCCTGCCTGCGCAGTGGTGAAGTCTCCAACCATAACACCACGCAGATCTCCCCTCCGACTGTGCCGAATTACCTTCATTAAATATATAAATGGCACAGCAGCCACGTTTATCTCAACATACATGATTTCACTCCACGCCTCGGTACTTAAAATCACGATCTGCATTCAAGCAGCAGCTTTTGACAGCTGAACTCCGGCTGTTTCACAGACATTCAGGACCTTAGCCCTCCATATCCTTACTCAAATCATTAACTGCCACATGTCCTGGCCATAAAACACAAGAGAGACCTCCGGGGCATGGGGAGGTGAAGCAAGCAGCCATCCAAGGCTGGGCAGAGACCTGGGGGAGAGCCAGGAGGGCTGGCAGCTAACCATCCCGCACCCCTGCTCCGCACTCAAGTGACATCTCAAGCACAAAGTCGAATTCACAAGCCATCACAACCTCCTGCAGACAAAGCAAAGAGGCTTGGAGAAGAAAAAGCCGCTCTCATCCCTACGCTGAGCAGCTGGCACGATGCTGTAATAAAACTCAATCTCCCAATAAAAAGTTACACCAGGACAGGCCGGGATAGGGTCACAAAAATGACCCAAGGGCTAGAGAGAGAGTTGGAGTTGTTCAGGTCAACACAGGTCGGCAAGGTACGCTTGCAGTCCAGAAAGTGAACTGTGTCCTGGGCTGCACCCAGAGCAGTGGGAGCAGCAGGGTGGAGAAGGGGATTCTGCCCCTCTGCTCTGCCCTGGTGAGACCCCACCTGGAGCCCTGGGTCCAGTTCTGGAGGCCTCAGCACAGGAAAGACCTGGAGCTGTCGGAGCGAGTCCTGAGGAGGCCACAGAGATGATCCAAGGGCTCGAGAACCTCCTGTACAAGGACAGACTGAGAGAGTTGGGGTTGTTCAGCCTGGAGAAGGGAAGGCTCAAGGGGGACCTCAGAGCAGCCTCCCAGTACTGAAAGGGCTCCAGGAAAGCTGGGGAGGGGCTCTGGATCAGGGAATGCAGGGACAGGATGAGAGGGTACGGTTTTCAGCTGAAAGAGGGGAGATTGAGATGAGATCTTAAGAAGAAATGTTTTTCTGTGAGGGTGGGGAGGCCCTGGCCCAGGTTGCCCAGAGCAGTGGTGGCTGCCCCATCCCTGGAGGTGTCCCAGGCCAGGTTGGATGGGGCTTGGAGGCCCCTGATCCAGTGGGAGGTGTCCCTGTCCGTGGCAGGGGGTGGAACTGGATGAGCTTTGAGGTCCTTCCCACCCAAACCATTCTATGATAACCTTAACCCAACCTGCAGTATGGAGTGGACGCAATCACTTCACTTCAGCATCCTCGAGAGCTGCAGGCAGCACCTCTTGCATTTGCAGCTCTGGCTTCTCCCATTAGGATGATCACAACACAGGCTGTTGGATGTACTCAGCAAGTTGAAGGAATACAGGGACGAACCGCTTTACAGACACAGTAAGCACTGCAAGGCTGTTACCCCGCAGAGCTGGAATTTATGTTCTTTACTAAGTACAGAGCACTTACAATTTATCAGCAGAGCGTTTTAAGTAAACAGCACTAAACACTTAAAACTCAGCAGCCTATGGCTAGAGCAGAGCACTTCCACTACCAGTTATTGGCATCATCTGTTTCTCCAGCCGAGACATCGCGTTTGGCGTCTATTAACAGGGTTTGCATTATTTATTAACCTGCAGCAAGAGTCATTTCCAACTAGCAGGGAAGTGGACAATTTACTTCGGCGCAGAGCCTTTCTGTCAAGTTTCACAACAGCTCCTCAGCTAACGAGGCGATAAACCAGTCGCAACAACGAGCGGAAGGGTTATGAGATCCCCCCTCATCCTGCAGTGAGAAGGAGGGAAGCCGAGTGCTATAAAAAAAAGGCACAAGAAGGTGTGACCATCCCGCGTAGAGAGGGCTGAGCAGGGCGTCTACAGAGAAAAGCCATTCCCGCAACCCACCAGGATAGGCTTCTGCTTTCTCTCCAGCGATGCCAAACTGAATTTACTTCCATTATGTGGAAAAGGGGGGGAAAATGGATAGATTTTAACCATTTAAGATCAAGGTTCCTCAGGTGAGAAGCTCTCCTTGAACACTAGGAGGTGCCCTATCTCCACGGGACAGAAAACAGCTCTGTCCAAGGGCAATGGATGGAGATCCCACCTCCGTGTGATTCCAAACAAACCACTGGAGCTTAGGCTGCCCCTGGGGTCAGGCTGCGAAATAAGGGCACAAACAAGGGACTGGAGTACGTTGTGCCCGGACTGAGTGGGTCAGTGCTGCCTCATCGCCTCCCGGAGCAAATCCATCACAATGGCCCGCATAACACAGCTACAGGGTCAGCGCACAGCCTTGGAGAAACACCACCTACCGAACAACCTGCTAAACCAGCCTCACAGAACCATGGAATGGTTTGGGTGGGAAGGGACTTCCAAGCCCAGCCATGGGCAGGGACACCTCCCACTGGATCAGGGGGCTCCAAGCCCCATCCAACCTGGCCTGGAACACCTCTAGGGATGGGGCGGCCACCACTGCTCTGGGCATCCTGTTTAATAATGTAATTTATCCTTACATAACACAGAAGATGGCTTTTCAGCTCAGCAGATCTTTTATGAAGTGTTTGTTCAGTGCTAGAGATGAGAAGAGAGCACAGAGTCCCTGTTGTGACAACGTGACCATGCAGAAAAGAAGATGGAGCCCCCAAAGCAGCATTCAGCTTCCACCAGGCAACAGATCTCCATGGGAGAAGGAAGCTGGAATGAGGGGAGGTGACACCGCTGCACGGAAGCAGGAGGGAGACAGCAGAGTCTGAGCAGAGCATCCCTCCACCAACCCCTGTGAAACAACAAATGGATCAGCTGTGGCTGCTCCTCATCCCACTAGGAGATGCCCAAACTCATCCCCCACAGCAGTTTACAACTCAAACAGAGACAACTTGGAGATCACAGGCCGCATTTATTTCTCCTTCTGGACGTGAATGATAACAGGAATGCCACGGACAACCATTTATTTGGATTTAAAGCCCAGTTGGAGCAAACAAGGAATCGAATATGCAATATTCTTCCATTTTTTTAAACCCAAAGTGATGTCAAATACCCTCAATTGCCGCTCACTGAGCCACGGACAGGGTTGTGAAAGTTATTTTTATTTACTAATGCTACACGACAACTCAATAATGAGCTTTTAATTAAAATCTATTTCTGCTAACCACCAAGGAGGCCAAAAACTCACCCAGGCATAACAACACAGATGGTGCAGCCAAGCACAATTCGTGGTGTCTGCCCAAGACAGGAATGGAGCCGGGTACACAGGAGAAGCAGCAGACAGAGCTCTGGCCAGCCGGCACCGAAGCAAACGGGAAAGACAGAGGGGACAACAATCGACAATGTTCCAAAGCCTCACGTCACCCCGTAAGCTGGGGGTGTGAAAATTAAGTTACTGGGTCAAGGAGCAGCTTGACATGGGAGAAGAAGCTCCAAGAGGCCAAGAGACAGATCTCATTCTAGCAGGGAAGAAGCTCCAAGAGGCCAAGAGACAGATCTCATTCTAGCGGGGAAGAAGCTCCAAGAGGCCAAGAGACATCTCGTTCCGGCAGGGAAGAAGCTCCAAGAGGCCAAGAGAAAGCTCTCATTCCTGCAGGGACCTCTGCCCTTCCCCTGCCAAGGCTGCAGAGAGATACGACGTCACATGGAGCCGTCTCCATGCTCCTGTTGCAAAGCCTGTGGCACGGCACACTCCTGTCCGTCCCAGGAAGGGCCACGCAGGGCATGGTGACAAAGTCAAGCCCTACCTCTGTGCAGGAGCTGGCTCTGCTGATGGACACGGGGCATTTAATGAGCCTGAGGATATTTTGCACGCTGACATACTCTGCAAACAGCCAGCTCCCCCTGGGGAAAGGCTACCTAGGCTTTAAGAAGTCTTCAGAGAGAGGGCTGGCCTTGGCCCGTCAGTGGCAGGTTTAGCCCAGAATGAGGCAAAGCACAACCACAGACACTGTCAAACAGCCCTTAAGGGCTGTTTGGTTTCCTGACAAAGCACTGCCTCCCAGCTTCAGGCAGACTGTTTCCAGCGCTGCTTCCCTGCAGCATTCAACATTGTCCTGTACGACATTCTTGTCTCTAAGTTGGAAAGACATGGATTTGATGGATGGAGCACTCAGTGAGTAAGGAATTGGCTGGCTGGTCACACTCAAAGAATTATAGTCAGTGACTCAATGTCCAAGTGGAGACCAGTGACGAGTGATATTCTGAAGGGAATGGGACCAGTGTCGTTTAACATCTTTGTCACAGCCATGGAAAGTGGGACTGAGGGTGCCCCCAGCGACTTTGCAGTTGACACAAAGCTGTGTCACCTCATGAAGTTCAACAAGACCAAGGGCAAGGTCCTGCACCTGGGTCAGAGCAATACCAAACACAGACACTGGGCAGAGAATGGACTGGGAGCAGCCCTGAGGAGGACATGGGGTGCTGGTGGACAAGAAGCTCAAGATGAGCCAGCAAAGTACATTTGCAGCCCAGAAAGACAAACCATGTCCTGGGCTGCATCCAAAGTAGTGGGACCAGCAAGGTTAGCAATGGGATTCTGCCCCTCTGCTCCACTCTGGTAAGACCCCACCTGGAGCTCAGCATTCAATTCTGAAGTCCTCAGCACAGGAAGGACATGGAGCTGTCGGAGCAAGTCCAGAGGAGGCCACAGAGATGATCCAAGGGCTGGAGAATCTCCCACAAGGCCAGGCTGAGAGAGTTGGGATTGTTCAGCCTGGAGAAGAGAAGGCTCCAGGGAGACCTTAGAGCAGCCTCCTGGGACTGAAAGGGGCTCCAGGAAAGCTGGGGAGGAGGCTCTTGATCAGGGAGTGCAGGGATAGGATAAGGAGAAGGGGTTTAAGCTGAAAGAGGGGAGATTGAGATGAGATCTTAAGAAGAAATGTCTTGCTGTGAGGGTGGGGAGGCCCTGGCCCAGGTTGCCCAGAGCAGTGGTGGCTGCCCCATCCCTAAAGGTGTTCCAAGGCCAGGTTGGATGGGGCTGTGAGCCCCCTGATCCAGTGGGAGGTGTCCCTGCCCATGGCAGGGGGTGGAGCTCGATGGGCTTTGAGGCCTCTTCCAACCCAAACCATTCCATGATTCAAGTACTTTTAGTTTCAAAACCTACCTACTTGAAAGCCACCACCTGTAGAATTGAGAACCAGAGGTGTCAATGGCATCAGAACTGGAGTGCACACAGCAAGAGAGAGAGATTCATTTGTCTCAAATGCCTTCCCTCCTTCCCCTTGGTAGGAACACACCTTTCACCAGTGACTGAGGGCTGGCAGCAGTGTGGAACCATCTTCTGAGGGCATCAGATAACACAGAGTTTCATAATGTGCTTAGGAAGGGGACTTGGTTGCAGGCAGAGAGAAGCCAGAGAGGCTCTGTGCTCCTAATTAAGTCTCATGTGACTTGTGCACAGCTTAAGGGAATGCAGAACTGAACCGCACCAAGCAAGGCGTTTCTGAAAAGTCAACTCCCAAAAGAAACTGCCGTGAATCAGCAGGATTTCTGACTGGTTTTGGCATAAACTCCTCCAAGACACGCTGTGAGGGAACAGCCCCCTACCTGCTTTGCCTTTGGTTTGGAGCAACCAAAGAACACAAACCCCTGAGCGCTCACAGAGCCCACGCAGGATCAGGGCAGATGTGTGCACCAAGGATCCAGAACATCAACTTGACAGCTGGCATCCCAACGATTTACTGCAGAGCAGTGCGTAGCAGAGGGGGATTATTTCCCTCAACTTTTGAAAACAACTGTTCCTGCCCACAGATTCATCTTTCCCAGTTCACTTTCCACCTGCTTGCAGGAGCTCAGCCGCATCACAAAGTCGCTGTCCCAACAGCATCACGGAGCTGTTGCTAAACCTTTAACTGGGGATGGCAGGATCTTTATACAGCCCCTTCCAAGCCTTCGGTTATGCAGAGGGAAGCTGGGGGCACTCCACTCCCTGCTTTCCTTCTCCTGCCTTTCTGTTTCTGTTCTGGCTGAGAGAAGTCAGGTTGTTCAGCCTGGAGAAGAGAAGGCTCCAAGGAGACCTTAGAGCAGCCTCCCAGTACTGAAAGGAGCTCCAGGAAAACTGGGGAGGGGCTCTTGATCAGGGAGTGCAGGGACAGGATGAGGGGGAAGGGTTTTCAGCTGAAAGAGGGGAGATTGAGATGAGATCTTAAGAAGAAATGTTTTGCTATGAGGGTGGGGAGGCCCTGGCCCAGGTTGCCCAGAGCAGTGGTGGCTGCCCCATCTCTGGAGGTGTTCCAGGCCAGGTTGGATGGGGCTTGGAGCCCCCTGACCCAGTGGGAGGTGTCTCTGTCCACGGCACAGGGTGGGACTGGATGGGCTTGGAGGTCCCTTCCAGCCCAAACCGTTCTATGATTCTATAAAAAACACACCCTTCAGGAAAGGTGCTGTGGCTCCAGAGATGAAAGCCATTCACCCAACTGCTGTGAGAGGAAGAAACAGGCAAAGCCATGCACAGGACCAAAACTGAGACTGATGGGCCCTCCTGCCTCCCAGGGTCAGTTGTTAGAGCAAAACAAGTGCAGATCAAAGCGTGCGAGACCAACCCAACAGCAGCACCACCACAGCAGCACCATCCTGCCACTGGGATGGGATGAGCAATGCCTTGGAAGACACAGACTCAAGAATACTGCAGGGTTTTAAGATGTTACGCCAGAGATAACGGCTAACTGATTACCTCAGCTAGAGAGGCACTGCCAAAATCACGTTACCTTTGCCACGCCAACGACTTTAATTTCATTCAGGGCCACTGTCAGCAAGTCTCACCATTAGGATGGCACTGGTAAAGGAAACCACCAGGCAGGGCAGGCTCCTGGCACCGCACTCTGAGGTGACATCAGGCCATCAGCACAAGCACCACACCCTGGCATGCTCTGCTTTACACGCCCGGCACTTAAAACAGCTTCCCGAATCATTAACTCACCCAAATCAGTGTGAGAACATCAACATCAAATGTCTTTCAACAAGACTTCTCTTGCGCTGCTCCCCAAGCACTGAAAGCTGAGGGACGGCACGAGCGACCTGAGGTTGCTCTGAGGAAGGTGAGGCAGCCAGGATTGCTTTAACACAGGGATTTTAAAACCTGTGCAAATGTCTATTCTTCCTCAAGATTCTATCAATTAATTAGGTACCAGGCTCCGACACAGCCACGATGGAAGGAACAAAAGGGAAGATGTTCACTTTGAGCCTTCAAGATCTCCCCTAACAAATTACAAGTCTTTAAAGCGAAACCCCAGCCATGATTATTAAGCCTCATCACCGCGTCAGAAAGATTAAGATTTCATTTCTATGAATTATTTCAGATCTAAGCTCAATTTTGAGACATCATTTACAGACAAAACAGAGGCAAAGCAGGTTTAATCTCTTTAAACACGCAGCTGGGGCAGACTGAAAAATGAACACAGAAACCCGAGGTCCAGTGGTGCTGGGGGTGTTGGAAGAAGAGCGCGCTGCAACCCCTCAGTTTGCACTGAGCAGTCGTCAGCCCATCCCCAAGAGCAAGTCAAGCCCAAGCAGGCTACGCCTTCCGAGATGAACATCAGCATTAGCTTTACCTGTTGCCTTCTTTACACAAAATTATTTGAGTAGAACAAAACCTTTGTGCAAGATGAGCCTGAAGTGAAGGTTGAGATACATGGAAAATATTCATAGAGCCGGAGAAACAGCAGAGGAAAATCAAAGTGCAACAGTGGCAAAGTTAAAAAAGGACTGGATGGAGAAAGAGAATTTGCAAGCTGCCCCGATATAGAGTGGAAACCACCCAGACTTTTTGGCTTGGCCCAGCCATGGGGTGGCAGCAGGAGCAGGGAAGGGATCGTCCCCCTGCTCTCGGCGCTGGGGAGGCCAAACCTCGAATCCTGGGTTCAGTTTTGGGCCCCTCACTCCAAGAAGGACCTTGAGGGGCTGGAGTGCGTCCGGAGAAGGGACCGGAGCTGGGGAAGGTCTGGAGTCCAGGGGTTGTGGGAGCGGCTGAGGGACCTGGGGCTGTTTAGGCTGGAGAAGAGGAGGCTGAGGGGAGACCTCCTCGCTCTCTGCAGCTCCTGGAAAGGAGGTTGTGGTGAGGTGGGTGCTGGGCTCTTCTCCCAAGTGACAGGAGATGGGGTGAGAGGAAATGGCCTCAAGTTGTGCCAGGGGAGATTTAGGTTGGATATTGGGAAATATTCCTTTAGTAAAAGCCCTGGCAGAGGCTGCCCGGGGCAGTGGTGGAGTCTCCAACCCTGGAGAGGTTCAAACAATGTGTGGCCATGGCACCTGGGGACATGCTTTAGCACGCACGGTGGGGTTGGGCTGATGGTGGGACTGGAGCAGCTTTGAGGTTTTTTGCAACCTTAATGATTCTGTGATTCTCTCCAAGGGCCGGGGCAACCTCACCAGCCCCAGGTGCTCACTGCTGGGCTGGACACCCCATGGGCTCCCCCTTTCCAGGTGCCTCGAGGCAAGGACACTCTGCAGCGGGGCTGGGAGATCTAACTCTGAGGTAACAATTCAGAGCTTGCTTTGAGAGCTCTAGAATGAAGTTTAAAGGAAAAAAATCAGTTGCATTAATCCCATACAGGGAAAGAAAGCTCCGATCACTCAAACATGTTTACCAGCGATGCAATCAATACTCAAAGACTTCCCCAGAACGGCCACACACACCTAGGACTGCTCACCAGCCACACATCAGCTTCTGGAGATGGAAAAGGGAGGAGAAAGCATCACAGCCACGCTCAGAGCAAGGCTGGGAGCAAAGAGGTGAGCAGTAATGAGGGAGGACAGGGACTTCTGGAACTGGATGGGACCATGGCAGGTGACAGAAATCAGCCTGCTCTGCCCAGACTGCAGCCTCTCCCCCCTGGGACCTGGAGCCCCAGCACATGAAGTGAGCAGGCACCTCCTGGTGCTCTGAGCACCCACCTCACAGCTCCCGACGCTCAAGCAAACCGCACTTCTCAGAGGGCTGCCGAGCCGGCAGGGGTCCTGGCAAGGCCACTTGGATGGGTAACCTGGGGTGAAGATGAGGTGTCAGCATGGATTGGGCAGCAAAACACTCCTGCGCTCCTTCCTCCGCCTGTTTTCCACAGGGTTTGAAGCCTGAGGCATGGAGCAGGGACCCAACAAAACCCAGAGGCACCTCCCTGGGGCTTGCAGAGGAATTGCTGAACCCTTGGATCACTCCCTTGGAGGAGCCAGGAGGTGCCCACGGCTGGAGAGCAGCACCAGGAGCACCAGAGGGTATGTGCACAGGCAGAAGACAAGAGGCAGCAGTGGTCCCCCCATCCCCCAGGGATCAACCAGACCTCCAACAAGCCATCACCTCTCCATCCCTGTCAGCACCACACTGCAAAAACACATCTAAGAGCACAGCAGTGAAATTCCCACTGCACCTCCTCCCGCTGATCCTCTAAAGCAGAGGTTTCCCCTCTGCAGCCTCCTGCTCAGGTCAGCAAACAGCAGGCCACGACATCAATGCACGCATGGATACTCGGGCTAACACCGTGCTGCCTGTCCCTCTCCTACCTCATCCCCTGGACAGGGGATGGATCCCTGCAGGGATCAGCGTGGTCATCGACTCTCCCACTCCTTCGACTCTCAAGTGGGGTCACTGAGCTCTGCTCCCAGCTCCAGCTCTCCCATGGGCTGCACGATGAGGACCACACCAAGACCGTCCTGGGCCACCTTCCCAACCCCTTCCATCACAACTGGAGTCCAAAGGGTGCATCTGATCCACCCCCAGCACTGAGCTCAGGGCACTTCTGCAGTTGGCAAGGCAAGGAGCTGGGCTGCCCCTGCACCAAGAAACATCATCAAACAGTCCCAGCGCCCTCCTGCACCCGGCCTGCCCAGTCTCTCTGCTCCAGCTCTCTGCACAGGACAACACCTGGATTTCCCCATACCAGGACAATGCCTGAATTCCCTAAGCCTGGATTCCCCCATGTCAGGACAATGCCTGAATTCTCAACACTTGGATTCCTCCATGCCTGGACGATGCCTGAATTCCCAACACCTAAACTTGCTCGTGCCAGGATGATGCCCGAATTCCTGATGCCCAGATTCCCCTGTGCTAGGATGACGCCTCAGCTCCCAACATCTGAATTCCCCGTACCAGGACGACACTGAATTCCCAACGCCTGAATTCACTCCCGGTGCCTGAAATCCCCTGTGCTGAGACAATGCCCAAATTCCCAACATCTGAATTCCTCTGTGCACCCCTCATGCACCAGCTCTGACAAGACACAGGAGCACCAAGCAGGACTGGAACACTGGCACAGGACCAGCCCCACAGCTCATGAGCTCCTTCCAGAGGGGCTGGAGAAGTCAATTCAGAGCAACAAGCTTTTTTTGGCAGGAACCTCCCTGAAAAGGCATCTGAAGATGCACACATTGTGTGGTCAAATCCCAGGTTGCCTGGTCAAATCCCACCCCAGAGCATCGCCTTATCACTCCACAAATCCCAAATCCCAACATGGAACAATGAGCAGCCGCACCATTAAAAAGAAGGAATTCTTTACTTTCCATCACACATTATTCCAGGCAGCTTGGGAAAACCGTGAAACAATGGAGCCAGACCTTAAACTCTCCTGGCAACATAATGTGGGAAGCTCGCTGACTCCTGTCTCAAATGTATCCTTAATCCCTGGGAAAGGTGGGAAGTTCTGCACAGCTGACAACAGATTTCAAGAGCAAGAATTAAGCAAACACCCCTTGGCTCATGGGCACTGGAATTCCACCACAATTTGCAGAGGGATCTGGACAGGCTGGATCCATGGGCTGAGACCAACGGGATGAGGTTCAACACGGCCAAGGGCTGGGTCCTGCACTTGGGATACAACCCCAGGCAGCTCCAGGCTTGGGGAAGAGCGGCTGGAAAGGTCCCCGGCAGAGAAGGCCCTGGGGGTGCTGGTCAACAGCGGCTGAACAGGAGCCAGCAGTGGCCCAGGTGGCCAAGAAGGCCACCAGCATCCTGGCTTGGCTCAGCCATGGGGTGGCAGCAGGAGCAGGGAAGGGATCGTCCCCCTGCTCTCGGCGCTGGGGAGGTCACACCTCGAATCCTGGGTTCAGTTTTGGGCCCCTCACTCCAAGAAGGACCTTGAGGGGATGGAGCGCGTCCAGAGAAGGGACCGGAGCTGGGGAGGGTCTGGAGCCCAGGGGTTCTGGGAGCGGCTGAGGGACCTGAGGCTGTTTAGGCTGGAGAAGAGGAGGCTGAGGGGAGACCTCCTCACTCTCTGCAGCTCCCAGAAAGGAGGTTGTGGTGAGGTGGGTGCTGGGCTCTGCTCCCAAGTGACAGGAGATGGGGTGAGAGGAAATGGCCTCAAGTTGCACCAGGGCAGGTTCAGACTGGACATTAAGGAAAAACTTCCTCCCTGAAAGGGTTCTCAGGCAGAGGCTGTGCAGGGAGGTGGTGCAGTCCCCATCCCTGGAGGGGTTTAGAAGACGGGCAGATGAGTTTCTCAGGGATCTGGTTCGGTAGTGGACACGTACGGTTGGACTTGATGATCTCGAAGGTTTTTTCCAAACAAGCGATTCAGGTCAGACTGATGAAACAGACTACGAAATAGGGAAGTCCAGCTGGATGGAGATGGGGTTTGGGGTTTGTGTGTCTGCAACCTCTGGATTGGCTGGAACTGCAGCAACAACCCAGCCCCTGGGGCTGACAGCAGCTGCCCGGGGGAGAACGTATGAGAACAAGGGCCCAAGAGAAAAGTATTGGATAAAAAATGGAAACAACAGGAGCAGGCGCTGGGACAGCCCCCTGGAACACCCCACACCCTCAGGACTGCACGAACAAGTCCTGAAAATGGGAAAACTTCCTTCTTGCGCGTCTGTTGAGGACTTTGAGTCAGGCCCTGGTGGATTCAGGTCTTGCCACTGGGGATTCCTGAAACACGGACTCCAAACAGCAGCAGCGACCCTGGCTGGGATGGGAACACAGCTGGGTTTGGAAAAAGCAGAGCTTGAACAGGGATACGGCAGTGACCGGACCAGGGGACAGTGGAGCTGTAACCAGGATAACGTGGAGCCTGGCCCGAGCTGTATCCAGGGTAAAGCAGAGCTACAACAAGGGCTACAGCCAAGTGACAGCTCTGGCTGGGATAAAGTGGAGCTACACCCTGGATGAACTGGAGCTACGGCCAGGACACAGCCGAGCTACAACCGGGACAAAGTGGAGAGACAGCCAGGACCCAGCCAAGTGATGACTACAGCCGGGATAAAGCAGGGCTATGCCCAGGATCAAGCAGAGCTACAACCGGAACACAGCCAAGATAAAGTGGACCTACAGCTACAGCTGGGACACAGCTGAGCTACAGCCTGGATGAAGGGGACCTACAACCAGGATAGAGCCAAACTAGGATTGGGATAAACTGGAGCTAGGATAAAGAGGAGTGACAGTCGGAACACAGCCAAGAGACAGCTACGGCTGGGATAAAGCTGAGCCATAGCCAGGATGAAGTGCAGCTACAACCTGGGAACACAGTCGAGCTACACCTGGATGAAACCAGTGCGATAGCCAGGATAAAGGGGAGCCACGGCCAGGATAAAGCAGAGCTATGGCTACAGCTGGGACACAGCTGAGCTACAGCAGAGATAGAGCCGAACTAGGACTGGGATAAACTGGAGAAACAGCCAGGATAGAGCAGAGCCACGGCCAGGACACAGCCGAGCTCCGCCAGGGATGCAGAGGAGCTCCAGCCGGGATAAAGTGGAGCCACAGCCGGGATAAACCGGCGCTACATCCTGCATCAAGTGCAGCTCCGGCCGGGATAAAGGGGAAACAGAACCGGGATAAGGGGGGGGGGGGGAGAACAGAACCGGGATAAGGGCGGGGGGGGGGGGGGGGGAGAACAGAACCGGGATAAGGGAGGGGGGTGGGGGTAGAGGAGAGCAGAACCGGGATAATTGGGCGGGGGGAAATAGAATCGGGATAACGAGGGGAGGGGGGCACAGAACCGGGATAACGAGGGGAGGGGGGCACAGAACCGGGATAACGAGGGGAGAGCGAAACAGAACCGGGATAACGAGGGGAGGGGGGAACAGAACCGGGATAATGAGGGGAGGGGGGAACAGAACCGGGATAATGAGGGGAGGGGGGAACAGAACCGGGATAATGGGGGTGGGGAGCCTAGTACAAACCCGTGCCGGCCCATGCCCAGCCCCAGCCCCGCAGCCCCGGTCCCCCCGCCCCGCGCTCACCTCGCAGCTGAACTCCATCTCGGCGTCCATGGTGGCGATGCGCACCGTGAAGGTCTTGGGCTGCTTCCTCTTGAGCGAGCTGAAGCTCATGCGGGACGCGATGGCCCCGGCCATGGCGGGGAGCGTCTCAGCGCGGCGGCAGCGCCATGGCGGCCGCGAGGGACCGGGGCCGCCGCTCCCGCCCCTGGCGCGCCGCCATTGGCTACGGTGGCCCTGAGCCCGCCCTCTCTGCATTGCCATTGATGATCGCCTCACTGATCCCTCCCTCATCGAGTCTCCATTGGCCGCGCCGAGCTGACCCGGCCCTCGCCTTACTGCCATTGACTCGGCGTTGTGCCCGCCCTTGCCGCATCCCCAGTGGCTCTGCCCCTCCCAGAGCCCGCCTCTTCCGCTTTGCCATTGGCTGCACTCTCCCGCCCGCCCTTGACGTGTCTCCATTGGTCTACGCCGCACTGAGCCCGCCCTCTCTACACCTCCATTGGCTCACCGCTGAGCCGACCCTCGCCCCATACCCATTGGCTCTTCACCTCCCTGAGCCTGTTCTCGCCGCGCTGCTATTTGCTACACACTCCGCCCGCCACAGCATCATCAGCATTGGCTCCACGCTGAGCCCGCCCTTACCTCACTTCTATTGGCTGTGCGCCGCGCTGAGCCCGCCTCCAAAACGCGCATCGTTCTCCGCGGCAGCCAACGGAAAGGCCTGTGATGGAGAACAGAGGCTGCAATTGGGAGACGCGGAGGAGAGGCGGGGTCCTCTCCCAGCGCGGGGGGGTGGGGGAGGGAGTGCAGCGGGGTGGGGGGGTGGGGGAGGGAGAGCAGCGGGGCGGGGGCGCCCCCTGGCGGCCGGCCAACAGTGGTGGAGGCGCAATGCGCATGCGCAGAAGGTATGTTGGAGCGGGCGGGCACTAGGACCCGGGTACAGCGACTCGTGTCTCTATCCAGTGGGTGCCCCCGGGTGTCCCTACGCTGTCCCGCGTGACGCGGGAGGGGCAGAGGAGGGTATTCCCATGGGTCCCCCCCGGCTGCGAGGGCAGCGTCCCAGGCGGGTGGGGAAAGGGGCGGGAGCGGGGCAAGACTAGGACAACGGGACTGAGACCAGTGCTGGGATAACGGGGCAGGACTGGGACCGGGACCGCTAGGACTGGGATAACGGGACCGGCATCGGGATAACGAAACTGGGACCAGTGTTGGGATAAGTAGACAGGACTGGGACTGGGATTGCCAGCACTGGGATAACGGAACCTGGACTGGTACACTGGGACCAGTACCGGGATAACGGGACCAGGACCAGTACCGGGACAACGGGACAAGATTGGAACCAGCGCTGGGATAACGGGAGTGGGACCAGTACTGAGTAACTGGGTAACGGGACTGGGACCAGGACCGGGACAACGGGACCAGGACCGGCACTGAGATAACAGGAACGGGGCACCGGGACCAGCCCTGGGAGAACGGGACTGGGACCGGTACCGGGATAACGGGACCAGGACTCGGACAGTGGTACGGGACTGGGATTGGAACCGGCATCAGCGCTCGGTAACTGGGAGCAGAACCCGCGCTGCGGTAGCGAACGGGGGGGACAGGCGCTGGGATAGCGCGGTGGGAACGGGGTACAGCTGGGACGTAAACTGGGAACAGCACTGGGATAACGGGATGGGAACTGGGATGAGCTCAGGGTTACTGGGATGGGAACAGGGACCGGCACTGGGATAGGGAGATGGGAACTGGGACCGGCTCAGGGTCACTGGGATGGGACTAGGACCAGCCCCCGGATAACAGGGCTGGGACCAGCGCTGGGATAGGGTGATGGAAACTGGAACCAGCACCAGGATAACGAGACAGGAACTGGGACCAGTTCAGGGCTACCGGGATGGAAACTGGGACCAGCGCTAGGATAAAGACATGGGAACCGTTGGGACGGATGGGACCAGCTCAGGGTTACCGGGGTGGGAACTGGGGCCAGCACTGGGATAAGGGGATGGGAACTGGGATGAGATCTGGGATGAGATCACGGTTACTGAGATGGGACTGGGACCAGTGCTGGAATAACGGGACGGGAACTGGGAGACCCTCCAGAAGAGCGGAGTCCCTCTCCCGCTGTGTCCCCCACCCCTCCCCCCAGCAGCCCGGCCGCCTCCGCCCCGGGAAGAACGGGGCCTCTGTCCCTGAGGGGACAATGGGGACATTGAGCCCCCCCGCCCCCGCAGGGCCACCCCATGGCAGAGAGCGAGGAGCCCCCCCGGCGGGACCGCAGCCCCCGCACCCAGGTGGGCGGAGGGACACTGGGGGGGGGGAGCTGGGAGGACGTGGGGGGGGACCGGGGAGGGGCGTGGAGGGGCATGGGGGGAGCTGGGGGGCATGGAGGGGGGTGGGATCGGGGGGAAGCTGAGGGGCGGGGTGGTGGGGGGTAGCGGTGGGATCGTGGGGGGAATTGGGGGGAGCTGGGGGGCATGAGGGGAGCTGGGGGGACGTGGGAGGAATGAGAGGAATTGGGGGCACAAAGGGAGCTGGGGGGGCTTAGGAGACATGGGGGGAGCTGGGAGGGAGCGGGGGGCATGGGGGGAGCTGGGGGGAAGTTGGGGGAATGGGGGGAGCACGGGTGGCATGTGGAGACATGGGGCTGGGGGGGGTATGGGGGGGCATGAGGGGGCTCAAGGGGAGCTGGGGGTGCACGGGAGAGGAACTATGGGGGTATGGGGAGAGTATAGGGAGGTATGGGGAGCCCAGGGGGGCTAAGGGGGTCATGGGGGTCATGGGAAGCTGGGGGGAGCTATGGGGGGACTCAAGGGAGCCGGGGGGGGGGCTGGGGGCATGGGGAGCTATGGAGGGAACATGAGGAGCTATGGGGGGGGCTATGGGGGGTCCCACGGGAGCCTGATTGGGGGGGGAGCTGGGGTTGGGCATGGGGAGGGACCCAAGGAAGCTCAGGGGTCTATGGGGAGTGATGAGACTCAAGAGGGGAGCTGGGGGGGCGTGAGGGGCAATGAATTGGGGGAGGAGGCTGGGGAGGGGGGGCAGAGGGGGGTTGCCCCCCCCGGAGCCCCCAACCCTGGGTGAAGGCCTTGCCCAGCCGTGCCGGGCTGTGCCGAGGGTCCACGCGTTCGGAAAGGGGGAGCGGGCACTGCGGAGGGACCCCCACACCCCCCCTGCCATGAGGGGCTGGCTGCACAAACAGGTAGGGGGGGGCTGAGGGGGAGGTTGGGGAGCTGATGAGGGAGAGGCTGGGGGTTAGTAGGGTTTGGGGGGGTCTGGAGTGGTAGGGTCAGGGTGGTCTGGGTGGGCTATGGGTTGAGGGGGACAGGGGTGTCTGCGAAGAGGGGGTCCTGGGAGAGGAGGTTTAGGGGGCTTGGGGGGGGCGGGGGAGTTTATGGGGTTGAGAGAGAGGGTGCTGGGATAGGAGGGTCCCAGAGGGAGGGGCTGGGAGGCGAAGGGAGCAAGGGGAGGGCTGAGGATGTGGGGATGAAGGAAGCTGGAGGGGCTGGGGGGGGGTGTGGGTGGAATCTGGGGTTTAGAGGGGTCTGGGGAGATTTGGGGGGGTTCTGGGCGGGCTTAGGGGGGTATGTGATTCGGGGAAATCTGGGGATGTTTGGGGGGTCTGTAGTGGGAACGCTGGGGGTTATGGGGTGGGGGGTGCTGGAGGGTTGTGGGGTTTAGGGGGTTCTGGGGCAGGGGGTGCAGGCAGTGTTATGGGATTTGAGGGCATCTGGGATTGGGGGTGTTGGGGGGGTTATGAAGTTGGAGGGATCGGAAGGGGCTTGGGGGGTCTTGGATGGTGGGGTGTGGGGTTTAGGGGATCAGAGACAGTTGTGGGAGTTGAAGTGTTGGGGGGTCCTGGGAGGGCTATGGGTTTTGGGGGCTCTAGGGCAGCAGGGCTCCCAGGGGGGAGAGTGATGGGCGGGGGGGCTCAGCCCTGTGCCCCCCTCAGGACAGCTCTGGGCTGCGGCTCTGGAAGCGCCGCTGGTTTGTGCTGGTCGATCTCTGCCTCTACTACTACCGGGGTGAGGGGAGGGGGGGGTGTGTGGGGGGAAGGACACCCTGGGAACATGGGGACCTGGGGGCGAGGGGGGCTGAGGTGGCCTGGAGCGTTGGGGGTCCCCAAAGGGGGGGGTGTCAGGGATCCTGGGGAGGGGGTTGCGGGTCCCTGGGGGATATTTGCAGTCCTTGGGGGGAGGGGGTTGAGGGTCCCTGGGGCACTGGGACTCCTGGGGATCTGAAGGGGCCCCTGAGGGCATTGGGGGTCCTTAGGGCGCTGGGGGTCCCTGGGCGGGATTTGGAGTCCCTGGGGCACTGGGGGTTCCTGGGGGTTCAAGGATCCCTGGGGAGATTGGGGGGCCCTGGTTGTGGGGGTGGATGTTCAGGAATCTCTGGGGGGATTTCAGGGGTCCTTGAGTGGGGGGCAGGGATCCTGGGTGGCTGGGAGTCCCCGGAGTATTAGGATACCCTGGGGGGGGCTGAAAGGTTCCTTGGAGGGGTCTGAGATTTGGGGATCCTGGGAGGTTTGGGGGCATCTGGTGCGGCTCATGGGGGTCCCCAGCTGCCCCTCATGGTGCTGGGGGTCCAGGGGAGGTAGAACCGGGGGTGTCTGTGGGTTCTCCCCCCGAACCCCCTCCCTGCCTCCCTAGACAGCAGCGAGCAGCGAGTGAGGGGGGGGCTCCCCTTGCCCGGCTACGAGATCCGCGTGCTGCCCCCGACACCCCGCGCCCCCCGCTTCCCCTTCACGGTCAGCACTGGGGATCCCTGATTTGGGGGTGCCCTGGGGATTGGGGCCGGGGGGGACACAGGACCAGGACTCCTGGATGTGTCCCCCCCATGACTGCCCCATGCCCAGGCCGAGCACCCCGGGATGCGAACGTACTGCCTGGGGGCCGAGACCCCCGAGGAGCTGCGGGCCTGGGTCTGCGCCCTGCGCCAGGGGGCAGCGCCCCTGCCCGGGTGAGGAGGGGCACCTGGGGGGTAATGAGGTTTTAGGGGAGGTTTGGGGGATTAGTAGGGCAGAGGGAGGTTGGGAGGGGCAGTAATGTTTTTTTTAGGGGGGGTGTCACTGAGGGTTGGGGGGGTCAGTTAACCCTTTACCCTCTGTTTTCTCTCCTCCCCCCAGCCCCCCTCGCTTGCTCTCCCTGCAGGCACTCCAGGATCCCCAGAGTGGAGGTCCCGCCTCACCCCCATTGCCCCCCCGCCCCTCCAGCTGGTGCTCCCCGTGCACCCCGGAGGATGTGGAAACGAGGGCCCCCCCTGGGCCCCCCCTTCGCCGCCCCCCACTCCCTCCGCTGCCTCCCAGCAAGGTGAGGGCAGGGGAAGGGGCTCCATGGGGTACGCTGAGGGGCTGGAGGACAGCCATGGGGCAGGAGGGGCTCTGGGGGGGCCATGAGGCAAGAGGGAGTGTGGGGCAGCCGTGGGTCAGGCTGTGGCATGGAGCAGGAGCAGCTGTGGGGGAGGCTGTGGGGCTGTAGGGCAGCGGTGGGGTGGAGGGGCTGTGGAGCAGGCCAGAGGGGCTATGGGGCAAGCTGGGGGTGCTATGGGGCGGGAGGGGCTATGGGACAGCAGGGGCAGTGAGGCAGCCATGGGTGAGGCTGTGGGGCGGGCTGGGGGCAAGAGGGGCTATGGGGGAGCCTGGGGACTATGAGGCAGCTGTGGGTCAGGAATGGCTGGGGGGTAAGAGGGGCTGGGGGGGCTGAGTGACTACGGCGCAGTCTGTGGGGCAGGAGGCGTCCCCTGACCTCGCTGCCTGCCCCGCCCCCCAGGAGATGGCCCCGCGCTACGGCACCCCGGATGCGCGGCGGCCCTGCGCCCCAGGAGCCCCACCCAATCAGCAGCCGCGTCTTGCGGCCCTTAGAGTCCCGGTGGCCAATCAGACGCTGCTCTCTCCACCTGGCACTTCTGATTGGCTTCTGGCATCAGGCGACGCCCTGCCCCCCTACGGCAGCACCTCCCCGCCGACAGCCAATGAGGCCTCGCTCTGGCGACGCGCGGGCGGGTGGGGCTTGGGGCGAGAAGGTGTGGCCGGCCGGCCAATCAGAATCACGCTCCTCCAGGCTAGCCTATGAGGGGAGGAGGGCGGAGCCGAGGGGGCGGGGCCTCACGAAGGGCGAGGTTGCACTGAGGGGCGGTTCCAACTAAACCACGCCCCCTCGTGAGCCCCCGCCCCTGCGGGGAAGATGGCGGCGGCGCGCGCGGGTGGGAGCGCGGGGTTGCGGCTGCTGCGGGGGGGCGGAGCGCGGTGAGCGGGGGCGGGGCGGGACCCCCGGGACCCCGCATCTTCCCATTCCGCCCTGCACCCCGCATCCCCGCCCTGCATCCTCTGTCCCGGGACCTCCACTCCCCCCTCTTCCTGGGGCACCGCACACCCTCCTCCCGGACCCCGCATCCCCCCCGCACCTCCGCCGCACCCCTCCACCCAGAGTCCCGCATCCCCCCCTCCCGGAACCTCTTCCCCTCCCTGCAGCCCGCATTCCCTCTCTCCTCTGCACCCCATACCCCTTCCCTGCACCCCGCATCCCCCTCTGAGCCCCGCATCTTCCTCGGTTCTCCTCCCCCAGGCCCCACATCTCCCTCCGCTTCCTTCTCCCAGGGTCCGCATCCCCTCTCTGCACCCCGCATTCCCCTCCAGGGCTCCTCAAACCCTGTCCTTTGAGCCCCGCATCCACCCCCTCTGCCCTGCATTCCCCTCCCCCGATTCCGCCCCCAGGGCCCCATATCCTCCTCCGCACCCCGCATCCTCCCCTCCTCAGAGCCCCGCATCCTCCCCCGCCGGCCCTGCATCCTTCCCCCGCCCCTCACCTCCTTCCCCAGGGCCTGCACCCGCATCGCACCCCCTTTGTCTGAGCCCTGCATTACCCCCGCCTCCAGGGCCCGCATCCTCCCACCTTGGAGCCCTACACACAGCCCCCCGCACTCCACATTCCTCCCCCGGGGCCCTTCAGCACCCCAGACTCCGTTTCCCCTCCTCTCCGGTGTCCCCCCGCCCCCACCCTGGCCCCGGGCCCGGTTGCTGTTAATGCCTCACCCGGTGGGCAAAGGTCCTGGACACCAGGGCTGCCCCACTGCGGGGGGAGTCACAGCGGGGCTGGGGGGGGGGGGCTGGGGTCCAACACCCCCTGGAGCTGGAGATGAGGGGCACCCGAGAGGGGGTCTGAGGTGGAGGGGAGTTGGGGCTTGTTGGGGGGCTGCCCCCTTGCCCCCAGCCCCGAGCCCTGGCTCTGATCAGAATGGTGCAACCCAAACCCACTCCAGAGATGAGGGTTGGGGGGCAGGGATCGAGCTGGGAGGTTGTGCCCCTCGGCTCCTCATGTCCCAGCTCCCGTCAGGGTGGTGTGGGACCAAAACCCCTCCAGAGGTGGGGTTTGGGGGGCTGCATCTCTGGGCACCAACCTCAAGTCCCCTCATGGTCCCAAGACACCTCCAAGAGCTGCAGGATGGGGGGGTCTGGGGAGTCTGGTTTAGGGGCTGCCCCTCTTGTCCCCTTGGTGCCAGCCTCAAAACCCCTCATGGGGCCAAACACCCCTCAGAGCTGAGGGTGGGGAGAGGCTGGTTGGGGGGCTTCTCCCTTGCCCCCAGCCCCAAACCCTGGCTGCAGTCAAGACAGTGTGGCCCAACCCCCCTCCAGAGCCAGGCTTTGGGGGGCTGTGCCCCTCAGCACCTGAAGCCCCAGCTCTAATTAGGGCAGCGTGGCCCGAACCCCCCCGGAGCTGAGTATTGAAGGTTGAGGGCCAGTTTGGTTTGGTTGAGGACTGTTTGGGGGGCTGCTCCCCTTGCCCCCAGCCCTGAACCCTGGCTGTGATCAAGACAGCGTGGCTTAAACCCCCTCCGGAGCCAGGAGCAGGGAGCGCTACTACCTTTGCTTGCCCCCTGTGCCCCCCAGAACTGGCACTGGGGCTCCCATCCCCAAGATGAACCGAACCAAACTCCATGATCACCCCGGGATGGAGCAAAGCCCTGCTGAACCAGGACGAAGGTGGGTGAGGGGCTGACGCGCTGTCCCGCAGGGGCTACGCCCGCGACGCCGAGGGCAGCTGGCTCCGCTCCCTCTTTGTGCACAAAGTGGATCCCCGCAAGGATGCCCACTCCAACCTCCTCTCCAAGAAGGAGACCAGCAACCTCTACAAGATCCAGTGTGAGTGGTGCTGCCTGAGGAGGGGTGAAGGCAGACAGGGTGCACCCCACCCTGCTGACCCCCTCCCTCGCCCCGTGGGGACCCTCCAGCTCCCACCTTGCAGCCCCTCTCACCTCTCCCTGCAGTTCACAACGTGAAGCCCGAGTGCCTGGATGCCTACAACCGCCTGACGTGAGCCCCACCGCGCACTGGGGGGGCTGCCTGGCGTCCCGGTGGGGTGCTGGGGTGCTGATGTGGAGTAAAAGGGGTGGCAGAGCTCCTCAGGACCCCCTGTCCCTGCTCCCTGCCTCAGTTTCCCTCCCTGTGAAATAAGTCCATTCCCCAATTGTGCTCCGGGTCCCCTTAGGGCAAGCCCTTCCATTCCCAGACTGGGCTGGGAGGGTAAATGGGGATAGTGGGAGCATTTGTGGGGGGGCTCCATCCCCTCCAGATGCCCTTCCTGTGCCCCCCCAGAGAGGAAGTGCTCCCCAAGCTCCACTCGGATGCTGATTATCCGTGCGACTTGGTGGGCAACTGGAACACATGGTACGGCGAGCAGGATCAGGCAGGTGAGGGTGTGCAGCAGCTCCCAGTGCCAGAGGGGCTGGGAGCGAAGACGAAGACCTCGACTCAGTGTGGGGGGAGCTTTTCGGGGGGATTTTGGGGTGTTGCCCCCCCTCTGCAGCCTCCCCTCTGCTCCCAGTGCACCTCTGGCGCTTTTCGGGTGGGTACCCAGCGCTCATGGACTGCATGAACAAACTCAAGCAGAACAAGGTACTGCTGGGATGGGGGGGATCCTCGCCCAAACTCTGCCACCCCCAGCCTGCATTGCAGTCACCCACACCCCAAAACCCCTGGCTGCCCCCAGGAGTACCTGGATTTCCGCAAGGAGAGGAGCCGGATGCTGCTGTCCCGCAGGAACCAGCTGCTCCTGGAGTTCAGCTTCTGGAACGAGCCCCTGCCCCGCCAAGGACCCAACATCTATGAGCTCAGGACCTACAAGCTGAAGGTGAGTGGTTGTGGGGCCAATATTTCACCAGGATGGGGGTCCCACCTGGTATTTTGGTGGACAGCCCCCCCCAAATCCCTCCCTCCTCAGTGCTGGGACCCCAAGCAGGGATCTGGGGGCTCACTCTGGTTTTTCCTCCTCTCTTTCCAGCCAGGGACCATGATCGAATGGGGAAACAACTGGTAAGCAATGGTTTTCCCAGCACCGAGGGAGCTGAGGTGGGAAAAGGTCCCCAGAGAGCAAGGGTGGCCCCCTCGGACACCCTCCCAAGTTTCCCTGGCTGCATTCCAGGGCTCGGGCCATCAAGTACCGGCAGGAGAACCAGGAGGCAGTGGGCGGGTTCTTCTCCCAGATCGGGGAGCTCTACGTCGTGCACCACCTCTGGGGTAAAACGGGTCCCGGGGGTCCTCCAAGCCTGGGGGCTGGAACAGAGGGGGCCCTGGATGCCACCCCATCCCCTACCCACAGCCTACAGGGACCTGCAGTCCCGGGAGGAGACGAGGAACGCAGCGTGGAGGAAGCGGGGCTGGGATGAGAACGTCTACTACACGGGTGAGTGGGACTCCTGCCCGCTTCGGGGACCCCTCCACCCTCACAGGGAACCCCTGCCCACGATGCCCCCACCCGTGTCCTCGCTGGAAACCTCCTGCCCATTTCAGAGACACCCTAAGCTCATGAGGGACTCCCTCACCCTTGCTGGAGACCCTTTGCCCGCTTTGAGGACCCCACCACATCATTGCTGGGGACAACTCGCCCATTTCAGGGACCCCTTCACCCTTGCAGGGAACCCTCTTCCTACGTTGCCCCCCCCATCCTATCTGGGAACCCCCTACCCATTTTGGGGACCCCCAGTCCTCACTGGATCCCTCTGCCCACTTCAGTGACTCCCTACGCTCACCAAGGACCCTCTCACCCTGCCCACTTTGGGGACCCTCCCAGTCGTCACCGGAGACCCCCTGCTTGCACTGGGAATCTTCCTGTGCACTTCGGGGACCTTCACCCTCACCAGGGACTCCCTGTCCACTTCAGGGACACCCCCCCCCCCCCCTCGCACTGTGGATGCCCTGCCCCACTTCGGAGACCCCACCATCCTGGCTGGGTACCCTCTGCCCACTTTGGAGACCCCTGCCCTCACTTGGGACCCTCTGCCTACTTCATGGACCCTCCATCCTCACTGGGAACCCCCACTCACCCTCACCCACCCCCCCCATTGAGGACCCTCCTCCTCGCTGGGAACCCCCCAATCCTCAACGGGGACCCCCCCTCACCCTTCTCTCTCTTCCTTTTCCAGTCCCACTCATCCGGACAATGGAATCACGGATCATGATACCCCTCAAGATCTCACCCCTGCAGTGAGGAGGGGTGGTCTGTGCCAGGGAAGGGGGGCTAATGGGGGGGGGTCTCTGCTCCCCCTGGCTCCCAGCTCTCCTCTCCCCCTGCCCTGATTTGGGGTGCACTGGGGGGAGGAGAGTGGGAAGGGGGGCGCTCCCCCTGCCCTGTCAGGGGTCCCCAGTGCAGCAGGGGACAGCCCTGCCTGGGGTGGGGGACAGAGGTGTTATGGGGGGGCTTAATTAGTGCTAAAGAGCCCAGTGGGTGCCTTTCTCATCCAGAGCCTGCTAATTAAATATTTAATATGCCAATGCTTGTCCCTCTTTGGTGGGGGGAAAGGCGGGTCTGGGGGTGCCTGACCCCCCCAGCATGGGGAGCAGCCCCCTCCAAGCTGGTTGCACCCAAGAGGCTGCCCTGCCCCATGCTGTAGGTGCCCCCCACACCCAAAGCCCCCCACCTGTGGGTGCACAGAAAGCCCAGCCGTGGGTGCCCCCCTGTACCCAAAGACATCACTGCCTGTGGGTGACCCCTGTGCCCAATGACCTGACCCCCACCCATGGGTGCCCCCTGCACACAAAGACCCACCCCCCCAAGGATGCCCCCAGCGCCAAAAGAATCCTCCCACCTATGGGTGCCCCTTTGCACCCAAAGCTCTTTGCCCATGAATGCCCCCTGTGCCCAGAGCTCCCTGCCTGTGGATGCCCCACCCCGGTGCCAAATGATCCCCCACTTCCCCCAGGGTGTCTTCCGCACCCAAAGACCCCCAACAATGGGTACCCCCTGCACCCAAAGACCCACCATCCCATGGGTGCCCGCTGTGGGTGCCCCCTGTGCCCAGAGCCCCCCTCCCATGGGTGCCCCGGTGCCAAAAGCCCCTGCTCCGTGCGTGTCCTCTGTGCCCAAAGACCCACCCCCCATGGGTGCCCTCCGCGCCGCAAGATTCCCGCCCGTGTGTGCCCCCCGCACCCCTAGGTGCCCTGTTACTCCGATGTCCCCCCTACAGCGCTGTTGGGGACCCCACTCCGTGCCCCCCACCCCAGTACGGATCCCTCGTGTCATGGGGACCCCTACAGCTGCACCCGCGGGGGCTCTGCTGAACCAGGAGCCCCTCAAGCGCTCGCGTGTCCCCCCCGCGGGGCTGGGTCCCCCCCGACGTTGTGAATGGGGCGCTGCGGGAATGAATGGGGCGCTGGCCCCGCCCCCTGCCGGAGCCCCGCCCCCAGCCCGCGGTCCTCCGAAGGGCGGGCGCTCCGCTGGGGCCGCTGTGGCGGGGGCCGCTCTGCGCCGCATGTTCCTGTCGTGGCGTCACTTCCGGGCGGCGCTGAGGCTGGGGGAGAGGTGAGGGGGGCGGTGGGGCGGCTGTGGAGGCCCCATTCCCGGTGCGGAGGGGGTCTGAGCGGGGAGGGAGTCTGGTCTCACTGTGGTGGGGTTCGAGGGAGGCTGGGGGGGGCAGAGGCCCCGTTGCCAGTGTGGTGGGGAGCTGTGGAGGCCCTAGGCCCGGGGGGGTGTCTGACGGGACAGAGCCCCGGTCCCGGTGTGGTGGAAGTCTGAGGGGGCGCTTGCGGAGATGGAGGGCCTGGTCTCAGTGGTGGGGGGGGCTGGGTGAGCTGAGGAAGCCCCAGTTGCAGTATGGTAGGGTCTGGGGGAGCTGGGGAGCGACGGAGGGCCTGGTCTCGGAGTGATGGGGTCTGTGCAGGCTCTGGAGGCCCCATTCCCGCTGCAGTGGGGGTCAGGGGGTGCTGAGAACTGGGAGGATGGAAGCTGGGGTGAAGAAGGCCTGGGAGGTTGTGGGTCAGGAAGGGGGCATGGGGCTTGCTGGCTGTGTAGTCCACAGCCGGCTGGCAGAGTGGAGCCTGGGATTGCCCCCGTCCCAGGTGGATTTGCCCTCCATCATCAATGGCTTTGCCCCTTCTCCCCCAGTGCCTGGCTGGCTGCAGCATGTCGTCAGACTCCAGCAAGAAGAGGAAGCCCAAAGTGATCCGCACGGATGGAGGCCCACAGGAGGGCAAACGGGGCAAGGCTGATGGCGACCAGGTAGGGCACACGGGGTGCTGTCACCCTTCTCTTTGCTCGTCTCGTTCTCCCCTTTGGGAAGTTGTGGCACTCTTCCACCAGCGCTGAGCCAGTGCCCCTGAAACTCCTGCTCTCATCTCCTTTAGGAATCAGAGTGCTCAAGGAGTCAAATGCTCCTCTGGAGGCACAGGGCTGGAAGGTTTGCAGGTTGCCTTCTAACACTCCCACAAGCAGCAGTGTAACTTGGGGTCAGCCAAAGTGGGGATAAGGATTGAAGTAATCATCTTTCTGGCTAATCCTATGTAAATAGGGCAGGCATTGGTTTAAATTTATAATAACTATATAAACACATCCTGGACTTCCCAGGCGTTTTAATGCCTGGTGGTGTTTGTGACCGGGAGTGCTGACTGAATCTTCTCCTGTCTGTAAAGTCTCCTTGGGCGTGGGATTAACAGGCAAAGCCCAGAACTGAGACCCAGCGCCCTTTCCAGAAAAGGTGGAAGGAAGGAGTGTTAGAAGAGAAGAAAGGAGCTGTATAAGAGGTGGAAGGCAGGAGCTGTAGAAGAGGAAAGAGCGCCGGAAGGTGCTTTCTGCTGTTGCAGGACACTCGGTACTACAGCGAGGAGAGTGAGGTGGATCTTCGTGACCCCATCAGAGACTACGAGCTCTACAGAGAGACGTGCCAGGAGCTCCAGAGGCTGATGGCAGAAATCCAGGAGCTGAAGAGCAGAGGCATCAAGGACAATGTAAGGAGTAGCCTCGATGCTTGATTTAATGTGTTCTGTTCTTTGATGTTTTCCCTGAGAGAAATGGGAGCAGGAACTGCACTGTCTTCTGGAGAGAGTCAGGAAAATGGAACAGCCTCCCTTGAAGTAGAATACAATGTAGTGGAGATGTTGGTCTGGGCTGAGCAGATGTTATGCAGACAGAGTTCTTCTCAAGCATGTCTGATCTCCTGATGGGCTGGGGGCTCCTGAGGGGAGGAATTGAGCCCCCGCTGACTGCTGAAGGCTTGCACTGTGACCACCCATGCTGTCCCCTGCACAGCAGGGTGCTCACTTCGGGCTTAAGCATCTCTGTTCCCACTGCTGTGAAGAATCACCAGAGTGAGCCTGGAACCGCCCCCCCAGGTCTGGCAGCAGGAGGCTTCCTTGGAAGCCCTGGTGATGTTAATTGTGGCTCCTTAGCAAAGCACAGAGCCCGCTTTGTGACAGGACTCGCACAAAGCGCCTACAGCAAAGGAGCTTTCTGGTGCAGGTCACCTTTCCTGCTTCAAATGCCTCTCTTCTGCCTCCCAGGCTGCAGAGATAGACGAGCGGCGGATTCAGAGCTGCGTCCACTTCATGACACTGAAGAAGCTCAACCGGTTGGCTCACATTCGGCTGAAGAAAGGGAGAGATCAAACCCACGAGGTACAGCGGGGCTGGGGTTGGCAATCACAGGTCAGGATTTAGCAGGGTTGGTGATGGTGTCTTTTCCAGCTGTTCTGTGTATGGATGTGTGTGAGAGATTAAACACCAGCCATGCTGTGGCTTCTGAATTAGAGGTTTATCAGGAAACTCTGCTGTGGTGCTGGGGAAGCTGTAATTATAATGAATAACATATTGTAAATATAATGAATATCGTGGATCTGTTGGAGTGAGTCCAGAGGAGGACATGGAGATGATCCAAGGGCTGGAGCACCTCCCATACAAGGACAGGCTGAGACAGTTGGGGTTGCTCAGCCTGGAGAAGAGAAGGGCTCCAGGGGGACCTCATAGCAGCCTTCCAGTAATGAAAGGGGCTCCAGGAAAGCTGGGGAGGGGCTCTTGATCAGGGGGTGCAGGGATAGAACGAGGGGGAAGGGGTTTGAGCTGAAAGAGGGGAGCCTGAGATGAGCTCTTAGGAAGAAACATTTTCACAGTATCACAGTATCAGTATCATAAGGTTGGAAAAGATCTTAGAGATCATCGAGTCCAACCTATGACCCAACTCCTACTTGTCAACTACACCATGTCACTAAGTGCCTCATCCAAATTCTCTTTGAACACCTCCAGGGATGGTGACTCGACCACCTCCCTAGGCAGCGCATTCCAATGAACAATTACCCTCTCAGTGAAGAATTTCTTCCTAATGTCAATCCTAAACCTCCCCTGGCGAAGCTTGAGACCGTGTCCTCTCGATCTGTCGCTGGTTGCCTGAGAGAAGAGTCCAACTCCTGCCTCACTACAACCTCCCTTTAGGCAGTTGTAGAGAGCAATAAGGTCTCCCCTGAGCCTCCTCCAGGCTAAACAATTCCAGCTCCCTCAGTCGCTCCTCACAGGGCTTGTGCTCCAGCCCCTTCACTATCCTGGTCGCTCTCCTCTGGACGCGCTCCAGCATCTCAACATCTTTCTTAAAGTGAGGTGCCCAGAAGTGGGCACAGCACTCAAGGTGCGGCCTGACCAGAGACGAGTATAAGGGGATGATGACCTTTCCTGTGAGCGCAGGGAGGCCCTGGCCCAGGTTGCCCAGAGCAGTGGTGGCTGCCCCATCCCTGGAGGTGTTCAAGGCCAGGTTGGATGGGGCTTGGAGCCCCCTGATCCAGTAGGAGGTGTCCCTGCCCATGGCAGGGGGTGGCACTGGATGGGCTTTGAGGTCTCTTCCAACCCATGATAATGGAGAAGTTTGGGGAGTCAGAAAGCTTTCTCAGGAGTCTGGTGAAATGCAGGCCTGAGAAATGTGTATGTGATTTGCCCCACAGCTCCTTACCCAGAGGTCTCTGAGAGCTTCTTGCTATTGGTGAACAACGCTGTTTCTGTTGTGCTCCTGAGGGGATGGAATGGGGCTCAGCCCCTGCTCCCCGGCAGGTCTGCCCCATTCTGTGTGCTGTCCCTGAAGCCTGCTGGAAGGGAGAAGAGTCACTCTCGTGTCATGATTGTTTGGTTTCCCAGCCCCTGAAAATGTCTTCTTTTCCCCCAAACAATCATTCCATTCCCTAAACCCCGCTGTCCCTGGCTGCTGTGGTGGGGGGTCTAGTGGTGAATTTGGTGGAGTGTGCTTGCTGGGAGGAACATAACAGATCTTCATCCCTTCTCTGGCTGTGTCCGTGTTTCAGGCAAAGCAGAAGGTTGACGCTTATCACCTGCAGCTCCAGAACTTGCTCTACGAGGTGATGCACCTGCAGAAAGAGATTACCAAGTGCCTGGAGTTCAAGTGAGTTTTACCAAGGAGGAGAGGATGTGATGGTGGTTTTGAGGTAGGGTGGAGGCTTCAGTATTTGCCATCTCTTGCCACATGGCCTGAGCCCGGTATGGAAGGAGAGCGGGTGCTCCAGATGCCACCGCACAGGGGAGACACAGTGTCCTGGACTTCCAGTGCTGGAATGTGGAGAAAGGGGCTCATGTAGGGAGGAGGGAAGAAGGCATCTGTTGTGGTAGGGGATGGTGGAGCAGAAAATATAAAAGATCTGGCCATACTGGTCTCCTCAAGGACTTTCTGGCCTCCATATATCAGGAGTTTTCTTCCATTATGCCCGTTGCATTGGCACTGCTCTGAGTGGCTGCCAGGAGGGCTGCATTTAGACTTATGCCTCAACTAGTGCTTTGGAAGGTGTCTATGAAAGAAGAAGCTCCTTTCAGACCTCTCTCTCCTCTGCAGTTTTTCTTGCTGATGCTGTGATGTTTGATGGAGCAGAGTGAAGCCGGGGCACAGGGCACTGTTGGTATTGACCGCTCTCCTGTGAGACACAGTACAGTTCAGCCCTCCTCCATAACCAGCCCTGCTGCTGTATTTCTTGCCCTTCCCTGATCTGATCCATCTATCCTTGCAGGTCAAAACATGAGGAAATTGAGCTGGTGAGCCTGGAGGAGTTTTACAAGGAAGCTCCCCCTGAGATCAGCCGGCCTGCGGTCACCCTGTCTGAGCCCCACCAGCAGACCCTGGCCCGCCTCGACTGGGAGCTAGAGCAGCGCAAGAGGTGGGTCCACGGCACTGGGTTCCGTTTCTGCCTGGTATGCTCTTGCCAGGCCCCCAGAGCGAGCTACGTGGGTGATAAAGGTTTTAACACCCTCTGGAAATAGCATAGAACAAGTGACAACTTTGTTGTGTAAGCGAGATGTCATTGTGGAGGATCACTCTTTGTGTAGAGAGTTGGGGTTGTTCAGCCTGGAGAAGGCTCTGGGGAGACCTTAGAGCAGCCTCCCAGTACTGAAAGGGCTCCAGGAAAGCTGGGGAGGGAATCTTGATCAGGAAGTGCAGGGATAGCATGAGAGTGAATGCCTTTCAGCTGAAAGAGATGAGATCTTAGGGAGAAATGTTTTCCTGTGAGAGTGAGGAGGCCCTGTCCCAGGTTGTCCAGAGCAGTGGTGGCTGCTCCATCCCTGGAGGTGTTCAAGGCCAGGTTGGATGGGGCTTTGGGCCCCCTGACCCAGTGGGAGGTGTCCCTGCCCGTGGCAGGGGGTGGAACTGGATGGGCTTTGAGGCCCCTTCCAAACCAAACCGTGCCATGATTTTATGATGGTATAAAGCTGAACTTGCTGGCATCCTTGTTTCATACATGAAGGAGTTTTCTTTCACCTGCCTGATGAAAGAGAGCCCTGGGAGATCCTGGTGGGAGCAGAGCAGGCTCCAAGTCAGTGTGAGAGAAGCCCTGAGCCAGCTGCAACCACTGTACAAGGAGGGCTGTCAGGCTGGGGTCACACCTTGTGTTCTGGGTGATGACAGCAAAAGCTTCTCGGTGCTCCTGGTGAGTGAACGTGTTCTTGCCCAGGCAGTGAACATTGGCACTGCCTCTTGGGTATCAAGGGAAGAAAATGGATTCTATGGCTCTTGCAGCAGGGAACAACGACACCGCCCACCATAGGGGTGATACTGAAGGATAGGTGGTTGCACATTTCCACCCATAACCAGATCCTGCAGGATGTGCCATGTGGGGGAGTGATCCCTGGTTTGTATCCTGTGCTGTAGCACAAGGAGCAAAATTAAAGCAGCGTGGCTTGGTGGCTTCCTGCCTGTCTGTGTTCCTGGCGCTTGCCACAGCAGGGAGCTGCCTGCACAGCACTATCTGTGGCTGGCACTGCTGTCCTGGTATGGGCAGCCACCGCCTCCCTTGCAGGCTCTGACCCCTGAGGTCCCTCAGTGGCTGCAGGCAGGCTGGGTGCCGCAGATGCTCCATCAACTCTTGAGAAGAGCAAACAGGACACAACATTCCTGTGTTTTGATAAGTCAGCAGCCTTTTCAGCCAGGCAGCAGCCAAGCTCAGCCTTCCAGAAAGAGTCCAAACCTGTTGGTAGCGCTGCACGAGCAGAGCTGAGTAGTAAGAGGTGCTGCAGGGCTCTAACGCCTTGCGCTTCCTCTCTCCTAGGCCCTTCACATCAAACCCAGCTTCTTTTGCCTGATGGAAGGCACCCCTTCACGCTGCAGCCAAGATGCTGTGGATACCTCTCCCTGTGGCACACGCAGAGCAACGTTCAACATTGAGACCTCTTGAGGGTTCTCCTTAAAAGTGGTTGCTCATTGCAAACTGTGTAGAGAGCAAAGACAAGCTGAACTGAGTCTGTTGTGCAGCTGCATGTTGAATTGTGGAGAAGCCTTGGAATTCCCAGTCCTCACCCATGATATCAAGGGAACACCACTCTTTGCCTCTCTACACTGTTGTGGTGGAAAAGAGCCTCTTCAGCTGCCTTGGGAGGTGGTGCTGGCAGTGCTTGGGCACTTCCTGGTGCTGGTGGGGTTGTTAGTGTCCACAGAGAACTGTCACGTTGTGGAGAACTGGATTTGTCCTGGGCTCTGTTTCCCAAAGGTGCCTCTTGAGTGACATTGCAGGGATCTTTGTGGTTCTAACAAGCTTGAGGAGCTCAGCACTGAAGCGTAAAACCACAGAATCAATAAGGTTGGAAAAGACCTCTAAGCTCATACAGTCCAACTGTTAACCCCACCGTGCTTCAACCATGTCACTCAGCACCACATCTACGTGTTTTTTGAACCTCTCCAAGGATGGAGACTCCACCACTGCCCTGTCCAGTGCTTTTGATATAGGAGTATTTCCTAATATGCAGTCTAAACCTCCGCTGGCAGAACCTGAGGCTGTTTATACTCATCATAACACTTGTTACTTTGTAGAAGAGGTGGGCACCCACCTCACCACAACCTCCTTTCCAGGAGCTGCAGAGAGCCATGAGGTCTCCCCTCAGCCTCCTCTTATCCAGCCTAAACAGCCCCAGGTCCCTCAGCCGCTCCCAGAACCCCTGGGTTCCAGACCCTTCTCCATCTCCCTTCCCCTTCTCTGGACGTGCTCCAGCCCCTCAGGGTCCTTCTTGGAGTTGAGGGGCCCAAAACTGAACCCAGGATTTGAGGTGTGGCCTCACCATCAGAGGTGTCTGAAAGTCAGACTCCAGCACTGTGTTGTGTAGGAGCCTACTGGGGGGGGGGGGGTGGTGGTGGTGTGTGTGACTCAACACAAATGTAGTTTTACTTGGAAACAGAAATGTTTCTGAGCTGTTGTTCCTCCTCCTCCGGGGTTCCACTGCACTGCAGGTGCTCTCATGTGGTGCGGAGCAGGGTCCTCAGAGGGTATTGTGTGAGCTCCTGAACCACTGCTCTCCTATCGTGGTGGTGGCTTCTCCTGGGCTACGCACCTCCATACCCAGCTTCCCCTGCTCCTGCTGGCAAGAGGTCACAATCAACAGCATGTTGTCCTGAAACATGAGTGTGTCTAGGACTCAGAAGGTCATGGTGAACTTGGTTTTTCTTGGGCTTTCTCCCCAGTTATGGAAGAGCACTGGCTAGCGTGTTAAACCTTGACTCTTCTGAGCTGAACTGAGGAGTTGGCATGAGGTGACTCTGGTGATACGATGCAGAAAAGCGTCTCCAGGAGCTTGGCAGGGTTCCATCTGCATGGTTGATGTGGGAGTGGATCTAGGAGGGAAGATCCAGTTGCTGTCCCTTCTTGGAGCATAGCACAAGGCTGAGATTCCACTTCCTTTCCCTGTTCATTTTCCATCTCCATTTGATTCCCTTTTGCCTCCACTTGCCCTTGGCTTTAAGAGCTCTTTGTTAGTCACCATTTCTTAGCTCTCTTGGTTCCTGCAGGGACTTCTGTCAGCTTGGGAGGGCTGGGGCCCATGGCCCAGGTGAAGCCTGGTGGGCTTTGTTGGTGGGATGTGTGGCAGTGACCAAATTCCTGTCCTTAGGCTGGCAGAGAAGTACAAGGAATGCCTGACCAGCAAGGAGAAGATCCTGAAGGAGATCGAGGTGAAGAAGGAGTATCTGAGCAGCCTCCAGCCTCGCCTCAACAGCATCATGCAGGTACATGAGCTCTGCAGGATGGGGAGAGAGCTGAGGTTGTGCTCCCAGGGCTGTGTTACAGAGGGGCAACACCTGGCCTGATTCTGCTTTGGAGAGGTTTTGCTCCCAGTGAGGTTGGACAAGGGGTGGATCCACCTTGTGCAGAGACTCCTCTGGAGTCTCCTTGTTTATGCGGCAGCTCCTGCAAAACTGCAGATGGAGAAGTCATTAAATGGGCTTTTCCCCAGAGAGCGGCACAGTTCCAGCCCCTTGTGATTGCCTTAGGAGGGAAGAACAGGAGAAGGAACTGGGTTATTTTCAGATCCAAACGTTTTCCAGCACCAGATTACTGCCAGCCCTTCCCTGGGGCCTCACCATGGCTATGCTTAACCCTGCACCGCAGCTGCAGCACTGATTTCCAGTCTCCCACTTAACAGCCTGGGATGAAGAAGGGGTAAGGAAGGTGAACTGTTCTGTTCCCAATGACGAAGCTTGCTCTCTTGTTCCTCCAGGCCTCCCTGCCTGTCCAGGAGTACCTCTTCATGCCTTTCGACCAGGCACACAAGCAGTACGAGACAGCCCGACACCTCCCGCCGCCGCTCTACGTTCTGTTCGTTCAAGCCAGTGCCTACGGTCAGGCCTGTGGTGAGCACTGAGGGGAAGTGACACCACGCAGGGCTGTCACCAGCCAGGGCTGTGGGCCAGCACTTCGCCCGTGGCCAGATTTCGCGCACAGCACTGCTGTTGGGAACACTTTGGGAGGTCCATTTTGTCCCATCTGCTCTGCTGCCACATTCTGCTGAGCCTAGAGCAGCAAGGTGGTCAGCACAATGAGGCAGCAGCATTTGAAACCTTGTTTGCTCAGCTCCCTTGCTGAAAGAACTGCTTGGGAAGCTCGTTTCCCACCTCTGCCCCCACTCCTGAAGGTCGGCAGGGATGTCCCTGCAGCCTGAAAGCTGGCTGGGTGCTGACACAGCCTCCCAAGAGCTGACACCCCATGGTGGCGGCTCTGTTGTGCCACCCATGGGTGGTAGTGACTCCAGAGCAGGTGTTGCCTCTGCCTGGCCTCACAGCTTATCCGAAAGTCTTCATCCCCTTTAACAGCTCATAGAATCCTAAAGTCATTTAGGTTGGAAAAGATCTTCAGGGTCATCGAGTGCAACCATAAAGCCAACACGGCCAACTCCACCACTATTCCATGTCCCTAAGCACCACATCCACACAGCTTTCAAATCCCTCCAGGGACAGTGACTCCACCAGCCTGTTCCAATGTTTGAGAACCTTTCCAGTGAGGAAATTTTTCCTTATATCCAGTCTAAGATTCCCCTGGTGCAACTTGAGCCCATTTCCTCTTTGTCCTGTCCCTTGTCACTTGGGAGAAGAGACCAGCACTCACCACACCACAGCCAGGAGCTGCAGAGAGCAATGAGGTCTCCCCTCAGCCTCCTCCAGGCTAAACAGCCCCAGGTCCCTCAGTCGCTCCCAGAACCCCTGGGCTCCAGACCCTTCCCCAGTTTCGGTCCCTTCTCCGGACGCGTTCCAGCCCCTCAGTGTCCTTCTTGGAGTGAGGGGCCCAAACAACTCAGGGTTCAAAGTTTGGCCTCCCCAGCGCCGAGTGCAGGGGGACGATCCCTTCCCTGCTCCTGCTGGCCATCCCACGGCTGATCCAAGCCAGGATACTATTGGCTTTCTTGCCCAGCTGGGTGATTTCTGGCTCATGTTCAGCTGCTGTTGACCAGCAGGGTCCTTTTCAACCAAGCAGCTTTCCAGCTGCTCTTCCCCAAGCCTGGAGCTGCCTGTGGTTGTCGTGACACAGGTGCAGGACCTGGGTCTTGACCTTGTTGAACCCCATCCCATTGGCTTTGGCCCATGGATCCAGTCTGCCCAGATGCTTCTGCAGAGCCTTCCTGCCGTCAAGCAGTTCAACATTCCTGCCCAAGTTGGTGTCATCTGCAAACTGACTGAGGGAACACTTGATCCTCTCATCCAGATCATTAGTAAAGATGCTAAACAGAACTAACCCCAGTGCTGAGCCCTGGGGAACATTGCTTGTGACCAGACAGCAACTGGTTTTAGCTCCATTCCCCACAACTCTTGGGCCTGGCCATCCAGCCAGGTTATTTACTCAGGGACGAGTATGCCCATCCAAGACCTGAGCAGCCAGTTTCTGCCGGAAGAGTGCTGTGGGACACTGTGCCAAAGGGGGCTTTCTGAAGTCTCCTTGAGTCAAAGAGGGATTTCTAGAATCCCCCTGGGCTGCCACATTTGTACAGAGAGGGCTGTAGCATAGTGTGAGCTGCAGTCCCATCTGCTTTCACTGCTGTGGGACTGGGACTGGCAGCAAAGCCCGGAGGGAGCTGGAAGGACCATACTGTGGCACCTGGCCACACCAGGTCCCTGCTAATGGGCACCTGTGGCCATGGGGATGCAGCTCCTTTCTCCCTGCTTGTGCCAGCCAGACTCCAGTCCTTCGGGCTCTTGGTAAAGGTTTGGCCTTTAGGGCTTCTGGGGACAGTCGCTCAAAATGCAAAAAAAGCCTTTTCCCTCCTCTGACCCCATCCTACCCAGGAGCTCCAGCCCTCAGGACAACTTCTTTTTCCCACTGAGTCTTCATTTGAGCTTCCTCTGCCCAAGGGTTCTGCCTCATGCAGCCATGAAGCGGGAACTTTCTGGGGCAGGACTGCTTCTAACTGCCCTTCCTATACAGAAGTAGGTTTGTGGCTTAGTTTTCCTGTTTCCTCCGTAGATAAGAAGCTTGTGGTGGCCATTGAAGGGAGTGTAGAGGAAGCCAAAGCCCTGTACAAGCCACCTGAGGACTCGCAGGGTGAGTTGGGGTGGATTTGCCCCAGGCAGGTTGCCTGATGCTCTGTGCTGAGGGCAGAGGGGTCGGACAGAGGAGTGAGTGGGTGCTGAAAAGGCGCAGTGCCTGATGCCTGTGCTGCTGGCCAAAGTCCATGGCCAATGATCCCTTCCTTCCTGAGGTTGCTCACAGCTCCTTGTCCGTTGGAGTGAGCCCTGGTAATGAGGACATATTCCAGTGTGTCTGCATCCTACTGGGGTCCCTGCTTCTGGGGGGATGCTGATGTGGGGGGAGCTGTTGTCTTGCAGAAAGGGCTGGTGGTCCTGCTGGGTGTCGGAAGCTGCGGAACCCCAGGTGGTCCCTGCTCACATCCCTCTCTTTGTGCAGATGACGAAAGTGATTCTGATGCAGAGGAGGAGCAGACGACGGTAAGGGATGATGCTGTCTCCTGGGTCTTCTCCCAGCATCCTATTAAGGGGAAACCGATCCATACCTGTGAACTGGGAGATGCTGGGGAAGCTGAGACTGGGAACTGATCCCAGCACACTGTTTGTGTTGTGCTGACTTCAAATCCAGCTGGTTCTTGGGAGAGGAGAGAGATGCCATTCCCAGTTTCTGTCCCAAATGCAGCAGAACCAGAGTACAAATCCATGATGCTCATGTCCCGCCCAGCAGCAGCTGCCTCACAGCTCGCCGGCTGGAGCTGTTCCACTTTGTATGAATAACCTACGGCTGGGGAGGCTTGTGTCCAGCAGGGAGGGATGCATGTCCATCTGCTACCATCTGCCAAAAACACTGAGCTGAAATCCACACACAGGGCTGATGAGTGCTCCCTCGGAGCATTGTTCAGGGCCTACAGGTTGTACCTTCCTTCTGGGTGCTGAGGAGAAGCTGTAGGCACTGGCTGCCCCCAGCATTGAAGCCCGAAAGGGGTCTGTGCCACTGCTCCTCACCACCCAGCAGCAGTGCCTGGTATATCGGAGCAGGGAGAAGTAAAGTGAAGGGCCTTGACTTCTGACCATCGTAGTGGGGAAGGTTTTGAAGCCAGCAGGTCATTGGTATCATCTCACAAGGGTGGAGATGCTCCAGGGAGCTGAAGAACTGACAGAACCAGTCCTGCCTGGTCAAGGGTTTCATGCCCCCCTCCCTCGCCAGGGCTGAACTGTAGCTGCAGTGCTGGGGGACTGGGGACCTAGACTAGAAGGAGAGAGCAGAGGAAGAAGAGAGGAGGCCATGGGTTGCTGAGGAGCAGGAGGAGAAAAGTCTGACAGCTCTTTCACCCTCCCCAGAAGCGGCGCAGGCCCACCTTGGGTGTGCAGCTGGATGACAAGCGCAAGGAGATGCTGAAGCGACATCCTTTATCCGTCACCATTGACCTTAAGTGCAAGGGTAAGCAGGGTCTGGTGCCCCTTGGCAGCGAGTGCAGAGGGTTGCGTAACAGCAGGTCAGGGAGTGACCCGGAAGCAGCTTGGGGTCCTCGGGGAGATCTCCAGCTGCAGAGAGAATTTGCTGCCACAGCAGGGATAACTGTGGCCTTCCAGAGAAGACTGAACACGGTGATCTAGCAGTTCTGTCTCCCAGAGCTCCTCACACCCACAGGAGTGGGGTGGTCTTGCTCTGAAGCTTCCCTCATCTGTTTGAGAGCTTTTCTCTTTTGTGGGGTCTTAGGCCTGGCAAGTGCTGATAGGATGACATTGAGGTTGCCAGTTACTCCTCACATTGCCTTTCTGCCCCATATGCTGTTGCCCTGGCAGAGCGGACATGTGCATCCCCCTCTGCCGAGGGCTTCAAGCTAGAGCAGATGGCAGCATTGCCCTTTCTCTGTTGGCACAGATGAGAACGTGCTTCACCTGACCTTCTACTACCTGATGAACCTCAACATCATGACAGTGAAAGCCAAGGTGACCACTGCCATTGAGATGACAACCGCCATCAGTGCTGGGTATGGAGAGCCCTGTGGGTGCTGAGCCTGTAGGCCGTTGGCAGCGACCCCTCCACTTGCCAAGAGCGCCCTGCCCTGCTGTCCTGCCAGGCTCTATTGAGAGTGACCCGCTGGCAGGGCAACACAGTGCCAAGAGCAGCATGTGGTGGCAGTTCCCCTCAGCTCAGTCATAGCTCCTGTGCCCCGTGGGCCAGAGATGCTCCAGCCCAGCTGCCTGCTCCTGGCAGGCAAGGTTTTAAACTCAGTCCTCCACAGTGCCGGGAAGGCCTTTGTGGTTTCCACATGCTGCTTTGGCTTGTCCTGTGATGGGTAAAGGAGGCCCCCCCAGAGCGCAGCTCCATCTCTGCCTCTGGGGAGGGCTTTTCTCCTTGTGCATCCTCTCCCTTGTGCATCCTTCCGTTCAGCTCCAGGGCTTTGCCAGGAGCCCTGCCAGGCAGCCACAGCCTGGGCAGCATCCTGCTCTCCCTCTCATAGCAAGCCAGGGACAGGGAGGTTGTGAACCTCTCAGGGGAGCAGTGCCAGACCTGAGCAGGACCTCTCCTGCTCATCACATTCCATCACCCTCTTGCAGACAAACTGCTTTCCTCCCGCCTGCAGCCTGTTCCTGGCAGCTCCCTTCACTTGCCATCTCTGCGGGTTTCCTTGTCTTGAGCTCTGCAGATGTGGTTGCCTCTCCCTGGGCTCCCCAGAAACCCTGCAGCCTGGTTTATGTGAGGACTGGCTGAAATGGCAGCTGTGGGAGCCTGCCCAGGGACCTCTGAACAGCTACTGGCTCTTTGGTGACAATCCCCAGGCCAGGAGGAGCTGCCCAAGGAAGAGGGAGATGGGAGAGGCTGAGCTACATGGACACAAGTGCTGCCTCCCAGCCTGTCCCCTGTGAGGCCTTCTAGTCCTTTGGGGCTTCTCTTTCCCATGTGGATACCCAGATCACTCCATGACAGCATCTGGAGTCTCTGCAGGGTTCCCATGCAGGGTGGTCCCTCCCTCACAGCTGCCCTTGGCTGTGTTACCCCAAACCAGTGATGCTGTTCCTTGAGACAGTCCTCAAATCTTAAGCCTTTGGGGCTTGTGAGTACAGTCAGAGGTGAAGGATTTAATTTCATTAAGCAGAATTCCTCTGCTTAAGCTCATTGGGTGGCAAACAGCCCTCAGGTTGTGCCCTGCCTGTGCTGGTGATGCTTTCTCCGTACACATCAGCAGGTTTTGGAGTTAATGCACTGGAGGGAGCAGCTTCCTGGGAAGCCAGGGAGCTGGTGTGCTGTGAGTTCTGTCTTCTTTGCAGCCAGGGAGGAGATAGATCTCCTTTTGGAGTGGAATTAGGGGAAAGCCATTCTGGTCTTGAAACCTAACTTGTGTAGTCCCCTTCTGTGGGCTCAGAGCCTCTTGGTGGCCACCCTAGAGAGATGTGGAGCCTATGCTGCTGCTGATTAAACTCTTGCCTTCTGCCAGCGACCTGCTATCCCCGGACTCCCTCCTCAATTGTCTCTATCCCGGAGATCATGGGAGGAAAACACCCAACCCGGCCAACCAGTTCCAGTTCGATAAAGTGGGGTGAGTGTCCAGGCAGTTGGCGCTGCTGCCCTGCTCCTTGTTCCTGGCATGGCATGTCCCTCCTCAGCTTGTACAGAGGGTCTGGGAGCCGGGAAGCTGGTGTTCTGTGCACATCAGCATGGCTTGGGGCACAGGAAAAGAAGTACGTGCTCCCTCTGGCTGGCTTGCAGGTTGGGCAGTTTGGGGGCATGGCAGGGAATGCCCCACAGTGCCGTAACCCCTTTTGTTGTCTCCACAGCATCCAGACCTTGAGTGACTACATGACAGAGCTGGGGCACCCCTATGTGTGGGTGCAGAAGCTGGGTGGCCTGCATTTCCCCAAGGAACAGCCTCAGGCATGTCACATCCCCATCCCTCTCCACCAGAACATCGAGCTGAGGTCTGGGGAGGCTTTGAGGATAGTTGTGTCCTGTGCTGCCCCCCCAGAGCTCCAGCTGTCACCAGGTGCTCACAAAGCACAGTGCAGCCTTGGCTGGAACCGGCTCAGTTGGGATGAATCTGTGCAGCGGAGCCACACCAACATGCCAGTGCAGGCACACGTGTTCCCTGTTACGGGCACTGAGCAGTGACTCGAGCGTGTGTCTGTCCCCGTGACTGGGTGGGGTGGCTTCGGGAGCGTGGAGCCCTGTGGACTGGCATGGTGTTGACAATCCCTCCTGCCCACAGCACACGGTCACCGCAGACAACTCGCTGAGCGCCAGCCACATGGAGCTGACAGTGAAGCTGCTGCGGACAAGGCTGCAGTCTCGCCTGGCTCTGCACAAGCAGTTTGCATCACTCGGTGAGTGCCTGGGTCCCCATGCCATGCCTTGGGGATAGGAGTGCAAGGTCCTTCTGTGCATCCTAACTGATGTCACCTTTAATGGTGCTACAAATCTGTGGTGCCACCCTCAGCATTCCGAGTCATTCCCTCTGTCCTCAGTGGTAGCAAGGCTGTGCGGACAGCCCTGTTTTGGGTGAGAGAGGAAGGGTGTCCCGCCTCTCAGTGCCCAGCACCCCTTTGGCACTGGCTATCCCTGTGCTGGGAATCACTTTGGGCCATGGTGGGAGGCAAACCACGCTCCCATGCATGTCGTGCGCCTGTCAAACAGCCAGGCATGCGCTGCTAAGGCTGCGAGCTGCAGGGGGATCACAGCCAGGGCCTCCATGGCTCCTCTCTAGGCACCTGATGAAGGTGTCAGAGAAATAACAATATCCCCAAGTCCCAGTTTTGGAGCACTCCCACCCACAGGACAGTGACAGAACTCCGTCCCCAGCCCTGTACTGCTCAGGTGGCTTTGTCCTTAATTTCAGAGCATGGCATTGTGCCAGTCTCTAGTGAGTGCCAGCATCTCTTCCCTACCAAGATCGTCTCACGCCTGGTGAAGTGGACTGCCATTCCCTATGAGGATTACGCGGTAGGCACCGAGCACGAGGCCGTATCTGTTCCAGCACCAGCAGCTGCTCACTGCTCCTCTTGTCTCTCTTTGTAGGAGCTGCCCTACACTAAAGATGTGATCGAGGCCGGCTTGGCTGAGGACACCCACCTCTACTACATGGCCCTGATAGAAAGGGGAACAGGTAGGTGCATTTCCTTCCCCTGGCAGTTTCCAATTCCCACACTGAATACCCCCAGGACAGCTTCTGGAAGTCTTCATGGGAAATCCCTCTGGTTGGGGGCCCTGTGGGCTGTGGGTGATGTTTCTTCTCTGCCCTGCTCAGCCAAGCTCCAGGCTGCTGTGGTCCTGAACCCAGGTTACTCCGCACTGCCGCCCGTCTTCAGCCTGTGCCTGAACTGGAAAGGAGAGCGAAACGGAAGCAATGACGACAACATTCGGGTAACCAGGGTGGTGGGAGAGGAGGCTGAAGAACCACTAGCATTTTGGGGGGTGTTCCCAATGGTTCTGTGTTCATAATAAGCGAGCTGTTAGGGTGGGGAGGTCCTGGGAGGGCAGAGAAGAGACCTGAGCCATATCTACACTAACCCTTCTGCTAGGCCATGGAGAGTGAGGTCAACGTCAACTACAAGGAGCTGTGGGGCCCGAAACCGGGCTACCAGCTCCTCACCAACCAGCTGCAGCGCCTCTGCATGGTGCTGGATGTCTACCTGGAGACAGAGCCCCATGACCCCAGCGTGGAGGGGCCCAAGGAGTTTCCCCAAGAGAAGATGTGTCTGCGCCTGGTCAGGTGAGAGCCAGAGGATCCTGGGGCAGTGATGGTGCTGGCAGTGACGGCGGTGCCACTGCTGCCCCCTTGCCTAACCTGCTGTCAGCCTTACAGCCTCTCCTTCAGCTGGCTGTGGGTTCTGCCCCCCACATCTCAGCAGTACCTCAAGACCAGGCCCTTTGTGTGGTGCCGGGGGCCTCCTGTCTGCCATGGGTCTACCTGTCCCTCTTCTCTTCCAGGGGCCCCATGCGCCTAAAGCCGTTCAAGTTCAACTACCCCCAGGGGTTCTTCAGCCACCGCTGAGTGCTCCCTGGGCATCACTATGGCAAGGGTTTCATCCTGTCTGCATGGAGGAGCATCTGCATCCCACCATTTCAGTTTATTTTTCCAGATATTGAGTTTTGTTTGAAGATTTTGTAACCAAAGGGATTAAATGCTGAACAGAAGGGAAAGCATGTCGAGTCCCTGTCTGTGCAGAGGGCTGGGATGGGGGGACTGCAGCAAGCCCTGTCGCATTTCTGGGCTCTGTCCCCTTGCCTGGGGTGCTGCCTGCCTCCTGCTCTCCCTCCCCACCATAGGGCCTCAAGACCGCGCATCTGAGATGGCTAAAAACTGAAATAGCTAAAAATAGCTGCTTTCCGGAGCCTGCACTGCAGCCCCAGCCCGTCCTTGCCTGCACGGGCTGCCAGCCAGCTGAGTCGGCACAAACCCTGCAGCAAGGAGGGTCTTTGCTGCTTCCCTGCACTTTGCAGAGGCAGCAAAGCAGCATCCTACGAGAAGCAGGACCTCACAGCACCATGTCAGGGGTCAGAATCCTGCTTGGTGCCAGGGAATTGGAATTCTGGTGCCTCCCAGCTCCCTGTTGAGGATCCTGTCTCACAGTCAGGCTGGCAGAGCTGGGCTTCATCCCTACTCACAAGGTCATAGTCACTCCTGGCCACTAGCCTCTCCACTTTTCCCATGTGGGTTATTTCTTCCCCAGGAAGGCGGGCAGAGCTTCTCTGTGCCCCTGTGCAACCCCTGCCATCAGCTCAGTGCTGCAGTGCCAGGTGCTGCTGCCGCACTCGGGTTAAACCAGGCCCCACCAGTCCCCTGGGAGCCACTCTTTAGAAAGAGCAGGAAGCAAAAACCACTGAAATCCTGAGCTGGCCCCGTTTCCAGTCCTTGTGCAGGCAGCCCACCAGGACACAGAGTCCTTCGTGCCTGCCATGGGGTGGGCTTTCCTCTCAGGAAGGCAGCCAGGACCCCATGTCACCCCCTAGGGTAGGCTTTCCTGCCTCCCCTCCCCATCCCTCCCCCATCCCGGACAGGAGGCGAGCAGAGCCAAGTCATCTCTGTAAGCACTTTATTTGGTTATTGCACAGTAAGCAAACAACAGTGGGTTGAGGTTCCTAGTGCACCGTGTGTCTGTGAGCATTCCTGCAGTGCCCAGCCTCTCCTGCCGCAGCATGGGGCACTGCTCAGAGGGACAATTGTCACCGTCAGGGCAGGGAAAGACCCCAAGGACCCCACCAGCCCCCATCCCAAGCAGCTAGAGCTCTGCATTGCACTCATCCATCGATTGCACATACATTAAATAAATGCACTTACTGGAGAAGGACAGGCGGTTCCCCTGGGTCCCCTTCTCCTCGGTTATAATTCAAGTGTTTAAATGTGGTGCTTGGCGTACATCACGTTCTGCTAGGGAAGCTATCGACCAAACCCCAGGGCAGGGCAGCAGGGGCTGCGTCTCTCACATGGACATATTGCTAAGGTAAAGCCCGGCCGTCAGAGGGGAGCGGAGCAGCTCCTGTGCCCAGAGGTGCTCTTCGGCTCCCAAGGCTCCTTCACTTCTTCCCTGCAGCAGGTGCTGGCTCTGAGGCTTTGCTGGAGGGTGCATCTTTAGGGACCTCAGCCTTGAGGGGCTCTTTACTGGCTTTTGGGTCATCTTTGGGCTTCGCTTTAGCTTTGGGCTCCTCTGCCTTCTCCTTCTTGGGCTCCTCTGCCTTCTCCTCAGCCTTTGGTTTCTCAGCCTCCTTCACAGCCGCCTTGCTGACCTCTTGCTGAGGTTTTGGTGGAGCCTCCTTCTCAGCCTTTCCTTCTACAGGTTTGGGGCCTGGCTTAGTGGTATCCTTCACCTGTGGGGCTGGAGATTCCACCACAGCAGCAGCCTTCTCTTTGGGCTTCTCTTCCACCTTGGCTGGGACATCCTTTTTGGGAGCTTCTTTCTTGCCTTCCTCAGCTTTGGGCTTGGAGGGAGCCTTTACCTCTTTGGGCTGCTCTTCCTTTGCAGGGGCTTTTGGCTCCTTTGGTGGGGAGGGGGTGGGCTCCTTGGCCGGGACCTCCTCCTTCACAGGAGACTTGACTTTCTCAGGGGACTTCACAGCTGGGGTCTTGGCCTCCTCCTTTGAAGGGGATGGGGCTTTCTCAGGGGACTTTACGGTTGGGGTCTTGGCCTCCTCCTTTGAAGGGGTTGGAGTTTTCTCAGGGGACTTCACAGCTGGGGTCTTGCCTTCTTCTTTTGAGGGAGCTGTGGGTTTCTCTGGGGATTTGACAGATGGAGTTTTGACATCATCTTTTGAGGGAGGTGCAAGTTTCTCTGGGGACTTGACAGCTGGACTCTTGGCCTCCTCTTTTGAGGGGGTTGGGGGTTTCTCTGGAGATTTCACTGCTGGGCTCTTTGCCTCCTCTTTAGAGGGGGCTGGGTCTTTCTCTGGAGACTTCACAGATGGAGTCTTGGCCTCCTCTTTTGAGGGGGATGGGGGCTTCTCTGGAGACTTCACAGACGGAGTCTTGGCCTCTTCTTTTGAGGGGGATGGGGGCTTCTCTGGAGACTTCACAGACGGAGTCTTGGCCTCTTCTTTTGAGGGGGTTGGGGGCTTCTCTGGAGATTTCACAGCTGGACTCTTGGCTTCTTCTTTTGAGGGGGATGGAGGCTTCTCTGGAGACTTCACAGCTGGACTCTTGGCTTCTTCTTTTGAGGGGGTTGGGGGCTTCTCTGGAGACTTCACAGCTGGACTCTTGGCTTCTTCTTTTGAGGGGGTTAGGGGCTTCTCTGGAGACTTCACAGCTGGACTCTTGGCTTCTTCTTTTGAGGGGGTTGGGGGCTTCTCGGGAGACTTCACAGCTGGACTCTTGGCTTCTTCTTTTGAGGGGGTTGGGGCTTTCTCAGGGGATTTGACAGTTGGAGTTTTGGCTTCTTCCTTTGATGGGGTTGGTGGCTTTTCTGGGGACTTGATGGCTGGGGTCTTGGCCTCCTCCTTTGAGGGGGACTCAGGTTTCTCTGGGGACTTGGCCTCCACTTCTTCACCCTCTGCTTCAGCTTTCTCCTCTTTCTCCTCTTCAGCTTTTTCCTCTTCACCCTCTTTCTCAGCCTCGTCCTCCTCTGTGACCTCCTCGGTCACCTGGATTTCCTCTGTCTGCTCCTCCACAATCACTGTCTCCTTCTCAGACTTTTCCACCACCTTGATCTTCTCCTCACTCTTCACCTTGATGTTGGTGGTGATGCTGGGAACTTTGGGGACCACCTCAGGGAAGGAGAGCATCCCAAGGCCAGACTCAATCCGATATTCCTCCCCTTCCAAGAGCTTTCTGCCAGGAAGAGACCAGAGCAGGGCAGTCAGTGATTGCTTCTCAACCAGTTTTTAGCTTCTCCCATGACCAGGACCTGCTAGCCTTGCCCTGCAGCTCCACTGCCCTCCTTGCCAGCTTTCAAGATGCTGGTTGACCCTATTCCTGCTCCTGCATCCTGGGCCGTGCAGGTTTCCTCCCTCTCCCCTGCAAGCCATGTGCAGGGCAGGGTCACCCAGCTGGAACATTGCCCACCATAGTCTTGAGGTGGAAGTGTCTCTTCCTCATGGACAAGGAGGCCCTCAAGGAGCGTCCCCAGAGCCACCAGCACTAGGGGCTTGCTGACAGTCTCCCACCTTCCCCTTGCCCATCCCATACCTATAGGCAGCAATTTCAATGTCCAGGGCCATTTTGACATTGAGCAGATCCTGGTACTCGCGGAGCTGAGCTGCCATCTCCCACTTGGTGTTCCTCAGCTCGCTGTCAAGCTGCTGGATGGTTTCCTGCAGGCAAACAGAGCAACTGGTGATGTAGGGAGCCAGCCCCTGGGAGAGGGTGGCACAAAGCACCCCCAAACAGTTCCCTGGTCTCCAGAGTGGGTGCTGCTCACCCAGCACTGGGGTGTCCTCACAGGGGGGTCTCTGTCCTGCAGACAGAGAGGGAAGGGGACACATCCAGAAGCTATTTCAGCCAGCTGAGCCCCCACTCGCTTCCCTGAGCTCCCTCTAGAAGAAACAAGTAGTGGGGAAGTTTCTAGGATCTGGGTCAGCCTGGTGGCCACCAAGCCCCAGCCTAGGACTGTTGGGGATAGGGCATCACCCTAGGGACGACATTCCAGTCCATGGCCACCAGATTGCACAGCCTAGCTTTGGGACACAAGACATGGCCTGAACCCTGGACATGGTTCAGTGGTGTCTTTGGCAGCTCAAAGCCAGGTAGAAGGATGGGACAGATCTGTCATAGGGGAGGGACACAACAACTTTGGGCTCTAGGTACCTGATCACCAGGAGTCGGGGAAGGCCAGCTCTAGACAAAAGCCTGAGTATTTGCTGCTGGTTGTCACTATCCCTGACGCCAAAGCACCAGTGCTGCTCCTCTTCAGCATCCGGATGGTCCCTCCCCACTAAACGTAAGGGCTGGGACGTTGCCCATTGCACTATATTACCTGGTAGGACAAGACATCTGCATGATGGCGCTCCTCTGAGTCCTGCCTCTGCCGCTCCAGTGACTCCTGGGTCCCTTTGAGGGCTTCAAGCTCAGTGGTCTTGGCCTGGAGCTGGCGGCGGTACTCAGAGATCTCCTCCTGGGCCAAGCGGATGGCATCTGTGTTCACCTTGGCAACCTCCGAGAGCTTGTCCAGCCTCACTGTAACAGGGGAAAGGAGAAGATGCAGGGAGGGACACTGCAGTCTCCCCTCCTTGGGGAACCTTAAATCCTGTGAGACTGCACAAGCCCTGAGTCCATGTCTTCTGCAGACCCTGCCGCACCCAGGGCTCCCTGGGTGCACCAGCTTCACTGGCCCTCCTTGGTGAAGGTTCACAGCCTCCATCCACACTTGCTGTGCCGAGGAGGTGAAGGTGTCTGGGGTGGATGAGTGTTTTCACCATCCTGGACTTTTTCCCAGGGCCACCCCGCGCTGCAACCCTCCTCCCCTTCAGCTCCTGCCACAACCCCTATAACCCAAAGAGCTGCCTGCTTGTCCTATGTGCGCCACATTGCCACGCCCAGCTCCAGCCGTCCTCGGGCGAGGCAGGGGGGTTGCTGCAGTGCCTAGGGGACATCCTGAGGGACAAGGAGGAGAGAATGGGGAGGGAGTGACAAGGAGGTGGGGGTGGACACAGAGCCTGCTGCTCCCGGCCCCCCATCCAGCTTCCCGACCCCCCCTAAGGGGGCAGCGCCCCCGCGGGGGCCGCGCCCGCCACTTCCCGTGGTGCTGAACGCGGTGCTAAACGGCCGCCGGCCCTGGGTGCTGCGCTGTCCGTGGTGCTGAACCGACGCTGTCCGCGGTGCTGAACCCCGCCGGCGCCCAGCGCGCCCACGGGTGCTGAGCCCCGTGGTGCTAAGACGACTCCCCCCCCCCCGCCCGCCCCAGTACCGTAGTGCCCCACCCAACAGCGCAGCAAGGACACTCCTTGCTCCCCCCGCCCCGCGTCGGGGATGCGGCACCGGCACCACCCACCCCCCCGCTGTAATCCCCTCGCTGCAGTGCACCGCAAACAGACCTGGCCGGGCTCCAGCGGGGAGGGACGGGTAGGACGCTCTGCAGCGTTGCAGAGGGGGCAGCACCCCGAAAACTTACAGAGTGCCAGAGCAGCGGCCATGCCATCTTCCCCACTGCGGGGCGAGTGGCTTACTGGGGAGCCGGTGACAAGGGTGAGGTTACCCTAGTATGGTAGATATCTAGGTGGACGTCCCTGCATCCCCCGGAGTGCGGGTACATTAATGCCCTGCCAGAGCACATGGACGGGCACACCTCTTGGGATGGGGGTGCACACTCCCAGAATGCTGGGTATCCGAGGGGGTCTCTGAATCCCCAGGGGTAAGGGTATTTTAACTCCCTCCCAGAGCGCTGGATATCCAAGAAGACCCCTGCACCCCCTTGAGGTGGGGTTACTCTAATGCCCTCCCGGAGCACAGTGTATATGGGGGGTCCCTGCTCTAATGCTTCCCCAGAGCTGCCGCATGGGGTCCCCCAGACCCGGGGAGAGGGTGTTGCTGCGGACAGCCCCTCGTGGGGGTGCGAGGGGGACACTCACCGCGGAACCACTCCTCGGCCTGCAGCGTGCTGCGCGCCGCCGTGCCCTCCAGCTGGGCGCGCAGGTCGCGGAGCGCCTCGGTGACACCGGGGCGCAGGGCGGCGGGGGGCTCGCCGAGGGGCTCGGCGCGGGCTCCGCGCAGCAGCGCTCCCACCTCTGCTCGGTGCTGCTTCCGCAGCAGCTCAGCCTCCTCCCGCAGCGCCCGGGCTCGCTCCTCCAGCGGCCCCCGCGCTCGCTCCTCCTGCGCCGAGCGCTGCGCCAGCCCGCGGGCTGCAGCCTCCAGCTCGCCCCGCTGCCGAGCCTCCTCCTCCAGCCTCCCCCGCAGCGCGGCCACGTCCTCGGCCAGGCGAGCCCTCTCCAGCCGCAGTTGCCCCTTCTCGGCTCCGAGGCGCAGCACGGTGCCCCGCATGTCGCGCAGCTCCCGGGCGTACAGCTCGCCCATGGCCGAGCGCCCCGCCTGCTGCTGCCGCAGCGCCTCCGCCTCGGCCGCCAGCGCCCGGTTCTGCTGCTCCAGCGCCCGCACCCTCTCGATGTAACCGGCGAAACGATCGTTCAGCACTTGCAGCAGCTCCTTCTCGTTCCGCACTCGCGCTTCGCCGTTCAGCGAGTCCAGGCTCTCGGTGGAGGATGCGGCCGCGCTGCCGCCCCCCACGCCGCCCCGAGCTCGCCCCACCGGTCCCGGTACCGACCATGAATGGAAGCCGCTGGAGGCGGCGGAGCGCGGGACGAAGCGGGTAGGGTCCTTGCGGAGCCCCCCCGGGGGGCCCAGCAGTGTCTCCAGCACCAGACTCATGGTGACCCCGGCCCCGGCTGCGGCACCGGAGCCGCCGAACGCTTTATAGGGACTGGAGGTGACCGCTCCGCCCCCACCACGGGGGGAGTGAGGGGAACAGGGAGGGGCACCGGCACCACCCCCGCAGTGAGTATGGGGACGGGCACTGGCACCGGCACCTCCCCGCACCGCGAGGATAACGATGGGCACCGGCACCACCGCAGGCAGCGGAACCGGCACCGCCCGGCAGTGGGGACAGGGATGGGAACATGCGCTGGCACCGGCACCGCTGAGGGGAGGGGAACCGACACTACCCCGCAGTGGGGATGAGGATGGGCACCAGCACCGCCTTGGGGGTGGGAAACCGGCACCGGCACTGCCACGGGGATGGGCATTGGTACCAGTACCGGCACCTCCCCACCACTGGGATGGGCACTGGCACCAGTACAGATACTGCCCCACCATTGAGATGGGCACTGGCACTGCCGCAGGGAAGGAACTGGGAGGGACAGCGCCCCTGCAGTGGGGATGGGCACTGGCACCAAGTACTGGTACCGACATCGGCACCACCGCGGACATGGGCACCGGTACCGGTACCAGCACCTCCCCACCATTGGGATAGGCACCAGCACTGGTACGGGCACCGCCGCAGGGAGGGGAACCCGCAGCGACTCCGCCCCGCAGCCCCACGGGGCGGGGGGGGGGGCACACGAACACGGCCCGGGGAGAGTGGGGAGCCAGGATGGAGAACAGAGGGGCGTGCGGGAAGGAAGCGGGGACCCCCGTAGGAGAGGGGGAGCCCCGAGGCGGGAGCGGATCCCCCGCAGCAATAGAACCAGGACCCCCAGGAAGAGAGAAGGATCCCCTGGAAAGGAGGGCGACTCCCGGGAGAGGAGCAGGGACCCCTCGACAGGGAGAGTAAGGATCCTCTGGAAGGGAACAGGGATCCCCGGGAAGACAACAGGACCTCTGGAAAGGGAGTGGGGACCCCCTGGGAGGAAAGAAGGGAGCCCCAGGAAGGGAGCTGCGACACCACGGAGCCCCGGGAATGGAGCAGGGATCCGCTGGGAGGAGAGTGGGACCCCCTAGAATGGAGCCAGGACCCCCGGGGAGGAGAGTGGAGACCACTTGGAAGTGAGAGGGGATCCCCGGGAGGAAGCGAGACCCCCGGGAAGGGAACGGGGCCCCTCTGGAAGGGAGGGGGATCCCCGGGGGAAAGGGAGTGGGGGGATCCTCGGGGGGTACAGGCAGCCCCTTCCCACGGCGATGTCAGGTCAGGGGCGCCGGGGGGTGCGGCGTCCCCCTCCCACCTCGCAACCCCCCGGGGTCCAGGGAGAGCTCGAAGCGAGGGGCAGGGTCTGGGGGTGTCTGGGCGGGCAAAGGGGGGGCGGGCAAAGGGGGGGAGGGACAGGGCCTGGGCGGGGCCGCGCAGAGTCCAGGTGGGCCCCGGTCGGAGCGGAGCTCGGGCAGCCCCGGCGCGGCCAATGGGCACGCGCAGCCCGCCCGGCCAATCAGCGCTCGCGGGAGGCCGAGCCATTCGTCAGGTGCGGGTGGCTCCAGCCAATCAGCGTGCAGAGAGCGCCGCCATTCAGCAGGTGCCCGCGGCTCCACCAATCAGCAGCCGGTACACAGTCTCAGCTCATCGGATGTGTCGAGCCTGCGTATTGGACACTGCTCGGAGGCGGGGTTACAAGGAGCAGCAGCCAATGGAGACGCCGCGAGTGGCTCCGCCCCTATCATGCCCAATCAGCGCCAGGCTTCCCGCCCGGAAGCGCTATCTCCGGAAGCGCTGTCCGCTCGGCGCTCACTTCCGCGGGGCGGGGGGCAGTGGCGGCAGCGGCAGGTACGGGCCTAGGGCTGCAGGGACAGCGGGGCTGCGAGCCGCGAGCCGCTCCAGACTCTGACCCTCTCCAGGGGTAGGGATAGCTGGCGGGCCTGGCTCCTCCCCAACCTGCCGCCCACGCGGTACCGGGTTCTCTTGGGTCCCTCTCTGTCTCGGCCCCGTGGGCCTGGGTCCTGGGCTTCCCCCTCCTCCCCCCCCCCCCCCCCCCGCCCTCCCAGGGTACCTCAGCCCCGCCACCCCCGTGGGTCCCTGGCCCAGCCCCTTTCCATCTCACCGGCCGGGAGCCCTACTCCAGCTCCCCGAGCCCCGGAGCCACAGCCCGGGTGAGTGGGTGCTGGGCTGGCCTGGCCTACCCCGTGTCTTCCGCACCCCTCTTGGCTGGGGGCTCAGGGTTAGCCCTGTCACTGCTCGCCTGCACCAGTTCTGCCCCCTGATTGAGCCCTGGGGCCCGTGTCCTCCACAACAAACAGTTCCCTCGCGCGTCTGTAATGGGGGCTGCTGGAGCAGCCTTGCATCCCTGTACGGTGGAACCCAGAACCCCGTGGAAGGCAGATGGGGCTGGCGGGCCTGGGGGCTCTGGGGGTAGGGGAGAAGAGGAAACACCACCACTATGTTTGGGGGGTGAAGGGATACTGGGCTGGGGTTGCGCTGTGATGCGACTCCTGATGTGGCTTTGGGACCATTTCTGCTGTCAGTGTTTGCTTTTTACGGCCAGAGCAGCCCTGCATCCTGGTGCAGTGGATCCTGGATTCCCAGGGAAGACAGTCAGAGATGGTGGGACACCAGGCCTGTCCTGGGGTCTGTGAGGAGCTGGGGAGAAGGGGAACCACCCGTCCTTCCTCCCCTACATTTGGAGGATGAGGGGTTGCTGCTTGGGGGCTCATTGTGATGTGACTCCTGAGGGGCTGGAGCAGCTCCTGGTTCGGTTTGGGGACTGAATGCGGTTCCTGCTGTCAGTGTTTGCTTTTCAGGGCTGCCGGCATCCGTGCAGGCAGGTGCTGTGGTCTGAGCACGGCCAGACACTGCACCGATCCCTGGGAAGAGTTCAGTACCAGGCTCTGTGGAAGCACCAAAGAGCTGGGAACTGGGCACAGAGCAGAGAGGGATGCGCCCGCTCTGATGTTGTGCGCTCGCTGCCCTCTCTGTGAGGGTTTTAGGGAGGGAGCCCCCAAACTTCATAAAGCAGAGTGTATGAAACATCTGAAGGTGAAATAGGATGGGTGATAGGACGAGCAGTTGGTTCCTTTTGGTTTGCTGCCTCCAAACCTGGCTCTGGGATCCCGGACTGCTTCCTGCATGTCTCAGGCTGCTGGGCTGAATGGATTTGAAGCTTTGGTACCACAGAGGTGTTGATCCTTACTTGGATCGGTCCAGGCTGGGAGCTCTGGTGGTGGCAGGAGGTGTTTGGCCTTGGACCCATGTGGCTTTCTTTGGAGGAGACCATTCCCTCTGCCAGTGGGGCTGATACTGTGAGATAAAGCTCTTCTGTGCATCCTGACACCTTCAGAATGAGACGTTTGGTGTCTCTGAAGATGCTTTCTGGTGTTTTGGGAGGGACACCAGGGGTGTTATCCCCACTGCAGGTGATCCCTAGGCATATGCTGCTCAGAGTCCCCCTGGCCCTGTGGAGCTGGATACTTTGGGCCCCACAGTTTTGGGATCCTGGTGCAGGGGACTCTTTGGGACTTCCCTTTGTCCATGGGTTTTGTTCCCCAGTTGATGGTTGATGGGATGTATCGTTTCCGTGGAGCTGCTGTCATGGCAGTCGGGATTAATTACACAGCAGATGCCGGCGCTTCGGGGGTCCGGATCACTCCAGTGGCGGCTCAGTGATCGGATTGATCTGCCCTGATTGTGGGCACAGCAAGGCTTTTGCCCTCAAGTTATTAAATGGGGGTCCCTTTACCTGTGGGTTCCCAGACAGCGCTCTGTGCTCATCACTGCTGTCAATTGGTAGCTCCTGTTCCAGTCGGTGTGGGATAATTTGTGGTGCTCGCTGGCTCTGGGCAGTTCCTTTGTGGGGTGTTTAGAGCTGAGGTGGGAGCCTTGGGGCTCAGCAGGATGGTGCAGGGTGGCCGTGCTGTGGTGGTGCAGGTGGGATGTTCCATGGCTGGGCACAACCTGGTCAGTGGATGGGAAAGTTTGAGCCAAACTCGGAATGCAGCAACAGGCTCACAGCTCCTGTAGGGCTGAGCGTGAGCTAAGGCTGGCTCAAATTAGGCCAGTTCTTAGGGAATATCTCTTCCTAGGCAGTGTGTCTGGGGCTGATATGTGGCGCTGTGCCAACTGTGGGGCACGGGGATGGGAGCTGTGCCCACGGCTGCTCCCTGTCTGCAGGATGGGTTTCACCTCATCACTTTGCTGCTATGAATCAGGAAGGAAGAACACTTGGGTTGAGCATGAAGTTTGTTAGCTGCTGTCTCTCATCCCTTCCCCTTATCCATGCCCAGGTTTTAACTTCCCCACTGCTGTCTGCCTGCTCTGGCTGGCCTTTATCTGCTGAGGCCAGGGCTTTGCAGGGCTGCCCAGTGATGAGGGAAGCCATCCCCTCCCCGTGCCTGCCTGGCCCTTTCCCTTGGCTTCAAGTTGCTTCATATCAACTGGGAACAGTCGTGTGTTCAGGGATTTTCCAGTCTGCCTTCATCACCTTCAGCTGTGCCGCCCTGCTGGGTTCTACTGACCCGCCCCAGGGACTGTCTTTGGAGCTGTGAGCGGCAGTGGCCCTTGCTCTAGGGGTTTCTTTCCCTCTGCTTTCCAAGTGACCTGTTCCCTAGGAGCTTGCTCTTTGAGTTCTTGCTCCTCTCCCTCCACTGTAGGTGCTGCCGCACCCCCTGATGCACTGGGGACACGTGTTTGTGCAGGGCTGGAGCAGATACCTCTCTCCTTCCTCCTCAGACCCTCCTGAAGATACGTCCTGGTAAATCAAACCTCCCTGTTGGCCCACAAACTCCTGTTCTGGGCTGTCCCAGAGCCTGCGGCACGGTGAGCCCTCTTGCTGTGGTAAGCAGGGACCTGCAGTGTCTGGGGCACCGTTTAATTCTCGCGTGATGCTGCGCTGGCTCTGGAAGCGCAGTGGCAGCAGCAGCACTTTTGCCACATCCCTTCCCAGGCAATGGATCTCTGTTGCTAGAAGCTGGAAGACTCCCATCGCCAGTATCTCACCCTTCAGGGATGGAGGGATTGGCCCAGAGCTGGGCAATTAAAGTAGCTGGGGGTTGCTAACAAGTTTTCTTCCTCCACTCTCTGTAAGAAGAAATGAGTGGCGCCAGCAACAGCTTATTTGGCATTAGGAACCTGCCCGTGCCCACCTCAGAAAGAAGCACCGTGCTGTGGTTGTTAATGTGTTGTAAGTTTGGGAGTATCTTATTCACCCAGGATGGTTGAATTCTGGAGCCTGCTGCCATGGCAGCTGGGGAGAAGGGGATGACTGAGGTCCACCATATTCCCAGCACGACGGCCTGAGATTGAGGAGGGGGCTCACACCACAGCCCATGTGTCACCACCGCAGGCTCTGAAATGCCAGTCCTAGGAGGAACATGCTGCCCTGTGAGCTCGGCTGTGGGAACCCTGTAGAATCACAGAATGACCTGAGCTGGAAGGAACTCACAGGGATAGAGTCCAGCTCCTGTCCCTGCACAGGACACCCCAACACTCACACCGTGGGGCTGAGGGTGTTGGCCAAAGGCTTCTGGAATTTCGTCAGGCTGTGCCTGCTTCCCTGGGAGCTGTTCCAGTGCTCCACCACCCTCTGGGGGAAGAACCTTCTCCTGATGCCCAACCTAACCCTCCCCTGGCATCTTCCTGCCATTCCCTTGGGTTCTGTCATTGGCCACCAGAGAGAAGAGCCCAGTGTCTGCTCCTCCTCCTCCCCTTGTGAGGAACCTGCAGAGCGAGTAGATCCCCCCTCAGTCTCCTCCAGGCTGAACGGACCCAGTGACTTCAGCGTCTCCTCACATGACTTCCCCTCCAGACCCTTCCCCAGCTTTGTGGCCTCCTCTGGACACTCTTCAGGAGTTTGATGTCCTTTTTATCCTGTGGGACCCAAAACTGCACCCAATACTCGGGGTGGGACCACACTGGTGTGGAGCAGTGTGGGACAATCCCCTCCCTCACCCGGCTGGCGATGCCGTGCTGGATGCCCTCCAGGACACAGTTGCCCTCTTGGCTGCCAGGGCACTGCTGGCTCATGGTCAACTTGCCATTGACCAGAACCCCCAGGTCCCTGACTTCCCCTTCAGCCCTCAAGGGCTTCAAGAGCAGCAGAAAATCAGATGCTGTGAATTGTGGTGCTTCTTCCAGCCGGGAAGCAGAATAAAGCTGCATCCAGCAAGGAAGGTGTCTGTAGCAGTGCCCATACATATTGCGTGAACATGGATGATGTTTGCCTGAGGTGGGTGGAAGGGGAACAGGGGAGGCAGAGCAGCAGGGCCACTCTCACACCAGGAGTCTCAGGACAGCAGCGTTGCTCTAGATCTTAGGGATCCCTTTGACTCATTCGTCCTGGGGGATCAGGAATAAGATGCTTTGCGGAGCTCCTTTCCTCCCAGAAGCTGGCATGGGAGGTTGAGCGGTGCTGAGCTCCCTGTGTCTCCCTGTCAGTGGTGTTCAGCCCACTGCGAGGTGGGAGATGCAGGAGAGATGGTGTTGGCTCCTGCTCTGGCTTCACTGTTGGTAGGGACTCTGGAGAAAGGGATCCCACTGCCCCTTGGCATCTTAGAGTAAGGGAGCACCTGCACCCCTTGATCCAGCATCCTGGGAGGATGCAGGATTGTGCTGCTGCAGAAGCTTCTCCTCAAAATGGACTCAAGGAACCCAAATGAGGTGTGGATGAACTCTGGGTGATTTTCCTACCAGATCCTTACAAACACTTTTGACCCTTTGAATCCATCAAGACTGGCTTAAAATGAGTTTGGCAAGAAGGGAGGGTGAGAATCGAGCCACTGCAAGGTCAGGGGCTTTTTGTCTTCTTCTTTTCGTGGCTGCAGATCCTGCATCCTGCTTTCTTCATGTGCTGGTAGGAGCCACTGGTCCACTCAGCCCCACGCTGGGAGATCAGTGAGGGCTGGGACATTTTTCCCAGCCTGGAAAGGACCTTAGTGGGAATTGCTGGAGCTGGAGGAGCAAACACAGAGCTCCCAGCTCTGTGCCACATGGTGAGCACTCACTGGTGCTTCCCTGCCTGGTTTTGCTCACCGAGTGCAGGGCCTTCAGCAGGGTCAGAGCATGCACTGGGACAGGATGCACAGAGCAGTGGTGGCTGCCCCATCCCTGGAGGTGTTCAAGGCCAGGTTGGATGGGGCTTGGAGCCCCCTGATCCAGTGGGAGGTGTCCCTGCCCATGGCAGGGGGTGGCACTGGATGGGCTTTGAGGTCCCTTCATATCCAAACCATTCTATGATTCTACTTACAGCTCACTATAATGACTCTAAAATCTGTCCAAACGAGGTGATTGAAGCTGTTGGATCTGGAGAAGGGAACAGAGCTGGGAAAGGGTCTGGAGCCCAGGGGTTCTGGGAGCAGCTGAGGGCCCTGGGGCTGTTTATCCTGGAGGAAAGGAGGCTGAGGGGAGACCTCCTCGCTCTCTGCAGCTCCCTGGAAGGTTATTGTGGTGAGATGGGTGCTGGGCTCTTCTCCCAAGTAACAAGGAATAGGATGAGAGGAAATAGCCTCAAGTTGTGTCAGGGGAGATTTAGATTGGATATTGGGAAAAATTTCTTCACCAAAAGTGTTCTCAGGCACTGGCAGAGGCTGCCCAGAGAGGTGGTGGGGTCCCCGTCACTGGAGGTGTTTAAAAGACAGGTAGATGAGGTGCTCAGGGATGGTTTAGTAGTGGACAGGTGTGGCTTGACTTGATCTCAAAGGTCTTTTCCAACCAAACAATTCTATGATTCTGTGATCTGATACCCATCCTGCTCCCATGTGCCAGAAAACTGCCGTACTTACTGTCAGGCTCTGGCTCAGGGGAGGGGACCCTTCCCCATCCTCTGCCCAAACTGGACCGTAGTGTGTGTAGAAGGAGCAGGGGTAACGCAAGAGCAGCTCTGCAGTCCCTGAAGCGTTTCTTTTGCTCTCCTTAAACCCGGAGCCAAGCAGCAGCGTTGGACCCTGCCCAAGGGCTGAGTGTGGTGGAATTCACCTTCAGCAGCAGCTGCATCCCTGGGCTGGCAGGCAGCCCTGACTCCTTGCCCTTGCTTAGCCTGGGGGACACACACACACAGCAGGGGGTGCTGAGCACCCAGCTTTGGGGAGTGCTTGGAGCCCTGCTCAGCCTCTCCTCACCCTGCTCCAGGCACTGGGATGCTTCAAGCCTGGTCATGCCTCTCTGGAGTTTGAGGTGTTGGTGTGGGGAGCAAGGGGTGCGCCTTTACTCTCGAGCTTGGCTGGAGGAGGAGGCAGCAGTTTGCTTTTTAGAGGCTGCTGCTGGTGCTGCAGGGCTTAAAGGAGTCAGGGAGATGGGTGAATGGCTCTGTCTCTGGAATTACAGGGGTTTTGGATGGCTAAAACACACTGTGGTGCCCGGAGGCTCTGGGAAGCTGCAGAGAAGCAGTGGGTGTGATTCCTGTCTCTAAGCCGGCTGCAGAAATTCCCTGGTAGGCTGCAAGTTTGCTTTCCAGGCACTTCTGCAGAGCAGGGCTGACCACGAGCCAGGGTGGCGAAATTGGAGGGACTGCAGTAAATCCTCCTTCCTCCCTGTCTTGCAGGCCAGGATCTGCAGTGAGGCACAGAGAGCTGCTGCTGCGGCGCGGGCAGGGACCTCCCGCTGGAAACAGGCTCTGAATACATCCCAGGTAACCCAGGCAGGGAGGAGCATCGTGTCCTACACCAGCTTTGCCCCCTCTGGAACAGCATCAGGACCACGCTGCCAGCACCCGAAGCAAACCCGATGCAAACTCTTTCTCTCTCCCTGCCTGCCAAGCTCTGCCCGGCGGGCTCAGCCCCCAGATTCCAAGCAAATTTTCTTTTATCCCTGTTGGGGATCCCTGTCTGGCTTGGCCAGGGAACAGAGGACGCAGTTTGTCTGGCCACATCCCATCTGCTCTGCTCACAGGATCACTGCATTTGAAACCATTTGCAAGCTTTTTTTTTTTTCTTACCACGTGGCTTTGTCTGTGCTCCTGCCCCTCTGGAACAGCAAGGCCACTGCAGGGTTTCAAGGTCGCTGCTCGGGTTTCTGTGTTGGTGAGGGAGCAATGGGTGAAACAGCATAAAAGACAAATCCCTGCTGACCTTTAAAGGGCTGCCTGCCGGTTGGGCTCCCTCAGCCTGCCCAGCTGTAAATCTGCCCAAAATTGCTGGAATTCTGTAACAGCCCCATCTCACACCCAATGAATTTAAAGCAATGCTGCTGGAGCAGGGATGGTTTCTGGAAGAGACTGTGTTGGCTCCTGCCGGTGCGTTTGGCCAGGTGTGAGCAGATTCAAGCCCCTCTCGGGCCTCAAGTTTTGCTTGGTTCCTCTTTCCATCCCAGAGCTGTTCCCTGCGTAGGTGTGAGGAAGGGTTGGGGGGAATTTTCTCTAGGGAAGTGTTTTTGGAGTGAGGAGACTCAACCACCGGGGGGTTTGCTGAGCACTTGCAGTGGGACTGAGGGCTGCCCAGCTTCATGTGGGATGGAGCGGGCAAAGAAGCAGCTGCTGGCGAGGGAAGCAAATTGGGGCTGGAGCCTGGGCAGGGGTGAATGCTGGCACCTTCAATGACTGCTGTCCTCCTCCTCCTTCACATCCTCGTTAGCGAGCCACCTGATTCCCCACTCATCAGCAGAGCCCGTGGTGTGGCTGCAAAGCACTCGCCCTCCCTCTCCTGAGGAGCTGCTCCTCCAGCAGTGCAGTAGCTGAGGGATTCTCTGGGCACTTCATCTCCTTGTGACTCTTCCCGGGAGATCCCAAGCTCTTTCCCCTGGTTTTTCATTCCTGGAGCTTTCCATTGTGACCTCAGCAAGGAAATACCAACCCTCAATATCTGTCTGCCTCTCTTCCCAGGGACGTGCTGCCAGCTGGAGACCACCATGACAGACTCAAAGTACTTCACCACCACGAAGAAAGGTAAGAGAAGCAATGGGAGGGTCACACAACTTTCCCTGCTCCTCTTGCACCTGTGGAAGCCAGGTGGGAAGGACTGTCCCAGAAGTGGGAAGCTGGTGGAGGTGCTGGGAATGCTCTTTGCCCACGCAGGATGCACTGGCAGAGTCCTTACTGTGATGCAGCTGGGGTGGTTTCTGCGCTGCTGTGGGGTCGGAGCACCTTGTCACCACCACCTGGACCCAGCCAAGGCTGTTGGCTGCCGGGTTATCGGATTTAGCAGCTCAGGAGCTCCCCTGGAGCTCCTCTCCACTGGCCAGAAATGCTCAGGGCATTCAACATAAGCTCTTTCCAGACCAAGGAATTAATACAGAGGAAAGCCATGTGGCATCTTCCTCTTCAATCTGCTTGCTTAGGAGTGAATGAAGAGCTCAAGGTGGGAGGTGTTGCCCTTGGGCTGGGTCCAGAGCTGACTGCTTGCCCCTAGCGACTGGGGAATTGCTGCCACATGCAGAGGAGCATTTGGGCACCACCATCCCTGTGAGGCTTGAGGAGCAGTTCCCAAAATCTGCCTGCATTCGCTGCTGTTGGTGCCTGTCATATTTTGGGGTGCAGTGGGCTCTACAGGTAGGAGAGACCCCCCCCCAACAGCTCTGTGCTGGACTGGGTTTTCTCTTTGTGCTAAGAACTGCCCCACAGCCAAACCCAGCTGACAAATAAACCCTGTGTGCTGTGCCTGGGGTTTGGGGCACTGTGCTCACCACCCCTGGTCCTTAAACTCTTGTGGGGCTGGAGGAGTGACAGGGATGTGCCAGCATGGTTGTCTCTGTTCCCACATATCAGAGCTGAGCCCCTGGAGCAGCCCCGCCCCTTGGCGATACTCGGGAAGTTAAATTTCCCCTTTCCAGCTCCTCGCACCCCGGAGCACCCAGGGTGGCAAAGGATCCTGGGCACATAGCAGGTGGGAGCCGCTCACCCTCCCCTGGCAGCAGCACCCAGTGGGTTGGTACCCCATTGCCTGAGCTCTCCCTTTTCTCCTTTCTCCAGGGGAGATATTTGAGCTGAAAGCTGAACTGAACAGCGACAAGAAGGAGAAGAAGAAGGAGGCTGTGAAGAAAGTGATCGCCTCCATGACTGTTGGCAAAGACGTCAGGTGTGTGGCGGTGGGTGGGCCTGGGCCGAATCATGGAATCCTTGAGGTTGGAAAAGACTTCTAAGCTCATCCAGTCCAACCATCAGCCCAACCCCATCATGCCCACTAAACCATGTCCACAGGTGCCATGTCTACGTGTGTTCTGAAGTCCTCCATAGATGGAGACTTCACCACTGCCCTGAGCAACCTCTGCCAGGGCTTCACCACTTTTTCTGTGAAGGAATTTTTCCTGATATCTGATCTAAACCTCCCCTGGTGCAACTTGAGGCCATTTCATCTCATCTTGTTACTCAGGAGAAGAGCCCAACACCCAACTCACTACAGCCTCTTTTTAGGTAGTTGTAGAAAGTGGTGAGGTCTCCCCTCAGCCGACTTTTCTCCAAACCAGGCTGGGACAGCAAACACGGAGCTGAAGTTCTCTGCTATGTGATGAGCGCTTACTGCTGCCTCCCTGCCTGGTTTCACTTGCTGGGTGCAGGGAGTTGAGCAGGGGTAGAGTATGTGCTGGAACAGGATACCATGAACAGTTCTCTCCCATCCCTGGAGAGGTGTTCAAGGCCAGGTTGGATGGGACTTTGAGCACGCTGATCCAGAGGGAGGTGTCCCTGCCTGTGGCAGGAGGGTGGAACTAGATGGGCTTCCCGTTCTTCCGCCTTGCTCAGAAAGGTTTTTCCTGCTGGTTCTTGCCTCCAGCAAGGAGCATGCGAGCTCCTGGCCGCAGCTTTGCGTGAGTGTGGCTGTCTGGCGGTGGGGGCGTGCCTGGTGTTGGGGTAATCTGGCTAAAGGAGGATTGGTCTGGCTGCCAGATGAGTTCGTTGGGATTATTGCTACTTCCTTCAAGTGTTACTAAAAACAAGCAGGACCCCCCTCTGAGCCTTTACAGCAGAGGGTCAGCGTCTCAGCCTCGGTACCGATAAGCCTTTTGCAGCCTTTCCAGTCTAAAAGATCAGGCAGCTGCTTTTCCCTCTTCTCCTTTATCCCTCTGAGCCAGCTGCACGTGGCCCCTCCGTTCCCTCCTCCCGGTGCGGATCTGTCCCTGCACATCCTTGGCATCACACGCAACATCAGCGCTTCGCTTTTAGTGGTGCATTTGAGAGTAGAGGGAGGAGAAACATGGCCTGGGTGCTGTGTTCAGTAAATCGATGGGTCCTCGGCTCCCAGAGCGCTCGCAGCAGCAGGTGGGGCCACCATGGAGAAGACATCATGGGACCTAGCAAGAACTTGCCTGAGGCTGCTCAGCAGGAGCTACATTGTTTAGAAAGGAAATATTGGCTGTGACAGCCCATTTTTGGGGTTTGTGTGTATTTTAGGCTGCAAAGAAAGCACTTTTAAGTTCTCCTCTCTCTGGGAGGTACCAGGATGAGTGGTTTGGCCTGGGGTGAGATGGACTGAGGTGGGTGCTGGCTCTGCTGGCAGCAGGAGCTCTGCGAGAGACCCAGCAAAGCCCCTGTTCCAGGGTTTTGGGGGCCTGGGTTTGATCCTGGGAGCGATGGCTGGGTTTGCGGTGGCAGAGAAGCTTCCAGGAGCCAAGGGACACATGCTGGGTTGGGATAACTCCTGTGTTAGCTGTCTGAGCTTGATTGCCTCTCCTAAGAGGGTTTAATACTCTAATTGGGCTGTCTGTATCTGTAATAGTCTAATTGGGCTGTCTTTTTTGTCTGTGGTGGAACAGCATGTGTTTAGTACCCACCACGATGAGGTTTGGGAAGGGGAAGCCCTCAGCTTGGCAGCTCCACTCTGTTCTAGCAGAGCACCATCCTGTAGGGCTCTCCTGGGGGAGCGGGGCTGTTCCTTATGCCCAGTCCAGGCTTTTGGCCCTGGTATCACGTAGCTGGTGGCTTTCGGCCCTGGTGAGGGTTTCCTAGCTTTGACCAGCATCAGTCTCCCTTATGTTCTTCGTGTAGGACATGGAGCGAGCGCTCAGCAGTTCACAGCAGGACAGGTTTAACGTTTGCAAAAGCAGAGAATGGTTTAGGTAGGGCTGGGTAGGAGGGGTCGTGCAGAAGGCCTGGGGGAACAGTTCATCTCCCACGTCCTCTTGCAGCTACTGGAGGCTTTTGCACCATCCTGTGATGACTGGGTGATGTTGCACCTTCTTCTGGGGCAGTGGATGCACACTGGAGCTGGGATACAGCTGAGCCATGTGGGAGAACTCAGTTTTGGGCCATTTTGAGCTTCACTTGATACAGATCCATAAAGAAAAACCCACTGGGGCTGGGCAATTCAGCCACATGTGCTGCAGGGTGGGCTCAAGTCTTGGGAGAACCTGGGATCTTCTGGCTTCGGGAGTGGGAAGGGGCTGGCCATGCGCCTGGGGAATGTGGGGTCACGAAGGCAGTGGTGTCTCCTTCCACCAGCTCAGCAGCGTGGCTGTGTCCCACCTTCATGGAGGTGCTTTGTGTTTCAGCGCTCTCTTCCCAGACGTGGTGAACTGCATGCAGACGGACAATCTGGAGCTGAAGAAGCTGGTCTACCTCTACCTGATGAACTACGCCAAGAGCCAGCCGGACATGGCCATCATGGCCGTCAACACCTTCGTGAAGGTGAGAGGAGAGGGCTGCGTGCCCAAGAGCTGCACGCAGCAGCTGGGTGGTTCAGCGTTCCAACTTCCATGTGTGGCCACCACACCAAGCTTCTGGATACCCTGCTCCAAGGAAGGGAGCGTGATCAGGTTTCCAAGACCCTCCCTTCAGGAGCAGGGGCTTGCTTGGCTAGAGGTAACGGAGCAAGTCTGTCCAGTAATGCAGAAGAAAAGTGTTTTCTTGGCAGCCGTACTGTGCCACGAGCTCTCTGAGCGGCGGCTTCGGTTGTGGGCAGCTCCCATGATCAGACTGCTGTCATGTGAGCTGAAGTCTCTGCAGCTGAGAAAGCCCTCGTGATCTTCACGTTGGAGTTCGGAACTGTTTGTTAGGAGCCAAGATATTGCCAAATCATGTTGTGAAAAGGCTCAGTGGGCATTAGAGGGAGTTGTGGCTTTTTAGGAAGAGAAAAAGCCACACAGTAAACATGCTAGATGCATTTCCCATCTGTTTCCCACCCATGTCCCAGGTCAGGGGGCCATTCTGCAGGGTTGCAGCTGAGGTCAGGTACTTGCTGTAAGTGCCGAAGGCATCAGGTTCCTGGAGGTGCGTTTGGAGTGGGAACTCATGGTATTGAAACTCTGTGGGTGGGATTGCAAAACAGGAGATGAAGCCTTTTGTGGGTGACTTGTTCTCAAGAGCTGACTTGAGGTCCCAAAGCCACCATTGATGCCCATGATTCCAGGAGAAATGGCCCTGGGATTGTAACCTCACCCTCTCATCCCACAGGACTGTGAGGACCCAAACCCTCTAATCCGGGCTCTGGCTGTGCGGACCATGGGCTGCATCCGTGTGGACAAGATAACGGAGTATCTCTGTGAGCCCCTGCGGAAGTGCCTGAAGGACGAGGACCCTTACGTCCGCAAGACGGCAGCCGTCTGTGTGGCGAAACTTCATGACATCAATGCGCAGCTGGTGGAGGACCAGGGCTTCCTGGACACCCTGAAAGACCTCATCTCAGACTCCAACCCCATGGTGATTACTTTTCTTCTTCTCCATCCTCTTCTCTTCATCTGGAAGGCAGTAAATGCTCTCTCTTCTTCACGTGATGGCTCCCTTCCTCTCATGCTCCCCTTCAATCTCTTATTGGTGCTTTCTGAGGACTGCAGGCTGTGTTCCTTCTCCTGTAGCCCTGTCACCTGCATGGAACGCTTCTCCAATTCCTTGGAAGTGTGTTATTAGTCTGCTTTCAGTGGGGAGGAGGCTGTCCTGGCTGGCTCAGAGAAGGGGATGATGGCAGAAGGGAGCTGGTGGCTTTTCACCCTGGTGCCACGGAGCTGGTGGCTTTTGGCCCTGGTGAGGGTTTCCTAGCAGCTGGGCTTTGGCCAGCATTGGTCTCCCTGCCTTTCCACAAGTATGAGAAACTTCAAAGCCTACTTTCTCCAGGGTTTCTTTTTTCCCAGCCTTCGCTGCTCTTCAGATCTTGCCGCAGGCGTAGCGCCGAGCCCGGGAGCTGCTGCGGAAAGCAATGGGGCTCCTCAGAGCTGCCTGGGGAAGGGGAGTGATCTGTGCTGGGCATGGGGCCAAGGCTGACTCCTGCTGAACACGTGCGAACTGTTGGAGATCTGACGTGGGTGGTAGGACCGTGCTGGTGGTGATTGCTCATCTGAGGATCAGCTGGTGGGGAGGAGAAGCTGGTGCCCAGATGTTGCTGGAATGTGAGGTGCCGATATAGAGGATGCAGCTCATTTGCTTGCACCAGCTTTCATCCAAGCTGCTGAACTACACTTGGTGTCACCTAAACTTGCTGTCACCTAACATGTGCCCTGTCCTCCTGCAGGTAGTGGCCAATGCAGTGGCGGCTCTCTCGGAAATAGCGGAGTCTCATCCAAGCAGTAACCTCCTGGACCTCAACCCCCAGTCCATCAACAAGCTGCTAACAGCCCTGAACGAGTGCACTGAGTGGGGCCAGATCTTCATCCTGGACTGCCTGGCAAACTATATGCCCAAGGACGACCGGGAAGCTCAGAGGTGAGGGATGCTCTGGATGCTGCTTGGGGCAGCGATGGCTTCAGGGCACCACGGACCAGGGCTGGAAAGGGCAAGGAAACAGGCAGGTATAAAAACTGCTCCTTCTCCAGATAGAATCATGGAATCATTAAGTCTGGAAAAATCCTCTAAGCTCATCCAGTCCAACTGTCAGCCCAACCTCACTGTACCTGCTTAACTGTGTCCCCAAGTGTCACAGCCACATGTTGTTTGAACCCCTCCAGGACTGGAGACTCCCCCACTGCCCTGGGCAGCCCCTTCCAGTGCTTCACCACTCTGTCAGTAAAGGAATTTTTTCTACTATCCAGTCTAAATCTGTACTGGCACAACTTGAAGCCATTTCCTCTTATCCTATTCCTTATTACTTGGGAGAAGAGACCAGCACCCACCTTGCTACAACTTCCTTTCAGGTAGCTGTAGAGAGCAGATGTAGATACCTTCATTCTCCTCGTGATGCTTGGCATTCCACTGCAGGAGGTGGGATAGCAGGCGTTTCCCAGCCACCATTCCTTGGGTGCAGCTGCCTGTGAGGAGCCGCAGTCGTAGAATCGTAGAATGGTTTGGGTCAAAAGGGACCTCAAAGCCCATCCAGTGCCATCCCCTGCCATGGGCAGGGACACCTCCCACTGGATCAGGGGGCTCCAAGCCCCATCCAGCCTGGCCTGGAACACCTCCAGGGATGGGGCAGCCACCACTGCTCTGGGCACCCTGGGCCAGGGCCTCCCCACCCTCATGGGAAAACATTTCTTCCTCAGATCTCATCAGTCTCCTCTCAGCTTCAAACCATTCCCCCTTGTCCTGTCCCTGCATTCCTGGATGAAGAGCCCCTCCCCAGCTTTCCTGTAGGCAGGTGACCCCACCGTGAGCCCTGTCCCTGTGCTGGCAGGGGATTTGTGCTCCTTGAGCTGCTTCCGTGCCGGAGGGGAGTAGGTGTGGTAGGGTGCTTGGAAAAGGGCTCAGTGCAGTAGGGCTTCGTAATGCCTTGGAAACAACCATCGTTGAGGCATTTTAGTGCCAGTTCAGCATCTTTTGGGAAGGTCTTACGTGCTGCTCAACTGTTCTCCTGCAAACCATGCAATGCTTTGTTCTTCCTTGGTACTCACAGCGGTGTTTACGCAAGAATATAGGCCATGATAATATTCTTTTCCTTCTTCTTCCTCTCACCCCCAACACCTCCAGCATTTGTGAGCGAGTGACGCCCCGGTTGTCCCATGCCAACTCAGCCGTGGTGCTCTCAGCGGTGAAGGTGCTGATGAAGTTCATGGAGATGCTGTCGAAGGATCTGGATTATTACGGCACGCTGCTCAAGAAGCTGGCCCCACCTCTGGTCACCCTGCTCTCGGCAGAGCCTGAGCTGCAGTACGTGGCTCTCCGCAACATCAACCTCATCGTGCAGAAGAGGTGGGTTCCCTGATGCAGAAGGGGCGGCCTGGCTTAGGCTTTCCCTCTTCTCTATGGGTGCTGCTTTCCAGTGCTTCAAACTCTCTGACTCTGGTGGTGCAAGGACTTTGCTGCCACAACCCATCGTATGCTTTCTTCACTGTTATTTAAAATCCAAGGGCTTGGCACGGAGAATTGGGTGAGGCCTTGGGCAGGGAGCTAAGCTGGGATCTGCAGCAGGGGTTTATGTTAATTTAGTTTTTATCTGGGGGAGGAAAGGATGGAAAGGCCGAAAGCTGAGACTTTGGTTTATTTATTAAATGTCCAGTGAAGAATTTTTGTGCAGTTGGCTTGCTTCTACACAGCTGTCCTCTTTGAAGAAGTGATGAGAGTCCTTTTGTCCCTTTTCTGATCTAAAATCGCTGGTGGGCAGGAGGTGTCCGAGGCCCCACACACGTGCCCTGAGCAGAACTGGCCAGCTGGAGAGTAGTGACAGCCGCAGTCAGATGATTTGTCCTACCAGTTATCGCTGTGGTTGTCTGTTAAAAATAGCAGCAACTTCTGGGAGAGGTGGAAATCAATTAGTGTCCCTGGGAGCAGGAACATGGAAGGCAGATTGGCTCCTTGGAGCTGGACCTGGCCTAGCTTAGAAAGGATGATCTGATGAGAAAGGTCCAGCCTAGCCCTGGGGTCTGGGTTTGCATCCTTACTCCCTCCAAGATGTCCCTTCCAACCTTGGCAAGACAAACGTCCCCTGTTGCCTTGTGTCTGGTCTTTGTTTGCGGCAAGGTTGTGCCCTGTCCCCTGTGTGCCAGCGAAGGGGAGCTAGGGGACAGAGTCCTGGGGGGATAATAGCGGCATTTTGGATTCCTTGGCATTGAACAGCCCCCAAAACCTTGTGCTTGTGGCCAGGGAGCCTCATCCTGCCCTTTTCCAGCTTTGGGTTTCCCAGCTTATGTCCTCCGTGTCCTCAAGCCTTCACCAGCCTTGGCCAGGGAGTGATGGTTCGTGCTTGTAGCGGCCTAACGTGCCAATGAATTTGCATCGAGTCAGGGTGTGAGCTGGCTGCAGGGTCAGGTGAATGAATCCCCATCCTCCTCCTGACTGGCGTGCAGCTTTCCAGGGAGGACGGCTCCCTTTCTGCACCGCTTTGCCTGGGTCAGAGCCTGGAGATGGAAGGGAGAGCTCAGATCTTTTCTGCCACCAGAGAAACCGTCTGGTAGCAGTACTTGGTATCCAGAAAGCTCTGGAGAAACCCATGGCTTCTAGAAGGCTTTTTGGTGTCTCTTGTGGTCAAAATGAAGTCTCCCTTAATCGCTGGCTCTTGTTCTGTAGGCCTGAGATCCTGAAGCATGAGATGAAGGTGTTCTTTGTGAAATACAATGACCCCATCTATGTCAAACTGGAGAAGCTGGACATCATGATCCGCCTGGCTTCCCAGGCCAACATTGCTCAGGTCAGCATTTACCTGACTGTCCCAGCTGGGCACTGAAGGGAGTGTGCAGGGGGCTCCAGCCTGAAAAATCCTAAGCCCAGCTTTGCAGGATGCTAACAGGAGCAGCTCTACCACCCAGTCATCTTCTGCTGAGTCACTGCCTTTTCTGTGGTGGCCTTTTCTCGTTGCCGGGCTCTCACTGCCTTGTCCCCTCTGGCAGGTGCTGGCGGAGCTGAAGGAGTACGCCACGGAGGTGGACGTGGATTTCGTAAGGAAGGCGGTCCGAGCCATCGGCCGCTGTGCCATCAAGGTGGAGGTGAGGGCTGCGTTGCTTCAAGTCCCCATCAAGGCGTTGCTGTCCAGCATGTGTTGGATAAGCTGGAGGTCATCCCACCCCAGCAGTTAGTGCTGTTCCCATGAGCCAGAGCTTTCCTGGGCCTGAGGATGAGCTGCCGTTGTTCCACAGGGCATGTAGGGGTGTAGGGAGGGTATTTCATCCCCTTTTCCACTGGAGCTGCTTTAGAGGATTCCTGCCCATCCCTGCTCCGTTGCAGACCCAGCTGCCTGCAGCTATGCCTTGGGTGTTAATGCAGGGGATGATATGGGAACTGCCGGGAGGCAGCTGATTCCGAATGAAGCAGCCCATTCCGAATGAAGCAGCCAGGAGGCTTTGTTTCCCCTTGGGGGTATTTTGAAGAAGAAGGTTATTAGAATCATTAAGGTTGGAAAAGACCTTCAAGCTCACCCAGTCCAGTTGTCAGCCCAACCCTACCGTGGCAACCAAACCATGTCCCCAAGTGCCATGGCCACCTGTGTTTTGAACCCCTCCAGGGATGGAGACTCCACCACTGCCCTGGGCAGCCCCTCCTGGTGCTTCACCACTCAGTCAGTAAAGGGATTTTTCCTCATATCCAGTCTAAATTTCCCCTGGTGCAACTTGAGGCCATTTCCTCTCATCCCATCCCTTGTCACTTGGGAGCAGAGCCCAGCACCCACCTCACCACAACCTCCTCTCCAGGAGCTGCAGAGAGCGAGGAGGTCTCCCCTCAGCCTCCTCCAGCCTAAGCAGCCCCAGGTCCCTCAGCCGCTCCCAGAACCCCTGGGCTCCAGCCCCTTCCCCAGCTCTGTTCCCTTCTCCAGATGTGCTCCAGCCCCTCAGTGTTCTTCCTGGAGCGAGGGGCCCAAAACAACCCAGGATTTGAGGTTTGGCCCCACCAGTGCCCTGATGCGATTAAAGCCCTGGCTGTGCTCTGTGTAGCCTGGGTGCCGCAGGCTCGGGCTCTGCAGTTCTCACCCAGCTGATGCTGCGCTGGCGTTGCTGCAGCGCATCCTCCAGCACAGGAGACAAATGATCTGGGCAGGAGGAGACGCACTGGAGCTGTCTCAGCCTCTGCCTCCCGTCAGGAACTGTGCTGGCCTGGCTCTGCTGTTAGAGCGATCCCTCCACAGCAAAGCCGGCCTCTCCCGGGATTTATTACCCTGGCATTAACTCTGATTTTTCCCTCTCTGTTAATGCTGAGGAGTGTGGCTGTGCAGATCCAAACTAAGCGAGGTGCAAGAGGCTGCTGCAAGCTGAGCTCTGGGCTTGCTGCTCCACTCTGCAGCCGGTGGCCAGAAATGTGTCCTACGGGAGCAAGGAACAAGTGGCATCAGAGAAGGGGCTCTTGGAGGGTGCAGGAGGGATGAAGAGGAGCCAGACCTGGATGGGAAGTGGGACCACGCTTGTGCGTCCTGTGTTCTGGTGTGGGTTGGGTTTGGGGAAGGTACGGAGGGGATAAGCGAGCGAGGAGAGGGTGTGGGAAGGGTCTTTGGGATGAGGGATTGGAGATGGGAGAGCATCGCTGCTGACTGACCCAAGTCCCTCCAACAGCAATCAGCTGAGCGCTGTGTCAGCACCCTGCTTGACCTCATCCAGACCAAAGTCAACTATGTGGTGCAGGAGGCCATCGTTGTCATCAAGGACATCTTCCGCAAGTACCCCAACAAGTGCGTGGTGGCTGCCCGCGAGCCTCGGGGCCTCGGGTGGATCCTCCTGGACCTAGATGGGCTCTTTCTCCCCCTCTGTGCTTTGTGGGAATCCCTGTGAAGACCCAGGCACGGGCGAGGGATGAACTGCTGCTCTCTCCTGGTGGGACAGTCGGTGGTGAAGCCACCCAGAGCCTCCCTGTAGTTGGGTTTTCTGCCAGTTGCAGTTGTTCTCTCCAGTCAGTGCTGTCCCAGGGCAGATGGGGCAGGAGAGCCAACCCCAGGGACATCCCCAGCCCCATGATCACATTCCCAGACCCACACACCCAAACAGACAGGAGCTGCCAGAGACCTTGAGGTCCCTCACGTCAACATGAACCATCTTTGGCTCTTAATCCTGAGGCTGGAACGAGGTCAGCAGGAGGAGGGGAGCGTTCCAGCTGAGCCAGGATGAATAGGCAACTGCGTGATCAGGAAGTTGTGCACTAATAGTGGCAATAAATACTAATGAACTGAATTGGTAATGAACAGGAACTCTGCATGAATAGCCAGCAGCTCGGGGCTGCTGCAGCGAGGACAGAGACCAGATGAGCAAGGCTGGGAAATTAACTCAACAGCAGGGCTGGCGAACCCATACTCTGGGTCTAGTGATGGATTTGTGTGGGCAGCATCACACCATGCCACAGCCCTGGGAGAGGGGACAGCCCTGGGGGGTGACAGGACTCTTGCTGATGTCCTTGGCGATGTCCTAGTTCACTGAGGGTGATGGTACATGGTTTGGAGTTAGAGCAGAGCTAGGACTTGGTTTTATTGCTTTTGGTGAATGTCTGTCCTCTCCTTGGGAAGGTACGAGAGTGTGATTGCCACCCTCTGTGAGAACCTTGACTCCCTGGACGAGCCCGAAGCCCGGGCTGCCATGATCTGGATCGTGGGAGAATACGCCGAGCGGATCGACAACGCCGATGAGCTGCTGGAGAGCTTCCTGGAGGGCTTCCACGATGAGAGCACACAGGTGTGGTGGGACAAGGGGCAGCCCTCTGTGTGATGGAGGGTTCTGGCTGCCAGCAGGACCAGCTGGTTGAGGGGTGACACTGTGACAAAGCTTGTGCTAGTCAGAGTGTAATGAAGCGATTTGTTCTAGCAGGGTCATAAAGGTGTGTTTATTGCAAGCACTTCAGGCAACAGTGTCCCACAGTGGGTTTGGGTGTAGAAGGTGGCTCATGAAATGCTACCATGGTGATGTCCCCCCTTAATAGCTGGGAGAAACCAAGTGGTGACCTGGTCATTCCTCTCTGCCAGGATGGGATCAGCCCTTTGGAGCTGGAAAATGGAGTCAGACACCTGAAACAAGCAGAGGGAACCATGCCTGCCTCTTCTGCTGAGGCAGCTGAAGCTGGCGATTTGCCTGTGGAATTCTGGGGGGCAGGTTCCATCAATGGGAACTTCCTACAACCCCACTGTGCAAAACTCTAGAATCATGGAATCATGGAGTGGTTTGGGTTGGAAAGGACCTTAAAGCCCATCCAGTTTCAACCCCTCTGCCATGGGCAGGGACACCTCCCACTGGATCAGGGGGCTCCAAGCCCCATCCAACCTGGCCTTGAACACCTCCGGGGATGGGGCAGCCACCACTGCTCTGGGCAACCTGGGCCAGGGCCTCCCCACCCTCAACAGGGAAATATTTCTTCACAAGATCTCATCTCAGTCTGCTCTGTTTCAGCTTAAAACCATTCCAAAGAGGAGGAGAAACTAAGTCATGGTGAACAGGGAAAGTCTATAAGTGCACAATAGGAAAGGCAGCACTCCTGGGCACCCTGTCTCAGATCTAAAGAGAGTGTGAGAGGTGAATTGCTGCTGATTATCTGCATCAAAGTCAGAGGATCGGAATCATTGAGGTTGGAAAAGACCTCTAAGCTTATCCAGCCCAACTGTCAGCCCAACCCCACCGTGCCTGCTAAACTGTGTCCCAAAGTGCCACGGCCACATGTTGAGATGCTCTGGCCTCTGCCTCTGTGGGACTGTGTAACATGGTCCCAAGACCTTGCCCAGTAACCTCTGTGTCACCCCACGGCTCTGCCGGACTGAGAGTGCAGTAATCGGATTGAGAGGGGCTGCAGACCTGGCTGGGAGCCATGCGAAGTGTCCTGACGCTCATCATCACCGCTTAAGCGGTCACCATGCCTGTGGTCCCTCGAAAGGCAGGTTGGGATTATATCCTGGTGGCAAGTACAGGGCAAATCCATCTGTTCACGCAAGAAATGTGCTCTGTCTGTCTGTCCGTAACGTTGTGGGTCCATCTGTAGGTGCAGCTGCAGCTACTGACGGCCATCGTGAAGCTGTTCCTGAAGAAGCCCACTGAGACACAGGAGCTGGTGCAGCAGGTGCTGAGCCTGGCCACGCAGGTGGGTACCGGCTCCTGTGCTTCACCATCCCTGCAAGACAGTGGGAACAGCTCTGTAATGCAGCACCGGTGACAGGAGGTGGATAATTGGAGCTTAATTCTGGGAAAACTGATAGCTAAATGTCCTGGAGAGCAAGGACATGCTCTCCCGTAGCACAGGAGGTGTCGTGTGCTGTCTCCCTGCTAAGGCTGGTGTAGCAAAGCTGTGTTGCCTCTTGCAGCAGAGGTGTGACATAAATAGCTTCAACATTTATCCCTGGGATCCCAATAATGCTGCAATGAGACTTGGATGGGGCCGAGATACTTTGAGCTGCTCTGTTGTAGCTGCAGCATCCCCTGCCCCATGGCTTCAGCACTAACCCCCGTGCTTCCCAAAGGACTCGGACAACCCCGACCTGCGGGACCGTGGTTACATCTACTGGCGCCTGCTCTCCACTGACCCCGTAGCCGCCAAGGAAGTAGTGCTGGCGGAGAAGCCCCTCATCTCCGAGGAGACGGATCTGATCGAGCCAACGCTCCTGGACGAGCTGATCTGCTACATCGGGACGCTCGCCTCTGTCTATCACAAACCTCCCAGCGCCTTCGTGGAGGGGAGCAGAGGGGTCGTGCACAAGAGTTTGCCCCCGCGAACGGGCTCGTGAGTATTTCTGCTTCTCCAGGGTGACTCTGCACGCCCACATAGGGACTTCCCGGGCTGGATCTGCATGATGGGCAGGTTGGATCCTGAGCCAAACAGTTGTGGGGCTACCATGGCCACACCTAGCAGTGTGCAGAGCTGGCTGTGTGCATCGCGCTCAGAGCTGAGCTGAGGAACCTCCTCGCAATAATTCCTCACAAGGCTGAAGGAGTGATCTCCAACCCAAGTGGAAGTTGATCTCAATGAGGTTGTGTTGGGAGCTGTGCTGGGACAGTGTGTCTCTTCAAACGCTTGCTGCGAAACCCAGCTGAGTGACCCCCAGCCCTTGCGTCTCCAGTGGGACCTGTTGACTCAACATGGTCTCATATCTATCTCCCTTCCTTTAGGAGCGAAAGTGCTGAGAGCCCTGACACGGCCCCCTCGGGGGTGCAGGCGTCGGAGCAGCCGGCTGTCATCCCCACCCAGGGTGACCTGCTGGGTGACCTGCTGAATCTGGACCTGGGCCCACCGGTGAGCGGGCCGCCCGTCGCTGCCTCCTCCGTGCAGATGGGCGCTGTGGACCTCCTTGGAGGTGGCTTGGACAGCCTGGTACGTCACAGCCCTGCATGCTCAATCCCCGGTGGCCAGTTTCCCTGGTGGCACCATGCTGGGTGTGGTGCTGGCCCCTGTCTGGAGCTCCTGAGGATGGGATGAGCTTGTTCACGTGGAGGTGCCTGGACTAATGATTTCCTTGCACAGCCTGTGAAGATGGGAGGGACACTGCGCCCTAATTTATCTTGTCCTCATCAGATGGGGCAAGGGATTAGCTCTCCTGAGCACATTCCCTCTTGGTACATGAGGCCTGTGTAGATGCTTCTGCTGTCTGTGCTGTGCAGCAGGGGTGACTCTGCTTCCTTTGTCCCCTCTGAACCCCAGTTAACCCCGGAGACACCCACTAATCCGTGCTGTAGGTTGAGACATGCCCACTTCTGGGTGGGCTGCTTTAACGGGCATCTCTTGCACTGAGAGATCTAGAGGTGGTGGCTTGTCCTCCTGGGACTGCAAACCAAACAGTGGTTTGGCCACAGGGTGAAGAGGGGTGGAACCCTCTGCCTGGCTGGGACTGCCTGCCTTGGCAATGATCCAGGCTTCCTGAAATGAGTTTGGGAGTTTTCTCTGCTGCTTGTGAAAGCCAGCTGAGATCCCTAGGGAAGGTAGCGTTGCTGGCTCTTCTGCTGCCTCTCTTGGTCCATCATCTGCCGAGCGCTGCCCTGGCTCTTTGAGCTTGGTAATGGGATGGTGCTGAATGTGGGGACGAGAGACCTCAGTGATGCTCTGTCCCCTGACTCTGGGGCAGCCATGGACAGACAGATGGACGGATTGGCAGTGTGGCAGGACTAACCTTTCTTCCCTCCTCCCCTTCTCTTGTCTCTCTCTTTTTGTCTCTTCTCTCCTGGCTTGTCTCTGCATGTGCCTGGCTCTTCTCTCCGCCTTGCCTGCTTCTGCTTGGAGATGGGGGACGAGTCGGAAGGGGTATGGATCAGCCCTTTTCTTAGCCCTCTCGCCCAGCCCCAGCACCCATGCCCACTGCTGGCTGCCCGTGCTCCGCGCTCATAGCCTGAGCTCACCAGGCTGGCTGTGAAGCAGCACCTTTGGCTGCCCTGGGTCACTCTTGTTCCATGCCCTTGCCAGGCCTCTGGAGCCAGTCTGGCCCTCAAACAGCTCTGGGACCGCTGGAGCATCCCTGCTGACTCTGGGCCCTTACCAGCTCACAGTGACACTTTGAGTGCCCTTGATGAAGCGTTTGTGGGACCCCTGTGCCCTCTGCACTGGCCCCTGCCCCTGCTGATGCCCCTTTCTTCTCTTGCAGCTGCGAAGTGAAGTGGGAGGCAGCCCTGCTGTGAGTGTGTCCTCTTGCCTGTGCCCCTCTCTCACCTCTGCATCCTCTTCCTCCTCTCTCCCACCCCATGGTGCCACCTGTAACCCTCTCCCTTGTCCCTCACAGATAGGTGGCGGTGGCAGCTTTACACCAGCACCCAGCGCTGCGATGCCTGCGAACCTGGGGGCACCCCTTGGCAGCGGCTTGGGAGACCTCTTCGACCTCACCGGTGGGGTGGGGACCCTGTCAGGATCCTATGTGGCCCCCAAAACGGTGAGTGAGACCGCTGAGCCCTAGGGAGAGACCCCCTTGTGCCTCCTCCACGCTGCGGGTCTCCCCAAGAGGAGGTGGAAGGCAAGTGGCATCTTCCTAGCATGGTGGCAAGATGGGTAAGGGTGGTGGTCTGCAGGTGGAGAGGATACCATAATGCTTGCCCCGGGCACAGGGATGTAGGGCAGAGGCAAGAACAAAGCCCTAAGCAGAGAGAGAGCAGGGATTTGTCTCCTCTGCACCAGCACTGATTTTGAGGCTGTGCGGTTTCCCAGTGCGCGGGGTGAGGTTTGGAGGATTTGGCAGCAACACAGAATCACAGAGCCCTTTAGGTTGGAAAAGACATTTAAGATCATTGGGTCCAAACCCATCACTGCCAACTTCACCACTAATCCATGTCCCTAAGCACCACATCCACATGGCTTTTAAATCCCTCCAGTGACGGGGACTCCACCACCTCCCTAGTCAGCCTCTGCCAGTGCTTGAGAACCCTTTTCATGAAGAAATTTTTCTCAATATCTAATCTAAACCTGCCTTGGCACAACTTGAGGCCATTTCCTCTCATTCCATCCCTCGTTACTTGGGAGCAGAGCCCAGCACCCACCTCACCACAACCTCCTTTCTGGGAGCTGCAGAGAGCGAGGAGGTCTCCCCTCAGCCTCCTCTTCTCCAGAATAAACAGCCCCAGGTCCCTCAGCCGCTCCCACAACCCCTGGGCTCCAGACCCTTCCCCAGCTCCGTTCCCTCCTCTGGACGCGCTCCAGCCCCTCAAGGTCCTTCTTGGAGTGAGTGAACTCAGGGTTCAAGGTGTGGCCTCCCCAGCGCTGAGAGCAGGGGGACGATCCCTTCCCTGCTCCTGCTGCCCCCCCAGGGCTGAGCCAAGCCAGGATGCTGGTGGCCTTCTTGGCCACCTGGGCCACTGCTGGCTCCTGTTCAGCCGCTGTTGACCAGCACCCCCAGGTCCTTCTCTGCTGGGGGAGCTTTCCAGCCGCTCTTCCCCAAGCCTGGAGCTGCCTGGGGTTGTATCCCAAGTGCAGGACCCGGCACTTGGCCGTGTTGAACCTCATCCCGTTGGTCTCAGCCCAAGGATCCAGCCTGTCCAGATCCCTCTGCAGAGCCTCCCTGCCCTCAGTCCCACATCCCTGGCTGTGGTGAGGACAGCCGTGCCTTTGCCAGCTGTGCGTTGGTAGTTGTGAAAAGTGTCTGATTTACAAACAGCCTGCATGGCTCTGCCAGGCTGGAGAGCACCAGAGGCATCGCTTTGGGTAAAACCCCAAAGGTTTCTTGTCTCCTTAACCCAGGTCTGGCTCCCTGCCATGAAAGCCAAGGGACTGGAGATCTCCGGCACCTTCAGCCGTCAAGTGGGCTCCATCTCAATGGACCTTGTGTTAACGAACAAAGCCCTGCAGGTCATGTCTGACTTTGCCATCCAGTTCAACCGCAACAGGTAAGGTCTCCTGGGCTGCTCGGCAGCGACCGGTGAAGGTGCTGTGTAGCATCTCCAAGCTCAGCCTTGGAGCTGTTGCATACAAAGGATGGGAGGAAGAGGCTGTGAAGTGGCTGCAGGGGTTGGGAACAGCCTCACGTGATGACCTTCTCTCTCTGATGGCTCTGATGGTGATGATCATCAAACCAAAGCCTCTAAGAAGTTGACTGAAGAGGCTGTTCCTCTAGGGTCTGATCACCATCTGTTTGTCCTCCTGTTGATCCCCTGCTTCCTTTTCCCTCAGAGGGATGCAACAAGGAATGTCCCTGAGGGAATGGTGTAGGAGCTCTAAAAATGGGTGTGGATCTATGTAGGAGGAAAGGGGGGGAACTTTGGGGCTACCAGAATGGGGGGCAGGAGCCAGCGTGGCCCTGGGCTGTGCAAGGGGCAGGAAGATGAGCTGGGGTGTTCCTGGGGTCAGGGTGGAGGAAAGCAGGGAGCCTCGGGGTTGGCTCAGAGCGGATGGGCAGTGCCTTCTGCCATTAACTGCTGCCTTGCACCCTGACCTCCTCCTTTCCTTGGGTGTCCCCCCAGCTTTGGGCTGGCCCCAGCAGCTCCTCTCCAGGTCCACGCGCCTCTCGCCCCCAATCAGTCCGTGGAGATCTCCCTCCCACTGAACACCGTTGGCTCTGTCATGAAGATGGACCCGCTGAACAACCTCCAGGTGGGGAACACCCCATGGTCTCCCCTCCTGGGGAGCTGGAATGGGGCAGGGGTGCCCTGGGGTGGATTTGCTCCCTCAGGAGGGAGCTGTGAGAGAGGGACCAGGTGAGAAGAAAGGCTCAGCTTAATGTCTCTCTGCTGTCAGAGCTCAGACCGACTCCTGTAGAATCATAGAATCATTAAGGGTGGAAAAGCCCTCTCAGCGCATCCAGTCTCACTATCAGCCCATCCCCCCCCGTGCCTGCTAAACCTTGTCCCCTGGTGCCATGGCTATGTGGTTTTTGAACCCCTCCAAGGAAGGAGACTCCACCACTGCCCTGGGCAGCCTTTGCCAGGGCTTCACTGCTCTGTCAGTGAAGGACTTCTTCCTACTTTCCAATCTAAACCTGCCCTGCTGCAACTTGAGGCCATTTCTTCTTGTCCTGTCACCTGTCACTTGGGAGAAAAGACCAGCACCCAACTCACCACAACCTCATTTCAGGACTAAACAGCCCCAGGTCCCTCAGCCGCTCCCAGCACCCCTGGACTCCAGACCCTTCCCCAGTTCTGTTCCCTTCTCTGGACGCGCTCCAGCCCCTCAAGGTCCTTCTTGGAGTGAGGGGCCCAAACCTGACCCCAGGATTCGAGGTGTGGCCTCCCCAGCACCGAGAGCAGGGGGACGATTCCTTCCCTGCTCCTGCTGCCCCCATGTCTGAGCCAAGCCAGGATGCTGGTGGCCTTCTTGCCCACCTGGGCCACTGCTGGCTCCTGTTCAGCCGCTGTTGACCAGCACCCCCAGGTCCTTCTCTGCTGGGCAGCTCTCCAGCTGCTCTTCCCCTGTACTTACTAGGACGGAGCTGGGAGAGCAGGTTAAGGGGGTGCAGCCCTGGCAACTCCCCTGTTTCCCCTGTGCACTGGGGACAGTGACATGCCTGAGGTCACACCAGCATGCACGGCACGGATGCTTCTGCAGCTCCTTTGGGCAGCTGCCAGTCTCTTGCCTCTGGTGCCTGCTGGAGTGACACCTGGCTCAAGAGTGATCGGTGGGGTGGGATGTTCGCTTTGGGAACCTCTTGCCTGCTGTGAGTTGCAAGAGATGTTGACATCCCCATATCTCTTCTGTCCCAGGTTGCAGTGAAAAACAACATCGATGTCTTCTACTTCAGCACCCTGTACCCGCTGCACATCCTCTTCACAGAGGATGGGAAGATGGGTGAGTCAGAGCACAGGTGGTTGTGGCTTCTGCAAGGTGCACTTCTGCCACCAGTCTGTCAGTGCTATCCCAGCTCCTGGAATCTTCCTGACCACATTCCCACCCCTTGGGATGGAGCAGGGAAGCAGATGCCCAGTGGTGGGGACACTGCCATGCCAGTGGGGACACTGCCTAAGGTGGCCTGAGCCACCTTCTCACACGTTGCTGCCAGGGAGAGCTCTCGCTTTGTCCCTGGAGGAGTTCAAGGCCAGGTTGGATGGGGCTTTGCACCCTGATCCAGTGGGAGGTGTCCCTGCCTGTGGCAGGGGGGTAGGACTGTATGGGCTTTAAGGTCTCTTCCAACCCAAACCATTCAATCATTCTGTGATTCACTCGCTGCTTATTTTCCCTTCCCTGGCATTCGCCAGCCCTTGCCCCAAGCCAGTGTAGCTTGCGAACCCCCAAACGCAGGTAACTTCCCTGTGGCAGCGTGAGGCTGGGCTTGAAGCTGCTGGAGGGGGCAGCAGCGTGGCAGGGTGCGATCCTTTCAGCCCGCCGTGACGTGGCAGCATGGCCCATTTTGCACCGCCTTTGGGAGCTGCAGGGTCAGCTGGGCCTGTGGCTTCACTGTGTTTGTTGGTCTCATTCCTTGCTGCAGAACGGCAGATGTTCCTGGCCACTTGGAAGGACATCCCCAATGAGAACGAGGCCCAGTTCCAGATCAAAGACTGCTCCCTCAATGCAGGTGGGTCCAAACCCTTCAGAAGGACCTGGCTGGCCACCGGTGACCAGCTCATCCCAGTTATCCCAGTCCAGGCTGTGGGGAAATGAGAGTGCCTTCTCCCTGTGCCCACCCTGTGCCTCCAGGAAGGAGCTGCTGCTTGGCTTGCCCTGGCGAGCTGTAGCATCCTTGTAGGTGCCCTACCTGGGGGGGATGTCCCTGTCACTAGGGACAGTTGCTGTCCCCAGCCTGGGATCAGTCTCAGTGCAGGGAAGCTGAGCTGGACCATGCAGCAGTCCCACGCTCACAGGCAGCCATGGGCAGGAGCCAGGGCCAGGCTCCTTGGCACCTCCTTGCTCCCCCAGCTCCTTCTCCAGGGAGATCTGGTGCCAAGCAGGACACACAAACCCCTGGTGAGAACAGCCGAGTCCTTTCAGTGCTGCTGGCAGCAGTGAGCCGACCTTTGTGGAGCAAAGCAGGGCGACTCCACTTGTGAATCGAGCTCTGGGCTGTTGTCTGCCCTCCCTGGGGAGGACCTGGGACCTGGGCTGAATAGAGCCCTTCTCCTCACTCTGTGGGGATGGCAGCTTTTGGATGTGCTGGAGGAAGGGGAGGAGGTGGTTCAAGGGGAGCAGCTCCCACAACAGCCCTCTCCTCCTGCACAGATGCCATCAGCAGCAAGCTCCAAGGCAGCAACATCTTCACCATTGCCAAGAGGAACGTGGAGGGCCAAGACATGCTCTACCAGTCCCTGAAGCTCACCAACGGCATCTGGGTGCTGGCAGAGCTCAGGATCCAGCCCAGCAATCCCAGCTTCACGGTACGGGCCCTTCCCCTGCCTGCTTGCTTCCAAAACAGCACAGGGTGGCTCCAGGCCCAGGCTGCTGCCCACCTTGCCTTCCTTGCTCTCTGCTCGGAGCTTAGGTCAGCCTGGATGCTCCTGCGGGACTGGGAACCCCCGGCTGCTGTCGGTGCCAGCTCCTTTCCCTGTGCCAGTCCCAGTGTCCCTCTCACATGGGGGGAGAGACACAGGCTGTGCTCTGCAGCAGCACCGTCTCTGCAGGGCTGCCCTCCTGGTGTCAGGGAGGCAGCTGAAAGACACTCCCAGCCCACCCAGACATCTCCATTTAAAATAAAAAACCCAACCCCATCCCCTTCTTGGGGTGTCCCTGCCTGTGTGCTGGGCTGCAGACAGCCTTAGAGAGGATCTGTCCATGTGTTGGCCTTGAGCCATCCCCATGTCCTGCTTTCCCTGGCCCTCCCACACCTTCTCGCAGCCTTTCTCCTTTGGGTTGGGATGAGCTGTGTCGCCTTGACTCACCTCTCTGTGTATCTCCGTCCCTGCTGCCTGCCTGCCCTCGCCGGCCTGCCCGCTCTTGCAGGATTTGGAGGTTAGCAGACTGGTTTTTACCCCGGCTTTGGGCTGTCTCTGGCTGCTGCCTGGTTATTCCTTCCCTGAGGGTTCTACCTGCCCTGCCTGCCTCTTGGTTGTCCCTTGCTTCTCCTTCCTGGCAGGGCAGATGGCAAGAGCGGAGCTTCATCATCGGTGAATGTTTTAGAGGGGCAAGGAGTTCCCACCACCCTCCTGCGTTCACGTGGGATGGGAATCGCTGCAAATCCTTATCCTGGAGGATTCCCTGCTTTGCACCCATGCGTTCTCCCTTCTCGCCTGCAGGCTGAGGAGCCAATTGATTTCGGAGTCATTTAATGTTTAATCTTCGAGCAAATACCTGAAGGGATCTCATTTGGGAGATGCCTCGGGGGGGACTGTTTGCCCTCGTGTTCCATGCAGGGAATCAAACACCAAGAGCTGATCTTTGTATGCCTCTGCCTGCCCTCCCTGCCTGCGCTGCATGTGGCTTCTCTGCCTCTCACCCGGGTGCCGGGAGCACCACCAGCACAGGGAGGGCATTTAGGGGGTTTAATATCTTTAATAGCCTTTTAATACCTTTTTATCAGACTGAAATAAGGAGCTGAGGCCACTCCGTGCCCTGGGGGGAGGATGCTGCAGCATGCAGGGCTTTGTGCTTTGGAGTTGGTGGCTCACTAGCGCAGGGCAAGGTGTCATGACGCCCTCTCCTCCTCTCTCCCCGCAGTTATCCCTGAAATGCCGAGCGCCGGAGGTGTCCCAGTATGTCTACCAAGCCTACGAAACCATCCTGAAGAACTAAGGTGCTGCCGCCAGCCCATCCTCCTCTTCCCTCTCCTGCCCGAGGAAGCGGGGCAGGACCCATGTGCATGTCTCCTTCCCACCGAGGAACCAGCCCCTGGGAATCTCCCTCCGGCCCCAGGGCCCTGCAAACGGAGCCTATGCTTCCGTCTCTGCAGGGCTGGGGTGGGAAGAGGGGGTGAGGGACATCCCAGCCGGTCCCTGCATCTCTGTAGGAACCCCTGTGTGAGTAATGCAGTGTCCTCCTTGCAGATGTTGCCCCACCCGAGAGCCCTTTTTCACCCTGCACAGCCCAGTGGCTGCTTTTTTATCCAGCTGCCATGTGTAGGGGGCTCCTGTCCTTCCTCCTATGCCCCCCACTCTGTGAAAATCCCCCTCCCCACTGCCACTGGGTCTTGTATCTGCCCAGGGTGGTGCTTGGTGAAGGATTCAGCACTCCACAGCCCTGGGAATGGCACCATGGGGCTCGTACTCAGCCCATTTCGTGCTGCTCAGGGCTCAAGTGCAGTGGAGTTGGATGGATTCCTCTGAAGCCCTAGCTTCTTCCTTCCCTGGTTTGGTCCCCTGGTTCAGGAGAGCCGTGGGTGAGTCCTCATCGCTCTGGAGAGGGTCGCCCTGCCATGGGAGCTGTTCTCAAAGGTCCCAGAAGGGCTCAAGGATCTCGTACTTAAAAGTGCAGTAAAAGAAGGGCTTTTCCAGCCCCTGCAATGAGGCCAGGAGGGCTCCCAGCATCAGCTCACACTGCCCTTACTCTTCTCAATCCGCCAAGCTGGGGCAGCTGCTCCCCTCCCCAACCCCACGGCTCCATCTCCTCCCTGCTGTCACCCATGGGTGCTGGTGAGGATGTCCCTTGTGGTGACACTGCTCCTTTCTTCCCTTCCCCCTGAAATAAAGCCATGGGTCACCCCTACCTAGAAGCGGTCGGTGCAGGAAATATCTAATATATAAAGTATAAATATATTGTATGTTCACTTGTTTGAAGGGAACAATGAATAAAGGTGACATCTGCCCACAGAGCTGCTGTCCTGAGCCCTGACTCAGTGGTCCTGAGGGAAGCAGGATGCTGCGAGCTTCCTCTCAGCAGTGTCCTGCCCTCCCAGGGAGGAGATAAAGCCCGCTGTGGGGTTGGTGGCCATGGCCTGACCTGACAACTCGGCCAGCACTGGGCAAGCAGCCAGAGGATACGGGGCCTCTTGGGGACAGGATGGTCCCACGGGAGGTCAAGCAGCAGCTTTTGGCCCTGATTCCAGAGCCTCTGTGCCTGTACCGCTCCGTGGAGCCCAGTGCTGGGGGGATGCAGGGCTCTGACCCAGCCCCAGTCCCTCCTGGGGTTGGGGCTGAGTGGGTCCACAGGGAGCAACAACTCTGGTGTTCACACTGGTACCAGGCACCTCACCCTGGGACGCCCCGTGGGCCACCAGCCCTGCTCCCAGGGGAGGTGCAGGGCAGGATCTGGAGACCACAGTGGACACCCTACTTTGGGGACCCTAAAAACACAGGGAGGTGGTGGCCACCTGCAGGACACCTTTGGCCACCTCGGTCAGCAGTGGAACATGGCTGTGCCCTTTTGGCCACAGGGTGCTTTGGGGACTTGGAGAGGTCCCCGATGCAGCTGAGGGGGTCTTGTCGCTGTAGAACGGTGAGGTTCACCCTCACCCCAGCTCTTCCTTCCACTGCTCCCAACCCTCCTGGCTCTCCCTTGGGCTCGGGGGTCACATCTCTACTCCTCACCACTGGCTCCCCCTCAGCAGATCCCAACCCCTCGGAGAGTCTTGTACCCCAGGACAGACAATTGCACATGGTGGGTTCAGCTCTGTTGGTCTTTACTGGCTTTGGGGGGGACATGTGGGGCCAGAGGGGTGAGGGCTACGGTGGCCTGGGTGGGGGGGCTCCACACACAGCCCCATCCTCTGTTACAGACATCAACACAGGCCATGCACAGCACTGCTGGATGAAAAAGTGACACCCCCCTGCCCCAAAATACGGGTTGTGACAATGAGCTGCATGTCCCCAAGTCATCTCAAATGTGGAGAGAAGGTGGCCAAGAAGAGGAGAGGGAGAAGAAGACAAGAAAAGAAGGAGATGGCCACCAAAAAGTGGACAAGGGAAAAAGACGAGATAACATCAAGAAGACCAAAAGAAGAGAAAAAGACAACAGAAGGCAGCCATGCAGGAAAGAAGATGATAACAAGAGAAGACAAGAAGACCAGGAAGAGAAGGTGGTCAAAAAGAAAACAAGATAACATGAAGATGAGGCAAACAAGCAGAGCAGAAAAATAAGGAGCAGCAAAGAGATGAGACAAAGATCAGAAGAGAGGAGCTGGTTGCTCTCCAGCCATGTTCTCAGGCCAACACTCCTGCCCCGGCCACCCCCTGTGGACCTGCTCCCAGTGGGATCGGGGCACATCAGGAACCCTTTGCACCGGGCTGGGGGATCCTTGCAGGGCCCATCCCCAACCGCCAACAGTCACTGAGTGAAGGAGCCCCAGCTCCTCCGCCAACTCAGGTCCATGGCCACCACCTGGCTGGGGCTTCTCCATGCAGGTGCCATCGTCAGCAGCAGCTCCGCCACGTCCCCAGGGGCTTGTCCCCATCCTGCCTGCCACCAAGCTGGGCATCTCATGGCCAGGCATCCTCATCCAGCCCCTCGCGCTCCCGTGGGCCCCACGTGGGCTCCAGGAAGGAGGAGAAGACGTTCTGCAGCGCGCCCCATGGCTTGGAGCTGCCGCTGGGGGGCTGGGGGGCTGCCCCATAGCCCCGTGGCGTGGGGATCCTGGAGGGCTTCTTGTGGGGCTGCGTGTCCAGCCGGGGCTTGGCCTGGAGGCGCGGGGACAGCGTGGAGAGAGAAGGCACCGGCGGGGGGATTCTGGGGCAACCATCCACCACGGTGGAGTTCTCCTCCATCTCTGTCAGCTCATCCTCCCCCGGCGCCCAGTCGGTGTCGGACTCGGGGCCGCCCCGTGGCTCCCGGGTGTCCCAGGAGGCTGGGAAGCAGCTGCTTTCATCGGAGGAGCTGGAGAGGGCCGCCCGGCGCCCCAAATCTGCCATTTCGGGGGCCGCTGGCAGTGGGGGGCCGACCCCGTTCCCACTGCGCCGGCCGTCCTTGGCAAAGACATTGAGGGAGGACGAAGAGGAGCTGGAGGAGCAATAGGCTGAGTCGGCAGGCGCGGGCGGCGCAGGCAGTGAGCTGGGGGGCTCCCCAGCCTCCAACTCCTCCATGAGCCGCGTGTTGGCCAGGAATTCCTCCTCCAGCCGGCGGAAGAGCTGCTGCTCCTGGCCGGGCTCCAGCGGTGCCCGCAAACGCCGCACCAGCTCCTCGAGCTCCCGCTGCAAGGCCTCGGCATCCCCGCCGCCTTGCACGGCCTCACCGGGCACTCCAACGCCCTCCTGCAGGGAGCAGCGGCGTCGTGCCCGGCTGCGGGCAGGGCTGCCCGGCCGCGAAGTGGGCTCTGCCCGGCTCCACGAGTGCTGCCCATCCTGCCGGCGGCTGATGAGCAGCAGGGGCTGCGGGCTGGGGCGGCCATGGCTGCGGGCACGTGGTGTCACACGGCCAGGCCCGTTGGGCACCCGCGAACGGCCGCGTTCCTCCTCATGCAGAGCCGTTCTGCCGCTGCCTGGAGACGGGCTGGCATGGCGAGATGGTTGCAGTGGGGGACCCCCCCGGCTGGGCTCATGGCGGCGTGGGGGACCCCCATCCCGTAGGCCCGGGGGGCCGCTCTGTGCTGAGGAGGCCGAGGAGTCGCTGTCGCCCGAGCAGCGGCGGGCGCGGGCAGGAGCCGGGTCACGGGTTCTGGTGGGCATGGAGAGGGAGTTAAGGGGGCTGGGGGACAGTGCACCCCTCCATTGCAGCCTCATGGCCCCATATTGCACCTCCCTCTTTCCCCAATTGCCCCCCGTTGTCCCCATTCTCCTCCATAGCACAGCCTTGCAGCCCTATTGCCCCCTCATTCCACCCATTGCCCCTTACTCTCCCTAACTACACCCCTACTGCCCTCCCATTCCCTCCAATGAACCCCCACCGCAACCCCATCTCTCCTCATTGCCCCCCCATTGCCACCATTTCTCCCGACTACACCCACATTCCCATCACACCTCCACCAGCCCCTATTTCCTCTACTGTTCCCCCACTGCATCGCCATCATCTCCCACTCTCTCCACTGCCCCCCATTTCCTCCCCATTACACCCATTCCTCCCCCACTGCCTTCACTGCATCTCCCTTCCCCTCCACTGCGCCCTCCATTCTCCCACTGTAACTCCATTGCATCCCTATTTCCCCTCACGGCCCCCCATCAACCCCCCATTCCCCCTCATTGCATCCCCATTGTCACCCACCATTCCTCATTTCACCACCCCACCCCGTTTCCTGCATTGCCCCTCATTGCCCCTCCATTGCCTCCCAGTACCCTCACTGCCCTCCTACTGCACCCCCATTGCCGCCACTGCACCCCCAATTTCCCCTCATTTCACTCTATTGCCCACCCCATTCCCCACCACTAAACCACAATTCCTCCATTCCTCCCAGTTGTATCCCCATTGCTCCCTATTTCACCCCCAGTGCACACCCATTGCCCCCCTCATTGCCCCCATTGCACCTTCCCCCCATTGCTCCCATTCTCCCCTACTGCCCTCCATTCTCCCCAGCTGCCTCCCTCATTCCATCCCACTGCACCTCCCTTTCCCCCTTCTGCCCCCATTCCTTCTACTGCACCCCCACTGCCACCCATCATCCCTCTTCCCCCAATGCCCCCCATTCCTCTCATTTCACCCCATTGTCTCCCATTTCCTGCACTGCACTTCACCACCCCTGCATCGCCTCCCACTACCCCCATTTCCCCCCCCGCACCCTTTTTCCCTCATTGCCCCCATTCCCTCCACTGCACCCCTATGTCCCCCCAACTGCCCCTCATTTCACCCTATTGCCCCCCATTCCACCTCACCACACATTTCCCCCACTCCCCCCGTTGCCCTCACTGCATCCCCATTGCCTCTCATTCCCTTCATTGCATCTCCATTGCTCCCCATTCCCTCCTCGTTGCTCCCTATTTCACCCCAGGGCACCCCCCCATTCCCCCCTTGTTGCCCCCCCTTTTACCCTATTGCTGCCCACTTCCCCATTGAACCCTTCCACTCCCCATTGCAGCTTCCCCCTTCCCCCCCTTGTCCCCATTCATCCCTTCATCCCCCACTGCACCACGTTGTCCCTCGATTCTCCACATCACCTCCCCATCACGCATTGCACCCCCATGGCCCCCCATTCTCCCCTCATTGTCCCCTACTGCCCCCCATTCTCCCCAGATGTCTCCCTCATTCCACCCCACTGCACCCCCATTGCCCATCCATTCCCCACCACAGCCCCATTGCCCCCACTGCACCCCCTCTTGCCCCTTAGTGCACCCCTATTGCATCCCCATTCCTCCTTACTGCATCCCCATTGCTCCCTACTGCCCCAAATCCCCCACTGCACCCCCCATTCCCCCTATTTCACCCCTCATTGCCCCCTACTGCACCCCTCATTTCACCCCATTGCTCCCCATTTCCTGCATTGCCCCCCACTGCTCTCCCATTCCCCCTCACTGCACCCCCATCGCCCCTCGATCTCCCCTCATTTCGCTGTATTTTCCCTCCACTCCCCCACTCCACTCCCCACTACAGCCCACTTCTCCCCACTGCACCCCCATTTCCCCCCACTGCACCCCCATTCAACCCACTGCCCCCATCACCCCCTTCCCCCCTCATTGCCCTCTATCTCCCTTCATTGCCCCCCATTCCACCCCATTGCTCCTTATTTCACCCCAGTGCATCCCCATCCCCCTCTCACTGTCCCCCATTGCCCCCCATTCCCTCTGTTGCACCCCATTTCCCCCACCCCTCCATTGCACATTGCACCCCCCCCACTGTCCCCCATTCCCCCTTCATTGTCCCCCATTCCCCCCTGCCCCCAATTGTCCCATTGCCCCCCATTCCCCCCCTCATTGTTTCCCATTGCCCCCACTGCCCCTGTTGTGCCTCACACCCCCCTCATTGTCCCCCACTGCCCCCCATTCCCCTTGTTGTCCCCCATTCCCCCGTGCCCCTCATCGCTCAATTGCCACCCCATTCCCCACTCCCTCTTCCACCCTATGGCTCCTCATTTCCTGCCCGCTGTGGGCAATGGGGATGAAGCATTCGCCCCACGGCAGGACCCAGCCCCACAGGCATCTACTCCACCGTGGGGCTGAGGCCTTGCTGGGGAGCTGAGCCCTTCAGTGGGGCTGAGACCCACTGTGGGTCTGGGCATTGCTGTGGGGCCAAGCCCTGCCGTGGGGCCGAGGCCCTGCCATGGGGCTGAGGCCTTGCTGTGGGGCCAAACCCTACCATGGGGCTGAGGCCCAGCTGTGGGGCCAGGCCCCTGCCATGGACCTGGGCCCTGTTTTAAGGCAAGGCCAAGGCCCTGCCATAGGGCTGAGGTCCTTCTGTGGGGCTGAGGCCTTTCCATGGGGCTGGATCCTGCTTTGGGGCCAAGGCCCTACTGCGGGGCTAAGCCCCTTTCGGGGGTTGAAGCCTTGCTATGGGGCTGAGACCTTGCTGTGGAGCAAGGCCCTGCCATGGAGTTGCAGCCTTGCTGTGGGGCCAGGCCCTGCTGTGGGGCTGAGACCTTGCTGTGGGGCTGGGCACTGCCGTGGGGCTGAAGCCTTACCATGGGGCTGAGCCTGGGAGGCGATGGAGGTTCCCCAGTGGGGCTGGGCTTTCCTCCCCTGGCACAAGGTGTCACCAGGCAATCGCCCCTTGAGTCCCCCGCCCCAGCACCCATGGGTGCCCTACCTGAGTGCCCCGGCTGCCCGCGCCTCCGCAGGGCTCCTCGAGGGGCTGGCAGAGCTGGGCAGAGTGGCTGGACCCCGCCGTGGGGACATCCCCTCCTGCCTGGTCCCGGACGGTGCCTTCGGGGTGTCCCCAGCACCCCTTGGGGGGTGGCCACCCCTCTCAGGCCTGAGGTGGCCACTGTCCCCCCCCGGCTGTGCGGGGACGTCGCGGGGTGCTGGGGCTGCAAGGAGCTGCCTTTTGCGGGGAGAAGCCCGGGGCGCGCGTCTGGGGCAAGCGGTGAGCTGGAAATGGAGACAGTGAGGGGTCAGGGGGGGCCTCCCCTCGCCAGCCCCCCAAAATCACATTGCACCCCCCTTTTCCAGATTTCCCAGGCTGTGGGCTCGTCACCTCAGGAATTAATTTGGTCAAAACCCACCAACAAAATTCAAGGCCAGGTTGGATGGGGCTTGGAGCCCCCTGATCCAGTGGGAGGTGTCCCTGCCCATGGCAGGGGGGTGGAACTGGATGGGCTTTGAGGTGCCTTCCAACCCAAACCATTCCATGATTTTATGATTCATCACCTTGGGAATGAATTTGGCCAAAATCCACCTTTTCTTACACCCATTTATTCCCAGGGTGTGCGTTCATCACCTCAAGAATTAATTTGGCCCAAACTCACCTTTCCATACTCTTATCATTTCCCAGGCTGCTGCTTCATCACCTTGGGAATTAATTTGGTCCAAACCCACCTTTTCTCCCTCCCATTTTCCCATTTCAGCCAGATCAGTGCTCCGAGCAGCCCGGTCACAGGGAAAGGATCCCCCCCGAGAGCAGGGAGCACTGACGTGACACCAGTGAGGGGGGTCCCCATCCGTGTGTCCCCATGGGTACTCACCGAGGGAGGAACAGCGGCACGGGTCGTGCTTGTCCAGGTAATGTTCCAGTGTGTCCCAGCCACCTCCAACGCGCACCATCACATGGCTCCGCAGCACCTGCAGACACCCCATTGCCATCACCCTGCCTGCTCCCCGGGATGTGGCAAAAAAGAGGGGCATCAGCCCTCCCCAAGGGTCCCCAATGCAGTGGGGCAGCTTGTGGGGAGAACTCAGCTCAGGGCTGGGTCCCAGGGCACCAAGAGGTGAGGAAGGACACGGGGCACGAGGCGCGGTGGTGGCTCTTACTCGGACAAAGATGAGGGTGCTGGAGTCGCCCACTTTGTATTTGCCCTCGGAGACCTTGACCATGGGGAACTGAGAAGGGCAGGAGCAGCAGCCCAGGATCTCCCGCACCTGCGGGTAGAGAGGGGAGGAGGTCATGGGCACAAGCTCCCAGCTATGGGGCAGTCCCTATGGATGGGTGCAGGTGGAGGGGCCCTCCAGAGTCCACAATCCTGAGCTGGCAGCTCCCACCAGGTGCATGGGGAGCACCCACAGCACCCACATCCCACAGTCCTGAGCCGGTAGCTTCCACATCCCATGATCCTGAGCTGGCAGCTCCCACCAGGTGCATGGGGAGCACCCACAGCACCCACATCCCACAGTCCTGAGCCGGTAGCTTCCACATCCCATGATCCTGAGCTGGCAGCTCCCACCAGGCACATGGGGAGCACCCACACAGCCACAATCCCACATGGGCAGCTCCAACCAGGTGTGCAGGGAGCACCCACAGCACCCACATCCCATGATACCACGCTGGCAGCTCCCACCAGGTGCGTAGGGAGCACCCATAGCAACCATATCCCACAATTCTGCGCCAGCAGCTCCTACCAGTTGCATCGGGAGCACCAACAATCCTGTGCTGGCAGCACCCACCAGGCATGAGGGGAGCACCCCCAGCACCCCCAGCCCACAGTCCCACATCAGCAGCTCCTCCCAGTTTTATGGGAGCACCCCTATCTCCCCACACCGAGAGGGGGTGTGTGTGTGTGTGGGGGGGGTGTCCCACCCCTGAGCCGACTGAGAACAGATACACCTCACTCCCCTCCAGCCCCACTCCTTGCAGCCCACCCACCCCCAGACCCTTGGATGTGGGGAGCTCAGAGCACCCCAAAACCAGGAAGGAGGAAATCCAACCCCTCCAGCCCAACTGACCCCCAATCCATAGGGATCTGCCCCCCAGCACCCTGCTATGGGGCAGGACCCCCCATCACCCACACCCACTGCCAGAAAGGGGTTAAGCCCCCACTTTTTTGCCCCCCCCCCCCCTCCAAACTTTTACACGCAGCAGTGATCCAAATCCAGCGGGTGGATCTGGGGGCGCTGCCAGGGGACCCCCATCGCTGTGGGGCCGTGCTGCCGCCGGCCGCCAGCTGCCTGCGTGGGGCTGACGTCAGGGATTAGGCAGGGAGCCACAGGGGGACGCGGGGACGTGGGCACATCCTGCCCTGACACAGCAGCGCTGCCACTCCCCTCAATTTTTGGAGGGGTTGGTTATAATTCATAATTCAATAATTTATAATTCATAAGTAATTCCTAATTTTTGGTTGGTTTTCATTGCAGCTCTGCCTTTGCGCCCGTGGCAGGGCAGGATCCGACTGCTCCCGTTCCCATCCGTGTGGGCAGGTCAGCTCCAAGTGGGGAAACTGAGGCACACGGGAGGGGGTGGTTGCAGTGAGTGGGGGGTCCTGACCCTGCTGCCACCCTGGGGGGGGGACATGGGGACAATCCAGGCCGGATCCAGGACTGTCACGCTCCTCCCCAGCTCCAGCGCTGCCCATAAAAGCCGATGGCGTGGAATTACGCAGCCTGGAAAAATGCAGCCGGGGGGGGGTTTTGGAGGGGGTTTGGGGAGGGGGGGGGGGGCACCCCCTTTTGCAGCAGCATAGGGGGGAGGAGGATGCAGGATGCTCCCCCTTCCCAGCGTGGAGGCTGCGGGATTTAATGAGGAATTGGGGTTTCAATTAAAAAAGGGCTTTGAGATTAGGGAGGCAGGGGAGGGCAGGACCCACTCCTGTGTGTCCCCCCCCGTGTCCCCCCTCCCGTGTCCGCGTTAATCCGAGCGCGCGGGCCGAATCCTGCACCCAGGCTTTAATCCCTCCTGAGCCTCCCAGGCCTCTGGGGGACACCCTTCACCCCACCTTGTGACACCCCAAATGGCAGCCAGGATGGCCCCATGTGCCTCTGTCCATCCCTGGAGATGACAGCCCCAAGATGCTGGGAGGAGGAGCAGGTTCCTGGGGTCGAGAACACTGCGATTGCCCACCACCAGCAAGAGGTGGCAGAGGTGACAGCCATGTCCCCCCTGGGATTACAGCCATGGCCACCAAAATATCCCAGCATGGGGCCTAGCTGGGCAGCTGAAGACCTGCCATGGGCCACAGAGTTTGTAGATGGAAGGGACCTTCCATGGGCCATGGAGAGCCTGGTTGGAGGAACCTCCCACTGCCATGGAGAGCCTGGTTGGGTGGATGGAGGGACCTCCCACAGACCACAGAGAGCTTGGTTGGGTGGATGGAGGGACCGTCCCACAGACCACAGAGAGCTTGGTTGGGTGGATGGAGGGACCTCCCACAAACCACAGAGATCCTGGTTGGGTGGATGGAGGGACCTTCCTTGGACCACAGAGAGCCTGACTGGGTGGATGAAGGGGACCTCCCATCGGCCACAGAGACAGACAGTTGGGTGGCCAGACAGGACCCCACATGCAGCTCCCAGAGGCACTTCTCACCAGCTCATCCAGATTCTTCAGATCGCAGAGGGTGATGGGCCGGGCCCTGCCAGGGTAGGTGGGCACCTGGAGGTCCCGTCTGTCTTGGCGTGTGCCCAGCACACCATAGGCCATTTGGTCCCTCATCTCCTCCTCGATTTCCTCCTCCATCTGGATCAGCATGGGGGCCAGCATGCCAAACTTGGAGCCCCTCCTGGCCACTTCCAACAAGCAGAGGACAAAGTTCTTCTCATTCTTCTTCTGCACCAAGTCATTGGTCTCAAACATAAGGACGTCCTGGATGCCGAGGTCCTGCCGGCACCACTGGATGAAGTTGGAAACGTTATCCCGGGCGATGAAGGAACCGGGCACCACGTTCTTGGCTTGGAAGATGACCTCATTCTGAGGGACGCGCATATGGGCGGCCACCTCAGGGTGCTGCTGCTGGAAGTCCAGGGCAATGCGGTTGACATTGTTGGCGTGTCGGCAGAGGTGGCAGCCGGTCTCCAGGCTCTCCAGGAAGGTGTCCACCTGGATGTCCAGGTCGTAGAGGGTGTTGAACCACTCGGCCAGGTCCTCCTTCATGGCCTCCAGGTACTCCTCGCTGGAGCGGAAGGGCCGGATGCTCTTGGAGGCGGCCGACTGGATGTGGCTGGGGTCGGCCATGGCGAGTGGCCTGGGGGGACAACAGGCACTGTTACCAGCAGTACCCTCAAACCTGTCCCTCCCCACAGCTGTCCCCCAAGTAGGGTCTGGCCCCTTAGTGTCCCCCCCACCGCCCTGGTGACCCCCCCGTGCCTCAGTTTCCCCAACCCTATTTGTGGGTCACCACCACCTCCAGAACCTACCTGACCCTGCTGGGACTGCAGCACTGGCACCCCAAGGCTCCCCCACCCCATTATCCCCTGATCCTGTGTCCCCCCCCCGTCACCCCACGCCCCCCTGATCCTGTGTGTCCCTCCTTTGTCTCCGCACCCCGCATTCCTTCAACCCTACCTCGTGTCCCCCAGTCCTGTGTCCTGCCCATGTCCCCTCCATCCTGTGTTCCCCTGTGTCCTCCTATCCCACACCCCCCCACCCCATGCCATGTGCCCCCGATCCTGTGTCCCCCTCATGTCACCCCACCTCATGTCCCCCCAAACCCACCCCACCCTGTGTCCCCCCAATCCCATGTCCCTCTTATCCTGTGTCCCTCGTGTCCTCCCCGTCCACATCCCCTCTGCCCCCCCCCAGTTAATGAGTCACTCGTCATCAATGGCCCCTGTGGCAGAGCCCCCCTGACCCCCCCCTGCCCAGTCATCGTGGGTGTCACCATCCTGGTGACCCCAGTGGGAGCAGGTGACACCCTCAGGCCCGTGGCGGGGGGGGGTGGGGGACACACATGGGCTCCAGCACTCAGCCAGTGACCCCCCACCTTGCTGGGGGGGCTCCAGTGCCCCCCACTGCTGACACACCCTCTCCCCCGGGAGTGTCCCTGCTCCTGGGTGGGGGGGTCAAGGTTCTGGGGGGGGGTCTGCCCTCTGGGAGGGGGAAGGGAGGGGAGTTGGGGTTCTGCGGGAGAGCCCTGCCCTCCCGGAATGTAGGGGAGTTGGGGTTCTGGGGGGTCCTTCCCTCCAGGGGTGTCGGGGTTCTGAGGGGGGTGGGGTGGGGCATCTGCCCTCCAGGAGGATGTTGGGGTTCTGGGGGTGTCCTTGCCCTCCCGCGGGGGGTGTCAGTGTTCTAGGGGGGAAGGGAGGGTCTGCCCTCCCGGGACAGGGGGATCCCTGATTGAGGGGGTGCTTTCCCTCAGGGGTGGGGGTTGCTGGGGGGGGGTGTCGGGGTTCTGGGGAGGTCCTGCCCTCTGGGTGAAGGGGTGTCTGTGCTGAGGGAGGGTGTCGGGGTTTTGGGGGGGTCTGTGGGGGGGGGTCTGCCCTCCTGGAATGAAGGTCCCTGCTGGGGGGGGAGGTGTCCCTTATCCTCGGGGGTGGGGGAGTTTGTACTTGCAGGGGGGCATCTGAACTGGGGATTCCCCTTCTCTCTCGGGGGGGGCTGTCTCTTTTTCGAGGGGGGACACCTCTCTGCCGGGAGGGGTCCTCATCCCCGAGGTAGTCTGTTTATCTGTCTGTCTGTCTGTCTATCCGTCTGTCGGGGGGGGGGGGGAGGGGGCAGCACCTGCGAGGCAGACACCGACTGGTGCGGGATGGCGGGGGGCAGCACAGGGACAGGGACATGGCGGGGGGGGGGGGGGGGGGGGGCACAGGGCGAGGGGGCACAGGGCCAGGGGGAGCACAGGGCCGGGGAGACCAAAGGGGGGGCAGGGGGAGACGGGGAGCAGAGTGACAACGACACGGGGAGGGGGGGGGCAGAGGAGGGGGGCAGAGGGACGGGGGACCTGGGGGGGGCACAGGGACACCGGGAGGGGCACAGGGACAGGACCTCCCCACCCCCACCCCCCCCCCCGCACTTACCGCGGCTCCGCGCTCCGCTACGTTCGGGCCGGGCCCCGCTGCGGCTCCCGGGGGGGCCCCGCGGCCGCCGCCATCCGAGCGAGAGGGGGGGCCGGGGGGGTCGGAGCGGGGAGCGGGGGGGGAGCAGCCGCCCAGCAGCCCCGCAGCCGCCGCCCCGCCGGGAACTTGGAGGCGGCCCAGAAAGGGCCGGGACGGGAGCGGCGGGGGCGGGGCGGGGGGGGGGGGAGGGACACGGGGGGGGTGAGTGGGGCACGGGAGGGGGGGAGACACCCACCCACCCAAAGCTGGACACGGCAGGGGAAGCAAAGCCAGAGCCCCCAGAGCTGGGTACGGGGGGGTGGCAGAGTCCCCCAGAGCGGGGGATGGGGGGGGATGGGGCACGTGGGGGCGACAAGGGGACACAGGGGGGAAAGGGGCACGGGAGGGGTCACGGCGAGGGGGCAATGGGGGGAACAGGACACGAGGAGGGAATGGGGAACGGAATGGGGCACAACCAACACCCCACACCCCCCGCAGGACACGGTGGGGGACACAGCCAAAGCCCCCACTACAGGGCGCGGGGGGGGACGTGTGGGGGGAATGAGACACAGGGGAACGGGACATGGAGTGGGGAAGAGACATGGGGGACACACACACACGCACAGTAAACATCCCGCCCAGAGCGGGGCACGAGGGGTCACCCACTCATCCAGAGCGGGGCATGGTGGGGGGCACATCACCCAGTGCATGGGGGCGAGGGGGGCACGAAGAGGGGCGGAGGGACGCGAGGAGGGGACACGGAGAGAATGGGGCATGGAGGGGACGGGGGCAAGAGGGGGGCAAAGCCAACATCCCTCTAGAGCAGGGCACGGGGGGGGTGGGGGGCGGGGGCACGAGGAGGGCAATGGGACACGGAGGGGGACATTCACCCTCCTAGAGCGGGGCGGAAACGGGGCACGGGGAGGGCACAGCCAGCTCCTCCAGAGCGGGGCGCAAGGGCGCACACAGACCCCCACCCGCAGCAAGGCACAGGGAGGGGCGCACGCAGTGTGTCGTGTGTCGCCCCCCAGAGCAGGGCACGTAGGGGGCACAGCGACCCCCCGACTGCGCCCGGAGCGGGACCCGGAGGCGGGGGAGGTACCCACCTATCCAGAGCAGGAGATGGGCACGGGGGCGGGCACACAGCCAGCTCCCCTCTAGAGCGGATGGAACAGGACATGGGGGGGACACACAGCCCCTCAAGAGTGGGACACTGGGGGGGGGTTCACACTGCCCCACCCACCACACCCAGAGTGGGACATGGGACACGGACCCGAGGAGGGTGACACCAAGACACAGTGACACGGGGCAGGGAGTGTCACATCGCCCCCACGTCCCCAGCCACAGCACGGCGGGGGGGGGGGATGTCACACCTCACGCACCATCCCTGTGCAGCATCCAGAGTGGGACATGGGCGGGTGGGGCGGGGGAGTGGGACACAGGGGAGGTTGCCCAGCCCTGATGTGGCAGGACATTGGGGGGGGGGGGGGGGGGGGAAAGGGGGTCACACCTCAAACACCCCCACAGCCAGAGTGGGACATGGGGAGGGGGTTGGGAGACAACAAACTAGGGTGGTGTGATGCCTACCCATGTCCCACCGCCCTCCCGCCCGCCCCCCCCCCCCCCCCCCCAGGAACAGGACACAGGGCTGTCACAACGGCCGCGGGGGGGGGGCCACTCTCAGGTGCAGGTATAAACATTGGGAATTTTTATTTAAAAAACCGTCACAACCGTTAACAGCGTCACAGCCGCAGGGGGGGGAACAGCCGTGCGGGGGGGGGCGGCAGCAGCCCTGCACGGGCAATGGTTTCTCCACAACGGTGAGAGACTAACGGAGGGGGGGGGGGGGAGGGGGGCGGCATAATGTTGTGGCCAACATTATAAATACGGAATTATAAATTTAAAACGTTTTTCCTTTTTTTTTTTTTTTTTTTTCTGGTTTAAAAAATAAATCTGGTACAACTGCAGCTGCGGGGGGGTCAGTAGGGCCGCTCCCGGCGCTCCTGGCGGTGCTCGCCCCTGCGGAAAGGTGGGAGAGGCTGTGTCAGCACCCATGGACCCCTGGGCAGGATCCTTATCCCCCCCCCTACACCCTCGTCCCATCATCCACACTCCCCCCTTCGGCCCACCACCCCTCACCCTTGCCCCCCTCTCATCCCACCAGCTGCACGCCCACCTCCCCTTGCCCACTCCCGCCCCCCACTTATCCCTCTCTTTGGCCTCTCCTCATTCCATAACCCCCCAAACACCCTCACCCACCCCAGCCACTCACCTTCGTTCACCCCTTTGTCCTGCTACCCCTTCCCACCCCCTGCCACCAGCCCCACCATTCACCCCTAGACCCCCCACTCATCCCCCCCACTCCCTTGCCACCCCCATCACCCCCTCTCACCCCCCATCACCGCCCCCCACCCTCCTTGTCCCCCCCACTCCCCCTTTGCCCACTCCTTTGCCCCCCACTCTCCCTTTACTCCCCCACCCCTTTGACCCCGACAACACCATCACCACCTCCTTGCCCCTAACCACTCTCCCCAGCCTCACTCCTTTGCTCGCCTCACCTTGCCACCCTTCACCCTCCTGCACCTCCTCACCCTGCTGACTCTCCACCCCCTTTATCCTCCCAGCAGTCCCCCTTGCCCCCCCTGCCCCTTGCCCCCCTATCCCCTCAACTCTCCCCTTGCCCCCCCCAACCCAACCAACCTTGGGTGCCTGAAGTGGTTCCACCCCATCCCCTTTCCCAGATGCCCCTTGTCCTGCACATCCAGGTTTGCCCCTGCCAGCAGAGGCCCCCACTCCCCACCCGCTCTCCATCCACCCCCAGACGTACTTGTCCATCTTTCCCGGTCCTCCGCGCCGGCCACCTCTGCCTCCTCCTCCCATCTGCTCCATCAGGGGCCCGGGGGGACCTCCAGGTCCTCCTCCTCCTCCTCCTCGCCGGCCGCCGCCTCCATAGCCTCCTCGATCCATACCGCGGCCTCCTCGGAATCCGCCTCGGTCTCCACCACGGCCGCCTCTAAACATGCCGCCGGGTCCCCCACGCTCCATCAGGCCTCCTCCGCGCCCACCACGCATCCCACCAGGGCCACCTCGGCCACGATCTCCACCTGGGAAAGAGAAGAGGACTCAGGGTGCTCCCAAAGGAGACACACAGAATCATGGAATGGTTTTGGTTGGAAGGCACTTTAAAGTCCATCCAGTTCCACCCCCCTGCTCAAAGCTCCATCCAACCTGGCCTTGAACACCTCCAGGGATGGGGCAGCCACCACTGCTCTGGGCAACCTGGGCCAGGGCCTCCCCAGCCTTAGTGAAGAATTTCTTCCTAATGTCTAATATAAATCTTCCCCCTTCCAGCTTAAAGCTGCTCCAGATGCTCTGCCAGCCTCTTGAACCCGGCACATCCAGGTGGAAGCGGTGCTTTGGGGAGCCCAAGTGCCACAGCGAGCCCCAAGGAAGAGCCTGTGAAGTCAGCAGGAGCTGGGAAGCGTGGGAGGCAAAGAGCGCTCCAGGCCTCCTTTTCACAGCTCAGGGAAAGGTGAAGCCCCAGGAGCTCTCAGAACTGGGAGCAGCCACTGTCCAGGAAGTCCCAGAGCAGGATCGGGGCAGCATGCCGGAATGCCAGGTGCTGCGCACTCCACAGCAGACGTACCTGGAGGGGGGAATGGGGGTGGAAGGAATCCTTCTGGCTTAGGAGCCTTGCACTGATTGCACTCCGTTCTCCAGGCGAAGTTCTGGTTCCCGCAGCCCCTGGGTACAAGCATCAGTTAGCAAACACCTGGAAGGCATTCCTGTCTCAACAACCCTTGGAAGAATGGCTTGGCTGTTCCTGGGGAGCACGATATCCAAGCAGGGAGTAGACTCAAAAGCAGAACCTTTAGCAAGCCTCCCAGCCCAGTTCACTGGTAGCGATGCCAGCCCTCCCTCCCTGCTCTGGGGCGGACAAAGAGGCTTCCTTGGAAAGCCTGGCATGTTATTTTGGGAAAGGCCTATTTGTCCCAGGCAGCACCTCAGACAACAGGCCCTCCCTTGGCACTCCGAGATGAGAGATGGCAGTTGTCACCCTGGTGCAGTGGCTAAAGAGGTGCCAGGCTCACAGGGAGCTGTGGAAGACGCGGGTAGCATGGGATACTTACGGATTGGGGCACTGCCAGTCACCAGCTCGGTGCTGGACGCTACCGCCGGAGGGGTTTCCCCTGGATCCCCGCGGTCCTCTCGAGGAGAAACCACCCCTGTCTCCACCTCTGCCTCCCATCCGGCCCATGGGGCCGCTCGGGCCACCAGGCCCCCCTGGCCCGCCGGGTCCACCCGGACCTGCAAGGAAGGCTCTGTTAATCCCGGGATGCAGCAGCCGCGGCTGGAGGACAGGGTGCAGCTTGGCAGGCACAGTTACCTCCGCGCAGGGGGGGAGGCATTCCCCGCTGTTCCCGGGGTGGCATCCCGCCTCGCATGCTGTTCATCGGGCCCTTCTTCCGTGCCAGGCTGACTTTGAGCTTGCTCCCCTGGAAATCCTTCCCTAGGAGGAAGACAAGGAAAGGGTATTACTGTGTTGTGCGTTCCCAACACTCACCGCACCCTGGTATCTTGATGACATCGATCTGCATGGGGCAGAGGTCACACCAGAAGGATGGGATGTCATCCAGAGGGACCTGGACAAGCTGGAGAAGTGGGGCTGTGTGAACCTCATGAGGTTCAACGAGGCCAAGACCAACGAGGTCCTACACTGGGTCAGGGCAACCCCGGTATCAATACAGGATGGGGGATGATGGGATTGAGAGCAGCCCTGAGGAGAAGGACCTGGGGTGCTGGGGGAGGAGGAGCTCAACACGAGCCGGCAACATGTGCTCACATCCCAGAAACCCCCCGTGTCCTGGGCTGCACCCAGAGCAGCGGGAGCAGCAGGGCCAGGGAGGGGATTCTGCCCCTCTGCTTCGCTCTGGTGAGACCCCACCTGGAGCCCTGGGTCCAGTTCTGGAATCCTCAACATAAGAAGGACATGGAACTGTTGGAACGGGCCCAGGGGAGGCCACGGAGATGATCCGAGGGCTGGAGCACCTCTGCTCTGAGGACAGGCTGAGAGAGCTGGGGTTGTTCAGCCTGGAGAAGAGAAGGCTTTGGGGGGACCTCATAGTGGCCTCCTAGTACTGAAAGTGGCTGCAGGAAAGCTGAGGAGGGACTTTTTACAAGGGCCTGGACAGGATGAGGAGGAACAGGGGGGAAGATTTAGATTGGACATTAGGAAGAAATTCTTCACGATGAGGGTGGGGAGGCCCTGGCACACAGGCTGCCTAGAGAAGTGGTGGCTGTCCCCATCCCTGGAGGTGTTCAAGGCCAGGTTGGATGGGACTTGCAGCCCCCTGATCCAGCAGGAGATGTCCCTGCCCATGGCAGCGGGTTGGAACTGGATGGGCTTTAAGGTCCCTTCGAACCCAAACCATTATGTGACGCCATGATCTGACACAGCCATTAACCACACAGAACACTGCCTGAGAAGGGCACAATTCCATACATGGGACTGGGATAAACTCCTGCTACTGGAGAGAACAGGTGACAGAAACCCAGGCGACAAAGGACACCCACCACCTGAGCCCCACATGCAGCTGTTCCAGTTAAAACTAGGAACTTCTTTAGCCAAAGCCTGAGCACCTAAGCCAGTCTTAAGCATCTGATCCTCCTTGGTCAAGAATTTAATTCCAAAATGGAGAACAAAGCGATTCCGTCCCACACTCACCATCAAACCATTCCACGGCTGTCTTGGCGGTAGAGGGGTCATCATAGGATACAGTGGCATCTCCTTTCGGTTTGCCAGTTTCCTTGTTGATGTAGAGGTTGATCATAGGCTGCCCGGTCCTCTTGTTCACCTGACAGGGCAGCAGAACAGCACCTTGAGTCACTGCTCCCCATAAGCTGAACAGGGATTTACTCTCCTGCTTTTGCCTAGAGGCCACTAAAACCCATTTTGGTAATTCCAGAGTGGAAAAGGGCCCGTCTGGCTCATCATGGGCGGCAGCTACTGCCTGGATAACTCAAGGAACCAAGGACCTGGCACAGGACACAGCTGCTGGGCCCAACAGACCTCTTCATGCACATCTGAGAACCAAGCTGCAGCCTCCCCACATCCTCCTCTGCTCTAACCACCACCCCAGCCCGTCATGCTGTCACATATCAGCAGCAGACCCATAGAGTCGCACTTCCTCCATGGCTGCATGCGCTGATGCTTCCACAAGCCTAGTTGTGCTGCTGAGAGACACAGGTTCTTTGGGAAATCTTGGGCTAGGGATCAATGCCAGGCTGTGATTCCCTCAACCAGCCAGGGACCTCCTGGAAGTGAAGGGCTAAAGGGAGAAGGGCCCCGTGCGGGCAGGGATGCAGTGGGCAATCCCTTTCCCCATGGTTCTGTCTCACCTTGACAGCCCCACACTGTTTGAAGAAGTCGGCCAGATCCTCCAGGGTCACGTTATCATTGAGTCCCTGCACGTAGACGGAGCTGTTGTCTGAGTCCTCATCTGGGTCCATAGGAGGGCCTAGGAGAGAATTCAGGGTGTCACTGCAGGGCGAGGAAAGGCTGCAACACAACCAGAGAGCTTTCCATCATGTCATTCCCTCAGCCACCTGCACCTTCACTCTCAATGACCCCATGTACAAAGGGACAGGAAACCCCAGGCACTGAGAGCAGGATGCTCCAACACCTCCACCTCCCTGCATTCTGCTGCCAAGCTGGCCTGGATGCTCCTTCTGCACCAGGCAGCAAGACACCCTCGCCCTACGCCAGGGGAACCGCAGGGTTAAACCACTTGGTTATACTGGGAAACACCCAAAACCAGAGGAGAGTAAGACCCGAGCAATCCTTTGGGCTCCCATGGACATCCACCCCCTCACTGCACTACCCCTCCTTTCTGCAGCACCGTGCTGATGCTGGAAGGCTGACGCATAACTTCCAGACACGCCTGTGTGGCAGGAAGGAAAGAGCTGCACGGAGACCGGCCAGGAGTGGCACAAGGGGAGGCTACTGACAAGCACACACAAAGTCTGCGTTGGGGTTGCCTGGGAAGGGCTTTCTGCTCGACCACAGAGATGCAGAACTGCTTCCCCAACTCCTGTGGAGAAGGGCAAGCACCTCACAAACGTGTGGTTTTCTACTAGTCCAGCTGTTAGGATGAATTTGGAATCAAGAAAGCAATGAAAAGGCCAGAAAGAGGTTGTAAAAGGGGAGGGATCAGGAATCAAGAAAGCAATGAAATGGCTGGAAAGAGGCTGTGAAGGGGGAGCACCCTGGTGCTCTACCGATGGGCATGCTGTGAGGTGTCAGTCAGAGCAGCAAACAAGCCAAGAAGTCTCCATGAGCACAGGACAGAATGCAAGTGATTACTGGAATTACCTAAATCAAGGTCCGGTCCTTCTTCCATGTGTCCTGCCAGGTGGGAAAGAAGCACAAGAAGCAGTGTTAGTGCAGGCCTTGCGGGCTGCAGAACCGACACACACAACACTATCTACTGATAACCGCCCTTCGATGGCGCTGTTAACTCCAATTGACCTGCGCTGCAGAAACAGCAGCGATGCACCTCCGCCTCGCTGACCGCCGTGCTACGTTAGCAGCCTTTCCAACCGTTAACCACTATTACTCGTTATTTTATGCTTTACCAGGCCAATCAGTTTTACATTCATTAATAAAAAAAGTTACTTTACAAAAAAAAAACCAATTTATTAAATCCAAATCCATTTAAACGTTCCCCAAATTACAGAAATGGTTGCTCAACTCGGTTCCGAGTTACTCTGTGTCCTGTGACCGCATACCCCTGGGCATTGCCGGCTGTACCCATTATGGGCTCGTTGCTTATGTCATTTTAGCCACTTAAACTAAAAAAATAACACTTTGTGCTAAAAACTGACTGCCATATTTATTTTTTTTTAACACTATCCATTGTAATGCTCAAAAACTTACCACCAGGCTTATTGAAGCCACCTCGCTCTCCAGCGCTGCTGGGGGGATAAACGAAGAAATGAAGGCCTTTCCCTTTACAAAGCCAGTACCGCTCGGAGCCTCTGCGGCTCACAGGGAAGAAGGGCACTGGCTAAACATCTCCAAACAATGCATCTGTCTCTCTCTGTCTCATCTCGGCACTATGCCTTTCTTCAGGGCAGCTGGCTCAAAGCTCCTTTACATATAACGCAACCTTGCTTGTCTGGTTTAGGACACCACTTTGCTGTCGGTACCCTTGCATTACTCATACGGGTATTATCAGTGCAATACTTGGCAAAAAATGGTTCTGAGCGTTATAAAAATTGAGGATTTTTGCTTCAGAGAAATCGTGAGGTTGTTCGCTGGTCAACTCCCTCCCCTCTGTGTGTACATAAAGGTGCACCCTCAGCCCCTGGCAGCATGGGAGCGGAACGAGCCCGCGGGTCCCTGACATTAACAGTTCAAAAGGGAGCAGACAACCACACGCGATGCCTACAACACAGTTCAGATGACATTTCCGCTAAAATCCTCGGAATAAAAGGCATACATTCAGGTCGTTACTGAATTTAACACGTCTCTGTGGAGGGCGAGCTTACAGAACAGAGAGGGGGCTCGAAGGCTTGGGGTGCAGCTTTGTGGACACAGACCAGACGGGCAGATTTCGGCAGGCACTAAGGCCAACTCACCGCCGCAGCTTCCCATGAAAGCTTGCAGCTGAGGCTGCTTTTGAGCACTGGTTAATTAGGAAAATGCCACCTGAAAAGGCTTTTTGATGTTTCTTGGCTCTTTTTTTGGAGAGACAAAAAGCTGTTTGGAAGGAGACGAGCAGAGGAGGGAGAGCACCACCTATTTTCTAGCAAGTATTGCACCTCTAATACTGGAAAAAAGAAGTTGTCAATACACAGTTTCGAGCTGTTGCATGCAGCTTTGCCTCCTATTTTTAAAGTACACACCATTTATGTAATGTCTCTCTCGTTAAACACATAGGTTTACACGTTTCTTTAACGTTACACAATTCTATAGTAGAATACCTCCTCTGGTTTTATTACCAAACAACAAGTATGCAGTTACCAAAGTTACAGAAGGATTCCATTTATACAATGAATACACATTGGGTTAAAAATATCCTATGTATATTTTTTCCTCTCCATATGGACACCGTGTCTAGTCCCACTTTTCATTATGCTGCCGGCTGAGTACTGAGTACGGGTACTTTTTAAGTATTGAAGTGTATACAAGGCTCTCACTTTGTAACCTGTAGCATATAAATGCGACAAAGCATGTTAAAAAGTTTCCATGTTTAACAGCCAATGAAATATCAAATAATCGAGTCAACGAAAAAGGGCAGGTGAATAACATCGAGCTCCTTACCTGCTGGAGGCACTGAAATCCATCACCACAGCATGATAAGAGGGGGCCGAGTTCCCCTACCTGCTCAGGGAAGGCCACTTTGTCTACGGACAGCAGAAAGCCTGCGTCCGTAAAGCAGGGCCCCCTGCGTAACCGTCTGCTCAGGTGGAAATCACTACGTATGCAATTTAAGCTCGGATTAGGGGGTGAAATCAGAGACAAAGATGACAACACTTTCGCATGAGAAGATCCGAAGGGGCTATAAATTTTCAGATGTGATGATAGACATTTCAAGTGCCTACATCTACTTTAAACCATTAGAGAGAAATACATGATGGGTGAAATCTTTATGCAGGACTGCAGAGCTCCGTTCCGCTCGAGCCAATTGAAGACAGCTGTGTTCCCACACAAGCCAGTCTTTTTCTGCTGTTTCCATGCACCAGTAGTTGTATTTCTCCGATAAAGATTTCATGCCACTTCAATTCGCCAGAGCTACGCAGAATGGGACTATGGATTGCCCAACTCTGGTTGCCACAATTCAGCTGCAATTCCGGCTGCCCTTGCCAAGCAGCAGGGCCAGCACGGTGCATCCCACACCACGTGCACCTCAGGGCACTCTGTGTAGCTCTGTGCGACAGCGTGAGGGGATGGAACACACACAAAGCTGCCTCCTCCTTCTCTTAGGAACCTTTGGGATTGGCCCTCCTTCCTCACCACCAGCGAAACAGCACGGACAGGGAGAGACACTGCTGACCTGAAGGCACAGGTTTTCCGAACCAGGTTTTGCCACCAGTTAATGGCCAAACTGATTCAGACCACCTCAAAGCTCCGAGGGGGAGCAGCCTGGGCAGGCAAGTCACATCTCTTTGCTTTCTCAGGGGTCTTTCTTCACGCTCCAACCATGCTCTAAGTGTTGTGGCCACTCAGAGTCATGGCTCTGACAGCAGCAGCTTGCCCCAGGCACACATGTAACTCGTGTGCCAAGGCGAAGAGGCTGTCGGCGTAAGCCAGGGCTGACAGGAGGCTTTGGCCCTGTACGTACCTGCACTGCCCAGATCCCATTCCTGAGGGACAGGGAGTGACTCCTGGGCCTGGTGGAAGGTTTGCGTGTGTTCCAGCCGCAGTTACTGTTAAACCCCACAGAGAATTCCACCTCTGTGTGACCACGAAGGGATCTGAAAGTTCTAGATTTAGCAAAACCCCCAATTCCTCCCAGGTCCCCACCAGCTGCAGGACAAACAAAACAGATCCTGCTCCTCTTTCCCCCAGGATAATATTTCCATGGATTAGAAGTAATGCTGCTACAGCAATGCTCCCCATGGAAGTACCGTTGGGAATATTAACCTTTCAGTCCCTTCTTTCCAATTCATATCCTACGGGTAAACCAGAATTAGGTAAAAGGAGAAAAGGTTTGCTCTTACCCCATTCCACCGCGTCCTCCTCCCCGCCCACCTCTGCTCATGCCTCCGCGATCATATCCCCCTCTTCCCCTGCCCCGGTTATCAGGGCCGCTCATATTCCGGTTCTCTCCTGGGCCTGAGAAGCCTCCAGATTCCTGTCCGTATACGTTCATGCTGCTAGGATGGTCCTGACGGAACGAGCCTGAGGAAGAAGGTAACAAAAACATTAAGAGCTGCAGAGAAGAGGGGCTCAAAGCTGCCCATGCCCTTTTTAAGCCCTTTTACCCGTCTTCAGTACCAGAACACAATCATGACAACCATTAGCTACAGCGCTTACAGCAGCAGTGTTGATTTAAGGAGAGATGTGCCGCTTTCTGTTTGCGGAATCCAGTTTTATATTAGGCCTTATCAGTGGGCCCTTGTTCAGTCTGGAGAAGAGAAGGCTCTGGGGAGACCTTAGAGAAGGCTCCCAGTACTGAAAGAGCTCCAGGAAAGCTGGGGAGGGGCTCTTGATCAGGGAGTGCAGGGATAGGACAAGGGGCAACGGTTTTAAGCTGGAAAGAGGGAGACTGAGAACTTAACAAGAAATGTTTTCCTGTGAGGGTGGGGAGGCCCTGGCCCAGGTTGCCCACCCAGGTTGCCCAAGAGAGGTGGGCCTTTTGCTCCCCACTCACTCTGCTGGCCGTAACTGCTGCTCTGCTGGCTGTACTGGCTGGAGGCCTGGCTGTACGAGGCAGTCGGTGGTGGGTAACTGGTCGGCGGGGGCTGCTGCCCATAGCTGCTCTGCTGGCCGTAGCTGCTTTGCTGGCTGTAGCTGCTTGGTTGCCCATAGCTGCTCTGCTGAGAGTAAGTGCTCTGATCGTAACTGCTTGGCTGTGTGGAGGAATAGCTGGAAGACAAAAGCATTGGAAAGATGGGAAGATGAGCCAATTCACTGGCAATGTGCATTAGGCTGCGGAAGGCAATGCAATTATGAGCCTTATGGAGTGTCATAAGCCATTTAAAAAGGCAAAGTCATTCTACAGAGGCCTGGCCAGTGACAGGGGCCAAATAAACCTGGTAGCCTGCTAAAAGCAAAATCCAGTGCATGTTCACCATTAATTCATCCCTCTAGAGAGAGGCAGAAGTGCCAGGACAAAAATGGGTGGCAATGCAGGCAACAGGCTCCCCTTCTGCCTCGGCACTGCGATGATGGATAATAACCCATCCCCTCCTTGCGCATCCCCGGCTTTGAGAATTTCAAAACGTACACTTTAGAAGTCAGCAGCAGCGTATTAAAGACACCTGAGAAGTGGTGAGCCAAAAAGGTAAAAGAGGTTACTGTAACACACTCCATCCCTAGCAGACCTCTTAAAAATGTTTGTCATTGCCAACCCTTGCTACTGCAGGTGCATATGCAGACGTGCACTCAGTCATCACTGCATCTTCCTTGCGAACACCACACTACCCTCCTCCAAACCTCCTTTTACACCTGCTCATTTAGAACCCCTTTTCGCACAAGCCAAGCAGACAGTCCCCATGCTGGCTGCAGGAGGCTAAGCCTGCCGGGAGCGTTACCTGGTGGGAGGGTAGGAGGGCGGCGCGCTGACTGGCTGCATGGGGTAGCTGGCAGGCACCTGGGGATAGCTGTAGTTGCTCTGCCCATACCCCAGGCTGGGCTGGCTGTAGCCTGTTGTACTTGATGGTGGCTGGCTGGTCTCTGCTGGTTTGCTGCCATCCTGGGGTCTACAGAGCAATATGGAACAAGGAAACATTGATGCAGATTCCCAGGGGGCTCAGATTCCCCCCCCCACCCCCAAAGGCACCCAGATTCCCCTCGAGGCAGAACAGCACTGCCTGTTTCTTCGGGCAGCACCACAAGCTGGCACCACATTGGTGTCAGTAGTTCTGGCAGCTCATTAAACACTATGCATTTTAGCACCCGCTGACTGGGTATTTGCACTCCAAAGGCCTGGGCACCATCCTGAACAGAGAGCCCCGAATCCCACGGCTGCTGTTCGCTGGCTGTGTTATGAAACCTAAGGCGAGGGATTTAGACTTTGGCTCTGCAACAAATGGAGGATGTGGAATGGCCAGAAAAGCGGTCAGCAGTGCTGCCCCTCCGGCCGAGCTGGTTTTGCACAACGCTTGGCAGTGATACGTGCAAAAGCAGCCAAAAATGTTGTCGGTTAAATGCACCATTGTTTGGTTTAGAATTCAGCGCAAGCAGATATTGCCCCATATAGGTTATCCGATGAAAGAGAAAGGATGTTGGGGGTTGGACTGGATGACATTTAAAGGTCCCTGCCAAACCAAACCACTCTGTGACTTGGTTTAGTATTAACTCTGAAGGTCTGAAAATAAAGAGAACCTTCTGAATGTGACTCTCATGTCCCTTTGTTTCCTATTTGTCCCACACTCTTTATGATCTCTAAGTGTTTATTAGAGTGGAGCAGAAAGAGTTAAGCTACTTTTGCTGTATGAGCTGGGAAAAAATGATTTTAAATGATGTCAGGATTCATATTTGAAGTACAATCAGACAGACAGGGACAAGGCTGTGCCAAGCTCCACCTTTCCTTACCACAGTGGTTGCTACAAACACTAGGTAAATGAATAAAGTGTTTTTTACTTGCTACTAACCAGTTTCCATTATGTATTCAAATTCTTTCACATCCTGAGCAAACAATTAAACTAAATATACGATTGAGAGTGCCCAGACATGAGAGGTTTAAAGAGGAAAGAGTCCACAGCCTGTGCATCCACTCAAGAAGTCGTAGCACGTAACAGTATCCTGCCTGACCCCGTGACTCAAGATCAGATCAGCCTGGTCCATTTTCTGTTCCACATTGTGAGTCAAGAGCCCATTTTTGCTGCTTGGTTGCTCTCCGCATCTCCCACTAACAGCGCTGACTCACCGTGCCGGCGCAGAACCTACCTACGCAGCTTCCCCCAGACCTGAATTGCAATGGGATCGCATGCAGCATGAGCAAAGTGCAAGAGGCAGAGACAAAGTGCAAGCAAAGCCAGCGGGCCCCAGCTCAGGGCACAGGCAGTGCAGCCTGCGGAGGACGCAAAGTTACCTGGCGGGAGCGGGTGCTGCCGGCTGCTGCCCGTAGGCTGGGTAGGCGGGCTGGGTGCCGTAGGCGGAGGGTGCAGCGTAGGAGGCCTGGGTGGTGGTCACCGTGGCGGTGCTGGTGTCGTAGGCGGCTGTGCCGTACCCCGGGACGGGCTGGCTGTACGCCGGCGGGGCGGTTGGGGCGCTGTAACCTACCACAGAAACAGCCTCAGAGTGCTGGTTTGGAGCCCTTCGGAGCACCGCATTCATCATCGGGTACAGAGCCAATTCCACCATGGCAGAGACATCACAGGTGACCCGAAAGTAACAAACTAACCCATAACACCTCTCTGCCTTCCTTGGAAATCCCCTGCCCTGGGAGGCCTCACCTCCATCCCCAGCTCTGTGCTCACACCCAAAACCCACACTGGAGAGCTTTCTGGAAGCCACCTTTCCATTAGCATCCCAAAGCTGTTTGTTTACAGTTACTGATGCTCAGGGCTACTGTAATAATGCACACACAGGGGGCAAGTTCAGGCACACAGTGACTCCTGAACACAGGAAGACCCAACACAGCTCCCGTTAGCTTTGAAGAAAAAGAAATCCCATCAATTTAAGAAGTACGGTCCCATCCTTTCAGCTGTTTTGAACAACAGAAGCACCAAACAGCACAAGGCTGGCTTGCCAACTCTTTCTGAGCGATTCACGAAGTCTTACTCTAAATCAGTAACTCTGGGAACAAAAGAAAAGCACTTTACATTGGCTTTAACTTTAAAGAAAGGTCAAAAAAGACACATAAGGTTCCTGATGTTTTATGTACCTGGCTTTTCTTAGAATTTCAGTTCATTTTATGTAAAAAGCCTAGAGCTCACACGTTTATTTCTGAACAATCTGACAAGAATATCCAAGATTCCAAACCGGCTCCATGTAAATCAGTCGTTCCAACTGCTCCTACTGTATGATTTAGCTGATTGTCTGGCTCGCCATAAAGGTGAACTATGAACCCAGTGCTAACACGGTGGCTTTTTATGGTTAAGAACCTCGTAAGCAGGTTTCCAAATGACAAAATAGTGACTTTAAATATCAATTAAAAACACTGTTAGCAAAACCCAACTTATTAAAAATATAAACCATCGATTACCAAAGAGCAGCCACCTGGATTCAGTCTTATTGATGTGTTCTTAATCGCAGCAATTAAGGTAACAGCTTTTCCATCACTTATTGTTTTTAATAAACACAGGACACTTGCGAACCTTTCTTCAACATTTTAGGCAAATGGTGATGCAGCTTTTTATTTCAAATCCCTAATTTGCAAACCAAATGTACTTCCAGCAGAATGCAGTGTGCAGCAGTGGTATTTCCACATCTCACCAGCCACAAAATCAGGGTCCTTCCCATCGGCTCTCTGAATCAGAGCGTGGAGAGGAAGGGAAGTGAGAAGAGGAAGTTTGCACAGTACATTAGTTACAAAAACAATCCTCAGCTTTCCGTCCCGAGTGTTGCCCTGGAGTTTTCTGCTGAGCCTTAGGATCCTGACAAAGGGAACACATGCCTGCCCACTTTTGGCACCTGCAACAGCTCCCTGCGAGCCCCTGCCCACTCCCTCAAGCCTCACTCCTCCTGTCCTGGCTCCCCAAGCTTGTCACACTACCACCCTGCTGCTGAAAATGCTATGGACTGGCTTCTGCACCACAGGACAGCCGACCGCAGAACATGAAAGCAAGAGAGTAAGTTGGGCTCCCACCAGGAAATAACTCGCACAAATCACTGGTACATCAGTTTGCATTCTGGTTATTCCTTTTTGCTGAGAAGCTCTCTGAAAAGCTTCTCTGAAATGGCTTTCAAGTGGAAGGGGAAAGATTTAGATTACACATTAGGAAGAAGTTCTTCATGATGAGGGTGGGGAATCCCTGGCACAGGATGCCCAGGGAGGCTGAAGATGCCCCATCCCTGGAGGTGTTCAAGGCTCTGATCCAATGGGAGGTGTCCCTGCCCGTGCCAGGGGGCTGGAACTGAATGGGATTTGAGGTACTTTCCAACTAAAACCATACTATGATACTATGAAAATCAACGTCCTGTTCGGGGTGTGGCTGAGAAGGGTGAACGCGATGATGCTGAACAGGACTAAATAAGGATGATTTTTAGAGCCCTGGACACATTACACTACCCAAACACTTAAATCTCAGCCACCACAGCATTTCCATAGACAGCACTGACACCAGAAGCTAAGGGAACCCTTATTTGCCCTGTCGGAAGCCTGACCACATTCTAAACCAGGCTGCTGTCTGCGTAAGCACATCCTGCGGTAAGTGCTGCCGAAGCCACAGCCTTGCCCTGGGCTGCTCTCGTCGGACTCAGAGCCACAGCACAGTCCTCCCACACCTGAGCCCCTTTCACCGTAGAACCAGCCTCTCCGATCAAGCAAGCCAGCAGGTTTGCTAATGCCTGGCTCTGCACTCGACAGGATAAAAAGGGAGGGGAAAGTGATCCTGAATTTTAATGCTTCAGCTCTACATGGAGCATGTCCCTTGTGCGAATGTGCTCAGCAGGGAGGGTTTGTACCAAAGAAAGAAAAGGCAGTGATTTAACATCCCACTGGTCCACATTTTCATTTCAAAAACTTAGTTTAGGTACTCAGAAAATCAAAAGTTGTATTTTTGAGGGAGCCTTTATGTTACATTCCCACCAGTGAGCAAGATAAATGGTGAGTCTGCACAAAAGATACCATAAGAAAAAGACACCAGAAGAACTTTGATCGCCTGCTTTAGAAATCCAGCTACGCGGCTCAGTTTCCTCTCCAAGTATCCAAGGCTGCAAGCAAAACCTTTACTAAAATCTAGCAATTCTTAGCCAGAGGGGAGCTTGCAGGATTTGTTCCTCAGAGAATATGAACAGAAAACATTGGATTGAAAGAGGTTTATTCCATAATAAGCAGACCTCACGTCAGCCAGCAGCAGGTTTTGAAGGCTGCTCCCTGACGCACGCAGCATTAAAAGCCACCCAAGGGTTCTGAGTGCCCAGACAGCTGATTCCTGTTTGGCATGTGGATTACCTACCAGCGAGGGTCCGGAGAAGGGGACGCAGAGGCTGCCCCCTCTCTGCTGTGTTTTGGTACAACAGATTGTTGCGGTAGACAAGGCAGCGATGGGAGTGTTCATTCAATTCTAAATAAATTCAAAACCTAAAATACACATAACCCCAAATTTCACAAGGGCTGGCTATCCTTGGAGAGTAATTCCCACTTGGCTCCTTAAAGAAGATTCATACAGGAACACTTGAAATGATGTCTTTACCCCTGGACTACATGCTTGGAGAACCAACAACCCTCAGAGACACAGACCTTTATTTACTCTTCATGCTTGTGATTAAATTGCAAATCGTGACCACAGTCTGACTGCATCCATGAATCAGGGAGTTGCAGAGAAGCCTACAGGCTCTTGAACCCCTCTTCTCCACAACAAAGCAACACAGGGACTCCAAGACACCTTTTCAGACAGCGACAACGCAGCCGTGGGGAAGGAAGAAGCGCAGTCTGGGAGTTAACTCTCACCTGGGTCAGCCCAGGAGCCAGCGCAAGGTTGGACAGCAGAGCACTGGGGATGGAAAGGTCCCCAGGTAGGTTAAAACAACCCGCACCTGAGGGTGGAGGGTGGCCCTGGGCCATCTCTGGCCCTGAGGTGATGCAAAGGAGCCATCCCTGCTGTTCCTGAGGAGTCCCAAAAGGGTGTATCCACAAAGGGTTTGAATTTCCCTGACCATAACAGCATCTTACCCCAAAAATAAGCTGTTAAGACAAGAAAAGGCACTTTGCTCTTCAGTAACTGCTGACAAAAAGGCGACGCCTAGCAAAAAACAAACTGAGATTCAACCACAAACCTGCACAGCTCTTTAAACATAAAGCTGTATGCCCCAGGCAACACCCCGGGCTTTGTTTAGTACAGAGGCAGAGAGGGAGACAGCACTCTCAGTCTCATTGGTACTGTGGTGGCTCTGCAATTAAAGGCAGGTGTAGGAAGAACAACTCTAGCTGGCACTCTGCCTGGAGAGCCACATCAACAGCTTCCTGTGACCCCTGCAGGACTGGAGTCAGTAGCAAGGGTGAAAGAACTCAAACAGTTCCAAGAAAGAAAGTTTGGAAGCCCAGAAATTCTTTTTGCTGCTGATTTGTGTCCATTCACACCCACAGCAACGCTGGCTAAATGGTACTGCCTCTCGTTCTGCATGTCATGCACCCACTGCCAGGCAGGAATTCACCTCATCTGCATAAAGTTGTTTGATATTTTAAATGTTGTCTAACTGGACAGACTATAGGATAACGTTTTCTCTCCACCTCTTCCCCGTGAAGCATTTCCTAATGGCTCCTGTGGTCGGATCATAGAATCATAGAATCATTCCACTAGAAAAGACCTTTGAGACCACAGTCCAACCCTACCTGTCCACTACTGAACCAGATCCCTGAGCACCTCATCTGCCCATCTTTTAAACATCTCCAGGATGGGGACTCCACCACCTCCCTGGACAGCCTCTGCCAGTACCTGAAAACCTTTTAGGTGAAAACATTTTTCCCAATAGCCAATCTAAACCATAAACAGATGTTTATGATGTCTCTCATTGCAACAGGTAACTCTGCAGAAAATGGCATTACCTGTAGAAAAAACTCCTTTTATTTTTCAAAGTCTACGGAATATTCAGTCCAAAAATACCAGAACTGAATGATGTCTCAAGTTTCTTGCAGACATTAAGACGCTTGTACGTACAAAACTCAAAAAGCATGGGTTGGAGCAGCTTACAGCGCATTAATGAGCACGCGGGGAATGCGCTGGCGCTGGGAATCCAACAAGATGGAACATGTGAAGGTAGTGGGCAGGAGGTCTGGATGTACTAAGTGTGCTGTTTACCCTTTAAGGAAGTGGTAGAACAATGAGGTTAGATTCACCCGAAACACCTTGGCATGGCTGTCATGAGGTTCTATTCCTAAAAGATGCCACTCAGAGACTTTACAGAGATGTGGGGATGGCAAAGAGCACGGCAGCCCAGCAAATTCTTAGTGATGCTGTCTGTGCACTCTGACACCGGACATTTTTAGTGCTAAATACCTAAGATGTTAACACCACGAGTTTAACCAGGACGAGACAGCATTGTCCATGCAAGACTGAGCGGGATGGTCAAACCTGTACTGGTCTCTTCTACTGTGGGAAGCACAAGACAGAAAGTAGAGGCTACGCTATAAGAACAGACATAGATGGCTCCCAAGGATCTGATTCTCAGGCAGCTGAAGGGCTGCGAAGCAGTCAAGCAGCACGGCTGTGCCGCTCGCGTTTGCTTTGCTCCAAGCACACTCTGCAGCCGTACTTAAGTTGCCCAGAAAGAATCAGCACCCAAAAGCTTCCCTGGAAAATTAAACAGGTGTGTTTATTCACTCCTCCTCAGCCCACCTGCACCTTCCCATCCTTTTAACCTGCCCTTCTCTCCAGGAAGGAAGCCCCTTCCACATCAGAGTTGCCCACAGTAGCTCAGCATGGTTTGGGACAGCATTCCCCCCGGGATGGGCCACGCATGGGAGCTCTTACCGGTGGGAGGCTGCCCATAGGAGGTCGCATACGCGGTCTGCCCGTAGGTCGCAGTCGTCTGGGGCTGTGTGTAGCTGACGTCGGTGGGTTGTCCATAGGTTCCATAACTCTGTTGTCCGTACGTCTGCTCCAAAGATGACACAGATTTAATTCATGGACAGAAGGGACTCACAGGCATTGCACAGACACAGGGGCTGTTAGTGATGCACACAGACAGTGTAACCCAAGGCATGGAAACCAACGAGAGCCAAGGCTACTCTGAAAGTCTGGGAGCTACAGCAAATTTCAGCTCAGATCCGCAATGAGGTTACAAACGCAGCTTTCCAGTGTGAGGTGTGGAGAAGCAGCCTCTCACATTTTCACCACACACCTCTGCTCTACGTAAAGCAAACAGGAAAGCATCCAGCTCCTCCTGTCTGGGCACCCATCAACACTCACAGGTACCTGCACTATGGGAGTGGGGCTGCCGAGCTGCAAAAAGTGAAACAAGTCAGCTACTTCAGCATAAAACCCTTCAGTACTCACGAAAAGAAACTTATTTAACGTTTCAGTGAAGTTATTCTGAATATTCTTCATGTCCGCTGGCCAAGAGTTTGAAAAACGGAAGTTTATGGAGAAATCCAAGGATGGAGCGTCCAAGGGATCACCATCACCAAACTATCCCAGTGACAGTTACTCCTGTCCCAGTGCCTTCACATTCAGCGAGAGCAGCACCTGACCTCAAGCTCATTTTCAAGCCCAGACTATCATTAAATGACCACTCTGCTCCTTGTCTGGTTCAATCCCAAGACAGCACTGCGAAGCAGCTCCTCTGCCGTGGTGATCCCCCGGGCACCGTGGGGCAGCTGCATTGCCATGGTTTCACCAGCCAAAGAGCTCCCTCAGCCCTGCGCCATGGACCAGCCGGCTCAAACTCCAGGCAACTGCCAACTTCCAGCACCTTCGTGTGGCCAGTGTCTTGGTTTGATAAAACTCGTTACAGCTCAAGAAGACGAGCCTTAATGTCCAGATTCCCACAAGGATTTACTGCCTCCTGCAGGAGCTCAGAATTTAAACACCTTCTGGGATCTAAGCCTGTGTTAGTGTCCCTGAACCCAAGCCACAGATCTCAATCAAGAGTAGGAAACCTTTGACCAGACTGAACCCTCCACTGTCCATGGAAACTCGCGACATCCAGAGGTAGGGAATGTGGCAAACCTCCCATGGCTACCTCCCTGCTCCTGAATTTAAGTGGGCAGTTTCAGCCTCACATGGCAGGAGGTAGTGAAGGTGTTCTGCTCTTACACTTCCCAGCTACTTACGCTTGTCCGTGTCACCTGCACATTTGTTAGCAGTTCTTGCCTCTGTTCTGTCTCAAAACGCTTACTCAAAATACAAATCACCATTGCCTCCACCTGAGCTGGCCCAAATGCCAAGACTGAACCTGTAACCCTGATGCTTTTTCCCAATGTGCCTGACCCTGTTGCAGGACCAGGCACAGCCTCACCTGCCTGGGGCTGGCAGGAGCCGGCAGCGCCAGCTTGAGCGGACACGGGAGTAGCTCCCACTGAGCCAAGCCATTGCCACAGCCAGAACGAACTGATCTGAAGCCGCTTGGCAGCGCTGTGACATGACATGACATCGCGGTGGGGTTTACCTCTGTAACACAGACGCACTCTGAGGCAGCAGGATTTTCCCTTCAAAAACCTCTCTGGAGAGGCATGGGAAAATGAACCCACACTGCTTTTTGAGGGTAAAAGTTTACCTTTGAAAGCACACGTGGAGTGTGTTAACAAATATGGGTTTAGTAACCTGTACTCTGAGGATTAAAAATAAGCAATGTTTAATTAATCTCTCAAAGATCACCATCATCGTGCAGCGCAGCCAGCTGAGAGCATGAACAGTTTCAGCAACGACACCTCCATGGAAAAACCTATTCCCTCCTCCTCCTCCGCCCAACCGCTGCGACATCACAAACAGCAAATCACCCCCTCTTTTATCCAGGTTTTTCTCTCCTACACCACTGAGAACACCAACAACACAGTGGTGTCGGGCATTCACCAAGAACTAGGCTTTGAGAACCCTCTCACAACAACCACCTCAGGCTTGGATATATCAACAAAGACGGGGAATGTCGAGGCTATTTGATGTTCAGGGTGTTTTAAGGAAGCAGCTCAGCTGAGTGGGAAGATACACAACAACTTTTAATGACTTTGTGGATGCTGCTCAGTGTTTTTTGTGGCTGGCAGAGCCCTGCGTGGTTTCCTGTGCAAGTTTACGTGCGATTCAGCAGGAGTGACAAACCCATCCCGCATTTTACCTGAGTGGTCTGTGCATATCCTTGTGCTGGCTGAGGTGCGTACGCGCTGTAGCTGCAAAATGAATTTAAAGGCATTTATTAAAGATGTTTATAACGCATCCCTGGATTTCTGGCTGGTGTAAAACAACATCACAACACAATTTTCATGCATCCAACTGATTTTGGCTGAAATACTAAGGCAATACAAAAGTAAAAGGCAAACAATTGGGTATGCAAACATCCCCGATATAACACTAAACAGCAGTTATTACATACTTACATTACAGCTTTTGAAAACAGAGGATAGGACTGCAATGCTACTCACCCCTGCTGAGCTGCAGCTTGGCTATAGGTACTATAATCTGCAAGAAAAGAAGGTTAACAAAGACTTAACAAAATTAACAGCGTAAGAGCACGGCAGCTGGAATTTCCTCCTGCAGCTTGAAAGAGCAGCTATAAACCACTGGAAATCCAGTGTCAAAAGAGCGTAAGGTAAATGCACTTTTTCAGTCTTTCTAAAGGAAACAAAACCTCTCTTCCCTTCATTGTTACTGCTGTAACTTTGATCTCAAATGACCCCATTTTAATTTAACCCAAGGCGGGTGGCAGGAAGGTGTTTTGTTCCAGAACAAAAGGAACACTGGGGCTGACACTGGTTTCAAGCAAGCTACGGGGTCTGTAGAAACAACCCTCCTTCTGTTTAACTTCCAAGGACACAAACAAACGGCTGGGAAGCTCTAACACTTGTCTCCTAGCTGGGTTTGAGGTGGGCATTAGCAGGAATTCCTTCCCAAAGTCCTGATCCACGTCAATATCCTGATTCAGAGGAGAATCAGAAATCTGCAAATTCTAGCAGAAGGATCTGTGCTGAACTGGTTGGCTGGTGGGAATGGAAAATGCATCCACATGGCAATTACAAGGCTATATTTGAGACGATTACACCTCCTAAATGGACGCTTTCCCTCCGAGTCACCAAGCATTCCAGTTCCCATCCCAATCCAGTTCCCACATAAGACCTTGCCAGACAGATTCCAGCTCTCCCAGGACCACGAAAGTCCCAAGGACAGAGATCAGGAATGAGTTCAGACCTTGCATGGGCCATGGCATCTGACCAAGCTGGCAGCAGAAGCCAGACATTGGCAGGGCTTTTCCCAGGCAGAGCTACAGTCCCGTTCAAAAAGCGTTTGGGTGCCTCCATTGCGATGATGCCTCAGGCCTTGCTGATCTCATTAGAAAACGGAAGGTTATGGACTTGAGGAACCCAGCTGACAGTTTCCCACAGCCTCCAGTCATCCTTGGGTAAGGAATGCCAACCTAACGCCTGGATCGCACTGTTTGCAGCTGTAGGTCATGGAGCACCAGGAATAATATTGAAAATACTGCTCTCATAGAGCAGAACCCCCTGTTTCTTGAGGCCATGAAGTCACAGAATCATGGGATCATGGAATGGTTTGGGCTGGAAAGGACCTCAAAGCCCATCCAGTTCCACACCCCTGCCATGGGCAGAGACACCTCCCACTGGATCAGGGGGCTCCAAGACTCATCCAACCTGGCCTTGAACACCTCCAGGGATGGGACAGCCACCGCTGCTCTGGGCAACCTGAGCCAGGGCCTCCCTACCCTTCACAGCAAAACATTTCTCCCTAAAATTTCATCTCAATCTCCCCTCCTCCAGCTGAAAACCCTTCCCCCTTGTCCTATCCCTGCACTCCCCGATCAAGAGCCTCTCCCCAGCTTTCCTGAAGCCCCTTCAAGTACTGGAAGGATTCATCCCTAACACAGCTCTCCTCTCCTCCTCACCCCTCTCCACAAGTGACGGCTTTTCCTCCTTTGTACTTCCCTCCACTGACGCAGGAGCTCAGATCCTGGGGCGCTTGTGGACAAGGAAAAGAAGCGCCGTGACTCTGGTAGGGATTTTTGACAGATAATTACTCCAGCCTTGCACCAGAGTGCACAAATCACTATTAGCATTAAAGGAAGATGATCAAAACATCATGCATAATAAAAAGGCGCGGAGCTGCTCTGCAAAGCCTTCCATGCTCTGAGACGTGAAGCACAAGTTGTTAAACTGCTCTGGCATCGCTCCCGCTTTCCTTACAGGTTGGCATGTTTAACACTAAAAAACTTAGCTTGGTAAATTCTGGGTCGCTGCTCTTTTGCTTTCAGTCCACACGTGGTTCTGAACCCTGCAAAATCCTGAACGCTACAAACCATCAATGCCTGATACATCTCATCCATCTTCCCTCTCCCACTGCCTCCTCACACCCTCCAGCCACCAAAACCTCTCTGCTCCTCATTTAATCCTTATTTTCCACACCTGGTTGGGCTACCATAGTTCTTCCGGCTGTTAAAGAAGGGTCAGGATGCTGAGCACACACCTCCTGGACCCTCACCTCTTGCTGGCAGCCCCCCCAGAAGAGCCACTGGCTGTGCAGATTCTACACTCCAACACCCACCACACATCCCCTGATTTCCCCCTTTAAATCCACGTGGTGAATCATGGAATGGTCTGGGTCAGAAGGGACCTCAAAGCCCATCCAGTTCCACTCCCTGCCATGGGCAGGGACACCTCCCACTGGATCAGGTGGCCAAAAGCCCCATCCAACCTGACCTTGAACACCTCCAGGGACGGGGCAACCTGTGCCAAGGCCTTCTCACCCTCAGAGGAAAATATTTCTTCCTAAGACCTCACCTCAATCTCCCCTCCTTCCCCATCTTCCCCCTCATCCCATCCCTTCATTTTCTCCTTCGTAAGATTGAAATCCAGGTTGTTGAGCGATAGAATCACGGAACGATTGGGGTTGGAAGGGACCTTTAAAGCCCTCCCACTGGATCAGGGAGCTCAAAGCCCCATTCAACCTGGTTTTGAATCCCCAGTTTGTCTCCCATAATCCCTCTCTTCTAATTTGCTCAAATTTAGATTAATGCAACACGTTATAGAAAACATTATGGTTCATTTATCTAAAACCATCTCTGAGCCTTTATTTCCAGTGGGAAATTAACCCTCACCCTTCTACCTTGCCAGGCTCAGGAGCAAAACAGCACAGCCCAGAACAGCGGCTCCTATGGAAGAACGTTTCCACACATTAAGCAGAAAGCCAGCTGTATTTTTAAAACCCATTTTCCCAAACCCACCAGTTTGTTTCTTAACTTTTTCCACCCAAAGGCAGTATTTGCCGTATTCCCTCACACTTCATGACCTGGAAAGGCATCACCTCTGGCTGCTGGGCTTCAAGGCTGCTGTAAATAAGGCTGACGAGTCTCTAGCTTGATGTGTTTGCATTCAGCTGGGACCCTGGCCCATAAGTGCACTTCCTTTGCTGCTTTTACTCAGAGGCCACATTTACAGCAGAAACTCCCTGCACAGCCAGCAGAGGCCGAGAGACCTTCAGTAGGGACCAGGATCTCCTGACAGAGCCCAGTTGGATGCCCTCAGGCCTCCTCAAGGACCTCAAAGCCCATCCAGTTCCACCCTCTGCCATGGGCAGGGACACCTCCCACTGGGTCAGGGGGCTCCAAGCCCCATCCAACCTGGCCTTGAACACCTCCAGGGATGGGGCAGCCACCACTGCTCTGGGCAACCTGGGCCAGGGCCTCCCCACCCTCACAGCAAAACATTGCTTCTTAAGATCTCATCTCAATCTCCCCACTTTCAGCTGAAATACATGTCCCCTCGTCCTATCCCTTTATTTTCTCCTTTGTGGGATTTAAATCCAGGTGTTGAATCACAGAATGGGTTGGGTTGGAAGGGACCTCACAGCCCATCCAGTGCCACCCCCTGCCATGGGCAGGGACACCTCCCACTGGATCAGGGGGCTCCAAGCCCCATCCAACCTGGCCTGGAACACCTCCAGGGATGGGGCAGCCACCACTGCTCTGGGCAACCTGGGACATCCTCTCACATCCAAACATTCCCCCCAGGATCTCATCTCCTTCCCCTCTGGGACAGGAGCCCCAGGCGGGCCTTGGAGGCCGGGGGGAGCCTTCATTCCCGCGTGGGGCCGCCGCCTGCCGGGGTCCCCAAATCCCTGAACCCCGACCCCGTGCTGTGCGGTGCGGGCGGCGGCCGCTGCAGCCCCAGAGACGCCGCAGACCCCGTTGCCCCGTCTCCCCTCGCTCACCCGTGGACGCCATTTTCTCGCCTTCCTCCTCCGCGCTCGCCGCGTCCGGTCGCGCCGCCGCCCCGCGCTGCGCATGCGCGGCCGGCCGCACCACCGCGGGGCAGGGGGGAGACCGAGCACCGAGAGCTCTTTCCTAATCGACCCACTGGCGTCACGGAGGCTCTCGCCTTTCTTAAAGAACAGAAAAAAACCGTCAGGTTGGCAGTGAATGCTCTGAATGCCGTTAACTCGCGCCGCTGGGTGCACGCCGCCCCCCCTCCCGCCGGCCCGCGGAATGGTACAGCCCGGACCGTTGGGGCGGGCGGGGCCACGCGGGGTCATCGCGGCGCGCGCGCGGCGTCTTTACGTCACGCGCGGACAGCGGGCAGCGCGCGGGGCTGTGACGTCACCGGGAAGGCTCTCCCAGCTCCCCCAGGGCCACCATCAGCCCGGCCTCACCGTGCCCAGCGAACGCCACGTCTGCACGGGGGCTGAACCCCTCCGGGGATGGAGAATCCCCCACCTCCCTGGGAGCCTCTGCCGGGGCCTGACAACCCTTTCCGTGAAGGAGTTGTTGCCAACATCGAACCTAAACCTCCCCTGGTGCAACCGAATCACCAAATCATGGAGTGGTTTGGGTTGGAAGGGACCCTAAGTCCGACCCAGTTCCAACCCCCCTGCCATGGGCAGGGACACCTCCCACTGGATCAGGGGGCTCCAAGCCCCATCCAACCTGGCCTGGAACACCTCCAGGGATGGGGCAGCCACCACTGCTCTGGGCAACCTGGGCCAGGGCCAGCAGAGAAGGCCCTGGGGGTGCTGGTCAACAGCGGCTGAACAGGAGCCAGCAGTGGCCCAGGTGGCCAAGAAGGCCACCAGCATCCTGGCTTGGCCCAGCCATGGGGGCAGCAGGAGCAGGGAAGGGATCGTCCCCCTGCTCTCGGCGCTGGGGAGGCCACACCTCGAATCCTGGGTTCAGTTTTGGGCCCCTCACTCCAAGAAGGACCTTGAGGGGCTGGAGCGCATCCAGAGAAGGGAACGGAGCTGGGGAAGGGTCTGGAGCCCAGGGGTGCTGGGAGCGGCTGAGGGACCTGGGGCTGTTTAGCCTGGAGGAGGCTGAAGGGAGACCTCCTCGCTCTCTGCAGCTCCCAGAAAGAAATCAGAATCATTTGGTTGGGAAAGACCTTTGAGATCATCAAGTCCAAACAGTACCTGTCCACTACTAAATCAAATCCCTAAGCAACTCATCTGCCTGTCTTATGAACACCTGCAGGGATGACAACACCACGCTGCTGGCAGCCTCTGCCAGTGCCCAAGAACCCTTCTGGTGAAGAAATTTTTCCCAGTATCCAATCTGAACCATGGGTGGGATTCCCATGGGTGGGTTTCCCATGGGTGGTTGTCCCACAGGTGGGTGTCCCATGGGTGGGTGGCACAGCAATTTCTCCCCTGGGTCCCCCACTGGTCACCACAGCCCCACTCCCCATGTCCCCATCCTGCCCCACTGGCAGTCCCAGGACCCTCCTGGTCCTCCACCTGGGTCCCCAACATGCCCACCCTTGGGTGGTTACATCACCCGGGGTACCCTGGGGAACCAAAGGACACCAGGAGGGATTCAGGAGGTGTTTAATGACCTCGAGGATCCCAAAGCAGCGGAACAAAGCATGCAGAGCAGCAGGGTCCCCGCTGCGGGGGTCCTTACAACTGCGTTGTCCCATCCCGTCCCCCGAACCCCTTCCCCAGCACAGGGGCTGGAGCTGGGGAGGGATTTAAACACTCCCATAACTGGTGGGGGCAGAAATGGGGTGGGGGATGGCACCCCTTTACCCCCTCCCAGGGAGGAGGTCAAGCAGCAGCGATGGGGGACAAAGCGGGGGAGGGTGTGGTGGCATGCCACCAGCTAGCACCAAGTGCCCCGAGGGGCTGGAGAACATGGGGGGGGAACAATACCCCCATATGCCGCCCTCCCCCCCCAGGTGATGCCCCTGCCTATACCAGCAGGGTAGTGGGTACAGGGGTGGGGGGGAGACAGTGGGTGACCCACCAGGCTCTGTCACTGCGTGGGTGGGGGTGTCTGAGGGGGTGACAGTGGGTGACCCCCCATGCTCCATGCAGTGACGTGGCTGCTGGTGGGTGAGACAGCGGGTGCCACCTCGGCTCTGTCACTGTGTGTATGTGTGGGTGTCTGGGGGGGTGACATTGGGTCCACCCCCAGGGTCTGTCACTGCGTACGTGGGGGGTTCTGGCAGGGAGTGACAGTAGGTGCCCCCCCACTCAGTCACTGCATGTGTGGGGCTTTCTGGGGGAGTGGGGAGTGACAGTGGGTGCCCTCCCCACTCTGTCACTGTGTGCGGGAGGGTCCCCGAGGGGTGCTGACGATGCGGTAGGGGGGCTGGTGGCCACCGCGCTTCCCACGTGGGGGTCTTGGTGCTGCTGTGCCTGGGGGGTCGCTGCCTGAGCCGGGCTCCGGTTCTGCAGGGACAAACGGCGAGAGGTGTCAGTGACCCCCCCACCCCAAAAGTCACCCTCGGCAGCAGGTGGAGGTCCCAATCCTATGGCTCTTGTTGTCCCCAGGGACCCCCATGCTGGGACTGGGTTGGGACACACACATGAGCCCTTCCCTGGCTGGCACCCCCTGCCTGGCACCCCAAAACCAGCGCCCCTCTTGCAGGAAAGCACAGCTGGAAAGTGGAGGAGGATGAGAAGAAGGAGGAGGGAGAGGGTGGAGGGCACCTGCTGACCCCCAAGCTGGGCACCCTGGCACTGGGAGGTGGTCACCAGGGTCTCCCTTGGTCCCCTCCATCCAAGAGTAGCTCCAGGGGTTCCCCAGGTTGAAGCCTCCCCCTTTCATCTGTGGGGAGCTCCAGGAGCTGCCTTGGTCCAAGGGGGTCCATGGTCTCCCTTGGTTCAAGAAGGGCTCCAGGAGCTCCTTTGGTTTAAGAGCAGCTCCAAGGTTTCCCTTGATCCAAGAGGAACTTCATGGTCTCCCTTGGTCCGAGGATTCCCACGGTTTCTCTTGGACCTAGAGGATCCCTATGATCTCCTGTGGTTTGAGAAGGGCTCCAGGGGTTCCCTCAGTCCAAGAGTCTCCACGGTCTCCCTTGATCCCTGGGAGCTCCAAGGGCTCCCTTTGTCCAAGCAGGTCTCCATGTTTGTCTCTCTAAATCCAAGAATGTCCATGGTCCCTATTGGTCCAAGAGGGTCTCCCTTTGTTTGAGAGGGACTCGAACTTTGAGGAGCTTCAGGGTTTCCCTTGGTCCAAGAAGACCTCCATGATCATCTCTCTCAATCCAAGAGGGTCTCCATGGTCTCCTTTGACCCAAGAGGGTCTCCATGGTCATCTCTCTCAATCCAAGAGTCTCTCCATGGCCTCCTTTGGCCCTGGTGGGCTCCAGGGCCCAGCTTCCAGGGGCTGCAGCCCCCCATGCTCCATGCCCGCTCCCAGGAGGCCATCGCACGCCCAGCTCATGCAGGGAGAGGAGGAGGGAAGGCAGCGCGTTTACCTGGCCAGATGATGGCTTCCAGCAAGGTGACCCTTCTAGCCAGGACCTCCAGCTGGGCCTGCAGCCGCAGGAGGGTTTGGAAGCTACTGGCCTGGGGGAGAGTGAGAGAGCAGAGCAGAGCAGAGCACGCGGTCGCCCCATGGGTGGCAGAGCATGGCATGGGTGGCACAGCAAGGGTGGCAGAGCACAGCATGGGTGACATGGGTGGCAGAGCACGGTATGGGTGGCAGAGTGTGGGTGCAGCGCCCGCAGGCAAGGGGTGCCAGGTCTCCCAGGAAGGTGCTCCTTCTGGTTTCAGAGGGGGGTCGGGCGCTCCCCCATCCCCGTAGGGTCAAGGAGGGGCTGGAGGTGCCTCAATGTCCCCAGCATTGCCTGATGGGGACACGGGCACGTCCCCAGGTGTGCTGCCATCAGGGCTCTCCCCCTGCCACCCCTCAGCACCCCAAGTCCTCAGACACCTCAGGAAATGCATTTTGGACTCGATAATCTCAAAGGTCTTTTGCAATCAAGCAATGCTGGGATCCCTGTCCTGCCTGGAGGGCACCTCCTTGTTCCCAAGGCGGCCATGGTCCCGGGGGTCCCTGCCCGAGGTGGGCACTGAGGGGGGTGCCTGGGGTGCCCAGCCATGGGTGCCCTGGTGGCCCTCACTGTTGGCTGTGATGTGATGCTACAGTGTGAGTGATGACATCACTCACACCTGATGACATCACTTGCGCCCTATGATGTCACATGTGCCCCATGACATTGGGCTTGCCCAGGCCCCCCCCCCCCGGCTCCATGCCACCACTGAGCCAAGGGCCACCGTGATGTCCCTGGAACCCTGGTGAGCTGGCAGCATTGCCGGGGGCCACCCGGGGGTCCATTTCTCCTCCCCCCAGGGGTCCCCGTCCCCCCCACTCACCATAGAGCCCGATCATAGTTTCCAAGATCAGAACTCGCTCTGCCAGGATCTTGAGCGCCTCGCGGAGCTGGTGCAGCCCCTCCCCCTGCGGAGGGGACAGACAGGGTGAGAGGAGGACCCCAACATGGGACAGGCCACCTCCCTGGAGGGCATGGAGGGGACATGGGGACCATGCGTGGGAGACAGGGCATGGGGCACAGCAGGGACCCCAGTGTCACTTTTGGGATTCCAGGGATGAAATGGGGGGCACTGGGGATCCCAGAGTCACTTTTGTGGTCCCAAGGATGACAAGTGGGGGGGCACAGAGAGGGGTCTGTGTCCCCCGATGCCCCCCCCTAGTGCCCATGGGTGCCCCCCCCTCTTCCCACACTCACCCAGGAGCCTCTCTCGCCCTGGGGTCCCGGCTCGCCCTGAAACACAGAAAGAGGGGGGTTGAGGGGGGACAGGGAGGGGGGCTGCACCCCAGGGGGGGCCTGACCTGACCACAAACCTGCACCCCGTCCTGGCCACCCGGGGGGCCCTGGAGGAGGGGGGGTCAAGCCATCAGCACACAGGGAATGTCGCCGGACCCCCCCAGTGTGAGTGACGGGGGCCGGGGGGGATGGGGCGCAGAGATCCCCCAAGTAATGTCACAAGGACTCACCGTGTCTCCCTTGTCCCCAGGGGGGCCAGCAGGTCCGGGGGCCCCCACTCTGCCCTGCCAAGGAGAACAGCGGGGGGCATCAGCTGGGGGTGGGGGGGTCAGCCCACCCTGTGCCCCCCCACCCTATCCCAGTGCTCCCAGCACTTACGTCGGGTCCTGGGGGGCCGGGGGGGCCAATTGGACCTGGGGGGCCGGGAGGACCTGCAAGGATGGGGGGGGGGGGGGGGGCAGCTCAGCAGAGCATCCCAAAAGTGCTGCGGGTGGGGGGGGGGGAAGGGGGAAAGAAAGAGGGGGCACACTCACCCATGGGCCCCATAGGTCCAGGGGGGCCGGTGGGACCCACGATGCCCCCAGCTGCTTCGGTGAAGGTGTTGGACAGGATGGGGTCCCCTAAGGGGGCAGGGGTGTGGGCAGAAGAGCCCCCCCCTTCCCCCTAGCTGGGCAGGATTCGGCCTCACTGCCCCCAGCCCAGGCGATGCTCCCAGCCCCCCAAACCCTCTACACCCCAGTTCCCCCCCTCTCCATCATTCAGGGGTTCATCCCAGGGAGGGACACCCCTGGACCAAAGTTCCCCCCCATCCCCATCTTGGGGTTCAGCTTGAAGAGAGGAACTCCCTGCATCCCCAAACCAACACCCAGCCCCATCCTGGGGATTCCTCTGGAGAGGGGACCCCCTGCACCCCAAAACCACCCCCATCCAGGGGTTCAGCCAGGACAGAGACATCTCCCTGCACCCCAGAACCGCCCCCAGGTCCATCCTGGGATCAGCCATGCGAGGGGGCCCCCTACAACCCAGTTCCCTCTCCCTCGTACCCCAGTTCCTCCCCCCAGCCTTATGCTAGGGGTCAGCCAGGTGAGGGGACCCCCTGCACCCCTAAACCACCCCTCAACCCCATCTGGGGGGTTAAGCCCAGCGAGGGTACCTCCTTGCACCCCAGTTCCGCCTCCAGCCCCACCCTGGGGATCAGCCTGGCGAGGGGACACCCCTGCACCCCAGTATCCCCTAGGCCCCCCTTACTGGGCTGGGTGCTGTGGGTCACTGCTGGCCCCACTGGGGCAGGGGGTCCTGGGGGGCCGGGAGGGCCCGGTAACCCCTTCTCTCCGGGGAGCCCCCTGGCTCCGTCCCGGCCAGGGGGGCCTGGGGGGCCAGGAGGGCCTGTGAGGAGGAAGAGGAGGGTGAGGATTGGGGGGGTTAAACTCTCAATGTCCAAACCCTGCCCCCTGCCCCCTCGAGCTGGGGTGCACTGGGCACCCCCCTTACCTGGTGGTCCTGTTGGTCCTCTCAGCCCAGGGACACCCGATGGTCCCCGGCCTCTGGTGTCCCCCGAGGGGCTTGGGGGGCCCCGCCAGCCGGGTCGCCCTGCAGCAAACCATGACCTCAGGGGAGCCCCCCCCATCATGGGAGCACCCCCTCTTTAAGGGAGCACCCCCCCTTTCAGGGCAGTCCCTCCACTAGGGGAGCATCCCAACTCAGGGGAGCCCCCCCCCCCCCCCCTTCAAGGGAACACTCCCACCTTAGGGGAGCACCCCCTCCTCTGGGGGAGCAGCCCTCCTGTCAGGGGGCACCCCCTGTCAGAGAGCACCCCTCCCTCTCCGGGCAGCCAACCAGTGTTTCTAGGTGGCATTGCCACCATGGTTGCTGTCTGGTGGCGTGCCACCACTGGTGCTGCAGGATGTGGCATTGCCACCACGACTGGTGCCATAGGATGTGGCACTGCCACCACCACCAGTGCCATAGGACGTGGCATTGCCACCTCTGACGCTGCAAGATGTGGCACTGCCACCCCCAGTGCTGCTGGGCGGCACTGGCACCGCTGATGCTGCCCAGGTGGCATTGGCACCACCACTGATGCTGTATGAAGTGGAACTGCCACAGTCAGCAGGTGGGGTGGCAGAAGGGCTGGGACAGGTGGTGACCTTACCATCCCCACCGGGGCTGCCGCGGGTGGCCGGGGCCCCCCAAAGCCGCCGGCTCTCGATTTCCCCACCCGGGGTGCTGCCTTGGGGTGCTGGAGTACTGGGGGCTTCAGCCATCACCAGCCGGGCCACCTGGCAACGAGATAGCAGCGTTGGGTGCCACAGTGGGGGTGGGCACCATAAGGTGACACTCCCTGGCTCCTGTGCCCCTCAGGGGGTTGGGGACAGGTTTTGGGGTTCACCTGTGCCTCGAGGGTGGCAAGGCGGGCTGTCAGCTCCCCGACATGGCTGCAGTTGAGGCACCCTGTGTGGACAAAGCGGGGGTCATGGGTGGGTGGGTGAGGGAGGGCACCCAGCGCTCTGGGGGGTTTGGAGGGGCACCCACCTGAGAAAGCCGTGGGACGCAGGAGGGGCCGGCGGGGGGCTGTGCTGGGGCGCCCAGCGTCACGCAGGGCCAGGAGGGTGGGAGCTTCTGCTGAGGGAACGGGCGGTCAGGAGGGGCCATCGGGTGGGAGACCCTCTCAGGGCCACAGGGGGGAAAAGGCACCCCAGAATGTGTGAGGGGGCGCAGGGGCTCCTTCTGCCCCTTCCTCTGTCCTGGTGAGTCCGAGCCTCAGACCCACTCAGGTCCCCAGGGCAGATCCCCCTTGGACACATGGTGACCAGGCAGATCCCCCCAATCCCAAACATGACCACGTGCCAGATCCCCCCACCCCATCCCTTAACCATGATCCAGACCTCCAAAGCCACCCCACAGCCCTCAGCGAGAGCCCCCCAAACCCCAACCCATGACCACATGACAGATCCCTCCCCAAAGCCACCCCATAACCCTCAGCCAGACCCCCCAACCCCCCGCCGACTGCACACCAGATCCCATAATCCACCCCTTAACCCTAAGCCAGAGCACCCCAACCCCACCCGTGGCCACACGCCAGGTTGTCCCCCAAACCCCTCCCATAACCACACGCCACAGACCCCCCACCCCATCCCATAGCCCTCATCCAGAGCCCCCCAAACCCACCCATGACCACACACCAGATCCCCTCAAACCCACCCCACAGCCCTCAGCCCGAGCCCCCCAAACCCACCTGTGACCACACACCAGATCCCCTCAAACCCACCCCACAGCCCTCAGCCCGAGCCCCCCAAACCCACCCGTGACCACACACCAGATCCCCTCAAACCCACCCCACAGCCCTCAGCCAGAGCCCCCCAAACCCACCCATGACCACACACCAGATCCCCTCAAACCCACCCCACAGCCCTCAGTCAGAGCCCCCCAAACTCACCCGTGACCACACACCAGACCCCAAGCCAGACCCCCCACAGTCCTCAACCCACACCCAACCAGCTCCACCCAGTGAGACCCCCCAGTCCCAGCTCAGGGGTGGCCTTGCGAGGGGACACATTCCTGGGGACACTGGCGACACCCACGACCCATGGTGGGGTCCCAGCGCCCTGTCCCCACCAAGGAGCCCTGGGCACAGAGCTCCGGGCCACCCAGTGTGGCAGGACAGGGGTGTCTGGAGCAGAGCTGGTGGCATGACCAACCCTCCCCCGCTCCCCCTGCACTGCCACTCCACCCCACCCTGGCATGGCCACCACCGTGCCGCAGGGGACAGCCAGTGTGGCCTTAAGTGAGGCCAGATGTGGAGCACCCGGCCAAGCATGCTTGGAGGAGGAGGAAGAGCCCCCCGCCTGCCCCCAAGCTGTTGCCTCCCAGCTGGCTCCAGCCACTGTCCCCCCATGCCACCCCGTGTCCCCAAGGTGTCCCCACCCCTGGGTGCCAGGTCCCTGGAGCCCCTCAAGTCCTGCAGAGCTGGGTTGGGAGGAGAAGGAAGGAGGGGCATGTGGGTGACAATGGGGACAAAGACCCTCCCTCCCTGTGCCACCACACATGGCACAGCCTTGCACCCATTCATCCACCCGCGCTGCAGCTGCCCTCCTGCTGCACGCAGGGACACAGGCACAGAGCTGTCCCCTCCTGGGCATGGCTACCCACCCACCCATGAGAATGGCCGTCTGTCCATCTATCCACACCTCACCCACCCATCGAGCTTTGCAGTTACTCACCCCAAGTACAGCCACCCACCCCTGCCTCTACCCATCCAGCCAGTCCACCCGTCTGTCCACTCACCCTCCCTCCAGCTATCCACCCACCCACTCATTTGCCTGTCCACACACAGGGACACCCACCCACCAATCCACCCACCCACAGACAAAGAATACCTCCACCCAGTGGTCTATCCACTCATCCATTCACCCATCCATGGACACAGCCCTCCAGCCACACACAGGAGTATCCACCCATCTGCTCACCCACCTACAGGAACATCCATCCATCCATCCATCCATCCATCCATCCATCCATCCATCCATCCATGCATCCATGCAGAACATCTACCCATCCACCCATCCATCCACCCGTCCGTCCGTCCATCCCTCCCTCCCCTCACCTACTCATGCAGAACATCCCTCCAACCCTCCATCAACCCATACAGAACATCCATCCATCTGTCCATCCATCCCTACCTTCCTCCAACACTCCACTTACCCGTGCAGAAGAACATTCCTCCAACCCTTCATCCACCCACAGAGAAGGACAACCATCCATCCATCCATCCCTCCAACCACACACACAGAAGAACAACCATCCAGCTCTCCTCCCACCCACCCACGGGTCCATCCCTCCATCCATCGCTGCCCACCCATCCCTCTCCATCCCCACCAGCGATGCCGATATCCGAGGAACACAGCCCAGACACAGCCCTGGGGCGACACCATCCACTCCGGCCATTGAGAGGACCGCGAGCCCAATGCCAGGGTAGGATGAGGCACCTTCCCATGGCTGTGTGGGTTCCCACCTTCCTCACAGTTGGCCCCGGTGTGCCCGGGGCAGCACCTCCACTCCAACGCCGTGAGTGTCCTGTAGGTCACCCGGTAGAGGGGCCGCACCACGGTGCGGTAGCTGCTGGCACAGAGCAGGGCAGCGCTTCCAGACCCATCCCAGGCAGTGGAGCACGCCAGGGTGCTGGGGTGAGATGGTGGGTCCCCACTCCCGGGGGACCCCGGTGGCACCGCTCACCTGCCCCCACTGCAGGCCAGGGGCCAGCGGCAGCTCTGGAAGACTCTCTGGAGGAAGGTGCCATTCTGGACGTGGCACGACACCGTCCGTGTCACCGTGTAGGAGCACCAGTTGCTGGAGAGAAACCACTGGTGCTGTTGGCACATCCCAGGGTACACCAGGGGCTGGTGGAAGCGGCAGTGCCACTTAGGTGTCCCTTTCCCATCCCAGGGCATCCTGTCCCCCAAACTGCCCTAGGCGATGCTATCCCCAGCTTTCGGGGTGCCCACAGGGTCCTTCTGAGCAAGGGCCGCCCTGGCACGTGGAGGGGAGCTGGGGCCCCACATTCCTGCAGCATTACCAACTTTTGGGGTACCCATGAGGGTTGCCCTGGCACACTGGGGGGAACAGGGCCCCCACATTCCTGTGGCATTCCCAGCTTGCACAGCGCTGGCGCCTGGAGCAGGGCCCGGAGCCCCCCCCGTGCCCCCCACCCACCCCACACAAAGGCTCCTTTCTTCAGACGCCTGCCTGCCCCATGCCAGCACTTCATGCCAGGCTCTGCCCACCCCACCATCCACCCCCAGCCTCAGTTTCTCCCTGCAGAGGAGGGGGGACACCAGTGCCACAAGGTCCCCTCAGCCAGCAGGACTCGTCCCCTTCCAAACTTCAAGGCTGTGAAATTTGGGTCAAAACTCGAGCTTTTTGGGACCGCCTCGAGCAGGGAGGCGGTGGCAGTGGGGAAGAGTGGGCACCGCAGGGGGACAATTGTCTGGGAGGTGCTGGGGGGAGGAACACAGCGGGGTGGCACAGGGCTTTCCGGCTGGGCAGTGTCCCAGGTGGGCGCTGTGCCAGGGCCATGAGAGCGCCAAAGCCGTCTCCACGCTTCTGCTGCCGCCACGCGATGCTGAACGGGGGCCTGGGGCACACCAGCACCTCCCGTCCCCCTCACCCAGGGTGACAACCCCTGGCATCGCCCATCATGGAATGGTTTGGGATGGAAGGGACCTCAAAGCCCACCCAGTGCCACCCCCTGCCATGGGCAGGGACCCCTCCCACTGGATCAGGGGGCTCCAAGCCCCATCCAACCTGGCCTGGAACACCTCCAGGGATGGGGCAGCCACCACTGCTCTGGGCAACCTGGGCCAGGGCCTCCCCACCCTCATGGTGAAGAATTTCCTCCTTATGTCTAATTTAAATCTTCCCCTTCCAGTTTAAAGCCGTTCCTCCTCACCCTATCCCTCCAGGCCCTTGGAAAAATTCCCTTCTCCCCAGCTTTCCTGGAGCCCCTTTCAGCACTGGGAGGCTGCTCCAAGGTCTCCCCAGAGCCTTCTCCTCTCCAGGCTGAACAACCCCAACTCTACCAGCCTGTCCTCAGAGCAAAGGTCCAGCTCCGGGGCGATGCTCCCCATGGCGCAGGGCGAGGATGCAGCAGCGATGCCAGGCGCCCGCGGGGATGGTGATGGGGACAGGTCCTGGCTCGTTTCTCCACCCGCCTGGCAGGAGGAGGATGTGGGAGATGCCCTCCCTGGAGCTGGCGGGCATCGGCGTGCGAGCACTCGCATGGCCCTGTCTGACCTGGCCCACCCGCTGCCGCGCCGGCACTCGTGCACCGAGCGTGTCCGGGCTCTGCTTTCCAGGCACCTGGGGCAAAGCCAGCGTTCGGGTTGGATCCCAATCCCACCCCCCTTCTCAAACCCAGTCTGTTGGCTTCATGCCCTCCCTGCAAGGCCACGCGGGACCCCAGGGATGCGTTGGGCCAGCCAAGGGATGGGGTGGAGGCTTGTGAGCTCCCCATGCCCGCAGTGGGGTGATGGTGGCATCCGGGGGGGGGCAAGGTGCCAGGGCACCCGGGGTTTCCTGGGTTTGGCCGGGATGGGAAGGGGAAATGAGGCAGCTTCTGCCCGTCGCCTCGATGAGCCGAGCGGAACCGGGAGGTCCCGGCAATCCGGTGCTGGAGACAGGGCCAAAGCCAAAGATTTCCTGTAAACAACACCCCCGCCACCCCGTCTGTCGCTCCGCTGGGATGGGACCGTGGGGACAGGGACCACAGCCCCCCTGAACCGGGCAAGCGGGCTGCTCTGGCCCCCACCGCCTCCCGGGATGGGGCCACTGACTTCGTGCCAGCCCCAGCAATCCCAGTGTGCCCAGCCAACCCCAGTAGCCCCAGCGGTCCCAGTATGCCCAGTCAGACCTAGTAGCCCCAGCATGCCCAATATGCCCAGGTGGCCCCACTGGTCCCAGTTTGCCCAGGGGGCCCCAGTAGCCCCAGCACTCCCAGTGTGCCCAGGTGGTTCCAGTAGTCCCAGCATCTTGCTAGCCCTGGTAGCCCTGATAATCCCAGCAGTGATACTATACTCCAGTAACCCCCCAGTAACCCAGCTAACCAGTAAGCCCAGCCAGCCCCAGTATTCCCCAGTAAGCCCCAGCAGCCCCACAGCCTTCCCAGCCCTGACTGCCCCAGCAGCATGGAGCCCAGCAGCCCCTGCTCTGCCTTTCCCAGTAGCCAGTGCCCCCCACTTCCCAGTGCCCCCCAGTGTCCACATCCCCATCTCCCCAGTACCCCTGCGCTCCATGCCCAGTGCCCCCCTCATATCCAGGCCCCTCCCTGGTACCCACAGCCCCATGTCCCCAGTGCTTCCCACTCTCGGTGCTCCGAATCCCCCGGTACCTGGAGCCTCCTGGTACTGAGAGCGCCCCGGTACCGGGAGCCCCACCTCCCAGTGGCCCCCAGTACCCGGACTGAGCCCCCGAGGCCCCTGGTCCCTGCAGCCCTGGTAGCCCCAGCCTCCCCCCGGCCCCCAGCCCGTAGTGCTGAGAGTGCCCGGTCCCTGCAGCTCCAGGAGGTCCCTTCTACCCCCCAGTACCCCCAGCCCCATCCCCCCAGTGCCCCCTGGTAGCCACACCCCCGTGGTACCCCCGACCCCCCGGTACCCACAGCCCCATCTTCTCGGTGTCCCCCGGTCCCCAGACCCTCCTCGTACCCGCAGCTCTGATGTCCCCCTGGCACTGGGAGCTGCCCGGTATTCGCAGCCCCATCTCCCGGATGCCCCCTGGATCCCCCGGGTACCCGCAGCCCCCGGTGCCGCCCGGTATGTGGTCCCCTGGTGCCCACAGGCCCTCGATACCAGCAGCCCCCGGTACCCGCAGCCCCCCGAGCTCCCCCCGCTACCCGGAGCCCCCGCAGTCCCCACACTCCATCGTCCCCCCGGTACCCGGACACCCCCGGTCCTTGCATCCCCTATACCCACCTCCGCCATGCCCGGACCCCCCCGGGTACCCGCACCTCACCCCCCCGCTACGCAGGACCCCCGAGTTAAGGCAGCCCCAGCTCCCCGGTGGCTCCCGGTACCCGGACCCCCCAGCTCCCGCATACCCATCTTCCCGGTAGCCCCCGGTACCTGGACTATGCGGTACCCGGACCCCCCCCAGCACCCACAGCCCCCCTCGGTGCCCCCTGGTACCCGGAGCCCCCCCCCAGCACCCGCAGCTCCCTCTCCCTTGTGCGCCCCCCGGTCCCTGGACACCCCCGATCCCCGCATTCCCTGCCCCCGCCGTGCCCAGACCCCCCCGCTCCCCACAGCCCGCCGGTACCCGGAGCCCCCTCCCCGCATCCCCTCCGGTACCCGCAGCCCCCTCCCCCGTGCGGTACCTGCGCGGGGCGGGGCGCGGGTGGGCGCCCCCAGCGCGGGGGGGGGTCAGCAGGCAGCACAGGCACAGGCACAGCCCCAGCAGCGCGGGGGGGGCTCGGGGGGCTCGGCCCGCCATGCCGCTCCGCCAGCACCGGCACCGGGAGGGGATGGAGCGGGGAGGGACCCCCGGCCACACCTCCCGCCGCGGGGGGGCGGGACTGGGGGGGGAGGAGGGGGTCAGTGCGCGGGGGGGGCCGGATGGGGGGGGCTCAGCGCGGGGGGGGCGCAGGGAAGATCCGGGAGGGAGCGCTCGGGGGGGGGGAGGAGGGGGTGAGCGGGGACTCAGTGCGAGGAGGGGGCGGGACGGGGTGGTCAGCGCGGGGGGGGCGGCGTGGGGAAGGCGGGATGGGGGGGCTCAGCGGGGGGGGATGGATAGGGGATTCAGCGCGGGGGGGCGGCATCGGGGGGAAAAGGGTCTGCGTGCGGGACCGGACCCGGGGGACCCCCCCCGCGTGGGCACACGAGTGAGCGTGTGTGTGCAAGGGGACACGCGTGTGTGTGTGTCCCTGTGTGTGTGGAGACACGCGTGTGCGTGTCCTTGTGTGATTACTGACGTGTGTGTGTGTGTGCAAGGGGACACGCGTGTGCGTGTCCCTGTGTGTGTGGAGACACAATATGTGTGTCCTTGTGTGAGGGCACACACGCGCGCGTGTCTGCACGTGTGAGTGGGTACACGTGTCTGAGTGTGGCCGTTCATGGGGACACGCGTGTGTGTGTCCTTGTTTGTGTGTGATTACACACGGGTATGAATCTCTGGGCATGGATACACGCGTGTGTGAATCTCTGTGTGTGTGCTTACCCACACCTGTGTGTACATGGGTACACACGTATGTGCGTGTCCCTGTGTGTGAGTACGTGTGTGTGCCTGTCCCTGCGTGTGCATGGGTACACAGGGGTGTGAATGTTGTGTGTGCACTGGTACACGTATGTTTGTGTGTGAGTGGGCACACGCCTGTCCTTGTGTGTGCACAGCTTCACACGTGTGTGCTTCTCTGTGTGCATGAGCACCCACACTCGTGTGTGCATGACCGTGTGCGTAGCTACACAGGTGTGTGTGCCTGTTTGTGCCCACCTGGTGCCTCACACACCCACGTGAATGCCCATCCACGTGCGTCGTGCCACAGGCCCGTGTCTGTGCACACGCAGCTGTGTTTGTGCTTGCGTGTGTCCGTGTGTGCATCTGCCTGTCCATCTGTCTGTCTGTCTCCGGCTGTCCTTCCGTCTCTCCGCGTGTGTGTGTGGTCCCTGTGCTGGGGTGTGCGAGGAGGTTGCGTGTGTGCAGGGGTGTGCGTGGGTGGTCCTGCCGGGGGGGGGCAGTGCCCCCCACTTGGGAGGGGGGGGGGCTGAGGCTGCGTGTGTGCATGTGTGTGCGCGCGTGTTTGTGCGTGTGTAAGGGGGTTGTAGTTTGCTTGGGGACGTTCCCACACTGGCAGCACCCCCAGACCCCCCCCGATCTCTGCGGGGGGGGTGTGTGTGCGGGAAACCCCCCCCCATGGGGCTCAGCCCTGACCAAGGCTGTCAGCACCCCCAAACCTGCCTGGAGGACCCGAGCATCTGGGTGGTCTCTGTTTCCTAACCTTGAGTCCCTTCCCAGGCGTGTGTGTCCCCCATCCCGGGGGTGGGGGTGTGCGAGGGGGGGCTGCACTCTGCCTGCCCCCCCCCCTCCAGCACAGTGAGAGCCCTGGAGCTGAACTCAAAGTAGGGGACAAATGGGACAAGAGGACATGGGTGGCACCCATGTGCTTCTCCCCCCTATGGGTGCCACCTTCCTCTGGGGAGGGGGGGCTGGCACAGCACAGGCTGCACCCCCAAAGCACACACACACGGGGGGGTCCCAAACGTCTGGGTGGTCCCCATCTCCTGACCTTGAGTCCCTTCCCACACCGACAGTGGGGAACTCGGGTGTCCGGCTCCCAGTCCATGGGGGGGGTGGGCGGGAGGGCTGTGCTCTGCCTGCCCCCCAGCTCAGCACAAGGAGGGCCCTGGAGGGCCAGGAGCTGGGCTCAAGGAAGGACTCTGCGCTGGAGAGGATGAGGGAGCCCCCCACCATGTGCCCCTCCCCCCACCCATGGGTGCCACCTTCCTCTGGGTGGGTGGGAAGCAGGGAGCTGGCATGGCACAGGCACTCGCAAAGCACCCACCCACACTTGGGGGGGGGGGGGCCCTGCCAACCCCCCCCTTTGGCAGCCACCCCTGTGATTGACAGCACCCAGGGGTGCCCCCAGCCCCTTCCCATCCACCCCTCCCAGCAGCCTGGTCCCCTGCCGGTGGCCTTGGTGCAGAGCCCAGGACAGGCTGTTCACCCTCCTGGGTGCTCAGGGAGACGAAGGACGCACGCAGGGTCCGGGGGGGGGGGGCCTTGGATGGGGAGGTGTCACATCTTTGATGCTCATGTCCTCCCCCAGGTCTGGCTGGTCCCCCCGTGCATAGTGGGGACACAGCTGGGGGGCTGTAAAGGCTCCGCACCAGCAGGATGGAGCCTTCAGGAGGAAGGTCCCCGTCCTGTCCCCCAGCCCCATGCCTGCTGCTCCCTGATGGCTGTGCCCAGCTGTCCCCAGGCCAGAGCTGAGCACACAGGACCCAACCTCAAGATGCACAGGATCTTGTCCCCAAGGCTCCCCTGAGTTACCCCCCCCATGCAGTTCTGGGGCCCCCTTGCCCATGCCCACCCCCGTGTCCTGCTGGGTGGCCTGAACTCCTGCAGGGCTCCTCTGGTGGGTTTCAGCCTGGCTTCAGGTCCCCATGCCACCTTCCAGTCCCAGTTCCAGGTCCCTATGCCACGTCCTGACCCCAGATCCAGGTCTCTGCTCTGCCTCCTGGTCCCCGTGCCACATCCCAGCCCCACGTCCCTGTCCCAACTCCCTGTTGCCACACCGTGTCCCAGCTCCAAGTCCCTACTCTGGGTCCACGTCCCTGTCTAGGGTCCATGTGCCAGCTCCAGATACCCATGGCAGGTCCCTGTCCCAGATCCAGGTCTCCATGCCACATCCCTGCCCCGGGTCTGTGTCCTAGGTTCAAGTCCCCATACCATGCCCGGGTCCCACCCTCAGGTCCCTGTCCCAGCTCCAGGTCCCCATACCACGTCCCTATCCTGGGTCCAGGTCCCAGCTCCAGGTCCCCCTGCCATGTCCCTGCCCTGGGTCCAGCCACATGACCCTGGGATGAGGGAGGTTGGTGATGGGGGTCAAGCTGGACAGACACTGGGGTGTCCCCATGTCTCGGGGCCTCCTGCCACCTCCCGTGCCTCAGTTTCCCCACGCCCTAAGGGGACCAGGTCCCTCCAGCCAGGCTGGTCAGCCCGGGGAGACTCCGCCATGGGGACACCTGACGCACATGTGAGCACACGCGTGCTCGCCCCTCTGACACAGCTGGGTCCCCGTGCCCCAGGGGTGGGTCCTGGTGTGGGTGCTGCCTGTGGGTGCCCATCCCCAGTGTGGCTGCCTGATGCAGGGCACAGGGCACTGGTGTGGGTCCCCAGTGCACGTCCCCATGTGGGTGACGCGTCCCCCATGTGTGTCCCCAGTATGGGTGCCCGGCCTCAGTAGTGATGCCTGATTCCCTTCGTGTCCCAAGTCCCCTGTTGTGTCCCCAGGATGGGTGCTGGGCCCCAGTATAGATGTCTGGTCCCCTTTGTGTCCCCAGTCTCCCATGTGTGTCCCCAGGATGGGTGCCCGGCCCCAGTACCCATTCCCGGTCCCCTTTGTGTCCCAGGTCCCCCATGCACGGCCGTGCTGTGGGTGCCCAGTCCCCATACAGGTTCCCAGCTCGGGTGCCCGGTCCCCGTGTGTCCCCAGCACAGGCGCCCGGTGCCCTCCGTGTCCCCATGTGTGTCCCTGGTCCCCACGCAGTGCGGGTCCCGGTGCAGACGCTCAGTCCCGGTGTGTGTTCCCGGTGCGGGTCCCCGGTGCGGGTGCCCGGTGTGGATGCCCGGTCCCCGTGTGGGTGCCCAGTATGGATGCTCCGTCCCGGTCCGTGTCCCCGGCCTCGGTGCGGGTGTCCAGTCCGCGGTCCCGGTGCGGGTCCCAGTGCGGATGCTCAGTCCTGGTGCGGGTCCCGGTGCGGGTGTTCGGTCCCGGTGTGGATGCCCGGTGTGGATGCTCGGTCCCTGGTGCGGGTCCCGGTATAGATGCTCAATCCCGGTGCGGGTTCCTGGTCCCGGTCCGGGTCCCCGGTCCCGCTGAGGGTGGGGTGCCCGGTCCCCGTGCGGATGCCCAGTGTGGATGCTCGGTCCCGGTGCGGGTGCCCGGTGCGGGTGCCCGGTGCCGTGCGCGCCGCCGCCGGTGCCCGTGCCCGCCCAGCGCTGGCGAAGGCGCCTCCACCGCTATCGCCGGTGCCACCGGTGCTCCCGGTGCGGCCACGGGTCCCGCTGCGGCTGCGGCTGCCGGAGGTACCGAATGGGCGCGGGGATACCGGGCGGCAGCCATGGTGGGGCGGGGGGGGGCGCTCCGGGGGGCGTCGGGACCGGACACCGGGGGCAACGCGCACCGGGGGGCACACCGTGTACCGGGGGCTGGCGGCTGCCGTGCACCGGGAGGGGCCGGCGTGTACCGGGGCTGGGGGCTGCTGAGAACCGGGGGTGCTGAGGGTTGCTGTGCTCGGGGGTGGGGGGGATGCCGTGCACGGTGGAGGGGGGGGGGTGTCCATGCATCGGGGGTTGCTGTGCACCGGGGAAAACGTGCATCGCGGGGGGGGAGCGTGTATCGGGGCTGAGGGATGCTGAGAACCGGAGCTGGGGCTGCTGTGCAGCCGGGGGGGACGTGCACCGGGGGCTGCTGTGCAGCGGGGGGAACGTGAAACGGGGAGGGGGGGGACGTGCACCGGGGGCTGGAAGCTGCTGTACACCGGGGGGGGGGGGGGGGGGGAGGGCAGCGCATAGCGGGGGGGCCGTGCACTGGGGGCTGGGGGCTGCCGTGCACCGGGGGGGACGTGTATCGGGGGGGGCCGTGCACCGGGGGCTGCGGGCTGCCGTGCACCGGGGGGGCCGTGTATCGGGGGGGGGGCCGTGCACCGGGGGTCGCTGTGCACCGGGGGGGCCGTGCACCGGGGGCTGCGGGCTGCCGTGCACCGGGGGGGACGTGTATCGGGGGGGGGGGCCGTGCACCGGGGGTCGCTGTGCACCGGGGGGGCCGTGCACCGGGGGCTGGGGGCTGCCGTGCATGGGAAGCACCGTGTACCGGGAGGGGGGGGGCGACACAACCGCGCATCGGAGGGGGCTGGGGCTGCTGAGAACCGGGAACGCTGAGGGTTGCTGTGCACGGGAGGGGGGGAAGACTGTGTCTCGGGGCGGGGGGTTGCTGTGCCCCGGGAAATCGTGCACGGGGGGGGGGGTTGTGTGTCTGGGGGCTGCTGTGCACACAGGGGGGACCGTGCACCGCATGCAGGGGGCTGCTGGGCACCGGGGGCACCGTGCACCAGGGGGGCTGGGGGCTGCCGTGCACCGGGGTGTCAAGCACGGGGGGTTGTGCGTGAGGGCTATCGTGCACCGGGAGCCAGGCCTGGCCTTCCTACCCCCCCCCCCCCCAAAAAAAAGCAGCCAATGCCCAGGAGTGGGGGCTGGCATGGGGGCTCGTCCCCACAGCTCAGTCCCAGTGCTGGGGGCAGGGGTTGGGGTGCAGGGGGTCACGGCGGGCGCTGGGGGAGCGTGAGGGTGCACACGCGTGTGGAGGTGCGCGTGTGCACACCTGTGTTGATGTGTGTGTGCATCCCTGGGGGGGGGGTGGGGGGGAATGTCGTGCTGCTGTGGGTCTCTGTGTCTGTCTGTCTGTCTGTCTCCATCCCTCTGTCTGTCTGTGTCACTGGCTGCGTGTGCCAGTGCGTGTGTCTGTGTGTCTGTGTCCCTGTGTCTGTCTGCCTACAGTAGCTGTGCAGCAACCCCTCTTCCTCCTGCCACCCCGTGGGACTGGGGGCTGCTGGGGGTGGGCGAGGGGCTGTGCTGGGAACTGGGGGTGAGCAGCCTGGGATCCCCCCAGAGCGATGCCTGCAGTGCAGATCATAAATCAGTGGTGGCTGGAGCGGACTCAGGGGGCTGCGGGCACCCAGATCGCCTGGGCAGGGAGCGATGGGGCTCCTCAGCCCTGTGGGGACCCCACCAGCACTCTGGGGCTGTAAACAGGGCTGTGTGTCCCCTCTGTCCCCCTTGTCCCCACTGTCACGTTGGAGGCCGGCAGCCGGCTGATGCTGGCAGGCAGCCCATGCTGCCAGGGCTGCGGGCACTGTGGCCTCGCTGCTCACCGGCTGTCTGGGGCTGATGGGGACAATCCCCCCGCCGCCACCCGCATGGTGGCACCCAGGGTGACCAGTCCTGTGGCCCTGTTTTGCAGGTGACACCCCCTTCGTTTGCCACCCTGGGTGGTGGGGACAGCCGTGGAGCCACCGAGGGTGTAGGCTGAGCGGTGGGACACAAGGAGGAAGAGGAGGAGGGGATGTCTTGGGGACAACGCCGTGATCGTGTGTCCCCAGCATCGTCCACCAGCCACCCTTGAGGCGACGCAGGCCAGGGGGTATCCTGGTGGCTTTTTGGAGCCTGAGCCCTGGCAGCGCCGTGGGGAGGAGGAAGGGCTGAGGAAGACGTGCCGGGTGATGGATGGCCCCAGCCTGGTGCAGCAGCCTCGAGGGAGCGGGACGAGGCGGTGTGGGGACCTCGGGGACCTGGCTGGCAGCACCCGCCTCTGCAGAGCCCCGCTGCGTTCACTCTGCTGAGCTCCAGAGCCCACAGCCAGCGGGAGCCGGGAGGAGGAATCGGAGAGGCTCTGGGTGAGCCCTGCATCCCTGCGCCGGGACGTTGGCGTGGGACTGAGCCGGTGTCCCCTCGCCATGGCGCGCCAGGGCTCTGGGGCCATGCTGGCCTCTGGTGGCCTCGGCTTTCCGCCCCAAAACCTGGCCCGGGTGGTGGTGTGGGAGTGGCTGAATGAGCACGGACGCTGGAGGCCCTACTCGGCCGCTGTCTGCCACCACATCGAGAACGTGCTGAAGGAGGACGCCCGCGGCAGCGTGGTGCTGGGCCAGGTTGACGTCCAGCTGGCGCCCTACGTCATCGACCTCCAGTCCATGCACCAGTTCCGGCAGGACACAGGTAAGGGGCTTGCATTGAGTTGGGAACATCCATCCATCCATCCATCCATCCATCCATCCATCCATCCATCCATCCATCCATCCATCCATCCCAATGTGTATCTATTTATCTGCCTGTTGTTCCATTCATCCTTCTGTCCAGCTGTCCATTCACTCATGCATCATTTCACTGTTTGTCTTTCCTTCCTTCCTTCCTTCCTTCCTTCCTTCCTTCCTTCCTTCCTTCCTTCCTTCCTTCCTTCCTTCCTTCCTTCCTTCCTTCCTTCCTTCCCAATGTGTATCTACTTATCTGCCCATTGTTCCATCCGTCTGTCCAGCTGTCCATTCATTCGTGCATCATCTCACTGAATATCTGTTTGTCTGTCATTCCGTCCTTCTATGCATCCATCCATCTGTCCATCCTTCCTTCTATCCATCTGTCCTTCCACCCATCCCTCCACTCCAGTGTGTATTTATCTGTGGTTCCATTCACCCATCTGTCCAGCTGTCCGTTCATCCATGAGTCTGTCTCACTGCATGTCTGTCTGTCATTCCATCCATCCATCCATCCATCCATCCATCCATCCATCCATCCATCCTTCCCTTCCTCCCTCCCAGTGTATCTCTCCTTGTCTGTCACTTCATTCCTGCATCCATCTGTCCATCTGCCCGTCCATCTGTCCCTCCATCCCATGGCACACATCCTCCTCTCCATCCATCTGTCCCTCCCGTTCCTTCTCTCCTGCCCTCACCTTGCTGGGCTCTGCTTCCCCCCAGACACCACGTGGCTCCTCCTGGCCTTTCCTTTCCCCCTCCCCACGTTCCCCCTCCACCATAGACCCCTGCCCTAGAGGGTTGTGTCCCAAAGTCCCTCCATCTCTGTCACCCGCCATGGGGTGCTGTGGTGGGTCCCGCTGTCCCACTGGCCACCCCTCTGCTCCATGAAGCTGCTCCATTTGGGCTCCCCAAGGAACAGAGGAGGCCCCGGCTGGGCACTGGGAGCTGTGGTGGGCACTGGGAGCTGTGGTGGGCACTGGGCTGGTTGTGACTGTGCAGCTGTGGCTGTCGGTGCCCGCCTGCCGATGATGCTGTGCTGCGGCGCACATCCAGGCCACGCATCCTCGGGGGAAATCAAGCTGATCCTGCGCCAGCGCTGAGCCCAGACCCCATTAAATGTGTCCCCATCGTGGTGTGACCCATTAAACCAGTGCGTGCCCGTTGTGCCATGGGGACTCGCCAGTTCGGGTGCTTTCCTGGCCATTCCTGCATTCCTGGGGCTGGCGAGGGCCGGGTCTGTCCCCAGGCCAGGCAGAGCAGGCAGGGGACCTGCCATGCACCACCTGGCACCCCCAGACTTGTTTGGGGACACACAAGGGCCACCCTAGAGCAGGACATCCATGGCCGTGGCCCCCCTGCCCAGCCATTGATGCCATCCTTCCTGGTCACCAGTGACGGCAAATGACCCTGTGTGCAGATGTGGCACCTGCCATGGGGCTGGGGACCGAGATGGGGACTGAGCCAGGGACCTGCCACCCTGCTTCTGCCGTCAAGCCTGGCTCTGAATTGTTCTCCAACCGGTCACAGGTTTGGCAAGGGGCAACTTGGCACCCGCTGCCCTGAGTCAGCTGGGCCGTGGCCACTGGCATGACCCACCCGCAGCCCAGCTGACTCAGGGCTGCGGGTGCCACTGGGACACCCTGGCTGTCTCTGTGCTAGCTTCTGCCAGCTTCAGCCAGGACCCATCCTGTGACAGCAGGCAGCTGGCATTGCATCCCATGGCCGCGGTGCTGGGTGCTCCCAAGGGACAGGTGCCCGCGGTGAGGCCACGACTGGCGTTTGGGAGTGATGTGTCTTTGCTGGGAGGAATATGACTCTTCCAGGACGTCTCCAAGCACCGTGGTCCCCATGCTAGCGATGCCTGGGGACAGGGGTGCTGAGAGAGGGACCTTGCTGTGCCTAGGGATGTCGTGGAAGGGGACATGGCCATCACATTGGCTCCGACCCATAGATCATCCTGGGCATCATCATCTTCATGTGCCCCTTCCCTGAATCCACCTCCATCCTTCACCTCTGCCCGCAGCTGTGGCCTGGGGACAGCTGGCTTTGGAGGCTGTCAGCTGTCTCTGGGGGTCCCGTGGTGCTTGGGGACACAAGGGGAGGGGGGCCTTGGCACACGCTGTGCTTGGGAAGGGAGAAACCCAAGCAGCGCGAAATGAGGTGACCCTGTTCCAAGCAGCAGGGATGCGTGTCCTCTCCCTGTGGCCCTGGGGACACTGGCCCAGCCCTGTGGCTCTGGCATGGCTGGCAGAGGGGGCAGGGGCTGGGGACTGGGGGCCCCTTGGGGGGGGCCACATGCAGGGCCTGGGTTGTCCTCCCCTTGTCCCCCTCTGCTCTGTGGCAGCAGGATGGGGCGTGTGGATGGGCAACGGGACGTGGGATGCAGATGCAGGGACCAGGGTGTGAGCTGGCTGTGGGCACGAGTGGGCAGCAGCATCGGGGATGGGCTCAGGGAGGCAGGCATGGGTGCCAGCACAAGCGGGATGCAGGATGGGGATGTGAGCAGGCAGCAGGACACGGGATGCAGATGCAAGGACCAGCGGGTGCGAGCCATGGCTGGAAGTGGAATGTGGGATGTGGGCACGGGTGGGCAGCAGGATGAGGAACACGGTTGCAAGGAGGCAGGTGTGGATGCGAACACAAGCGGGATGCAGGGCATGGATGTGAGTGGGCAGTGGGACGTGGGATGTACGTGCAAGGACCAGTGGGAAGCAGGACGCAGCTGCAAGGAGCAGCGCGTATGGGTCATGGATGTGAGCTGGATGTGGGATGTGGGCATGAGTGGGCAGCAGGGCAGGGGTCATGGACTCAAGGAAGCAGGCATAGGTGAGAACACAAGTGGGATGCAGGGAATGGATGTGAAGGGATGTGGACGTGAGCAGGCAGCGGGATGTGGGATGTGGGATGTGGCAGGCAGTGGGACACGGGATGCAGATGTAAGGACCAGCATGTGTGGGACATGGATGTAGACGTGAGTGGGCAGCAGGATGGGGATCATGGACTCAAGGAGGCAGGCACGGGTGCCAGCACAAGCAGGGTGCAGGGCGTGGATGTGACAGGATGTGGATATGAGTGGGCAGCAGGATGTGGGATATGGACATGAGCAGGCATCGGGATGCAGGATGGGGATGTGAGCAGGCAGCAGGACACGGGATGCAGATGCAAGGACCAGTGGGTGCGAGGCATGGATGGGAGTGGAATGTGGGATGTGGGCACGGGTGGGCAGCAGGATGAGGAACGCGGTTGCAAGGAGGCAGGTGTGGATGCGAACAAAAGTGGGATGCAGGGCATGGATGTGATTGGATGTGGATGTGAGCAGGCAGCGGGATGTGGGGTGCAGCTGCAAGGACCAGTGGGTGTGAGACATGGATGTGAGTGGAATGTGGGATGTGGGCACGGGTGGGCAGCAGGATGCCAGACATGGATGAAAGGAGGCAGGTGTGGATGTGAACAGAAGCGGGATGCAGGGCATGGATGTGATTGGATGTGGACGTGAGCAGGCAGTGGGATGTGGACACGCACGAGCCAGTGGGTGCGGGATGCAGATGGGCAGTGGCATGTGGATGTGAGCCAGCCGTGGCATTTGGGATGGGGGCAGGAGCGGGCAGCAGGGACGAGCAGTTCTCTGCTCCTGCCGGAGCAGGGCGAGCAGCCTTGCTGCGTCCTCCCGCGGGGCCGCCGGCAGAGCTGCCTCAGCACAGGCCGGCAGCTGGGGCCAGGCTCTGCTGCCTGATGCGGCTGATGATTAATGACCGTTATTAGCGTCGTTAATCGGGCTGGGCAAACGGTGCTGGTGAGGGGATTGAAAGGCGCTGTGCCACGGAGGCACTGCCAGGGCTGAGGCTCGAGGAGGGGGCTGCGATGCCTCCCCCCTCCCCCCAGCTGCAGCATCCAACTCGGTTGCAAACAAGCAGCGAGGGGCCAGGATTTGGCCGTGCATGGGGACAATGCGGCATTCCCAAGACTGCCAGCACTTTCCAGAGCTGTGGCAGCTGTCAGGAAACCCCTCCTGACCGGGAAATGCTCCCCCCCGTGCAAAGGGACTCTGGCCAGGGAGAGCGGAGATGAACCTGGACCAGAGGGATGGAAAAGGTGCTGGAGGCTGAGCAGCATCGCCCTTCCCGCAGCAGCCAGGGCTGTGATCCCAACCGCTGACAGCCCGGCCGGCGGCCAAGCTGCCACCACTGACGGAGGGTTGTTGATCCTGACGAGTCTCCGGGGAGGCACAGCCTTGCAGACACGCAGATCGATCCATCGCACGTCGCTGCTGCCCGGCAGAGGGGACACGGCTGCTGCCTGTTGGGCTGTGGTGGCCATCACCCCTTCTGCATCCTCTGGGATGCTTTGTGGAGGGTGAGAATGGGTGCTTGCACCCCAAAGCGCCTCTGTGTCCCCATGCCCATGGAGTGCTGGGCTGGGAATGAGACACACGCACGTGTGTGCAGGTGTGGGTCCCTCTACCAGCACCCTGGGGTGCTGGAGCCCCGTGGGCAATCACCCCCCTGTCTCCCTAGGGACCATGCGCCCCGTCCGGAGGAACTTCTACGACCCATCCTCCGCCCCGGGAAAGGGCATCGTGTGGGAGTGGGAGAACGACAACAACTCCTGGACGCCGTACGACATGGACATCTGCATCACCATCCAGAACGCCTACGAGAAGCAGCACCCCTGGCTGGACCTCTCCTCCCTGGGCTTCTGCTACCTCATCTACTTCAGCAGCATGTCCCAAATGAATCGGCAAACCCAGCGCAAGCGCCGGCTCCGGCGCCGCATGGACCTGGCCTATCCCCTCACCATGGGCTCCATCCCCAAGTCGCAGTCGTGGCCGGTGGGCACCAGCACAGGGATGCCCTGCTCGTGCCCCCAGTGCCTGCTGGTCAACAGCACCCGCGCTGCCTCCAACGCCATCCTGGCTTCCCAACGCCGCAAGCTCTACCTGGGCGCCGTCCGCCAGAGCAGCACCTTCGCCGGGACGGCTCTTTGGCCGGTGGGGACAGGGACAGCGGCGGTGACGGGTGGCACGGCCAAGGGTGAAGGGCTGCAGATGCCTGGTGGCGCGTTTGCCCCCAGCCAGAGCGTGCCCGGTGGGACGCCACTGCCTGGGCTCAACAACCTCAACCGGCCTGGCACACAGCGGGGGGCTGGACTGGGCGCCCGTGCCACCGTCCCCCCGGGGTAAGCGGTCTGTGGTAGCATGGCCTGGGGAAGGGGATGGCCATGGTGTCACCGAGGCCACAGGGATGCCAGGCAGTGGGCACACAGAGCAGGGAGGGGGAGGTGAAGGTGCCTCATCTCCTGCTGGCACCTTGCACAAGCAACTCCAGCGCCTCTGGCACTGTGTCCCTCCAGCTCCCGGCTCCCCACCCTGGGGACAGGGACAGCCCCAGCAGCTGGCTCATCCCGGGTGATCCCCTGGATCTCTGCACCCTGCGGAGGGGCTGCAGTGATCTGCAGCGTGCTGTGCTGTGCCTTGCCATGGCATGTTGTGCCATGCCGTGCTGTGCCACGCTGTGCCATGTTTTCTCATGCTGTGCCATGCCATGCTGTGCCATGCCGTGATGCTGGCTGAATGAGATGGAGAGCCTGGTCCCAGGGGACTCATGGCCTTGCTGGTCAGCACAGGTTTTATGACGCTAGATGGTGGCCCAGTGCCACCAGGCAGGTCTTTGGGGATGACACAGCCGCTGTGCCCTGTGTGGATGGGGTTAAGTCACCAAGGGGATGCAGGTGGTGGGCAGACCCAGTGGGTGTCCCTGTCCTGACACCCAAGTCCTGGGTCAGCCTGGTCTTCCCTGTGGGCTCTTGGCACTGGGTTTTCATCAGCCAAGGGGCAGGAGCAGCCGTGGCCCCAAGCCCTAATGGGCAGTGATGGCACAGCTGGCATGGGAAAGCCTCGGTGCCACTCGCCTGGATGGGAATGAGCCCGGATCAGCCCTGGAGCGTTTGATCAGAGCCCTCCGGGAGGGGAGCAAGCACCCTGTGTTGCAGCCAGCCGTCCTGGGGGCCGAGGGGACAGATTGTGCCATCCCCGAGCTCCCTGCCACGGGGCCGGATCCAACCCTGGGCTGGGGGGTGCAGGGGGAGGCAAAGGGGCCCCAGCTTGGGGCTGGGGGGTGGGGGCCAGGGGGCAGGCAGGTTCACCAAGCCCCTGGCAGGTCTTGGCGTGTTTCCTTCCCCTGCTGACGCGCAGCTTTCGCTTCCGTGTGCCGGGCACTGGGCCAAGCAGTCCCTGTCCCCATCACTGTCCCTGTCCCCACCCCACGCATCCCCATGGACAGGTAAGAGGGAGCCAGGAAGGGCCTGGGGGGGCTGCCCTGGTGCCTCCGCCGCTGCCCCTGCCTTGGCGTGGGTGAGGGCAGCTGTGGGAGTGGGAGGGGGAACACCCGCAGCCCTGGCTCCTGTGGGGCTGAGCGCTGCCGAGCTCATCACTGGTTGTGTGCATGGGGGCCTTCGGGGACTGGGGAAGGGGTGACACCGCTGGCGGGGGCTGTTGTCCAGGCTGCCGAGCTGGGGCAGCCCCCCTGGGGCAGGACAGCACTTGGGCACCGTGCAGGGTCCTGCTGCTGGGCTTTCTTGCTTATCTTCCATTCCAGAGCGTTCATTCCACCCATCCATCTGTTCATGCGTCCGTCCGTCCATCCATCCATCCATCCATCCATCCATCCATCCATCCATCCATCCATCCATCCATCCATCCATCCATCCACTTGCTTGGCCATCCTTGTGTCCATTCCCTCTGTCCATCCTTCCCTCTCTCCCTCCTGCACTCATCCTGCTGCCCATCTCTCCCTCTGCCCATCTCCCCATCCCTCTGCCCATCCCTCCGTCGCCATTGGGTCACCCCAATGAGACGTCATTTTTAGGTCAAGGAGTAGGTGATGTCCCCAGCATCACTGCGTCTCCAGGGATGGACACATGGCACCGGGGGCATCACCACTGGGACATTCTGATGAGGCACCTACCCTGGGTCATGTCCCCAGCGCCACTGTGTCCCCGGGGGTGGACACAAGGCACTGGGTGACAGCTCCGTGAGGTGGGACAGCAGCACCCATGGGGAAGGACACTGCCCGGGGGATGTGCCATGTGTGGAGGGCACAGTGCCAGGCCTGCCAGCCCCACTGAGCGCCTTCCCCTCCCATCTCACACAGGGTGCCAGCCCTTCCAGTGAAGAACCTGAATGGCACCGGCCCCGTCCATCCCGCCCTTGCAGGTAAGAGGGGTCCTGCCACAGCTGGGTGTCACCACCAAGTGACATCATGGGGTACAGCCAGGTGGTAGAAACGATGGGTGGGCCTTGGGTGGATGGACAGACAGCACCTCTTCCCTGGCACAGGGATGACGGGCATCCTCATGTGCGCTGCTGGGCTGCCCGTCTGTCTGACCCGTGCCCCCAAGCCCATCCTGCACCCGCCGCCTGTCAGCAAGAGTGACATCAAACCCGTGCCCGGGGTCAACGGTATCTGCAGGAAAACCAAAAAGAAGCACCTCAAAAAGAGTAAGGAACCGGGTGTCCCCACGTGCCCTTAGCCATGCCAGCCCCTGCCGGAGGAGAAGCTGAGGCACGGGCACCACTGCTGCCCGCAGGGTGGGATGCCCAGGGGGTTTGCACAAGGGGTTTGGGGTGATGCCCACAGCTCCTCTGTGCCACGTGCTGGCACCCCCTCCTCCTTGTGTTGTCCCCATACTGGTGGCAGGGGGGTGAGGGCACCGTGGGCAGCTCTGATGACATTCCCCACCCTCTGCCCATGGCAGGCAAGGCCCCTGAAGACGTGGTGCGCCGCTACATCCAGAAGGTGAAGAACCCCCCGGATGAGGTGAGTGGGCATCTCTGGGCACTGTGGGTTGGCCCATGGGCTCACATCAGGGTTTGGCCATGGGCACAGGATGGGTGGCTCCCAAGGGGGGCAAAGAATCAGGGGTGACATCCCCATCCCAGCTGGGTGCTGATGCCCATCGCTCTGTGCCTGGCAGGACTGCACCATCTGCATGGAGCGATTGGTCACCTCCTCTGGCTACGAGGGCGTCCTCAGCCACAGGGGCATCAAGCCAGAGCTGGTGGGCAAGCTGGGCAAGTGTGGGCACATGTACCACCTCCTCTGCCTCCTGGCCATGTACAACAATGGCAACAAGGTGAGCTGGGATCTCCGTGAGGGACATCCTCCCTATGGGCGGGTACTATGGGCACCACCCCTGATGCCCACTTGGGTGCCAGCAGGACGGCAGCCTGCAGTGCCCCACCTGTAAGGCCATCTATGGGGAGAAGACGGGTACGCAGCCCCCTGGGAAGATGGAATTCCACCTCATCCCCCACTCCCTCCCGGGCTACAGTGACTCCAAAACCATCCGGATTGTCTACGACATCCCCACTGGCATCCAGGTGAGGAACCTGTGCCCAGGATCCCCGCTGGGCTCTGGGTGTCACCCACTCACCCCCTTCCCTTCCCACCCAGGGCCCAGAACATCCCAATCCTGGCAAGAAGTTCACGGCGCGTGGCTTCCCGCGGCACTGCTACCTGCCCGACAACGAGAAGGGCAGGAAGGTGGGCATCACCATGGCACCAGGGAGGGATGGGGTAGAGTGGGATGGGATGGGATGGGACTGGACGGGATAGAGTGAGGAGAGGAGAGGAAAGGAGAGGAGAGGAGAGGAGAGGAGAGAGGAGAGGAGGGAAGGGAAGGGAAGGGAAGGGAAGGGAAGGGAAGGGAAGGGAAGGGGGAAGGGAAGGGAAGAGAGAAGGGAAGGGAAGGGAAGGGAAGGGAAGGGAAGGGAAGGGAAGGGAAGGGAAGGGAAGGGAAGGGAAGGGAAGGGAAGGGAAGGGAAGGGAAGGGAAGGGATGGAGAGGATGCAACAGTACTGCGATGGGTCTGGGGTGTGCCACAGGAAGGGTGGCACCATGTGGGCACTGTGCTGGGGCTACACCCTGTACCCTGGGGTGCTGGGGAACATGCGGGGCGAGAGGAGGGCTGGAGGTGCCAGGTGGGCAAGCAATGGCTGAGCCTGCCTGCTGCAGGTGTTGAAGCTGCTGATCGTGGCCTGGGACCGGCGGCTCATCTTCACCATCGGCACCTCCAACACCACGGGGGAGTCGGACACGGTGGTGTGGAATGAGATCCACCACAAGACCGAGTTTGGCTCCAACCTGACGGGCCACGGCTACCCCGATCCCAACTACCTGGACAACGTCCTGGCCGAACTGCTGGCCCAGGGCGTCTCTGAGGCCAACCTGAAGGACTGAGGCAAGGGTGAGGGGCTCCCCACAACCCTTGCTCTGTGTCCCAGCCTGTGCCACCGCCGCCCGCGCCGCTTCGCTGCTGATGCCGAAGCCCTGCCGGGTGCCCTCGTCCCCCATCATGGGCCACCCAGTGCCACCCACCACGTGTCCCTGTGTGTCCCCCTGGTCCCGGTGTGCCCTGCTCCCATGGCGATAGCATCGTGGGCTGGTGCTTTTCTTTTTCTACCCGTGGCCTCTTTGCGCGTCAGCCGCTGCCGCGTGCCACCCGCTGCTGCCCCACGGAGCTGCGTCCAGCCGGTACCATGTGTACATCTCTGTGTTACAGAATACATCCCGCGCCGGGGCAGTGTCCCCGCTGTGTCATAGAGTCATGGAATGGTTTGAGTTGGAAGGGACCTCAAAGCCCATCCAGTGCCACCCCCTGCCATGGGCAGGGACACCTCCCAGTGCATCAGGGGGCTCCAAGCCCCATCCAACCTGGCCTGGAACACCTCCAGGGATGGGGCAGCCACCACTGCTCTGGGCAACCTGGGCCAGGGCCTCCCCACCCTCATCGTGAAGAATTTCTTCCTAATGTCTAATCTAAATCTTTCCCCTTCCAGTCTAAAGTCATTCTTCCTCGTCCCATCACTCCAGGCCCTTGTGAAAAGCCCCTCCCCAGCTTTCCTGGAGCCCCTGTCAGTACCAGGAGGCTGCTCTAAGGTCTCCCTGGAGCCTTCTCTTCTCTAGACTGAACAACCTCAGCTCTCCTCGTGCGGGAGATGCTCCAGCCCTCCCTGTAGCCTCCTCTGGACCCGCTCCAACACCACATCCTTTGCACCCTCCTAGGTGCCGGGTTGGCATCTCCACAGGATGAGGTCCCAGTGGGGTATCAGCTGAGGGGAGGGGGCAGCTGGGAGAAGGGGGCTGGCTGGGGGCACCCCTGTGGGCAGAAGAGCGTGTGTGTGTTTGCTGGGGGGAGCCTCAGCCCCGCTGCCCCTGCACTTGTGCATCCCCTGCGATGCGGGCCCAGCGGCGCGGACTACAACTCCCGACAAGCTTTGCGCCTCCCCTCGACCAGAGCAGGCGCGAATAGGCGCAAGGCTTATCGGGAGTTGTGGTCCGCGCCGCCGCTGCTCCCTAAGTGCTGGGCGCGGGGGGGATGCTCGAGGGCAGGGAGGGGCTCGAGGACCATGGGGCGCTCCGGGTGCCTTCCCCGTGCTTGAAGGCGTCGTGGGCGATGTCCAGGTCCCGCAGCACGGCCCGTAGCCTCTCCGAGATGGATCCGTCTGCCCCGCCCCGCCCCCCAACCCCGGCAGGGTCAGTGCCACCCCTGGCACCAATGCCCCCCCGGCAACAACCCCTTGCAACATCCCCGGCACCCACCCCCAGCATCCCCCCCCCGGCATGCATCCCCCAGAAACTGCCCCCAGCACCCACCTGTGGTACCCCCTCCAACATCACTCCTGGTACCCAGCCCCCAGCAACCCCCCAGCAGGGTCATCGCCGTCCCCGGTACCTACCCCCAGCAACCCCCACAGGCATCCACCTCCCAACCACCCCCTTCGGCACCCATCCCCTGCAACCCCCCCGCACCCTCTCTGCAACCCCCCCCGGCATCCATCCCCCAGCACCCTCCCCCGGCATCCATCCCTCAGCAAAACCCCGGCACCGACCCCCTGGGCACCCACGCCCTGCAAACCTCTGGCACCCCCCGAGGTACCCAACCCCTCAGCAACGCCCCCCGGCCCCGGCACCCACTCCCTGCAACCCCCCCGGCGCCCACACCCCTGCAACTCCCCAGCAATCCCTCGGGCACCAGCACCCACCCCCTGCAACCCCCCCAGCAGAGTCATCGCTGCCCCCGGCACCGAACCACCCAGCAACCCCTTGGCATCCACCCCTGCAACCCCCTCGGCACCACCCGTGGCACCCCCACCCCCAGCAACACCCTCGCCCTCCCCTCTGCACCCCTCCCGCGATGCTCGACCCCCCGCACCCACCCGCGTCACCCACCGCCCAACAACGCCTCCGGCAGGGTCAGCACCGTCCCCGGCACCGACCCCGCCGGTACCCACCCTCAGCAACCCCCCGAAACCCTCCCGTGACAGCCCCACGGACCACCGTGCCCCCTTATCCCATGTGCGTGTCTGGGCACGTGCCCCTGTGTCCGTGTGTCCCCGTGTCCGTGTGTCCCCGCGTCTGTGTGTCCCAGTGTCCCCGTGTCCGTGTGTCCCCGCGTCTGTGTATCCCGGTGTCCCCGTGTCCGGGTGTCCCCGTGTCCGTGTATCCCCGCGTCTGTGTGTCCCGGTGTCCCCGTGTCCGGGTGTCCGTGTATCCGTGGGTATTTGCTGTCCCCTGGTGGGAGGACCAGCGTGTCTGTGGGTACAGCGTGTGCGTGGGGTTGTGCACGTGTGTCCGTGGCTGCATGTGCCTGCAAGTGTGCAAATGTGTGCAAGCGCGTGCACGGGCGTGCATGCAGGTGCAAGCGTGTGCATTGAACGTGCACGCGTATGCAAGCGTTTGCAAGTGTGCGTTCATGTGCATCCGTGTGCAAGTGTGTATGTGTGTGCACGCGTGTGTGCACGTGTGTGTGCGCGTGCATATGCAAGCAGTGCGAGATGTGCATGTGTGTAGCCGCATGCATGTGTGCAAATGTGTGTGCGCACGCATGTGCAAGTGTGTACAAATGCTTACACGCGCAAGTGTGTGCAGGCATGCGTGTGCGTGTGCAAGAGTAGCAGTGCATGCGTGTGCGAGTGCAGACACACACATGCATGTACAAACGTGCACATGCGTGTGCAAGTGTGCATAAGTGTGTGCATGCGTGTGCATGTGTATGCATGCGTGTGCATGCGTGTGCATGCACATTCATGTGTGTGCATGCAGGTGCAAGCGTGTGCATGCATGTGTGTCTGCGTGTGCCACCCCCCATCCCCACGCCACCCCCCAAGTGCAGGGTCCCCACATCCCCCCCACCTGCCTGCCCCGTGCGGGGGCGCTCGGTCGCCACGCTGCCCTGCGGACCCTCAGCACCCGCTGCCCTGCAGGACATGAACCCTCAGCATGTGCCCCCTGCCCACCAGCACGGGGGTCCTCCAAGCCCCGTGCCCACCATGCCAGCCCCCTCAGCCTCACCAAAGCCGCAGGTGCCCGTAGAGGGTCTGCGCGGCCGCCGCGGGGTCCAGCGGGTCGTGCCACTCGCCCAGCGCCACAGTGCTGTGAGTCCGGCTGCACCCAGGCGCTGCCAATAACACCCGTGGTGACAATGCCAGGGGACCCCAACCTCCCTACCCAGGGGACCCCCACCTTACCGGTGCAGACGGTCTGCAGGCAGCATGTCCAGCGGCCGGCACGGAAGGTGCCTGGGTGGCATGTGGGTAGCATGGCCTGGTTGGCACTGCTGGCCTGCCGCAGCGCCCACAGCCACTGCCACAGCTCCTGCGCGCTCTGCAGGGACATCGAGGGACGGTGGCACCCAGCAGGCACCCTGGGGCACCCTGCACTGGGCGGGATCAGGAGGAGGGGGAGATGGGCGTGGACGATGCCAGTGGGGTCCCCAGCACCAGGGATGGTGATGGCACTGTGGGCAGGTGACAGGGAGTGACAACCTGATGGCAAAGCTGCCCAGGTAGGACCTGGCAGGGAGGTGGCACTGCGGGAGCCGGGGAACCCCAGTGATCCCAGTATGGACAGAGCTGGTACCCCAGTGACCCCATTGCAGGTACGGCTGGGTGCTCCACTGATCCCAGTACTCCAGGACTGGTACCCAGTGATCCAAGGACAGACAGGACTGGTTCCTCAGTGACCCCCCAGTACATATATGGCTGGATATCCCAGTGATCCCAGTACCTCAGAACCAGTAACCCAGCGATCCCAGTACAAGTATGGCTGGATAGCTCACTGATCCCAGTATCCCATAGCCAGTACCCCAGTGACCCCAGTACAGATATGGCTGGGTACCCCAGTGACGCCAGTACAGCCAGGGTAGGATATCTCAGTTTTCCCAGTATAGCCAGGGCCCAGATACCTCCTTGACCCCAGTACAGCCAGGACTGGACGGCCCAGTGTGCCCAGTACAGCCAGGGCTGGGCACCCCAGCGTTCCCAGTACAGCCAGTGCGTGGCTCTAGCTGGATTTGGGAGCAGGGCCGCTCCCATTGTCCCCATTGTCCCCGGGGTGGGTGCTGGGAGGAGGCTCTGCCATGGGGGTTCCCGGGGTGCTGGGGGCAGCACCCACCTTGCACTGGATGTAGGTGGTGCAGAGCTGCCCCGCGCCATCCTGTGCCACCACTTGTATGACGTGGGGGTGCTGGAAGGTGCCCTCGTCCACCTGCTCCACCACCCGCATCTGTGCCACCGGGATGGAGCAGCACACCTGGGGACCCCCAAAAACCCCATGGCTCACTGCAACCCCCGGCACCCAGCTTGGGGTGGGGGGTGCGGGCAGCACCCACCTGCCACTCGGGGCACTTGGAGTAGGTGAGAGCCTCGGGGCTGAGCCTGAAGAACCTCTTCTTGAAGCGGGGCAGCAGCGAGGGCTCCCCTGCCGTGCGGGTGTGCAGGTACCCCTCCTTGATGGTGGCCGAGGCGGGGGGGAGGCGCTGGTGGCGCTGGCCCCTCGCCCGCTGTGGCACAGCCAGGAAGGGAGGCAGCAGCGTCACCCCAAGTGAGGTGTGATGGCCATCCTGGGAGCATCTGAGTGGCACCAAGCAGGTTTCCCTCCCCAGGGATGCTCCCAAGGTGCTCCCAGGGATGCTCCCAGGATGTTCCCAAGATGCTCTTAGAGATAATCCCAGGGTGCTCCCAGGATGCTCCTAGGGATGCTCCCAGGGTTGCTGCCACCCACCAGTGCCGATTGCTGGCATGGCCAGACCTGGCACAGGTGGTGCCTCCATGGTGCCCACTCACCCTCTGTGCTCTCCACTGTGACCAGGTCATCCAGGAAGGCTTTGACGCGGGTGACACTGGGCAGCAGGACAGCGTGCAGCGGGGCCATCCAGGGCTCCTTGCCCTGCCCCAGCTGCAGCCCCAGGTTGCCGATGCTCTGCAGGGCCTGTGCCATGCGGGGAAGGTCACCATGGTGTGGGGACTCTGGATGGGGGGAGTCCCCCCTCTTTGCTGCTCCCCTGCACCCCACGGGCTTGGGAATTGGGGAGGAAAGTGGAGAAGTGGAGAAGCTGGGGTGATGACGAGACCCAGCCGCTGCCCCAGACTGGCTCCTGCGCTGTGCCCAACGTGGTGGCATGGCCTGGTGACGGGCAGAGCTGGCCTCCAACAGTGTGGGAAGCAGCCAGTCCGTGGCATGTGGCTTGGGGCAGGAATGGTTCTGCCCTCCCTGGGATTCCCAACACTCCCAAGTCCCCATCTTTTCCCAAGGGTCTCCATCTCTCCCAGTGGTCCCCATCCCTCCCCAAGGTCCCCATCCCTCCCCAAGGTCCCCATCTTTTCCCAAGGGTCTCCATCTCTTCTCAAGATCTCCATCTTTTCCCAGGGATCTCCATCTCTCCAAGTGGTCCCCATCCCTTCCCAGGGGTCTCCATCTCTCCAAGTGGTTCCCATCCCTCGGCATTCCCATCCTCTCCCCAGGATCCCTATCTCCTCCCAAGGTCCCCATCCCTCCACAGGGTCCCCATCCCCTCCCCAAGGTCCCCATCTCTCCTCAACGTCCTCATGCCTCCCCAAGGTTTCTGTCCCTCCTCAAGGTGTCCATCCCTCTCTGAGGTTTCCATCCCTCCCTGGGTTCCCCATCCCTCCCCAGGGTTCCCATCCCTCCCTGGGCTCCCCCCACCTTGGCGAGCAGCAGGAGCGTGCGGCCGGTGCGGGGGTCCGCGTGCTGCTCCCGGAGGCTGAAGAGCTTTGGGGTGAGGACAGCGGGGGCGAAAAAGCGGAGGAAGAGAAACCCACTGATGGAGAAGTACCGCACGTCCTGGCCGGGGACAGGGACAGATCAGGGCTTGAGGTGGTGGTCCTGGTGGCATGTGGCCCCCCAGCCCTGCCACATGGCCCACCTCGTGCTGTGCTGAAGGGAACCGCTCCTCCACTCGCCTGCGGAGATGCTTGAAGGCCACCCTCATGAGGAGGGGACACTTCTCCACCGAGCCCACGATGGCATCGACGATGTCCCCCAGGTAGCCCTTCAGAAGCTCCAGGCTGCTCTCCCGCACCTGCGCCTCCGAGAGGGACCCCTTGAAGGAGATCCTCCTGTGGGGATGCCGCCGGGTCAGAGGCACGGGATACCCAGGAATGGGCCACCCTGAGGTGGCCAAAAGCCATGGAGGTGACCCACAGGCTCAGTGGCAATGGGTGACTCCTCCCGTAGGGGACACTGGGATGGGGATGGCTTGGGACGTGCCTGACACCACGTCCCACACTCGCCTGCTGCGACTCAACTCCATCTTGCCCGGGTCCAGCTCCACGTACTTCTTCTCCTCAAAGATGCGGTTCACCACGGGCTTCAGGACCTCATGCAGGTAGGGCAGCCCCACCACCTGCAAGGGACAGGAGGTCACCCTCTGTGTCCTGAGATTGTTCCCTGCCACCTTGCTGGGACACAACGCAGCTCTGTGTCCTGATGCCATCACAGGAGGGCACAGTGGGGACACGGTTGGTGTCCCCTTCTGTGCTCACCTTCATGAACTGCTCCACTGACTTGGAGGCCAGCGAGTTGGAGCGGAAAAGGGTGTTGGGGTCCGCTGGAAGAGTGCAGAGGCCATGGTGAGGTGGGCATGGGGTGATGTCCCAGCCATCCTTGGTGTGCCCAACCCCAGGGACACGTGGCACCTTCCCTGCCTCCCCCTTGGTGGCCACACTCCTCTTCCCATGGGGGCCTGGGGGCACCCTGGCAACACAGTTTCCCAGCTGTGGGGATGCAGTTGGTGCCTCCAGCCCTGGCACTCACTGGTCCTGGCCAGCTCGCGGGTGGTGAGATAGTCCAGGAGGGGCACGGCGAGCCCTTGCCCCAAGAAGATCTTCACCAGCTTGGTGGCCACGTCCTGCCTGCTCTCCCCAGAGGTCACCTCCTCCAGGATGGCCAAGGCCGTGTTGGCAGGGGTCTGTGGGGAAGGCAGGGTGGGCACAGCAAGGTCCCTGCACCAGGGTGGTCCTGTCTCCCCCTGAGGGTCCCCCCACCCCACAGCACCCACCTGAGCAGGGCAGAGGACGGGCTCGGTGAGGAGCTGGATGAGGGGCTGGTAGTAGAGCTGGGGCAGGACCGTGTCCTCCACCAGGCGCACCGCCAGCCGCAGGGCACCCAGCTGCGTCCTGCAACGACACGGGGGGGGGGGGCTCGGCCGGGTCCTGCACCCACCATCCTCCATCACCCCAGCCACGATGGGGGTTCTGCTCACCCATGGGCCTCGGTGGGGCTGGAGAAGGGCAGGAGCTGGAACCAGCCCTTGGGGGGGGGCCGTGCAGACGGTGTCCAGAGGGAACTCCACCTGGGGGGGCAGAGGCAGGGTCTGAGTGGGGGGGACACGGCAGCACCCTATGCTGCCCCTCGCTGCCCCACAGCGGGGACCTCTCCTTGGGTGAGAGTCCAGGACACGCTGAGGATACGCCAGTGACCCCAGTACAGCCAGGGCTGGGCACCCCAGTATTCCCAGTCCAGGGATCAGGGTGCAGAGGTGCCCCTGGGACCCTGTGCTGAGATGCTCACCCGTCCCAAGAAGTCGTTCTTGCCCACGATGTCCCAGTCCCACACCTCCACGCTCAGCACGGCCCCCCCCGCCTCGCCCTCGGCCACCTCGAACTCCAGCACCTCGTCCCAGCGTGGGAAACGGGTTTTCTTAATCACCTGCCGGGGACAGGGACCTGTGGTAGCAGGGGGACAGGACGTGCCCGCACCCCTGGGTCCCAGCCCCCCGACTCACGGCTGTCTCCAAGGTGCGCCCGCAGCACGACACGCGGGCAAAGGGGTCCGAGGTGCCTGAGAGGTCCCGGGGTGCCAGGTCCCTGCAGGAAGGTGAGGGTCAGGGGTCCTGTCCCCACCAGCATGGTCTTTGCACCCCTGTGCCCCTGCCTGGGCACCAGTAGGTGTTGGGGTGCTACTGGTAACACTGGGACTCTATTTATAGAATCACTGAATGCTTTGGGTTGGAAGGGGCCTCAAAGCCCATCCAGTGCCACCCCCTGCCATGGGCAGGGACACCTCCCACTGGATCAGGGGGCTCCAAGCCCCATCCAACCTGGCCTGGAACACCTCCAGGGATGGGGCAGCCACCACTGCTCTGGGCAACCTGGGCCAGGGCCTCCCCCCACCTCCCCCAAACCCCTCCTCCAGTCCTTGGGGGCCTAACAGCACAGTGGGGGGGGACTCTGCTGTCCCTCCTGCTTGTCCCCATGGCCAGCCTGTTGCCTTGGTACCCGCTTCGGTTGCCATAGCAGCAGGATGCTGCTGCTGCCACCCGCCTGACGTCTGGCAGCCCCGTGCGTGGGCACACGCGTGCAGACACGCACGCACACAGATGCACACGTAGCCTCAGTTTCCCCAGTGTCGAGTCCAAACCCAGCGCAAGAGCCAGCTGGTCGGGTGGGCACTAGCCCCTCTGGGCCACCCAGCTCTGCCCCTTGTCCCCCTGTCCCCAAGCATTCCCTGCTGGGACCCCACAGCACGATCACACACAGGTTGGCATCATTGATGTCCCCAAGCAGGACACAGCAAGGTGCCTTCTTGGTGCCCAGAGAGGAGGATGAACCCCGTGCCACCAATGTCCCCATCCCCTCCCCTCCTCCCTCCTAAAAATAAGACCCCGGGGTGGTGGCACACCCTGGTGCCCCTCCAGCCCCCCTACCTGGCCTCGATGAGGTGGCAGCGCAGCACCCGCGGGTGGCCCTGCCCGGGGAGGACCCACAGCTCCAGGTGGATCTCGCCCTGCACCTCCTCGTCGGGGTGCACGGGTGCCAGGCTGAGCCAGCTGTCAACACCTGCTGAGGCGAACACGGTGGGTGCCCAATGATGCCACCTTGTCCCCACCTCAAGCCCCCTTCCCTGTGCCCCCCACTCACCCCGCGGCTCTGCCAAGATCTGCTGGCGGCTGAGCGAGACCTTGCCGATAACATCGTCCTGCCTGCGAGGGCACAGCCACGGCGGGCGCTGAGGCCACCGATGGGCACATGCCACCCCTCTGGGGGGGGTGGGGGGTGTCCCCATTGTCCCCCTTACCCGATGGTGTCTTCATCCAGCACGTAGACGGCGAGGCTGTGGAAGTCACCGGGCAGGCGCAGGGTGTACTCCTCACCCCAAAAAGGGTTCAGGCTCTTCCACACCGTGGCCGTCCTGCCGGGGGTGGCAGACGTGGCTGCACCCCCTGGGAGGGCACCCGTCCCCGTGTGTCCTCCCCCCGCGCTGGCACGGTGTCCCCCGTACCTGGCCACCACCTCGTTGTCCACCTTGACCACGCAGTAGGGATCGCTGGAGCCAGACCTGAGCAGGGAATGGGGGATGGGGGGGGGGGGGGCAGGGTCAGCTCCCCCTACCTGGGGGTGTCACGGATCCTTGGGGGCTGCTGCTGGGGGGGCTTGAGGGGATGGATCTGGGCATCTCCTCAAACCCCACCAGAGAAACCCCAGCCCGAGGGGGGGATGAGCTCTCCGGTCTCATCCACAGAGGACGTGGGGTGGGGACACCACCTTTTCCAGGTGTTCCTTGGGCTGGGGCCCCCCCGAGCCATCGTCCGTCCCCCCCCCCAGGCTGTTGATACCGGTTCCTTGCCAACAGCAGAGTTTCCGTGGGTGGCAACCCATGGTGTCAGGGTGACACCAGCCTGGCCCTGGGCCCTTCTCGGGTTTAACCCCTTCCGCGGGGGAGGATGATGGAACGGAGGGGGTGGGGGGCAGATCCAGGGCTCTGCCACCTGGTCCTCAGCAAAGCCCCTCTTGTTTATAGAGGGATGCCAGTGCTGGGGTGATGCCGGAGCCCCGAATCCCCAGCTACTGGAGGCAGGGGGTGACTGGGGGTGTTGGGGGGTGCCAGATCCCACAGGGGGCAAGGGGGTACCCCTTCCTCTACACCAGCCACGAGCGAGAGCGCCCCGGCTGCTGGCACAGCGGGTGACGGTGCGTTCCGGCTACCAACTTTGTTCATCCGCAGGGATATCTCAGTGCCCCCCCAGCACAGCAAAGCTGTGCCCCCCTTGGCCAGTCTGGCAGGGACGGGCAGGCAAACTGGGCAGCCCCCTCGACAAGAGGACGGGCACCCTGAACCCCTCCGCAGCCCCAGGGCTGGCTTTGAGGGGGCCGGGAGCGGCATTGGACACCACATCCCTGTCCTGGGGGGTACGCATCATCCCAGCTCCCCCCCCCCTCCCCCCGAACTGGGCACCTGGCAGGGCACCGCGACCGCTTCCAGGTGAGGAAACTGAGGCAGGGAGGTGGTGCGGCTGCGACCGTGCCCGGTTTCCCCAGGCTGGGATGTGCCAGCTTGGCACATCCCCAGGGGTATCTCAGTGCCCACCCCCCTCAGCAACCCCCCCTCCTCCCCCGCCTGGGCCACTCTGGCAGGGAAGAGCAGGCAAATGGGGCCCAGAGAAGAGGGGGTCACCCTGAGACCCCCCGCACCCCCAGGGTTGTGTTCAGGGGGGCTGGGAGCAGCAACAGGCATCGCATCCCTGTCCTGGGGGGTCTGGATCACCCCAAGCCCCCCCCAGAGTTGGTCATCCAGCAGGGCACGGCCACCCCTGTCAGGTGGGGAAACTGAGGCAGGGAGACTGCGTGGCGGCAGCCGTGCCTGCTTTCCCCAGGCTGGGAGCGGCCGTGGTGCCAGGTTGGCACATCCGGATGCATGCGGAGCTGCCAGCGTACCCACGGGGCTGGAACAGGTGGGGGAAGAGGGGGGGGCTCCTCGCCCCCCCCTTCAGCATCCCCACCCCAAGGGTACGGGATGGGGCGCAGAGTGGGTGCCCATCATGTAAATGGGGTGCAGGGGGGGTGTGCCCCCCCATTGCTACCCACAGCCCTATGGGGGCACTGAGGGTAGGGGGGGCTGCCCGAGGCGTTGGGGGGCTTACACCCCTCATTTGAGGGGGGGCCCTGCCACACCCATCCCCCCCCCCACCTTTAGTGCTATGGGGTCCCCCCATAGTGCAAGCAGGGCCCCCTCAAACTGCAGGGAGAGCTGAGCAACCAGGTGTCCCCCCCCTCACCCCCCCATCTCCCAGGGAAATTGGGGGGGCTGGGACCCCCCCTCCCCCCCGCAAGCCACTCACACGTCCTTGGCGGGCAGGTCCTTCCCCTCCACCACCCGGCAGCGCAGAGAGGTGGCTTTGGCCATGGTGGCCAACTTAGGAGCCCACGGGGGGGGGGGGGCTGTGCCCTGAGCCCCCTCCTCCTCCTCCTCGATCTCCTCTCCCCGGCGCTTCTGCCTTTTTCCTCCCCGGGGTTGTTTTTGTCGCCGCTTCGCTCCCCACCTGCGCCCGAGCGAGCGGCGAGGGAGGCGCGGGCACGCGGAGCGGGCGAGTAGGGGGGCTGGCTGGGTGCCCACCGGGCCAGTGGCAACCGTGCTGGTGGCCACAGGTTGCCCACTCAGCAGGAGACCCACTGTTGGGGTGTCCCTGTCTAGAAATCCCCCTCCCCCAGCGATGGGGAAACTGAGGCACGGGGTGGGTGAGCTCGGGGGCGCTGGCTGGGTGCCCACAAGGCAAGTGGCATCAATGTTGGTAGCCACAGGTTGCCCGCCCGCTGTAGACTCAGTGTTGGGGTCACCTCGTCTACCAGCGACCACTGGTGTGGGCAACCTCCCCCGTTTTAGTGATGGGGAAACTGAGGCACAGGGTGGGTGAACTCGGGAGCGGGGGGGTGGCTGGGTACCCACCAGGCCAGTGGCAACCGTGTCAGTAGCCACAGGTTGTCCACTCACTGGGGCCCCACGGTGGGGTGACCCTGTTTACCAGCGACCACCGGGGTGGTCAAAGCCCCCCTGTTTTAGTGATGGGGCAAGTGAGCTCAGGGGGCCTGTGCTGGGTGCCCTCTGGGCGAGTGGCCATCATGTCGGTAGCCACAGGTTGCCCACTCACTGGAGGAACCAGTGTTGGTGTCTCCCTGTCTACAACCCCCCCTGCCCTAGTGATGGGGAAACTGAGGCACAGGGTGGGCCAGCTGGGGGGCTGGCTGGGTGCCCACTGGGCCTGTGGGAACCGTGTCAGTAGCCACAGGTTGCCCACTCACTGGGGACCTACTGTGGGGTCACCTTGTCTGCCAGCAACCACTGGCACGGGCAAACCCTCTATCTCAGTGCTGGGGAAACTGAGGCATGGGATAGTTGAGCTCGAGGGGCTGGACGGGTGCCCACTGGGCAAGTGGCAACTGTGTCAGTCGCCATAGGTTGCCCACTCACAGGGACTCAGTGTTGGGGTCGCCTTGTCTACCAGCGACCACGGGTGTGAGGAAAAGCCCTCCTCCTCCTCCCTGTTTTAATGAAGGGGAAACTGGCACAGGGTGGGTGAGCTTGGGGCACTGGCTGGGTGCCCACCAGGCAAACAGCAACAGTGTTGGTAGCCACAGGTTGCCCACTCACCAGGGGACCCACTGTTGGGGTCTGCCTCTGCCAGTGACCACCGGTGTGGGCAACCACCCCTGCCCTAGTGATGGAGAAACTGAGGCAAAGGGTGGGTGAGCTGGGGGGTGGCTGAGTGCCCACCGGGCAAGTGGCAACCGTGTCAGTAGCCACAGGTCGCTCAGTCACTGGGGACTCAGTGTTGGTGTCACCCTGTCTACAACCCCCCCCCTGTCCTAGCGATGAGGAAACTGAGGCACAGGGTGGGTGACATGAGGGACTGGCTGGGTGCCCACCGGACGAGTGGCAACCGTGGCGGTAGCCAGAGGTTGCCCACTCACCGAGGACTCAGTGTTGGGGTGTCCCTGTCTGCCAGAGGCCTCCGGTGTGGGCAACCCCCCTGTTACAGTGGTGGGGAAACTGAGTCACGGGCTGTGGCCGAGCGGTGTCCCCTGGGGGTGCAGCTGCTCTCCTGTCACGGCTGAGTGGCCCACGGGGGGTCCCCAGGTGGGGGTACTGGCTGTAAACACCCCCCGCCCCCCCGAAATCTCGGGGGAGCATGGGGAGCGTTGGCTTCGAGGGGGAGGAAAAATGCTGAGGGATCCCATGGGACCTTGTACCCCCACCTCGGGGGCTGGGCATGGAGTGGGGGCTGGGGCCGTGGGGCGATGGGGGTGGGGGCAGCGGTGGGTGCTGGGGCTGTGGGGCGATGGGGGGGGGCAGCGGTGGGTGCTGGGGCCATGAGGTGATGGGGGGGCAGCAGTGGGTGCTGGGGCTGTGGGGCGATGGGGGGGGGCAGCAGTGGGTGCTGGGGCCTTGGGGTGCTGGGGCCATGAGGTGATGGGGGGGGCAACAGTGGGTGCTGGGGCTGTGGGGTGATGAGGGGGCAGCAGTGGGTGGGCCATGGGGTGATGGGGGGGGCAGCAGTGGGTGCTGGGGCCTTGGGGTGCTCAGGGGGCAGCAGTGAGTGCTGGGGGGGGCAGCAGTGGGTGCTGGGGCTGTGGGGTGCTGGGGGGGTGGCAGCAGTGGGTGGTGGGGCCTTGGGGCGATGGGGGGGGCAGCAGTGGGGGCTGGGGCCTTGGGGTGCTCGGGGGGCAGCAGTGGGTGCTGGGGCCATGGGGTGATGGGGGGGGCAGCAGTGGGTGCTGGGGCCGTGGGGCGATTGGGGGGGGCAGCAGTGGGTGCTGGGGCCATGAGGTGATGGGGGGGGCAGCAGTGGGGGCTGGGGGGGGCAGCAGTGGGTGCTGGGGCCTTGGGGTGCTGGGGGGGCACCAGTGGGTGCTGGGGCCATGAGGTGATGGGGGGGGCAGCAGTGGGTGCTGGGGCTGTGAGGTGATGAGGGGGCAGCAGTGGGTGGGCTATGGGGTGATGGGGGGGGCAGCAGTGGGTGCTGGGGCCTTGGGGTGCTCAGGGGGCAGCAGTGAGTGCTGGGGCTGTGGGGTGCTGGGGGGGTGGCAGCAGTGGGTGGTGGGGCCGTGGGGCGATGGGGGGGGCAGCAGTGGGTGCTGGGGCCTTGGGGTGCTCGGGGGGCAGCAGTGGGTGCTGGGGCCATGGGGTGATGGGGGGGGCAGCAGTGGGTGCTGGGGCCTTGGGGTGCTCGGGGGGCAGCAGTGGGTGCTGGGGCTGTGGGGTGATGGGGGGGCAGCAGTGGGTGCTGGGGCCATGGGGTGCTCGGGGGGCAGCAGTGGGTGCTGGGGCCTTGGGGCGATGGGGGTTGGGGGCAGCAGTGGGTGCTGGGGGGGCAGCAGTGGGTGCTGGGGCCTTGGGGTGATAGGGGGGCAGCAGTGGGTGGTGGGGCGGTGGGGCGATGGGGGGGGGCAGAAGTTGGTGCTGGGGCCATGAGGTGATGGGGGGGCAGCAGTGGGTGCTAGGGCCGTGGGGTGCTGGGGGGCAGCAGTGGGTGCTGGGGCCATGGGGTGATGGGGGTGGGGGCAGCAGTGGGTGCTGGGGCCTTGGGGTGATGGGGGGGCAGCAGTGGGTGGTGGGGCTGTGGGGCGATGGGGGGGGGCAGCAGTGGGTGCTGGGGCCATGAGGTGATGCGGGGGCAGCAGTGGGTGCTGGGGCCGTGGGGCGATTGGGGGGGGCACCAGCGGGTGCTGGGTCCCTAGGGGGTGGTGTCACTGTCGCGGGGGTCCCGTGCGGGTGTCGGGTCCTTGGGGTGTTGCTGTGGGTGTCACCGTGTGGGTGCCGGGTCCTGGGGCGGCGCGGGCACCGAGTGGGTGCCGGGGCCACCGTGGGGGGGATGCCCGTAGCAGCACAGCCCTCCCTGGCGCTCCCTCGGGGGGCGGGACCGGGCGGTACCACAAGGGGCGGGACCGGGGGCCAGGTGGTACCGGAAGGGGCGGGGCCGAGGCAGTACCGGAGGGGGCGGTACCGGTACCGGGCGGTACCGGAAGGGGCGGTACCGGAGGGGCGGGGCGCTGCTCCCCCCGCCGGGCGGTACCGGAGGGGGCGGAAGCAGCGGGGATCCTGCGCCGCGCTGGGCCCGGCGGTGCCGTTACCGGTACTTCTGCTGGGACCGGCGGTGCCACCATGAAACCATGTGGAGGTGAGGAGGGGCCGGGGGGAGGGGGGTGGGGGCGACCCCATAACGGCAGCCCCGGTACCAGCAACCCCGTAATGGCACCCCGGTGAGGGCAGCCCTGGCTAAATCCAGCCCGGTAACGGCAGCCCCGGTAAAGGCAATCTGGTAACGTCATCCCGGAAAAGGCAGCCCCGGTAAGGGCAGTCCTGGTAACGCCAGCCTGGTAACGGCAGCGCCATCCTGGTAAGGGCGGCCCCGATAGGGGCATCCTCGGTAAGGGCAGCCCCGGTAATGCCAGCCCAGGGTGGTAGCAGCCCTGGTTACGGCAGCCCAGTAGCGGCACCAGTAACGCTAGCTCCGGTAACGGCATCCCGGAAAGGGGCATCCCAGATGGGCTATCCTGGTAAGGGCAGCCTTGGTAACGGCCGCCCCGATAATGCCATCCTGGTGAGGGCATGCCCGGTACCGGCAGCTCCGGTAACGCAATCTCCGTCCCGCAGAGGCGCCGGTGCTGCTGGCGGAGCTGCGGCCGGGCCGGCCCCAGCGCTACGACTGGAAGTCAAGCTGCGAGACCTGGAGTGTGGCGTTCTCGCCCGACGGCGCCTGGTTCGCCTGGTCACAGGGGCACTGCGTGGTCAAGCTCATCCCGTGGCCCCTGGAGCAGCCTGAGCTGTGAGTATGGGTGGACAGGAACCGCGGGGTGACCGTGCCACCCCCCTTTAGGATCATGGAACAGCTGGAACTGGGTGATCTTTAAGGTTCCTCCCAACCCAACCCATTCTATGATTCCGTGAAATGGCCCAACCCAGCATCCTGGAGTTGCCTTCTCCAGGAGGATACAGACACCGGAGGATCCATAGAACCATGGAGTGGTTTGGATTGGAAGGGACCTTAAAGCCCATCCAGTGCCACCCCCTGCCATGGGCAGGGACACCTCCCACTGGATCAGGGGGCTCCAAGTCCCATCCAACCAGGTAGGGATGGCGGTGGCAGAGATGCTCTTTCACGGGGAATATTCATATTTCCAAAATATTATTAATAAATATATATTATTAATAATAAAAATTGTAATATCAGAAGGGCCCCTTGCACACAGAGCAGCGCCCAGCCTTGAAGACAAATGGAGACAACCTTGATTTTAAGAGGTCACCAACCAGACAAAGCAACCCTTTAGCACTTGTGACTGACGACAAAAGCCTCGCGGGGTGATTTTTTAGGGGACTGAACTGTAAAATGGTTGGGGTTGGAAGGGACCTCAAAGCCCATCCAGTGCCACCCCCTGCCATGGGCAGGGACACCTCCCACTGGATCAGGGGGCTCCAAGCCCCATCCAACCTGGCCTTGCACACCTCCAGGGATGGGGCAGCCACCACTGCTCTGGGCAACCTGGGCCAGGGCCTCCCCCCCTCACAGCAAAACATTTCTCCCTAAGATGTCACCTCAATCTCCCCTCTTGCACCTGAAAACCATCCCCCTCATCCTGTCCCTGCACTTCCTGATCCAGAGCCCCTCCCCAGCTTTCCTGGAGCCCCTTTCAGTACTGGGAGGCCACCATAAGGTCTCCTCAATGTCTTCTCCAGGCTGAATAAGCCCAGCTCTCTCAGCCTCTTTTCACAGGGGAGGTGTTTTCAGACCTTTGATCATCTGCATGGCCTCTGGACTCACTCCAGCAGCTCCAGGTCCTTCCTGTGCCGAGAGGCCTCCAGAACTGGACCCAGGGCTCCAGGTGGGGTCTCACCAGAGCGAAGCAGAGGGGCAGAATCCCCTCCCTGGCCCTGCTGGTCCCACTGCTCTGGGTGCAGCCCAGGACACGGGGGGTTTCTGGGCTGGGAGCACACGTTGCTGGCTCATGCTGAGCTTCTCACCCACCACGACCCCCAGATCCTCCTCCTCAGGGCTGCTCTCAGTCTCTTCATCCCCCATCCTGTATTGATACCGGGGTTGCCCTGACCCAGCTGCAGGACCTTGCACTTCACCTTGTTGAATCTCATGAGGTTTTCACAACCCCACCTCTCCAGCTTGTTAAGGTCCCTCTGGATGCCGTCAGGGGTGTCAACCTCACCTCTCAGCTTGGTGTCACCCACAAGCTTGCTGAGGGTGCACTCAATCCCATCGTCTGTGTCATTGAAGAAGATAGTGACCAACACTGGTCCCAGAACAGACCCCCAAGCGATACCGCTCATCACCGATCTCCGTCTGACATTGAGCTGTTTCTCCCAGCAGCTGCAAAACCTCGGAGCGCAAGAGCCGGAGCAGCAAAGCGGAGGCGAGGAGCCGAGGGGTGGCCAAGGAGAAGACGCTGGAGTGTGGCCAGATCGTGTGGGGCCTGGCGTTTAGCGCCTGGCCGGTGGCAGAGGCTGGGGAGACGGACCCCACCTGCACTGTGGGTCTTCCCTGCCTGATCCTGGCCACCGGGCTCAACGATGGGCAGATCAAGGTCTGGGAAGTGCAGACAGGTGAGCAGTCCTCGCTGACAGTGGAGCAGTTGTAGCTTCACACTGGTTTCTTTCCCCTTGCTCCAACCTAGAAGGAGTTTCCATCTCCGTGCTTCCATGGGATGAGCAGGAGCCTCTGCCCTGCCTGTGCATGAAGGGCACTGCCTCGTTCCCCATGGATGGATGGTGCTGAGCATGGCTCCTCTCTGCAGGACACCTCCTCTTCAGCCTCTTGGGACACCAAGACGTCGTTAGAGACCTCAGCTTTGCTCCCAATGGAAGCCTCATCCTTGTGTCAGCCTCACGGGACAAGACGTTGCGTGTCTGGGACCTGAGCAGAGATGGTAGGAGCGTGCAGGGACATCCCTGGTGCCAGGTCACCCCTGGCTGAGCACTGCTAGGGGAAGGAGGGAGAAGAAACCCACCTGGGTAGGGGAGAAGGTGGGAGAGGATCCCTGGGGACAGTATTCAAGGCAGAAGAGGAGAGTCCTGTGACCCGGAGCAGGGCCATCCCCTTCCAGATGGGGCCTGGGAAGTGCAGGAGGGGGTTGCAAGAAGACGAATCGCAGTTTTCCTGGGGGCACCCCCCAGCTGCAAGTGAATTCATGCCCTTTTGGGAAAGGGAGAGCAGGGCAGAGCTGTCTCTCGTGCTCCCCTCTCGTGACTCCTGTGTCTGCTCTCCCCAGGGCGGCAAGTCCAGGTGCTGTCGGGCCACGTGCAGTGGGTCTACTGCTGCTCCATCTCCCCAGACTGCAGCATGCTCTGCTCTGCAGCCGGAGAGAAGTCGGTGAGTCCTGCTGGGTGGGAGCCATCCCATGTCCTGCTGAATCCAGCGTTCCTCCCGGCCCTCCCTGTCCTTGCCATGCGAGAAGCATCCCTGTGAGAAGGAGCCAGGCCAGAGCCACCCTTGCTCCTCAGCTGTCCCAGCTTTGCATGGAGGAGCTGGGACCAGAGCCCATGGGCATTAAACCCCCAAGATGCTTCTCCCCCACCCCTGCCCTGGAGGTGCTACCAGCCTCAGCTCCTGCCCGTGTCCCGCAGGCGCTGCTGTGGAGCATGCGGTCCTACACCCTCATCCGGAAGCTGGAGGGGCACCAGAGCAGTGTGGTGTCGTGTGACTTCTCTCCGGACTCAGCGCTCCTCGTCACTGCCTCCTACGATGCCTGCGTCATCATGTGGGACCCCTACACCGGGGAGCAGCTGAGGACACTGCGGTACGGAGCTGGGGGGGCCGGTGGGAGACTGTGGAAGGGGCACAGAGCGATGCGGTGGGGAATTGTTGTGGCTGAGCATGGTGGCCACCACCTCTCTCTTGTCTCCAGTGGCTGAAGGGGTGTTCTGACCAGCAAGGTTTGGCCTTCTTCCAGCCCCAGAGCACTGGGGATGGGGCTCACAGCAGCCTGGTGCCAACGCTGGGCTTGTTCTCCCCCTGCAGCCACGTCCCCCTGCACTCAGTGCTGGACTACAGCAGCGAAGTCCACACCAGCTCGCTGCGCTCCGTCTGCTTCTCCCCTGAGGGCCTCTACCTGGCCACGGTGGCGGATGACAGGTGAGTGAACACCCTTGGGAACCTCCAGCAGGAAGAGAGTCCCAGGATGACACCACCAAAATGAAGCAGGAGCTCAGGATGTGCCAGTGGGGAGCAGACCTCGTGTGCCAGGTCCCCACCAGTGCCCGGCGTAAGGGGAAAGGGCAGGCAGCATGGGACACCGTGGCTTGGCTGTGGCCAGGGCTAGCAAGGTCAGGGCCCTGTGGCCCGTGTCCTCCTCCTCGTCCCTCGCCATGGCCCTCAGCGCAGTCACTAGCCCTGCCTGCATCCAGCTCAGCTCTACAGGGGACAGTGCCTCCCGCCTTGTTGCTGCGTCGGGACACTCCTGGGATGCTCTAAGCCCATGGGAAGGAAAATCCTCCTCCACATTTTGCATGTGTTCAGGTGAACCCAGAGGCTTTCTTTTAGCTGCAGGCGCTGTTTGGATGTGAGCCTGGCATTGTGTCCTCTGCTTTTCTCCTTAGGCTCCTGAGGATCTGGGCATTAGAGCTGCGGTCACCGGTCGCGTTTGCTCCCATGACCAACGGCTTGTGCTGCATGTACTTTCCACACGGCGGTTTCATTGCCACAGGGTACGTAGGCAGGAGAAGGAAGAGGAGAAACGGGGGGCTGCTCCCTTCTCCTGCAGCTCTGGGGCTGCTCAGGAAATTCTGGGCTTCCCTGGGAGGGGGGCAGGCTGGTTACCTGGGCCGGGAAACACGTTTTTGCTGCAAGTTTGGGATATTTGGGGGTAATTGAGCTTTCTTGAGTCTTTGCCCTCTGCTCACGGCTCATCTGGATCCCGTTGCAGGACCAGAGATGGCCACGTCCAATTCTGGACCACTCCAAGGGTTCTCTCCTCGCTAAAGCACTTGTGTCGCAAAGCCCTACGCACCTTCCTGACAACATACCAGGTCCTTGCGCTCCCCATTCCCAGGAAGCTGAAGGAATTTCTCACTTACCGGACTTTTTAAGGCACTGTGGAAAGTGGAGGCGTGGAGGTGAGAGCCCTCTGCCCGGTGCTGGGGCTTGGCCTGGGTCAGAGGAGACACCGCAGCGACGACGTCTCGCTGATCCATGAGCCGTGGGGCAGGAGGATTGCTGCTCCCCTTGTTTTGGGGCTGTGTCTGTGAATGTGGAGGGATATTTTTGGTGTAATAATACTAGAACCCAGAAAAAGTGCATGCAGAGGGCAAGGGACGTGGCTGCGGTGGCCCCGCAGGGACATGGGTCCCTCTGTCCCCCTGCAACTTCTGGGTTAGGTGCTTTTGCTTCCAAGTGCAATGTTGTGGGTTGAAGGTAGCAGTCGCGGTCTGAGCAGAGCTTTTGTTGTTCGTACGAACACGGGGCTACAACCATCCCTGACAAAACCCTCACCGGGAGCGGCTCGTGCTGCAGCTTAGTTCCCAGAGGAGTGCGGGCTCTGCTGCTCGCCTGGTCTGGGCACAAGCTGGACAGACCCGAGAAGGTCTCTGTGGACTAAATGACAGCAATGACAATAAAAAATCATTCCTCACATTTTTCCTCTTGGCTGGTAGAGGTGACCTGGGCTTATCTGGCAGGGCTGGGTCGCGGGGCTCTCCAGCTGTTCTGCTACGCCTGTTGGGGTGGCAGCGAGTGCTCGCTCGGCTCTGAAGGGTGGCAGACAACTAAGTGTTCAGTGGTGGGTGCTGAGGAGGGTCAGCCCACCGTAAGCCCCCAGCTGCTGTTCCTCCCGTGCTTTCTCTTTGTGCTGAAGCCTGGCACTCCAGCAGCCCTTTGTCCAAACCATCTCCTGTCCTTCTGTCCCTCTGAGTCCCCTCCATGCAGGAGGCTCACTCTGTGTGTGAGCCCCAGGCTGTGACCTGATGGAGAAGACGGGAGTGTCTCCTCTCAGCGTCCCCCCCAGGATGTTTTCCTTGCAAGCAGCTCAACCCAAGAAGCTGGCGTTTCCCTAACCCGTGCAGGCATCACCCACAACTGCGTTCCCTCTCGTAATGGGGGGTGTTGCTGCAGGAAACTGCGCTGTCGCAGCTCGCTGGGCAGGGTTGCACCAGCAGTGTGGTGGCACAACCCACAGTTGTCCTGCTCCACATGAGAGCACCCAGGAAAGCCAGGGAAGGAGGTTTCGCTGGCTGGCAACCGCAGCAGGACTTCAGCCTTTGCAGTGGGGCAGGGGGTGAGCCTCAACCACCTCCCTTCAGTCCTTGAGGGGGAAAAAAGGGAACACAAGTGCAACCTGCTGGGCTTTGGAGGCATCTGTATTTCCCAATGAAGCCTGGAAATGCTGCCGGACGTGCGCACCTCGGCTGTGGGCTCGGGGCTTGCAAAAAAGGGAACAGTGAGCTGCAAGGAGCAGCTCCGGGCGTGGAGCTCCCTTCCAGCTCCTGTGAGATCTGGATCCAGCAGGACTCAGGCTTCGGCCACGATCAGGTCCCTGGTGACTTGGAAAGCCGCGATGAGGGAGCTCAGCTGAATCTTTTCACTGGTCCCAGCAGCCAGACGGTACCTGGAGCGGGGGGCAAGGGCAGGTTCAGGTGTTGACACCAGCATTTGCATCCCCACCAAGCAACAGCTGGACCAAGCGCAGCGCCAGTGGGTTTATATGGCAGGAATGGATGTGCAGGGGCTGTGCACATCTGCCAGTGGTGCCCGCTGACTGCCAGGACCTGGCACAGTGAGGCAGCGGTGACCCCTGCGAGTTGGGTGTGCTGGCAGCCCCCCAGCTGGGGTGTTTTGGGGCAAGGGCCAAGGGTGAGCCGACACTTACTCAATGTCTGCCATTTTAATCAGCAGCTGGATGCGGATTGAGGGTGGGAAATCGACTGCAGACAGAAGGAGATGGCATGTGTTGGCTCAGGCTTGGGGAGGACTGTTGGCCCTCCCTGGGTCAGCCAGTAGCCAGCCCCGCAAGCCCCTACCTCTGTGCACAAAGAGGTGGATCTCGGTGAGGATGTCCTGCAGCGCCAAGCCCTTCAGCGTTTTCAGCTCCATGATTTCTGAGATGAGAGCGAGTGAAGGGCTTTCTTCCAGACCTTTCCCTGCGAGATCCCACTCCTCATCCCCGTGACAACCCCGAGGACCCACCCCAGCGAGCAGCACCCACTCCAGCTGGAGCAGGAGATCACAGGACGGGAAGCCCTGGTAAAGCGGAAGATTTAGAACAGGGGGATTAAACCCCAGGGCGAGCGGAGGAGAAAGGATACTGCGATAGGCGGTGGAAAAGTCCTGGTTCAGCATCCAGTCGAGAATGTTGGCAATGTCAGACTTGAGGGGGTGTCCTGTGCACGTGTAGACGTTCTCCTCTGTCACCTTCCCAAAGGCCATGGTGGTGCTCTGAGGAAGAGGAGGGTGGAGAAGGGCTGAAGAGCTCAGCCCTTTCTCCACAGAGCCTTCCAAGGCAGCCTGTGTGGAGCCGACCGCTGCCAGCCTGCACAAGGGCAGAGGAGTCGCGGTCCATACCTGCAAGATATTGAGGGCTCTGCGCATGTCACCGCTCGACAGGGTCACCAGAGCCTTCATCCCATCCTCAGTCACTTCTACCCTGGAAAACAAGACGTGGGGTTGCAAAGGGAGCCAGTGCTGCTGGAGGGAAATACAACCATGGAAAACCAAGCCTGCTGCTCCCTCCCCGTGTAGGGGAATGGGGGGAAAAAAGGGGTGCGGAGGCTGCTGCTCACCCCTCTTCCTGTATGACGTGCTGCAGCCGGGGCACCATCAGCTCTGGGGTGAGGGGCCCGAAGCGGAAGCGCGTGCAGCGGGACTGCAAGGCGGGGATGATCTTGGAGAGGTAGTTGCAGATGAGGCAAAAGCGGGTGTTTTCCGTGAACTTCTCGATCACTGCAAAGAGGACGGAGAAGCTGATCCACATCTGCTGCCTTGTATGGGCTGCTACCCGATGTCAGGCTGGGAAAGGGTGAGGGGCTGCCAATGATGTGGGGTGTCCAGCACCCCTCACCTCGCCTCAGGGCGTTCTGAGCATCCTGAGTCATGGCATCGGCTTCATCCAGGATGACGAGCTTGAAACCTTTCCTTAAAAAGGGAGAAAAGAGGAGGTGGCTTTGGTCCCACCTGCTGGGTTGGTGCTGGAAAAGGGGGAGTGTAGGATGCTTATTTCCAGCCTGACCCCACGAATGCTCCTTTTCCCTCCAGACCAGCATCTTCATCACTCATCCTTACCACACTCATCCTCCCGGCTTGCAGGGCACCCCTGACTGCTTCCCATCTGCTCCGACATGCTGTCTGCCCCAGGAGCCCCCCCCAAACCCACCTCCTGAGCTGAGCACCAGGGCAGGCTGTGTCAGCAGGGGGTGATGAAGGGATGTGGAGTGTTGGGCAACATGGATCCACCACTTACTTAAAGATAGTCCTGGTGCTGGCGAAGCTCAGGATGGGTCCTCGGACGATGTCGATACCCCGGTCATCGGAGGCGTTGAGCTGGAGGGAGACAGTGTGGATCCCCATCCCTACCCAAGGATGCAGCCAGGGGTGGGGAGGACCCCACCATCACCCCTCCATCCCATCCCCACGTACCTCCAGCACCATGGAGCCAAACTCCCTCTCCCGGTAGAGCTGCTTGGCGCAGGCGAGGATGGTCGAGGTCTTGCCGGTACCAGGAGGTCCATAGAGAAGAAGATGTGGGAGCCGATCCTCGCTGATAAAGCGCTGCACTGGAGAAGGGATAACAGGGTTGGAGGATGCCCGGTACCCCCTGGTGGTGTTGTGGGGTGGGTGGGGGGGTACTTACCAGTGCTGAGGATATCCTGGTGTGACACCAGCTCCGACAGCGCCTGTGGCCGGTACTTCTCAACCCTGCATGGGAGAGAGGGCACCAGGAAAGAGGGGGGGTAATCCTGGAGAGAGCACGCACACCAGAATGGGGAGGGGGGGGCCAGGCTGGAGTGAGCGCACTGGGAATGGGAGGAGGGGGGGGTCAGCCTGGAGAGAGCACACTGGGAACGGGGGGAGGGGGGGGTCAGCCCGGAGAGAGCACACTGGGAATGGGAGGAGGGGGGGTCAGCCTGGAGAGAGCACACTGGGAATGGGAGGAGGGGGGGTCAGCCTGGAGAGAGCAGCGGGAAGGCAAGGGGAGAAAGTGCGGTGCCGATCAGCTCGGAGGGAGCGCACCGGGAAGGGGGGGGGGGGGGGCCAGCCCGGAGAAACCTTCGTTGCTCCCGCCACCCCTGGCATTCCCGCATCTCGATCCCGCACCCCTGCATCCTGCCCTGCATCCCCATCCTGCACCCCACATCCCGATCCCGCATCCCCACCCCCTCCTCCCCCATCTGTGCATCCCCCCCGCCCCGCATCCCCACCCTCTCCTCCCCCATCTATGCATCCCCCCCGCCCCCCCGCGTCATGGTCCCGCATCCCGCTCCCCCGCAGCCCCCATCCCGCATCCCGCTCGCACCAGGGCAGGTTCGCGCCGCCCGCCCGCGCCATCCCCGCCGCCTCGCGAGAGCTCCGGGCCGGGAGGGGGCGGGACAAGGGAGGAGGTGCCGCCCCCGCCCCGCCCCATCCCCGCACAGCGGCTGGGGAAGAGGCGGGGGTTGCGGCGTGGGGCGGGGCTTGTGCAGGGGCCGGGGGGCTGGAGGGGGGGTTGGGGGGGGCTGGGGAGGGGGGTGCGGTGCTGGGAGCTGCTAAAGCTGGGGAGAGGGGATGCTTTTGCGGGGAGCGTAGTGCGGGCACTCAGCAAAGCCCGGTCCGGCGGCGGCTTTTGGGGGGGTCCCGGCACCAGGAACTGCGGGACGGAAGGAGTTAAAAAGGGCCGTATAGAGGGCTTAATAGGGGGAAGGCAGGGCAATATAGGGGCTCTGTAGGGCTCTCCATGGTGCGGGTACAGGGCTCTATAATGGGCTCGAGAGGAGGGACACGGGCCCAGCTGGGGGCCCTATAATGAGTTCCATAGGAGGGACACGGGGTTCTATAGGAGAGTCTATAGGGGGCCCTGCAGTGGGGACACCAGGAGTTATAACGGGCCCTATAGTAGGCTTAATAGCGGATGTGCAGAGTGATATAGGGGCTTTATATGGGGCTCCATAGGGCAGGCACAGGGCGTGACAGGGGCTCTATAATGGACTCTAAAGGGGGACACAAGGTGCTATAGGCTGCTCTCTAGGGGGCTCTAAAGGGTGGACACAGGGATCTGTAGGGGGCCTTGTAATGTGCTCCGTATGGGGGACACAGTGTTATATAGGGGTTCTGTAGGGGGCTTAAAGGGGGCACACAGGGCGATAAGGGCTCTATAGGCGGCTCCATTGGGGGGACACAGGGTGGTATAGGAGCTCCATAGGGGGATATAAGGGGGTACACAGGGTGCTGTAGAGGGTCCTATAGTGGGCTACATAGGGGGGACACGAGGCGATATAGAGGACTGTATAGGGGGGTCTAAAGGGGAGAAACAGGGTGCAAAAGGGGCTGTATAGGGGACTCTAAATGGGGGACACAAGATGCAATAGGGACTCTGGGGTCTAAAGGTAGGACACAGGGTTCTATAGGGGCTTTAGATAGGGCTATAAAAGCAGACAACAGGGCATGATAGGTGCTCTATAGAGGGCTCCATAGGGGCAGAAAGGATGCCATAGGGGCTCTACAGAGGGTTCTGAAGCCAGGACACATAGATCTGTAGCCGGTCCTATAGGGGGCTCTGTAGGGGGAACACAGGGTGGTAGAGGGGACTCTATGGGTGTGTCCATATGGGCAACACAGTGCGCTATAGGGGACTTTATAAGGGGCTTCCTAGGTGGGACACAGCATGTGTTGGGTGCTCTAAAGGGGCGACACAGGGCATGATACAGGCTCTATAGTGGGCTCCATAAGGGATACACAGGGCTTGATAGGGTCTCTGTAGGGGGCTCTAAAGGGGGGATACAGGGCTATATAGGGGCTCTGTAGGGACATTATAGTCTGCTACTAAACTTGATCCCCGAGCACGTCATCTACGATCTTTTAAACACCTCCAGGGATGGTCACTCCACCACCTCCCTGCCCAGCTGCTCCGATGCCTGACCACCCTTTTGGTGAATAAACTTTTTCATGATGTCTAATCTGAACCTGCCCTGGTGCAGCTTGAGGCCATTTCCTCTCACCTGGGAGCAGAGCCCAGCACCCACCTCACCGCCACCTCCTTTCAGGCAGTTGCAGGCAGTAATGAGGTCTCCCCTCAGCCTCCTCTTCTCCAGCCTAAACAGCCCCAGGTCCCTCAGCCGCTCCCAGAACCCCTGGGCTCCAGACCCCTCCCCAGCTCCGTTCCCTTCTCTGGACGCGCTCCAGCCCCTCAGGGTCCTTCTTGGAGTGAGAGACCCAAAACTGAACCCAGGATTTGAGGTGTGGCCCCACCAATGCTGGGTACAGGTGACAATCCCTTCCCTGCTCCTGCTGGCCACGCTGTGTCTGACACAGGCCAAGATGCCCTTGACTTTCTTCGCCATTATCCCCATCCCTGCCTTCCTGGTGCGTAAGAGCAGCCCCCAGGTTTGCAGGGCTCTCTTTTCCTGGTTGACAGCCTTGAAAAATCAGCCCCAGCTTCCGCTCCTCATGCAGCCAAAGTGCTTGGCTGAGTGACTGGGTTGTTACTGGTGTAACTGGGGTGGCTCCCAGCTATGGCTGGAGGTGCTGGATGCAGCCTCTTATCGCCAGAGCCACACCTGAAAGAAGAGGAAGCTGTAAGAACGGGCTTAGAGGGAAAACTAACCTAAGGTGGGGATGCTCGGGCGCTGCTCTGGCTTTCCAGGTGATGCATGGAGACAGGGAAGCAGGGTGGCAGTTGGAGGCTCTGGCTTGGGATGCACGGGCAGAGCGATGCTGGGAAACAATCCAATGGGAAGGAAGGGTGATGAGGGGCAAAAAACCCCATGGGGCAATGCTGTTGCTGGCAAGGGAAGGGAAAACCATCAAGAGCTCCGGCCTGAATCCCATAGGAATCCCAAAGGCTGCCAGAGGGCAGGTGCTTTCTGATTTATTATTCCTTTTCTCTTTTTCTATCCCCTATTTTTTTCTCCCTCCGGCTCCATAGGAGAAAGCAGGAGCTTTCTCAGCAAGCCTCAGCCGTTCCTCTGGGCACCATGACAGATGACCCTTCCCATGGCAAGAGGAGCTACAAGGGCCTTCCCGAGCACCTGGGAACCTCCTGGGAGCTGTGACCTGAAGCCGATGTGCTTGAACTTCTCTCACACCTAGCGGGTCTGGAGCTGCTCTTCTGTCCTCGCGCCTGCCTTCGCCTGGACCGCGCTCTTGTCCTTCAGCATTGATCTTTCCACGCTTTCTTCCCTTCCTTTGCCCCATCATTAATAAATCTTGAGCTCCAGACGAAGCCTTCTGCTTTTGCTCAGATCCATGGTAACACTTTCTCACCTCTTTCTCGACCAGATTGCCTAAAAGATGTATTTTTTTTTAATTAATTGTTTTTTAATATTTTTAAAATCAATTATGTGCACTCCCCTCCCAAATTATTCTGCATCCTTAGGGCCAGCTGAAATGTTAAGCAGTGTCTGAGCTGCTTGTCTTGCCTGACTTACCTCTTGGGGAGGGGACTGACCGGTCACATTAGACTGAGTAAACAATGTCAGAGGTTTGTAGCACTATTGATAGGTTCAGTTACAGCTTGGAGGCATCAGACGCACCCCTTCAGAAGACGACAAGGGAATTCCAGGTAGCTGGTGGTAGAGATGGTGGTGGCAGAGATGCCCTTTGACAGGGGATATTCGTATTTCTAAAATATTAATTATAAATATATTTATTAGTAGTAACAAAAAATAAATATGTTAATATCAGAAAGGCCCCTTGCACACAGAGCGGTGCCCAGCCTTGAAGATGAACGGAGACAGCCCTGAACCTACGGGGTTACCAACCAGCCAGAGAAACCATTTGGATGGTGGCAAGAGCCTTGGGGGGTGGTTTTGTTGAGGACAGAACCGTAGAATCATGGAATGGTTTGGGTTGGAAGGGACCTCAAAGCCCACCCAGTGCCACCCCCTGCCACGGGCAGGGACACCTCCCACTGGATCAGGGGGCTCCAAGCCCCATCCAACCTGGCCTTGAACACCTCCAGGGATGGGGCAGCCACCACTGCTCTGGGCAACCTGGGCCAGGGCCTCCTCACCCTCACAGCAAAACATTTCTGCCTGCTATCTCACAGTATCAGTATCATAAGGTTGGAAAAGACCTTTGAGATCATTGAGTCCAACCTATGACCCAACACCTACACCTACTCCTACTCGTCAACTACACCATGGCACTCAGTGCCTCATCCAAATTCTTTTTGACCACCTCCAGGGGTGGTGACTCCACCACCTCCCCGGGCAGCGCATTCCAATGGCCAATCACCCTCTCAGTGAAGAATTTCTTCCTAATGTCAATCCTAAACCTGCCCTGGCGAAGCTTGAGACCGTGTCCTCTCGATCTGTCACTGGTCGCCTGAGAGAAGAGTCCAACTCCTGCCTCACCACAACCTCCCTTTAGGCAGTTGTAGAGAGCAATAAGGTCTCCCCTGAGCCTCCTCTTCTCCAGGCTAAACAACCCCAGCTCCCTCAGTCGCTCCTCACAGGGCTTGTGCTCCAGCCCCTTCCCCATCCTCGTCGCTCTCCTCTGGACGCACTCCAGCATCTCAACATCTTTCTCAAACTGAGGGCCCAGAACTGGACACAGCACTTGAGGTGTGACCTGACCAGTGCCGAGGAGAAGGGCATGATGACCTCCCTAGTCCTGCTGGCCACATTATTCCTGATGCAGGCCAAGACACCATTGGCCTTCTTTGCCACTCGGGCACACTGCTGGCTCATGTTGAGTTTCCTGTCCCCCAGCACTCCCAAGTCCCTTTCCGCCTGACTGCTCTCCAGCCACTCTGTCCCCAGCCTGTAGCTCTGCATGGGGTTGTTGTGTCCAAAGTGTAGGACCCGGTATTTGGACTTGTTAAACCTCATGCTGTTGGAGTGAGCCCATTTCTCCAGCCTGTCAAGGTCCCTCTGTAGGGCCTCCTACCCTCTAGCAGATCGACACTTCCTCCCAGCTTGGTGTCATCTGCGAACTTGCTGATGAAGGACTCGATCCCCTCATCCAGATCATCAATAAAGATATTAAACAGGACCGGGCCCAACACCGAACCCTGGGGGACACCACTAGTGACCGGCCACCAACTGGATGGGACACCATTCACTACCACCCTTTGGGCTCGGCCATCCAACCAATTCCTAATCCAGCACAGAACATTCCCGTCCAAGCCACGGGCTGCCAGCTTCTCCAGGAGTCTGCTGTGGGAGACGGTGTCAAGGCCTTGCTGAAGTCCAGGAACATCCACAGTCTTCCTCTCATCCACCAGGCGAGTCACACGGTCGTAAAAGGAGATCAGGTTGGTCAGACAGGACCTGCCTCTCCTAAAACCATGCTGGCTGGGCCTGATCTCTCCCTCATTCTGCAGGTGCCGCATGATCACACCCAGGGTTATCCGCTCCATAATTTTGCCTGGAACCGAGGTCAGGCTGACAGGTCTGTAGTTACCTGGATTGTCCCTACGGCCCTTCTTGTGGATGGGCGTCACGTTGGCCAACTTCCAGTCTTCTGGGACCTCTCCAGTGAGCCAGGACAGCTGAGAAATGATGGAAAGCGGCTTAGCAAGCTCGTCCGCCAGCTCTCTCATCACCCTAGGATGGATCCCACCCGGCCCCATAGACTCATGAGGATCCAAGTGGCTCAGCAGGTCTCTGACTTCTTCCTCCTGGATGACGGGGGGCTGTATTGCACCCCGCCCCCATCCACCGCTTCAGTAGACCAGTTGTCCAGAGGACAATCTGCCTTACTGTTGAAAACCGAAGTGAAGAAGGCATTAAACACCTCACCTTTTCCTCATCTTTAGTTACTCTGTTTCCCTCAGTGATCGATGAGGATTGAAGGTTGTTGCTGCCCTTTTTTCTGCCGTTAATATATTTGAAAAAGCTCTTGTTGTCCTTAACACAAGTGGCCAATTGGAGCTCCAGCTGGGCAATCTCCCCTCTTTCAGCTCAAAACTGTTCCCCTTCATCCCATCCCTGCACTCCCTGATCCAGAGCCCCTCCCCACCTTTCCTGGAGCCCTTTCAGTGCTGGGAGGCTGCTCGAAGGTCTCCCTGGAGCCTTATCTTCTCCAGGCTGAACAACCCCAGCTCTCCCAGCCTGTCCTCATAGCAGGTCTGCTCCAGCCCTCGGATCATCTCCACGGCCTCTTCTGGACCCGTTCCAACATTCCCACATCCTTCTTATGTTGAGGATTCCAGAACTGGACCCAGGGCTCCAGGTGGGGTCTCACCAGGGCGGAGCAGAGGGGCAGAATCCCCTCCCTGGCCCTGCTGGTCCCACTGCTCTGGGTGCAGCCCAGGACACGGGCGGTTTCTGGGCTGCGTTGCGGCTCATGTTGAACTCCTCACCCACCGGGTGGATGTGGTGAGACCGGCCTCGTGTGATGCTGTGGAGATCGCGAGGCAGCCCAGGGCTGGGGCTCAGCCGTGCTGAGAGCATTCCCTCTCCCTTCGTGCCCCGGCAGAGCACCCTCCTGCCTGGGCGCTGTCTGGAAGGGAGCCTGATGTTAAGAGACTCTCGGTCCCTCTGAGCCCACGGGTGTGCGAGGAAGCCAACCCTGGTGAGCAAAGTCTTTAGAAATGCATTTTGGATAAACCGGTTGTGCCCAAACCAGCCTGTGTTTGGGACACGAAGCAGGGAATGTGGCTGGGAACGCCGCACGCAGCGAGCCCTGTGCTGATAACGGAGATGAACAATTCAAGCTGTCTGAGGCTGGAGAATAGAAAGCCACAGATTTTTCTGCTTGATCTCGGGCCGTGCCCACCATCCATAAACGTGCACCCTCCTTTCCCAGCATGGGCCAGCCCAGCTCCGAGCACGTGAATTGTCCTGCTGACTGCAATCTGGGGAGCGTGAGGTTCAACCTATGCCCCAAATCACTGCAGAACTTCTGCTTGTGGTAGGGTTTGGATGGGATTTTCCTAGCAGACCCTGCCTGCATTTTATTTTATTTTATTTTATTTTATTTTATTTTATTTTATTTTATTTTATTTTATATTTTATATTTTATATTTTATATTTTATATTTTATTTTATTTTGTTTTCTTTGGTTTATATTTATTTTATTTTATTTTATTTATTTTATTTTTTATTTTATTTTACTTTATTTTTTACTGTATTTTATTCTTTATTTTATTTTACTTTATTTTATTCTTTATTTATTTTACTTTATTTTTTACTTTATTTTATTCTTTATTTTATTTTTTACTTTATTTTATCCTTTATTTTATTTTTCTTTATTTTGAAAGGCAGATGCTGGAATCGTGGGAATGGGTTTTTGCACTGGAAGCTATCAGAGTCATGGAGATGGGGAGCAGCAGTGTGGGCAAAGGGTACCAAAGGGGATCCGCTGGCTCCCCAGCACCCTGATTTTGAGCTGGGACTCTCAGCATCCTCCATCCTCTGGGTCCCACCCCTTGTTGTCCATTCTGGGAACACCAGGGGTGGCCGGACTGGTGGCTTGGATATTTTGGGGTAAAACATAATCCGTTGTTGCAAGCACGCTGAGCGCAGCGAGTGCCTTCCCCTCTTAGCTCTGGTTTGGTCCTTGAAGACTCAATTAACCACAAAGCCACCATCACCCGCAGGAGAGAACATTTCCAGCCTGGTGGGGTTGTTTTCCTGTACTCCAGTTAATGACAGGAATGGCAGTGCGATGGTTCCACAGCTGGCGATGACTGCCTTCCCTGCTCACCTGTCACAGCAGGTGGGCAAATGCCGGCCTCGCCAGGGGGCTCTGCTTCTTCTTCCCAGAGGGACACCTGGCAGAGCAGGAGGATGCTTCTCCCCTGGGACCCCGTCGTGTGGCCCAGCTGCTGCCGTGGTCCTTCCCACGCACACCAGCTAAAACATGTAAATATATATATACCTACACACATATATATACGCTCTCATGTAAATACATG